>CM075770.1:55714849-56314849 GCA_037974665.1 Ehretia macrophylla
ATGCTAGAGCAGTCAGAAGAATGGATCAAGTCGAAATTGATTCGTTTAAGTTTTCAAAGTAAGTTCGCCTAGTTTTAGGTTTTAGCACCTTCGCTGTAGAAGCACCTCTTTCCGACGCTAAGCGCAAAAGGCACTCGAAGGAGTGGTGGGACCAACCATTACTACCATAAGGCTAATGTGGTAAATCCTGCCACCTCAGACTCCTATTTCCCCTCACGTGTCAACAAGCAAGTTGGGTGCTCTCCCGTAACTTGGTAGGACTCTGTTGTAGGTCTTGATGTTGGCTGATTAAAAAAGGCATCCTCGTCCCCACATCACTGCTCAACTCGTGATTTGGGAGGATTCCTAAGAAGAAGGCAAGGAGGAATAAAAGATGAGAAAAATAGCTACTCCTTAAGGCAAGTGGAAGATTCATATGCAGTAGCTTATACTCTCCCGAAGGCCGAGGAGCGGAAAGGAACCAGTCAATTCTTTTTGTTATGAGCAATTGAAGAGAAGAGAATCCACTCGGGAAAATAGGAAAGTTCTTGTTAATAACACAACCTGTTTCGGCTCTTTAACCTGGATAAACCCTTATTTGAAATCAAAAAGTGGGTGCTCCAGCGATGGAGTACGATGACAAACAGTGGCAGTCATCGATTGATGGATCCTTCTATTTTGATCTTTTTAAGAGTCGTTGGTCTATTCCCAAGGTATCTCATAAATCTGAATTTAACCCTAGAAAGACATTGGTGACCTCGAAAGTATGGCTTATGAGCGAAAGATTTCACCTATGATCCGGTATCTTGCCAGCCTACTACACCTGGTCTGTTTAGTCTTACCTGTAAGTTAATATCCAAATCAAGGACCGGGGTAACAAGCCCTATCTCGCTTACCGGTTGAACGAGAAAGACAAGATCCTTTTTAAAGTGACTAAAACTATTTCCTTAGAAAAGGGTCTTGTTCTTCCATTTTTCAGGGTGTAATAAGTCTTATCTAGTTAGATCCTAAGATCTCGATCCACGACTTAGTAATCCGCAGACACTTCATACGAAGCCGAATCCTGCTGAATCAGGAGAATCCACTAATCCAGGTAGGTAAGGGAAAAGTAGAGGGAATTCAGAAAACCAGTTTACTAAGCTTTTTCAGCAGGACAAAAAGACGTTCTTTCAGCCTAGTTTGACTCAGGTCTCACTATCACTTTATTGTGGCGCCATGCAAAAGGTTAGAATGAGACATTTCTGTCATTGAATCTAAGAGTGAAGGGACCCAGGGGCATGGGTCCCGAACGTTTGAAGATGTTGTAGACTTAATCATCATCATATAGTAGTTGCACCAAGCCGTGCTTGATCGAGTTGATTAACCTTTCTCAGTGGTGAAAAAAGGTGTTTACAAGCTTGTTTGATAGAATAAGGATATTAATAAGGTTTTTTTATTATAGAACAGTCAATAAGATAACCAATGGCAAGAACTCTAAGTAATGGGAGGACTTTGAAGGAATAGATTGATAGGAAGATTTAAATAACCTGGTATTCTCTGACAAGAGTGAGTAGGGATGAACTAGAATTCCGATCTTTGGCTAGAGATACGCCTTTCTTCTATTCTCTTATTAGAAATCCTTATTTCTTGTTGTCTACCCATTCCTTCCAGGTAAGCATAAAAGTACAGGCAAGAAGGCGTAAGAATAGCAGACGAAAGGGAAGAGAGACCAAAGCTAGGCTAACTTCATCGTTTCCCTTTTGATCAATGTGCAGATTACGGTTTCTTAAGACTCAGAGTACCCACTCTGATTCACTGTAGAGAGTAAGGAAAGGGACGATTATGTCCACCCGAGGAATCATAAGTTATCCTAGCCTAAGGGGTAAGGAAAGAAGTGACCCAAACTAGGGAACTTTCACTATAAGAGAAGTTCAAAGTAGTGCTCTAGTTTCTTGTACCGGCGCTTGGCTTAGTAGGAAGCTTGACTCCTTGAAAAATCACCTTTTTCGCTCCTCTCTTTTGGGCAGCTAGTTGACCTTATAGATCAGACAAAGGCCTTTCATCAAGCCCTTTTAAGCGACGTGATCGGCTTTTTTTTTCGTGCCTTTAGCCTAGCACACCACAACTTTAGTTGGTGCTCTATATCTATAGAACCCTTGGCTTTCCCGGCTTCTTGGCTGCTTTCCTTACTTTAGTCTATAAAGCTCCTGATTCTAGCGAGAGTTCTCCTATTTCGTGCCTGGGCATCCTCAATCAAAAAGTGATTATACCCCAACGCCTAACAGGAGAGAACTACAAGCCTCAAAATAAGCCCATGAAAGCCCCTTCAAAACGGTGCTTCTGAAAGCTTCCTTCATAGTGGAGGCAACTACTGAACTGACTTTCTTAGTTAGGATCCCTTCTATGAAAAGGATTTCCTCAATTCACTTATAAGAGAAGAAAGAGTTATGCACTTATTAACTCTTCAGATTGACTTAGTTGAGTAGTGCTGATCTCGCCTTCTCATTCTTGTAGCGAGTGCCCTCATGGGTGTGTGTGATGAGGTCTCTTCTTTTCTGAGTTGGCCTGCTGCCTCTTGGTAGATAGGGCACTCTCCTAACTTCTTTCTTCTTGCACCCTCGGCGATTGAGAGTACCCTTCCTGTCATTCAATCAAAGAGTGAAGGGACCCAAGGCCATGGGTCCCGAATGGTAAGACATTAAAGTCTCGATTCTAGTGGGAGTGAAGGAACGGACTCATAGCTCACTCCCCTACGCTTTTAGGACTAACAAATACTGATTATTAACATAATACAAGGACATTCACTGTGTCAGAATGATGGATATAGGCATCGGGAATAGAGCTGGAAAAGACGGAGAGTGGAAAGGCTTACGTTGGATACCTAGGTACCCATTGATGAGGAAATGCTTTAATAAGGAACTGGCTTTCATTTCCTCATATGCTTCCTTCCACTTTGCCACCTTGATCTAGCCCTCTCGCTTGACTGACACAAAGAACTATAAGCTTGAATTGAGACATCCATCTCTCTTTCAGCTAACTGTGATACGAAAAGAAAGCTTCATCAAGTAGTCTGTGTGGACATTCTTCGCTAGGTCTGGTATGACTCATTCTCTTCATCTGTTTGGTGGCGGGTGGGATAAGGCCAAACAAGCTAAGCGTGAAGAGCAGAGCTAAGTAAGAAATAGCACGAGATAGCTGAGTGAAGGGCAGGAAATGTTGGGCTTTCGACTTTGTTAATATAAAAAATGATCTTGAATAGACTCTAAAGGATGGATTTCCTTTACGTTATTTTCAAGTTCCAGGAATCCTAAATTATTAAACATAGGAATCCGCATCAGAAAAAGATACCCTTGATCTAGGCCTTGAATCTCGATATCTGATCTTGGCTGCTGGAAGATTGGATAAATGAGAAACTAGCAAGACTTCATTCTATTCCACGCTTTCGCCCTATCGATGGTCTGGCATACAGCCATCCGCCTAGCTGAGCTCATGATACAACCAACACAGAGCAAGACCCTCTTTCGAAATAGAAAGGGCGGATAAAACAATGACCCTAACTAAATTTTTTAATCTTGCTTTAAACGCTTAGGAATTTGTTAATCACGCTTCCTCGAAAGTGCTCGACGTCACAGTGTGATCAGCTTGTGCTATGGCGAGCAAGCAAAAGTATGCTTTGGGAAGAAAGCTTGTCCCTGAACGTGGTGATATTATGCTATTTGATCAGTAGATCGTGCGTGAGCTTTTGAGTCTTTGGCGCTCATCATGAAAGATTTTCGGTATTCCTATCGAAAGACTAACAAGATAGTCAACAGGTCATCATCAGAGTTTTAACTAACCGAATCAACTTTTTGATGAGCTTGTTTTGCCTCTACCTTATCATCTAAAATCTTTGTTCTTTTTCCCGGGCTTTGCCTTGTTAGCCTTCCAAAAAAATTGTCTTTTTTTATTTGATTGAAGCGACCTTCGCTTACGGGTCATTAACTAAATACCTTTCAGTCATGACCCAAAGAAAGTGAGCTAGCTTAACAATTAGCTTAGGAAAGTGATATCACGCGTACTAAGGCGCATAGACATCAAGTCGTAGTGCGACAACCTCTCTTTAGGGTAATTTCCATTGTAATTGGTTGAATCATGAATGTATTTTTTGCTCTACCTTCCCCTTTCATGCATTAGGCGGCGCCGATCTAAAATAGAGTTAATAGGGGAAATGTCCCATCCAAGCAAGCATGATAGTGGCATGCTCTCTCTTTCACAGGAATGATTGAATCGAAGTCATAGGGCTCGAAAGAAATACAAAATGAATTGCCATCTGTTCTTGGATCCGCCAATTAGGGAAATAACTAAGACAACCACTTCTTCCTTTCTCTATAGTACGCTAGCCTGTAGAGAACTTCTGTAGGACCGTGGCATCAATGCATATTTTTGTCGATACTTATTTACATAAACGTCATGTGAAGGCAATGTCAATTGTATGATGACGTAGTTGGCTCCTGTTAGCATGAGAGATAGATATGAAATGCCTCTTTTAGAGTATATTGAAGTGCTAGGCTCAATACTGTCCTCCTGTGAGATGAGTTGCGCAAGGATAGGTTCATTCTTGTATGAAGAAGAATCCTTCTTATTGGAGAGATTGGATACGCACCATTGTGCTGTCAATTTGAATTTTCACTTAGCCAGCCCAAGTTCTGACTTCACTTTAAGTAGTCTCCGTACGCAAGGAGTGAATGATCTTGCCTCTATATTTAAGCCAGTCTGTCTGCAACAAGGGATGAGTGCAGTGATTTCTCCATACAATCGAGGCGGGCAGGAATATAGGCTAGGCGGAGTAGTAGCTGTGGAGTAGATTCTTCAACTGGCATGTATGAATCCTAAAAAAATCCCGAAGGTCTAGTCTAGAAAAAACCCAGTGGCTTAGCTTTTTGTTAAGAAAGGCAGTCACAGGAAGAACCCTTTGAGCTCTACTAGCTCTTTGAATCTATAAAGAACACTTAGCTTTCCCGCTGTTTGGCCCCTTTACCCCATCTTTTTTGCTTGCTATAAGTATGACTGCTGCTCAAAATGATCTTTCTTTGCGGTTGTCGAAGGCTTAAAAATGACAGAATGCACCGGTAATGTTGCACTCCATTGGCTGATTTAACAGCAGTAGTATCAGTGGATTGGCTTTTCGGGGATTGGAAGCAAACTTTCACTCTACCCTATGTTATTCTATACGCCATGGAAGCCTCCCATGCCTTGTTCAGTACTTTCTTCATTATCCACTGATGAACCCTTTGATTGAACCTTCCCTTCCTAAAGTGGTGGGGATTGTCTTCCAGACATAGATATAGGAAGGGGCTTAACCCCCACCCAACTCAAAGAAGTAGCTCTTTCTAGTTATCATAGGAGAGACCGCAAAAAGTAGGGATTAGTTGGAATAGCTGCCACGGCTTGAATTTGATTGGATGCCCAAATTGAGGAGTCATTCCCTCTGCTAGGAGATACCAAATGCGCCTGCCCAATCTCATCTCGAAGACAGAGACCTCTTTTGGAAATGAAGCCCTACCCGCTCCAGTCCCTCATCCCATCTCCAAAGAAAGGGCTAATACTAGCAAGAACTGGATTGCCTAGCTAATAGGTTAGCTCGCTACATTAGGTATTGGATATCTGTCTCAATTATAGGAAATAGCATCGGTGAGAAGGGGGAAGATACTGCAAGGATTCTAAAGATGAAGAAGCTTGCATGTCTATCGGAGAGATTAGTTTGACCTCCTATTGGAGGCCGGTCGTAAAGCTGGTTCACCGGCAATGGCAACTCGTGGGTCTATGTTAAACGATGGAGGCCCGTGTAAACTTAGGTCTAACGATCTTCCTGGTCCTTCAGGTTGAGGAAGCTATCCTAGTTGCAACCCCAGTTGAAACCCAAGGCCTTGCCCTCTCTGAGGGACTCGAGCTTATCGATCTTAGGTCTAACCAAGCTGTGCCTTCTGTGCAAGCGAAGAACTTCATATTCTGGTGGACTTATAGGGAGGGCCAACTAGAGTTTTACCCCTAAAGGGAAGATTTAGTTGACTGAATGACTTGTCTAGGGTGAGAATAGCATATGTTCACTTCAAACTAGGTTTTCATGGGCGGGCTATTGAGAATCATGAGGTTCTTATATCAGAAGCCCTATTCAAATCAGGGGAGAATGAACTATTAATGAACAGTAGGTGTTCTCTTCAAAACAAAACCAGCGAAGGGTTAAAGCAATTCTTTTGAAAAGAGTCTTTGTTAAAGTGAGCTCCTTTCTAATCGTAGATAGGCAGGTACGTGCTTTGATATAAGGGGGTCAGCTCTGCAAGTAAAGAAAAAAGAAGGTGATCGATTGTAAGGGAGAGGAATGGAAGTGAAAAGCGGCAGATGGGTCAGCCTAGTTCAATAAGCGTACGATTGGTGAAGCTATGAATCAACAGATTGTGGGGGGAAATAGATGTTGGAGTGCGAATCTTTAGATTTCCAATGCAAGAGTTTGAGGTTGTATTTCTTTGATTCTGGTTTCCGATCTAATCATGTGATTCTTTCAATCAGCATGCAATTCTCTAATGTATTCTTTTAGGCTAAGAAGTGGTTTATACGATAGTGGATTAATTACCAGAGAGTTTGGCTTGGTCTTGCTTTCTTCTTTGTTGAGCAGTTATCTAATTCATCCTCATTGCCAATCTTGACTCCTACTTCAGACCTGTTTAAAGTCTCTATAATGTCCGACGTTAGCAATCCTCTAATTGTGGTCTTAGAGCTCTCTAGAGCCCTTAAGATGAAATGGTTTGCAATCATGCTCCTCTATCCATTCTCGACTTAATCCTCTGATGCTTTGGTTCGTATTAGGAGTGTTCTCCTTTTGGGGTTCGGAGGCTTGCCTCCCATCTGGTACTTATGTGGTAGGTAGGTTATTGAAGGCGGATAGATTTTTGTAAGCATCAGTTAAAAGATCAAGATGGGTAGAAAGATCAAGATCGGGAAGAGAGTCGACAAGCGAGTACGAGTAGAGGAGCGGTACCCCACTATCAAGAAGCTCCGATAGTCTCGACCGGGTAACAACAATGAAGCTAAGAAGCTAAGATTGACCTACGCGGTGAAGAAGCGGAAAAAGAAAGAATTCACCTTCCATTCTCTATTCAAGTAATGATTCCATGAGATTACCTGGGCAGAGGATTCAATCAGAGAAAGAGTAAGGAATTCCTTCAAAAGATAAGATACTGGACTAATTCAATGGCATTGCATC
The DNA here is from genome assembly GCA_037974665.1 of Ehretia macrophylla. Classification (NCBI taxonomy): domain Eukaryota; kingdom Viridiplantae; phylum Streptophyta; class Magnoliopsida; order Boraginales; family Ehretiaceae; genus Ehretia; species Ehretia macrophylla. Next base: position 55,722,048 of record CM075770.1, read on the forward strand.
TAACTCAACTTTCTCCCTTTCCGGCTTAGCCTACCGCTCCGTGGGCTTCTATCCCCCTAGTCGTATTAAAATAAAAAGATCTAGAAAGAAAGAAAGAAAATCTCTCTACCATTCTTCTAGCATTATAGCCTATTCTCTACCAGCTTCTGAAAAAAGATCGGATTGGTAAAGAAAGAGGATGCTTCCTCTCCTTATAGTCAAGTAGCATTAGTTCCTCTCCCACTGGTCGAGCTGAATTCCATCCAACCTCTCCTCGGCTCACTTCACTACCTTTAGAGAAAATAGTTATGGCAGAAGATGAAGAAGACTTTCAGACAAAAAAAATAATGCAAAGACGATACAATTAGTAACTCTACAGATACCACCAATCATTTCATTACTGGATTTTGAAATAGAACATCCCGTTATTCCTGTAGGCTGTTAACTAGATATGCACCTTGGAGTCTCTATCAAACCGATTCTCTTTCTTGCTTATGATCCACATTAGTGCAACAGAATTCTGTAATAACCGCTTTACTTTATAAATGGAAGAAAGCTCATCAACAACCGTAGGCACTACAGTTGTAAAGCCAAGAATGGTATGGGCACAACCCATTAGGTGTAACATTTATAGAGATCAAACCTCAAACTAATTAATTTCACATCAAAGAGAAGATTGGCCGCCCCCACTAGAAAGATGTCTTCCTTATTTTAGTCTATCTATAGGCAGATGCCACTCCAACCCTCCCAGATCAGTCTATTAAGAAAAGGATGCCTTACAATTTAAGTTGGTTGGAAAGACTTTGGGACTTAGTCTGGCTATTATATCATCCTCAGATGAGATCTATTATCATAGATCGGACTATTATCATAGATCGGACTATTCATTCTTCCTCAAATAAGATATTAGTTGTGCCCGACTCATAAAGAGGCTAACTCGTAGCAAGTGAATAAGTTGTTATACTTCCTAATGATCATGACTCAAGCTTAGGCACCCGCTCTATCCGGTTTAAGAATAAAACCTCGCAAATGGTTCTGCTGGACGGGATTTCACCTCCCTAAAATGAACAAGATTCCCACTTCTGAGTTTGGATACGGAGCTTTGCCTTTTCTTTCTATGGATTTTTTTCTCCCTTCCGCTAATTGCTTACGGACCAGGAGACTGCTGAGGAAGGATTTGAATGAATGCTATGTATTGAATTGAGTACTGAATGGAAGCAGTTTAGGTACCAGATGGCGAGAAAGTCCTAACTTAACAAACGTAATGGGTTGTGTACCGGTTGAGGAGTAGGACCTGGCCCTTAGGCCACGAGGATGAAAGCGTAGTACTTTCTATACGTCAAAAGGACTTCCTCTTTCTATATGAATAAGCGCAAGTTTCCTTTTTTGAATGAGAATTAGCTGAATCTCATGTCGGAAGTCTCTCAGGCTAGGCCTTACATCCTGATCCAAGCAAGTAAGCAAATGAAGGAAGGGAAAAGACCTTTTAGTTATTTTTATTCGTTTACCAAGTTCAACATTAGGGCTTTGCTCTAATGAAGAGTTATTTCTATTGATCGCTTTCGCCCCTTGTAGGAAGCATGTTTCTACTTCTTTTCCCAAGATCAGATCTTTCCCCTGTATAAAAAATCACTCTCGTTCTGCTCTGTCTTTGTTGCTCTTCCTATACGCGTTGTGCTTGAGTATTGACTTTTGGGTTAGGAAAGATGAAAGAAAGCTTTCCCTAGTGAAAAGAACTATCTATACCTGTAAAGAGAAAGGCACTTTCGCTCTGCTGCCTACCGCCTCTAATTTTTGCCTACTGAGAGTTCGCATTTGAGAGGCTTTTCTTTCTGTATCATAAACATAAGTCGAAGGGTATCCTACCGCTTTCACACTCAACTCCTTCCTCGGGCGGTGCTCACATAATATGGCCTTCTCTTGGAAAGACCAAACCATGTAAGAAATGGCATTGGCCCTAAACCGGTAGCCGGGTAAACACCGGTTGAAGCCGAGTCGCTAGCGAACGTGACATTTAGGTAGCTAATTTCAAGAAACATGCTAGCATGGTTCATCCAGGTTGATCCTCACTGACAACGGGACAAATTTTTGGAGTAGACAGGTGGTTTTGTAGACAATAGAAAATCGACCATCGCTTCTTGACCCCATATTACCCTATGGGCAACGGACAAGCCGAGGCCACCAACAAGACACTCGTAAAGACAATGAAGAAGACAACCTAGAACGGCCTTGACTGGCACGACTGTCCCACTCTAGTACTTTTGGCCTACCAAACTAGTATACGCACGGCCATGGGGGCAACTCCCTTTTCACTGGTATACATGATGGACCTCTATGTAGAAGTTGAATTGGGATCTCTGCGCATCTTGGCAGAAGATGACCTTTCAATGGCAGAAAAAAAGGCAAGCCCGACTGGACTAGAGTTGTTGAATGAAAAAAGGCTCGCCGCCGCGCACCATATCAAGCCTACCAATGACGGCAAAGAAAAGACTTCGGGAGCAACGTTTCCGAATGCACCTTCCAAGTAGGGGAATATTTAGCATGAAAGATTCTGATCAACCTGAAAGCTTGCACTAAAACAAAATAGGAAGGACCCATCAAGGAAAACTGGCTAGGGAACACCTATATAATATACTCCAAGACCTACGAGAAAATTCCTTGCGATACCTATCAACGCGGCGCACCTCAGAAGAGACAAGTCAATCTAACCCATGGTTGATCTCGCAGTGCCACCCTCGAAGAGCGAAATGCAAGAAGAATCAGAGAAGAGACAGAAGAGAAAGAGACCTGGTCTCCCACGAAAGAGGCCTACCACGCCTTCGATCAGTCAGACCAAAGAAAGCCTAAACCAATTGTCACGTCCTTTTTCCTGTGCAGGGGATTCAATAGCTGCCTATTATTCCTGAGAAGGCATTCTTGCAGCAAGATTGCATTCGAGAACAGTAAGAGCTGATTCGACGGGATGCTCATGACGAGTAGGCTCTTTGATGGAATATTCGATGCCGTCCATTTCACTTCATCTGCGGAGGGCATTCTTTGCTTCTTCTTCACTTACACAAAGCCCTTCTATCACGAATACAGTGCAAAGATGTTCTTCTATCTCCTTTGTGTCAGTTTAAGAATCAGTATTCGGATGCTCTAAAGGTCTCAACGAGCAAGAGGCATGGTACGAGAGTCAAATAGCTCCCTCTACCAAACCAACCCCTTCGTAGCTAACAATGTTTTCTATTTCACTTACAAAACTTATTCTTGCGACAATGAGGAATCTTCCTCTTACTCACGAGATGGCATGAGCTTGTTCGGAGGCTAATGTCGATGAATCGGGGGTAATCGTCTTAGGACTGGGAATTGGCAATCAGTTGTCAAGTCAGAGACGGGCTATTGGAAGTCGGCGTGGATCCCTATAATGGGAATGGGTTAACTTTGGATCATTCAGTGGATACCAAGATTGATGCTTTAACATTCGTTTGATATTCCATGATTAGGCATTATTTTGATATAAATTGTCCTGGATAGATAGAAAAATAGGGCAAAGTCTGTTCAGAAATTCGTCTTGCCCTTATCCCCTTCATTCCCTTAAGTCCCCTCGGGGGAGACTCTGAAGACCTTGTTATTACTGTACCTGTCCCGTGCAAATAGCGGTTAGTTTAAGCTAGGCCTTACTCCGCTTTATAAAGGGTATCCTTTCAATCAAAATATCATTAAGTGATGATTGAAATCATTTGAAGGGAACTCACGGCTTGCTTCTGTTGAAGTGATGAAGTCGTTGTAGTCTACTTGGCAATCAAATGGTGGTTCATTTGTCCCAGATTCCACACTAAATTCTTTTTATACTATATGAATTAGCTTAGAAGAGTGAGAAATTCTTTTCTACCTTCTGCCCGAGCCAACAGCCCGATCCTCTCATGGAGGAAGGACTTCGCACCGTACCAAGGCTGGAATCCAAGTGAAAATTCCAAGGTTTCTCTTTGAAAGCTTCAAAACTAGAAGCGTAGTTCTTCCTTTCCTTGGCTTAGCTGTCTTTCTAGATGGTGAATAGTCGCTCTTTGATTTGATAGAAGAAGTGACATCTAAGGGGAAATAAGAAATGGCATCAAAAAGAAGAAGGCAAAGGAGCTAAGAAATGATGTTTACGAGAAGGCCACCTTGCAACCATAGAAAGCACTTTTCTAAATGAAGATAAGATCCTATCGAGATACCGTCAAATCGAATCTATAGTAAGGAAAAAGACATTAGAATGAAAATCGAAATGCCCATACACAAGTGAGGACCATCTACCTAAGACATTTGAAGTACACAGGGATGCGTCGGAGCGGAGGTAAGGTAATAGGTTGCAGATCCTCCTCTCTTTGGATTACCTTAGGGGTTCCAAAAGGCTAGGATAGAGGAAAGTTTATCTCGAGCTCTGACACGTTCTTGGAAAGTGGCATCCCCATGGTTTCGAGAGGCACAAACTGTCCACCTATTTCTATGGAAGTAATAAATCCCACATTTTCACAATCGGCGGTGAATGCCGGCGGATACATATATGATCGATCATTGAAAGGGAAATTTGAAACATTGATGGTAGGTGGACGCAATTGCACCGGCCTCGTTCAGCCAGGGCCTTCCCAACAAGAGAATTTGATACATTGATAGTAACAATTTCTATTACATAGAAGGTCGTGGTAAGCGTCAGGGGTCTTAATCTTAGGTCGGTAACAAGCCTACCAATTGCTGCCCTTCTCGAGTTGTCATAGGCAGTAACAAAAATACAGGAGAAGGAAACAAAGTGTCCTGGGGAATGCTGAGAGCATTAAAAGTGGATAAGGGGCAGATGTTCAGGGCTGCCCCTGTATCGAAACTACTAAACAAGGCAAAAACCCTAACAACTAATTCAAGTATAAAGATCCCATAAAACACCATACAAACTCCTTTAATCCTATAAACACTAAACAGAATATAGAACCCCCTAAATCGCTTGAACCCCAACAATGTTCTAACCAAACCACAAAGGATGATGTACCTTTGGAATGAAGATCCTACCAGATTCACCAAATGGAAATTCCATATATAATATAAAGGAGCTTGACTCTTTAGAATCTTCAATACATCCTCAACATAGTGGACTAATAAACTGGGTAAGATTCCATCAAACTAAAGCAGGGAAGGTTTGGTTGGGGTGAACGAATCGGATCTTAGAGAAGTCTCAGTCTTCATCTACACCTAGGATAGGGAAGAAAAAATTCGTTGATGAATGAATGCATTAGTGGGCGTTTGGCTAAAGCCTAATTCATCCACATGAATACCATATAATAGATAGAAATAGCAATTTACCTTAAGGATAGTGCACTAGAATCAATAGAATCATAGTCTGATGTGGAATAAGATAAGTAATTGAATTAGCTATATGATATGCAATAGGTTTAATGGAGTTAATGCTTTGACTCCTAGTTGTATTGTACTAGAATGCCATTTTAGAAGAACGAAATGTATGATATTCAAGTTCACAGTTCTGATGGAATGCTTGCTATCAGTGCATTAGATGTCCTAGTTGTCCAGTACCAATCTGCTTTTAAGGTTAAGTGTGCCTTTTCCTTCGTTCAGTCATTCATCCAGTCTCTGGAAAGTGTTATCGAATTACCTGTGAAGGAGGGTACTCCTTATTATAGTATATAGATCGTTCTTAGGATAGCCTATTCTAGTGAATAGGTACTTTCCTTCGCATATAAGCTTATCTCTTATATAGGTATACTATCAGTATTGTAGTTATCTCTTAGTCGCATATGTGCTGCTACTAGTTAGAATAAGCTTCTAATAAGGTAGACTATCGCATATCCGCTTTCATTCGATGAGCCATCAATGAACAATCTCTACCCTGAACTCTGAGCAAACAGGTCTTGGAGGCCGTCCCCAGTAGCCGGGTCTGGGATAATCTTCAATTTGTTCGGTTCTCGCCTCTGAGATGAGAATGTCTAGAGTTATTTTCTCTACGTTTGCCATAGAGACCGGCTCATCATTTATGCAATAGTCGCCCCTAATGTCTGATTCTATAAGGAAATCCGTCAGGAAGCTGGCTAGTGCTTGACCTTTTTATGTTGTTCGTGGTTCGTATCGAATGTTGAACTCGTCTAGCTAAACTGCCCACTTTGCTACTATTTCGGGCGGGTCGGTCATGCCGAGGATGCGCTTTAGCAGATATTCTGTGATCACTCTTATTGCATGTGTTGGTGATGGTATGAAATTAAACCCAAATCTCTGCCTCCTTACTGAATAAATAATGGCGTGTGCTACTTTCTGAACCTTAGAGTACCTCATCTCTGTGTCCAATAAGGTCTTACTGGTGAAGTAGACCAGCTGCTTCTATCCCTCATCCTAGCGGAATAGGACAGAGCTGATTGAGGACTTTGTAGCTACTAGGTACAGACCTGGGAGCTCATGGGACCGGCGTGGATATGATAGGAGGCTTGCCGAGGTCTTTTTTGAGGGGTTGAAAGGCTTCTTTGGCCCGAACCAAGGAATCCCTTAGATATGATGCAAAATGGATCTTATTCTATCGTTGATCAGAGATTTCTCAATGAACAATACAAATTGGAGTTTGAGTTTGAAGAAGGGGAAGGAGTCCTCGACCCGCAACGGATAGATGAGGATTTATTCAATCTCATAGTTTGGGCTCCAAGAATATGCCACCCTTAGGGCTTTCTATTTGATTGTATCGAAAAGCCCAATGAATTGGGATTTCCCTATTGGGTTAGGTCATTTCAGGGCAAGTGGATCATTTATGATGAAGAGGATGGACTTCAAGAGAATGATTCAGAGTTCTTGCAGAGTGGAACCATGCAGTACCAGACACGAGATAGATCTTCCAAAGAACAAGGCTTTTTTCGAATAAGCCAATTCATTTGGGACCCTGCGGTTCCACTCTTTTTTTTATTCAAAGATCATCCTTTTATCTTTGTGTTTTCACATCGAGAATTATTTGCAGATAAAGAGATGTCAAAGGGGATTTTTACTTCCCAAACAGATCTTCCTACATCTATATATAAACGCTGGTTTATCAAGAATACGCAAGAAATGTACTTCAAATTGTTAATTGATCACCATAGATGGCTTAGAACCAATGGTTCATTATCTAGTGGATTTTTCTATTCTAATACTCCATCCGAGAGTTATCAGTATTTATCAAAGTTGTTCCTATCTAAGGGAACGCTATTGGATCAAATGACAAAGACATTGTTGAGAAAAAGATGGCTTTTTCCTGGCTCGGCATGCTTGTTTAACTCTATCGACATCATTTTTGGTGTCCAGACTAGTAGCACCAGCAGCGTCGGTTAAGGCTAGTTCTGAAATAGATATATGTGGAGCGGTTCTAGTCCCTCTTTGGAGGGACTTACACCTGCTTCGGCCAGCAGAGTTACCCTCCACTCAGCCATATAAAACACGGTTTCGTATACCCCTAATTTTGATTGCAAAAAGGGAATCTAGTCAATGTCAATGGGTTTGGGAGAATAGGAAATACAATACCAATAAGTGGATGAGTGGATGCAAGAAATATTTTTCAATTTATCTCGAGGCCGCCAAGGTCAGTCGAGAGGGGGATCAAAGGTGCCATAAAATGAATTTTTTGACATCTGCTCTGTGGTGTTATGAAATAAAGCTTCAATCTTCCTCCTTTGTCCGATGAATGTGGTTATTCATAGATTCTGTGTTCCTTCCAATAGAGCGACAAAGAAAGGCTTTTCGTGGGCTTATTTAAAGCTACCTTTTCAAGGAGAGCTCCAACTTTAGGCTTTCGGCATAGACAAGAGTTCAGATCCTATGGTATGGTATTCTAGCCACTAAGGTCTTGCTCTGACTTGCTCACGAAGAAGAATTCTTGATCGAGAGCTAGTACGAAGGTAGAAGGATAAACTATCGGGCTTATGCTAGCAGGCTATCTGAATCTGACTTAGATAAGGAAGAGAAACATAGGCGAAAGTAAAGGGTTGGGCCTAATCTTACAACTCAATCTCACACCTTCCTTCTTGAAACAAGTTCCGATAGAGCTTTCCCAGGACTGAAAGCTGCCTAAACTGGATAAAAGATACCCATGTGCCCAAAAGTAGCTGCAAGAACAAGAACGCCAGTGCCTATGGTTGAGTGAACAGGGCTTGTTCTCAAAGAAAGAAATTGTAAGGCATTTACCAACCTTAGATAGATGCCAGGATAAGGATTCCCAGGGGATATTGAATGAAAAGAGGAAGCAGGACAGACAAGTAAGGCACGAAGAGCCTCCAATAAGGTTTAGGATTGAGGCTTATGTAGCCTATATAAGTATCCCAAGTTGTCGGAATAGACAAAAGGAGCTATAGGCCAACTCGTAATAGAATCCGATGCTTTGAGAGAAGGGTGTGAGGGAGAAGACGATCTTAGAATCAAGCATCTGAAGAAGCCAAGCTCATGCCATCAAAGGGAGGACTCTTGTTAAACCTTCCTTACTTATCGATATTCTTTACCTAACCTAAGGACTCTTTTGAGGAAAAATCGGTTGGGAAAGAAAGGCTTGCTTCAGGCATTGGATAAAGGGATGTTCGGCCTGGATAAGCCTTTTACTCTTTTATACGTACTTTTGCCATCGCTGGTCTTTATTTTTGGAGGCAAGGGCAAAAAGATTAGAAGCTAATCCTTGTCTGAGAAAGGCGTATTAGAAAGGATGTCCCGCCGTAAGAGCTTCAGAGGGAAGGTACGCACCTTACTTGACTGGAAGAGGAGTTGTCTAATCTGAAGGGGTCCTAACAAGGTCGTGGAGTTCTATCCGTCTACTTTCTTAATATGGAACTGGGATTGAGACTTTCACTTTCATGCTAGGAGTTGAAGATGGAGCTGTTTAAGCTGCTCCCCCAAGAGCAGTCCAATCTTAAAGAGAAAAAAAGTCAGTAGCTCCTTGAATTCCCGAGGTCGACCCATAACACCTTCTACTTACTATGAACTAGGATCAGCTCATAACATAAACTCAAAGACGCCAGAAAAGCACATTTAACACGGTTCATCAGGTTGTTCAGAGGCTCCTTCCTATCCCACCTACTACCCTACTTCAACATATCAGTTGTCATTAAGTACCTTTTTCTCTTAATGAGAAGCAAATGGCTTTTGTGTTTGTGATCCTGTGTTAAAAGCTTACTAAACTCGTGTTAAAAGCTATCACCCCTATTAAGTTTGTCGCTATTTTCAGAGTGCACAACTTCCTATGCTCTAAACTCATATCTGGATTGGCTTTCTTCTTTGTTATATAATAAGAGGTGCACGGAGTCCAAGTAAATAATTATTGGGCTTCATATCAGCTGGCCATAGGCGGCCACTCTCTTTCTTACTTTCTTTCATTTAGTTAGGCACTGTAAAGGATCTGGCTCGAAAAGAGACTGTCGGTTCACCTACTCAATTGGAATGACTCTTACCCTTACTTATCTCTTTATTCAGAGAAGTCCCTCTCGGAGCTATTCCCCGGCGCTGTCTTCTTTCTCCTTACTCTAGGAATGAAGCTGTAAGCCGAACAGAATAGGGACTTGTTTGCTCTATTTGATTTAGGACCTCTTGTTGTTGCGTCTCTTTCGGATTCGATTCCTAATAAAAGAAAAAGATGGAAAGCCTAGCTATTCTGATTGAGAATACGGAAGAGGCTATAAAATAGAAGAAAGAATGTGAGTTTGAACTCTAACTCAAGAGCCCTTACTCAAGAGGGTTTCTCTTCCTCTTATTGTCAGAAGTCAAATGGTTACGTCCAGTTGGGTCAACTAGGTCAGATGACATTAATAGCAGAGTTTCCATGGTAAGGTACCAAGATTTTTGTCTGGGTCTTGGGTAGACATACTCAACTGGTACAAATAGAAAGGCTCATCCAGTGAGTGATGCACAGGCGAGTAAACTGCAAAAGGGTCTTGCTTGGTATAATATAAGCGGATGAATTAGTTATAATTCACTCAGATGTGACTTCTTTGCTCGATTTCGGTTGTTTGACTCAATAATGGCCATTCAAATTCATTGACTCCGTATTTATATGAGAGCGATAGAACTCTTTTTTTGGACCACCGTTACCTCTGAAACTCGGCAAAGCAGCCTGCCTTTCTTTCAATGCTTTAAGATAGAAGTTGGTCGAGTATTATCATAGGGGGAGTCTAGACGGACTTGATTGCTTATTTCATTCCATCTCTGCTTCTAGAAACAAATCAAGATCAAAGATCTTAAAAAGATAGAGTCAATCGATAGATCAAAGAGTCACAAACCTTGCTGCCACCTAATCGATGAATCTTGTCCCCCTTTTATGGCTTTAGCCCTCTTCTTGTTAGCTTGTTACTATAAAAATTGCGGCCGTATAGAATGGGATCAGGACCAGTAGGTCGGTTCTCTCCCGAGTATCATTTGTGGGTCCACATACTTTTTTGATAAAAAAAGAAAGGATAGGTCCGGGGACCCCTAATATAATAGAATTGGATCACTCATCTCATGTCGTGGATAGACTCTTATTCGATGTCAATTGCTCAGCTTCTTTATTTAATGAAGGCCCATTCCCCATGAGTGAGACCATTCCTTTGTCATAACTCGGGTTGAAAAGGTAGATTAGCCCCAAATTTCACTCTTTTTGATTTCAAGCTACTTGCGCCTATTGTTTATTGGTCCAACGGCCTTACCGCTGGCTGTCCCTCAATTAAAATGTTGGGCAAGTAGCGGGGAATTACCCGTATTTAGTACGAGCAGAGTGGAAATTGCTAATACCTTTTGGACTTTGGCATTTGCCTGTCACACATAATTCGAAAAGACTGACCTCAATAATGTTCACAATCAGACATTAGATCCGGATTGAAATAATACCCAATATAACATTCATCTATGCTGGCAAAAGTAGTTTCAGAGCAATTGACCCATCGGCGTGAAGGTTTTTTGTTTAAGACTGCTTTTTGTGCCCTTACTTTGGAGTCTATCAATAGCAACAAGGGTTGCGGGAATGAGTGCTTTCTATGGGATGAGATGACTATTTAAATTTATAAGATAACGATAATTAAGCTAGGGCGTTTAGCTTACTTAGTTTACTCCCAAGCAGTCACGACATACTTTCAAGATTTGGCATCTCCTGTCGCTCTCTTGGTATAAGAGTTGAGCCCTCACTTCTCCCTCCCCCAACCGGATCTCCTATATGTTATATTAGAATCTATTATTTTATTGGTTGAAAGCCTATTGACAGACTCAACCTAACTATCGCCCGGCCAATGATGAGTAGTTCTGGAAAACCTACCTCATCTGGACGATAGGAGGAAGAGGTTTCTTACTGCTTTGGATGATGGCATATCTTCCTCCTGTCTGCATAAGGCGGGGAGAAGAGAAAAACTTGAATCTGTGACTGCAGAAAGCAGGAAGACAAGTCAATAATCCGAGTTCATCTGGCCGGGGGAATCCTACTACCCTATAGATGGAATCCCTATATCGATGTTTACCCTTCTGGAAGTGTTTCAACCTTTTTCTTTTATTCCCAAGTGGATTCCCTGTTTGATGTTTCTGAAGGACTTGATTCTAGTACGAACGAGTATGAATGATAACGTACGTTACGTTTCAAAGATCAGGACATCGTCTATATATGTTATAGCGAAAAAGTAAAAGGGTTTGACTATCTCGTCCAAAATTCTTTACCTAGCTATCACCAGCCGATACCGTTCGCAATGAGAAACGCTCGATTACTATGCTTGCTGCTGACCAAAATCTTGTTCTTGCTTCATCACAAGCAAAGTCATAAGCAGGTGGAGCCCTCTTTTAGTCGCGAAGTCGAGCTCACTCCCTAACCTTTCTTCAGAAATAGCAAGCGCTCTCCTAGAAAGTAGGAAAACACATGTTGTAGCCACTCTGTTCGCTAGGAATCTCCTTTTTGCTCCTCGTAGGCATCTTCCTTAGTCCGGCCATTCCGACCGACGGGATAGGCATTCATAGAATCAGTTTAGCCATCTGAGGTACCTCTATTGGATGAGCTGACCTCACCTCTTTCATTCAAATATGCAGAGACAACTGGAATAGAAGCCGCACTGGAAAAGGTAGCTAAGCCTACTGAATCTTGGGAATTAGCATTTGTTACCGACCTACGTTGAAAGTCAACCAGCAGCTAACTGTTGAGTAAGAAAGGAAGGGTAGGTACTGTATAGGTAGAACAAAGTAAGGTCGAGAGTAAACCAAGTAAGTAGTAGTAAAGCCTCAAAAGCAGAAGACCAGGAAGAGTTAGGCGCCTTAGCATATCCATACCTACTATGAAGGGAAGACTTAAAGCGAGAGTGGAACTTTGATCAATAGGTTAGGGATTGGTAGGATCAATCCGGGCAACCAAGATAAGATGCAAATTGAACTAGAGATCTTGGACATAGATGAAGACATGTTTAGGACATTGATGTATAGTAGTGGTTCCCGTAGATAGGTCTATGACAGTGCTTCCTATGATGAGTAGATCATTAAGCGCGTCGGCGACAATGAATGCTTCCACGAAATCCATACTTAGTGCTCCAAAACCCTCCTACTCAAGTTATAGTGTAACGTTCTTCAGTTAATCAACTCATCCGTTGCATGCCCATTCCGTATTCAAATCTCGGGCCAGCCTTAAGGGCGGGATACGCGTCCATTGAATGAGTTAACTTACTTGTTTCATACGGATTTGGAAGGGTAACTGGACCTGCGGGGGTGGCTAAAGCCATTAAATCTTGAAAATTGGCATCTCCTGTTATTATTAGAGTTTTGTATCAATCTCTTCTTGGAATTGACTTAGCTAAGGGGATCCACAATTGCGGGGCAAACACCTTCCCATGTTGCAGAGAAAACACTTTTTTAGTAAAGGGGATAAACGAAAGAAAAAGGCCCTTTGATAAGATATATAAAGTAATTCCAATGTTATATATAGACCATGGTCCTATCCCTGATTTTTAATAGAAAAGGTTGACCAATATGATTAAGGTTAGTATTTATTCAAACTAACCTTGGCTAAATGTTTCATACTGCATACGGCGTGGCCTACTTCTACTTTCACTACTAAAAGTAGAAAGTCTATGAGTCCATGATATAGCACGGGGGTGGAAATAGTGCTTCATTTTAGTGAAGGCAATTAAGCCTGTTAGCGGTCGCTAGAATTCTTGCTCAGGTTGGGCAACAAGCCCCGGTCCTAGCCTGGCAGCAGCCCTTTTTTCATCATTTCTGGGATCATTCCACAGTGCCTGTTGAAGAATGAGCCGGCGACTTATAGGTAGTGGCTTGGTTAAGGGAACCTATCGGTGCCATAGTGAAAGTGAGTCTTCATAGGGCAATTGTCAAAACTTATGGCCCCGAACTTGGATGATCTATCCATGACCAGGATGAAGCTTGGGTGAAACTAAGTGGAGGTCCGAACCAACTAATGTTGATGAATCTGCGGATGAGTTGTGGTTGGGGGTTCAATGCAGTGATAGGGAAACAATTACGGGAGTTCAGGCAATGGAAAGAGATATTCACATGTTACCATTTCATGTGAGAAGACAGAGTTTTAGGAAACGAGCTTACATGAAATGGTTAATTGTTTTCATCAGCATGCAGTGGCATGCCAACAAGTGGCAAAAAACTTTTATGGATATGGAGTAGTGTGTTAACTTGGGAATCCAATGGTTACGTAGGTATTCTTATTTACTACCAAAGAAGGGATGGAGGTAGCGACCAGGGGATATAATGAGTGCCTTAAGCATACTCGGGGTGCCCAAGAGTAGGTGATCGGTGTTCTCGCCAAGGGGTCCAAATAGAGGACTAGCGTCCCTTCTTGACTTCTGAGTAAGAGATCTCATGAACTCAAACAATTAGAACTCGCTTGAACTCATGCTTAGCATTTCTTTTGTATTAGGTGTCATTGCTTTCTGTAAAATAGTCCCGCAGATTCTCCTAGAAGTTGACCCTACTCTAGTCTTACAACTTGAGAAAGTGAAAATCCTCAAGAAGGTGATACTGCATCAAGGGTGTCAGTCGCTAGATGTGCTTGATGGGAGCATATGTACATGCATTGAGAATCCAGTCCATAACCAAATCGCCGAAGATTTTCAACAAATGAGCTTGGGGCTCACAAAAGAAGCAAGAGCAAAAGCTAGAGCTAATGCTTTTGCGATCACCCTGGCTTTTGCCCTGATGGGAATTATGCTTAATGCTGTTACCACTTCTAATATAACAGATTAAGTTGAATCGGGCAGATTGTAACAGAAACTCGTACTTTTTTAATGTTTCCTGTATCCGTAAGAGAGAAAGAACGTAGTGCGACTTGATCCCTTTTTGGGTGTACTTTTTTAGAACGGTCGATTCCTGAAGTAAAAGGTAGGCTGGAGCTTTACCCCTTTTCAGAATCAAATGTAGCTGAAAGGCGAGGCCCCTAGAGATAGGGGAAATAACTGTGGGCAAGTGGGCTTCTTTCACTCACTTTTATTTTGGAGAGAGCATTGTGGAGCAGCAAAAGAAGCACTAAGCTATAGCAGAAGTGTCAAATGGCCAACTGTCCCCCGTAGCCGAAGATCCACTTCATAAGATGGCCTGTTTCATGCTAACTCAACTTATGATGACCCCGATGAAACTATGAAATCCGTGAAGCTCGCTTGGCAACCTTAAGGAAGTGCTGCCTTTATTCCTGCGTTTCTTCGGACCTCATTCTAAAGAAACAAAGATCGAGTGGTGAGACCCCCGCCTAAGGCATGCGAATAGGAAAGCTTGACAGCCGTAGATTAAGCCTTGGGCACAATTCTCCTTGCGGTTCCCTGTTAATGTTCAACACCCAATTTGGCTCACAACAAGACTTTCTAGGGATGATAAAAAGAAATAAAATCCAACCTGTGAAGAGCGTAATCGCCTGAAGTGGAGGGCTACCTTTAGGAAGGAAAACAAAAGTGGAAGTTCTTGTGGGTGGGGCTATGAAAATGAAACGTGGTATATAATGCAAGGAAAGGCCATACAAACGAAGTGTCTAACCGCTAGTCTGCGCTAGTTGACAATGAAGAGCTGAGTAGGAGCCTTTCCCCCTACTTCTAAGTTATTTCACTGTCGATGTTCATGCAGCAGATGGAGGGAGAGATCAAACTATTAGATGTGCCATTAGATGCCATTTCCCACTTCTTGTTTAGGAGAGAAGAGCCAGTCAGAAGGTAGAGCCTTGACTTAGGGCATTTAGGCTTTTGATTGATTCCGCGATAACTGATGTCAACATCGGCAAGTGGAGTTCAGGGGCGACCACTTGGAGATCAGATTCTGGAAGGGTTAGGGTGCCATTAGGTGCTTTATCTTAGAACACGATAAGCACCCCTAGTCTGGGGCAAAGACAAGGATGGGCAAATTATTGAGCTTTATGCGGCTAGTAAGAAAAAATACAAAGGTGCAGGCCTATCGGCTAAACAAAGCGGCGAATAAAAAAAAAAGTTGCCATGGCATTACATGAATGAAAGCTCTTCCTACTATTCTTATTCTTTCTTAAGTAGGGTGGCTAACACTAGATCTTTGCCTTTTGATAGAATGGGAAATGAAGTTCTGGCGGGGCAGAGGGATACATAGAGATAGATCTACATCTATGCACATGGGAATAGCTACGGGGAGGGTTTGATCGGGATAAGTAGGTCATTCTATCTAGTACTTGGGCCTCGCTTGCTCAAAATCCCAGCGTAGATAGAACTCCTTCAATTAGTAAGATGGGGAGTGGTGGTTGACCATCCCAGTCGATCAATTTCAGATCCTTTTGTTGCTTTCTCATTCATTATTTTATTTTGTTTGGTTGGCCTATCATGATCAATGAGATTACATAACGTTTATAGCGCAAGTTCTGATTCCAATGTGAAGTATGCCAGCGAAGGTAACAGTGGTTGCAGTTGATCCCATTGCACTTGTTGGAAAGAGGCCAGGTAGTTAATTTCTCCTTTTTTTTTTCATGAGGCCGTCTTTAGAGGGAAATCGACTGAGAAACTAAATCCCTGGATCTACTGCTGCTAGTGTTAGGTTAGAGATTCTTCGAATGGCCCCTTTAGAGGGCAATGCGATCAACATCTAGCTTTCTAATATACCTACCTTGCTACTTCTACGACCTAGACAGGTTTATCCGTTGCTGGGCGTAGGCTTGTAATTATCACCCGAGACCTAAGGCCGCTCACGCACGCATGCATCGCAGCTGTCAGCATTTGGGAAAAAGTTTCTTACCTATTCTATATAAGTAAATGTACATTGCCATTAGTTCTTAGAAGCAATGTTCTATTATTCCCAATTGATCAATATCCACCATTTTTCGTTTGTGATGCCTCATTGGATTTTTTTTTCCCAAGAAATGGAGTGAAGGCATTAGCTTACTCTAAAGTAGTGTGGATAAGCAAATGTAGATTTTGTGTGCACAAGCGTCTATCCCTTCTTTTGAAGAGCCATAGCTAGTAGAGGCACTCATAGTGCTAGTTCCAAAGCTCAAATTTATCAGTTCAAGCGGTTGATTCCCATTTGATGATGTGATTCATAACCAAATGACCACCCATAGGTGAACCTGCGAAGAAAGGCGAAGGTTCCAGGATGGTTTCAATAGCATCGTAGCGCTTGATATGGCCTCTTACTAATTGCTCGCATCAGAACAAACAGAGGTGGAGACAGCAGAGTCAAAGGTAACATATAGCGCTCGTACAGGATCGCCCTTACTAGTCATATTGGTATGCATCTACTAGCCCAGGTATCGATACATTATTGAAGCTGGTGGAACTACGTGAAGGAAACTTTGTCTCTATCTATAATGCTATAGATCATCTTGATATAGTAGCGGAGAAATAGGTGCCGCTGCCTCTCTACTCCTTCTACCTTTGCTTATCCTACTTGGGTCTCACTCATAGATACCAACCACGAGACTCAGAATCACGCTCATGAGGCTATCTCGATCTCTATTGTGCAGCCTGAACATGAAGTGGTTAGTAGGGTTATCGAGGAGGAGAAGATGTCTGAGAAGGATTAAGTGGTTGATAGTTAGCGATCGGCTAAGGAGGAGAACAATGAATTCCGTGGGCACTCTTGGATCTTTTCCGTGGTCTATGCATGGGCTCAAGCTTGCCATCGGTATGAGGCGTGGCAGGAATTCACTGAGATAGCGAATTTTATCTCTCTCCCATGGTTGGTCATTGGGGACTTTAACACGATTCTCGATCCAGCTGAGCAAAGAGTATCCCTATCTCAAACTGAAGCCTTCTGGACCTGTATGGATTCATGTGGACTTCATGATCTTGGCTACTCAGGTAATCCCTATACTTGGTCTAACAAAAGGGAAGGTAGTGCAGCAATATTTGAGCATTTGAATGGAACTCTAGTTAATGTAGATTGGAGATCCATGTACCTAGATGCATTTCTTCTCTATCTTCCTATCACGGGCTCTGACCAAGCGAAGAAAATAGAAGTGCATGTTAGCGTACCTTTTACTAGTCAAGCTTCATTATGTTGGCCTTCCGTTGCTTTATAGGAGTAGGGGTGCCTGATCTACCACCAAAGGCAACTTATGATAAGGGCGCGCCTTAGCAAAAGCAGTTGCGCATTTCTATAGTAAAGGGCCTTTTTTTGATGGACCTGAGGGAAGAATGTAACACCCCGATCCCTCTCAAGACCGGGAGTTCTATCAATCAATCTAATCACAACCCAATTCCAAACCTGGGCAAAATTTTTAGGGAAAGACGAACGGAGTCTCCCCTGTTTCTAGGCAAAATGTAAAACCTGTAATAGCATATAAGTGGACCAGCACCGTGTCCAACCATACAAACACCTCAAGGCCATCCGAGCCTTGGTTCTTAACAAGCAAACACAACCAAATAAACATTTCCAATTTAAAAGCTAACCTATCTCTTTTCATCTTTGACAAGAACATTCATGCTAGGCAATTAAACTACACTAACCCATTACATAAAATAGACTATCATACCATTTTAACTCTTTTCCTTTGGGCATTACAAACATACATTAAAGTTAAACTATTCTATCTGAATACATAAACTAGCCTTTCCAAATCACTTCAATAATCTATAAAACTCATATTACATTCCTTTTTAACATTAAATACAAACAACACATGAAACATACATCTTTGCATCTTTGACAACTCAAGCCACATAGCACGCAAGACAACTCTTCAAGCATGATCTTTCTCATATCCATGAACTTTCCAGCTAACATGGCATTTCCTGAAATGTGGTGGTGAGGAGTGAGTATACTCAACATGTATACTCAGTGAGGGTGAGACAGATATCGAGGTGGAAAGAAAGAAGATCGTGCAATGCAAATAGGTACAGATAGCTAAGCAATATAATTGACAAGCAAACATTCAATATAAACAATCAATACAATAACCAATTAATAAAAGCATTAACACAACCATTCAAAGCTATACCACACTCTGAAGGCTATGGTTCACTCGAGCGAGAAATGTACCGATCATGACCTCGATGACTTTAACGATGGCCGGCTCACCCACCTTATAACTTCCGTTAGAGTACTCCGGACATACTCTGTCAATTCTACGACCCAAAACTCCCTGGGCGGCAACCCAAGCGAGAAAGGGAATAGGACAAGGAGCTAAAGCAACCAACACTGGCAACCCGAGGCTACCCGGAGAGGCCCATCACTCACGTGCCTGACACTTATACAATGCAATACGAGATATATAACGATAATCGAGCAAGGCACTGAAGTGCGAGTCAGTAACAACATGTGATACAATAAGCAATTACAATCAATAAAGTAACAAGAACAACACTAACAAGCATTATCAACAATTGATATACAAATTCAATCATAACCAACTCTAACAAGCATAACAAGCAATATTAAGCATTCTATAGGCATTACACTATGAAAACACACAAAATCACAAAATGACCCCAACTTTCAAAACGATACTACTTTCAAACAAGCCACGAGTTTTGGAAATCGACTTCACCAATCCTCCTAGGTCACCATAAGGCACGTCTAAAGACCCTGAAACCCTACTTAACCCTAGAATTCAAGCAAAGCCCGATTTCTCCCTTTGCTCGTTTGAACTACCGCTACCCTAACCAAACACCCAACCAATGCCATAACCACACCAAAAGTGCTTTCATGGCCTCCCGAGACAATGCCATCATGCAAAACGATAAAATGCCAAACTTGACCTAATTGACCCCAACTTTCACCATGACATTTTTCTCCCTTTTCCATTACACAATCCAATTAAATCACACATTTAGGCATTCTAGCATATCTAGCACCTTCCTACATCAACATAATGCATAACGGAGCAACTTCATCGAAACGGGGGTTTACTATTCATAATTTACTATTCAATTACCAATTTAAATTTCAATTTCGATATTCAACCGCAGAAAATGCTAAAAAAACTATAAATACATGTTCTATGATTGCTAGGGAACATTCTTTAAGCAACGAAGCGGATAAAATAACAACTTACAGTCAAATCACAAAAATTAAAGTTTAGATACAATAATTTTAAATGCGCAAATAACGATGAAACCCTCACCGTCGACCCTCCTAGACGCTAGGCAAACCATGCTGGATGCCTCGGAAACCACCCTGTGCAAGCTCACGCGAAGATTTGAAGATTTGAATGTTGAAATGTTTTTTTTTCTTTCTCCTTAGTTTCGACCATGGCCTTCATTTTTTTCCTGATTTTTGCTCTTTTGTTTCTTATTCCATGCTAAAATAAAAGATGACAAACTTGGTCAATTGGTCAAGCCTTGGTCAAAGCACTTAAAAATTGGTCAAATAAGCTTATTTTATGCATTTTAAAGCTAAAACAACCAACGCAAATCTAATCCTAGTTAAACACAACTAAAATACTAAAATTAAAACACTAAATACTAGTTTTCACTATTTGCTGAGGACTATAAATCATTTTCTAACTATCACTCTCAATATGCTATGCACTTTGCGACAATAAAAGAACAACGATTAAATCAAAAAGAATTTAAGAAAATATAATTTCCGAAAAGTAACATAGTTCAAAAATTTACTCCGGCTTGGAGCTACTTTTCATTTAATTGAAAACTGAGCATTAAGATGCAAGAAAAATAAAACCGATTAACATAAATATGAAAATAAAGCTACAAATGAATGTTTAACTAAAATAAACACAAAATTCAATGCTAACATTTAAGATAACACTTAATTAAATGCAATTAAATGCCATTAAATGCATGCCGGGTTCAGGTTATCACAAAGAAGAAGGCTAACTAAGATGCTCCACTCTCTTTCCTGCGAATGCGAGTTCGAGTTTCACTCTTAAGTTAAGGATGGGACAAAAGAGAAAGAAAAGGACCGAATGCTCTTCCTTTTAGCTCTTCTTCTTGTTCTTTTTCCGAAATATGAGACAAAAGGAAAATATGCGCTAAGGCCTTCACTAATTCTAGCATTGATTCTTCCTGAATCTTAGGACGGGGACCTAAAGGCTCTAAGAGCCCATCTTTCTTTAAGCCGAAGGCATCTTGAAATATGATTTGGCCCTTAAGTCAAGAGCTTTTAGTACGTTACGCAAAGGATATCGTAACTATTTGAATACGTTTTTATTGCTTGCCATATACCCGAAATGTGAACTAAGCAGGAACATGTGAAGGGATGATCTCGGATTGAAAGCCCAAGGCATGATCCTGGATTGAAGGTCTGGAATTGTGGACATAGGGCAGAGGCATACCAGGCTTAAATACGACTAAAGACCGTTAGACGACTGGGAAATAGAACTGAACAAGCATAAGCTAAAAGCTTCTTCTCCCATAGGCTCAGAATAGGGTCAATACGATCCCTTTGAGAAAGAACAAAAAATTCCACTATCAGAGGGTGATTTCAACTTCGAAAGCCATGAGCCCCATTCACGAAAGCCTACGAAACAAACTTGCCACTTTTGATTAACTCGTTGCTACTTTTGACGCCTCTACGTACCCAATCTTTCTCGATCTGACCCTTCCATGTACCCAACACTAATTCCCAAGCAGAGGGAGGAGAATGAGGATCTTACAATACTTAATAAACCAATGAGAATGACAGAAGCCCTCTAAACAAGCATAGATTGGTAACTAAGTGCAAAAGCTGCTAAAAGCACAGAAATTGGTAAAGGAATGGAAACACATCTTGCACCTTCTATGATCCATTCAACCAGCCTTCAAGATGAGAGATAGACCTTTAGCAAGGAGATATCGCACGGAAAGCCCGATTAGGTCTTATAATTGAGACTTCTTTTATAGGCCTTAGTCCCTAATGAGATTACTTTAACACACCCTGAGGCTTAAGAAAAGATGGCCATAGTTGTGACATCCTAGCCAGAGAAGAGCAACATGAGCTATATTCAAAGAAGTTATGGACTGGAATCAGAGATTGGATAGACATCCAGAACAGAGAGGAAAAGAGGAAGCAAAAAACGATAGCTCATGAAAGAAAGCCTTGCAACTATGCTCTATATTGATATTGCAATTGCGCTAATAAGGGCATATCAGCTTTCTTTATATGTAGATTTTAGAGTCGCACTGATCGACAGAAAGAGCTCAAATTAGTAGACGGAAAAGAAGATGCAAAAGCATTCGTACTTACTCGCATACACTTTTTTTATCTGTATTTGGTACAAGTAATCTATGTAAGTCTCATTAGTTAATAGTAGACCTGAGCTGGACTAAGCGAGACAGTACTTTGAGCCATATTTGAGACCATTAGCATTAGTTCCCCTCTCACCAAAGCTTTTGAAGTTGCCAAGAAGTGGCCTATTCCTACAGTATAGGTCTCTATCAATTAACTCAGGCACTAAAGAGAGATGTGGTAGGACATCGATAGACAATAGACCAAGGAGTAGAAGGCACTCAGTTGCTTGCTAAATCAAAGAGAGCAGAAGGTACCTCGCCTAACATTATAGGAGAAGGGTCCAAAGGAGATTAGATTTTCTTTGTGAAATTGAAGAAGAAATGGGCGGGCAGCTTAGACTCTTTCCCGAAGAGAGCTTCAACCAATAGATGAGATTAGAGATGCTAACATAACAAGGGTAGAGACATATCTTTAAGAACTAAGAACAGGATGTTCGTATTAGCAGAAGGAGGAGAGCAAAGAGATGAGCACTTTTCAAGCAGCTTTCCTTAAATAAGACATCTATGTGACCAATGCACGCTTCAAAGAAAGCAAAGAGGGATGCTCGCTAGTAGCTCAAAGGGATTGAAGACCCAGGGCTTTTGTTGACAATGAAGGTCTAAAAGGGAAAATTAACGCATTTGAAGTTAACCACTCTACTAGTATAGTAGAAAGACCTATCAGACCTGTGAAAGTCTCGTTTTTGACTAAACTAAGAAACATGGGCTTAGCACCTTCTTCGATGTTTAGCCGATGCATGGCTATCTTTCGGTCTAGTCTAGTTCGGCGTAGCTCCAAGCGAAAACATCAAAGAATTATCTGAGTAGATCCATGTACTGTCAAATCTCTTTCATTTGAGAAGCTTGTACTTAGGAATACAGGGCGAGGATTGTCAATAGTCCTGAGATCCATTTACTTGACCTCGTCCTCTATAGGGGGCATAGGCTCTACATCCTATTCTTGAACTGACTTTCGTCACTTTGCTCTTTGACAAAGACAGAGTTTATAGACAATGTTTAGAGATCTGAAAGAAAGATCTCCAGAACTTTCGGAGTCAGACAAAGTTTTCGGCATAGGGAGCAGAGTTGGCAGGTTGCCCAAGCCTATATTTTCTGAGATCGACGTACTGGCCGGCTAGCCAAGCTTCATTTTCTTCTTCACTTAGATGAGGCTCGAGGGGTACTTTTCTGCCTCTCCCTATCGGTCGAGCATCTTTAATCCTCTCCCGTTCTTCACTTCACTTCAGCTCGACAGGCTCCTCAAGGTCATAGCCCATGTCCTTCGCTTCTTTTCAATCGGACTGTACTTTCTCTTTCTAATCTCACCATCGGTGACGATTCTTTCCAGCGTAAAAGAAGACTTCCGGGCTACCCTATGAAAGATGAGGAAAAAACTTTCCATTGAGAGGACGAATGTTGCTCCATTAATGTCCTCTGCCTGAGAAGGTTGTTGTAATGCAGGAAGTGTCATCTTTACTGAGAGTTGAAGTACGTCCCCCCACCCCAGTTTAGAGATTTCATCAATAGGGTCATGCTCTTTGAGATAGCGTTGATCGTAAATCCCTTAGCTTTCGACTTTGAGATTCGGAGATGCGCGTTGGCCCAGTGCTTCGGCTTTTGCTGGTAGGCTTTCATCATCCATCACTGTCTGGGCTAGGCCGTCGTTGTAAAGACGCTCATCCTTACTCCATTCCACTCCCTATCGGTCAAGCATCTTCAAACCTCGGGTCTTGCTGCGTCAGCTACCGTAGATAGGAAGCTTCAGCCTATAAAGCAGCTTAGTAGTCGGAAGGAAGCAAAGAAAAGTATGCCCCACATCCATGTCAATAGGATGGAAGTTCAAAGCATCGAAGATAAGTACATAGAAGCACCAATTAGGAAAGTCTAAAGTACAGATATAACCTTCTCGACATAAGACATCTTGCTGGATAGGAAGAAGCATACGTAAGTGGCCTGTTTATCTCACCGGTGACATCGGTGAAAAAAAGAAGGCTACCACGGGTATAGATCGACCCTGGGGCCTCCATCAACGTGATGCCACTGCAGGCCCTAGCCTATCTTGGAATTCATTCCTACGAGTCGGCTAAGTCAGACCAAGGTAACTATTCTGGGGTACAATGCCTGTGACGCCCGAGATTCTACCGTACACATTTTTAAATGTGGCATCCATTAATTGCGCATTAAATTATGTGCTTTACCTGTTGTCTTTCTTGGTCACTATTCATTCCATTTTTAAACTGCATTATATTAGTGAATTAGCATTTTTATTAAATCATATTAATTGTTAAAGGAATGGGAAAAATGTGCAATTGAGCTAGGAGCGATAGGAGCACTCGTTTAGAAAATGTTTTAATGGTTCAATGAATAGTGTTACGTAACATAACTTAGTAATTTAATTAGCTAGCATATATTCTTCACCTTAGGCTCGTTTTAAGGTTATCAACATTCATTTTAGTGGACCACTAAGCACCTAACTTGATCCCATTTAATATATATGCTCATAAAACACCACCTAGCTCATAACTTAACAAAACACAAAAAAAAAAAAAGAGAAGATGCAGGAATTACTGTAGCAAATCCGAGAATAGTGTAGGAGGAGAATGAGAGGATTTTGCTCATCAAATCTTCAAGCCAAGCCAAGCCAAGCTAGGAGCAAGTAGTTTAGGGTGTTTGCTAGCCTCCCGAGAGTTCCTACGCGCAATTGGTGAGGGTTTTCATGACTTTTTATGCATATCTAAAATGTTACATTTTTCTTGATTTGTTGAAAATGTTATCAAATGCTATTGCAAAGCTTATCTATGCTATTATACCTTGTATATAAGTGCTAGAGAACACATTTGAGCTATTAGTTCGCATTTTAAACGGTTGGAATCGTCATTTGAATTTATGAGGTGAATAGTGACGTTTTTCTAGGGTTTTATGTAATTTCACGTATTAGCTTGATTCAACACTCCTAATAGATGCCTTAGGTGCTAATGAAGGTAGTCTAATAGCCCCGTGCACTTGAATTGCCCTCAAATCGCCTAAAAATGGAAAATAGCCGACTTTAACTTAGGGCTTTTGGGGTTAATGCGAATCCGGGTGGATTCGGGCTTCAATTCTAGTATCCTTAGGCTACCTAGGTGCTATAGATGCCTTGATATCCCTTGTTTGAAGCCCGGACAACGTATGTGTAGTTTAAATCCATAAGAGGGAATTTGGGGCTTTCGGGGTAAACGCGGGCATTTGAATGAGTTAGAGGGTTGAGAGGGTACCTTGAGGGTTAGTTAGAAGGTTGAGAGAGTTTCCTTTGAAAATGAAATCATTAACTTTGGTTTAGAAGAGAAATAGTTCGAAAAACAAAGGTTTAGGTGCAATTTAAGTTGTCCCACACTTCTAAACCCATGTCAGGACTTCTTGAGTGTTTATATGTGATTTTAAATTGATTTGGAGCTTTTGGTATGATTCTATGCTTATTTGGTATATGTTCATTTGTAAACTGCTTATTTGCTTATATCCTAATTGCAACGAGGTCAACCTACTTTGTTGATCCTCATATGTGTTAATGCTTATATTATTGCTATTAACTTGCCATCGTTGAGTGCATTGCATAGTGGTTGCGCAACCATAGTGTCAGGGGCGGATGTGTTGAATATCGGCTGGGCGGCAGAGGGCTTGCCGGTGGATATTCAAACTCCGTGCCCTATTCCCTCATTCGCCTGGTCCGGAGATTGCCAGGGGATGTTGGGTCGTAGGATTTGGGGTACATCCGGAGTACACCCACTGGAGTGATTGGGGTTATGCCGGCTTATCGTGATCGTGATCGTGGTTCGTGGATCGTGAATGAAGACCAGTGAAGATTAGTGTATAGGGGTTATGTGAAATGTATCCTTTTAAATGTGTGGTTATTAAAGCTATCATTGTTTCTTGAATTGTTTAATTGCTATTGTTGTTTAACTGTATTACCTGTTGCATTGCACGCCCCGGGACCTTATCCCTCACTGGGCAACAGTGGTTGCTCATACCTCGCTAACATGTTTCAGGTGGCGCAGTTGGAGGAGTTGCATTAGTTGCTGTGTCTAGTTGCCTGAGGTGGACTATGTTCTTGTTGATGAGAGTAGGACTTGTTTTCTTTACTTTATATTCTATTTTGTAACCTAAGTGATATGTGTATATTATATAGTTTGCAAATTGAGGGATAGATGTTGTAGTGGTAGATTTAGAACCATGGCATGTAATAACTTATATTTATGCTATTAGCTTCTTCGCATGCTTGGGAGTGAATGACTGGTTGTTTTCAATTTCTAATAATACTTAAAAGCTATCATAGAGTGGCATGATAAGCGGTTTTGTAAAGAAGTTAAGTTATGAATGCATGCTTGTCTGTATCTAAACTGTTTGTATGTCTTAAGGCTCGGATGGCCTTAAAGCTAAGATCTTTAGTTATAAATGAATGTCTTGTTATGTTGTGGCTTTATTGAGTGTTTACAGGTTTTCAGAATGTCCACGGTACAGGGGAGACTCTGTCCGTGTGTCGGGTCCGGACTTAACCATTAGGAAAAATTTTGTGACCGGGCTTGGTATTGGGTTGAGAATAGCATGGTCATTAGAGCCTCCGGTCTCGTGAGGGATCAGGGCGTTACAATGCCGACTCGTAAAGAGCCATCGGCAAGATTCGTCTCAAGTGCCAAACATGGGATCTAAAGACTAAGCTCACTTCTTACGTGATTGACGGTGACACCTCCTAAACTTCCTGCTTAGATCCACAGTGTGGTACCTTCCACCTTTCATCAATGCTTCAAATATGTTGATGAGAAGAGAAGGGAGAAGTTCACTAGGTATTTGGCGACAAGAAGCCCTTTTTTTAAAGATGTGACGGTTTGAAGATGCTCGACCAATAGGGAGAGGAATGGAAGTAGTACGAGAAGCTAGATGTAGAAAGAAATACTGGGGTTATGAGCCAGAATGGCGGGGAGAAGAAACGGCCTATTCCAAAGAGGGATATCGGTTCGACGTCATAGACCTCGGATTGTTTCCCTGACATGTGATCTTAGCTTAGATAAACTGGCTTTCTCACCTTTGGAAGCAGCTCGTAGAATAGGTGTAACACCCCGATCCCTCTCAAGACCGGAGGTTCTGTCAATCGATCTAATCACAACCCAAACCAAACTCGGGCATAAATTTTTAGGGAAAACGGACGGAGTCTCCCCTGTTTCTAGGCAAAAAGTAAAACCTGCGATAGCATATAAGTGGACCAATACCATGTCCAACATTCAACCACCTCAAGGCCATCCGAGCCTTGGTTCACAACAAGAAAATCACAAGTAAATATACATTCAAGCTTAGCAATTAAACTACACCAACCAATTTCATAAGCTAGTCTATCATATCTTTCTATCACTTTTCCTTTGTCATTACAAATATACATTGAAGTTAAGCTACATTAACTAAATACATAATCTATTGAAACTTAAATTATATCCCCTTTAACATTAAATACATATAATACATAAAAGCATACATCTTTACAACCTCGACACTCAAGCCACATAGGCACGCAAGACAACTCTTCAGGCACGAACTTTCACGAAATCACGAACTTTCTAGCTAACATGACATTTTCTGAAATGTGGTGGTGAGGAGTGAGTATACACAACACGTATACTCAATGAGGGCAAGACAAATATCGAGTTGGAGAGAAAGAAAGTCGTGCAATGCAAATAGACACAGCTAAGCAATAAAATCAATAAAAAAGCATTAACACAACCATTCAAAGCTATACCACACTCTGAAGGCTATGGTTCACTCTTACGAGCAATATACCATTTCACGAGCGATACATCAATCTCGAGCTTGATGTTGACAACGATGACAATAAGCGCGCATCCACCTTATAACACCAGTTTGGAATAGCCCAGAAGTATCAATCAATCTACGACCCAAATCTCCCTGGGAGGCAACCCAAGCGAGAAAAAGGAATAGCAGCGGAGCTAGAGCAACCAACATTGGCAACCCGAGGCTACCCAGAGAGGCCCATCACTCACGTGCGAGACGCTATGCAATGCAAGACTCGATACAAGGCAATAAATGAGCGATAGCACAACAATACAAACTAGTGACAACCAACGAGATAACAAGCAATCACAATCAATACTAGCATTCAACTAACTTTTCAAGCATAACAAGCAATAATAAGCAACAATAACACCAATTAAACAAGTATATCAAGCAACCCTAAGCATTCTATAGGCATAATATCAAGATAACAAGCAAAATCACAAATCGACCCCAACTATCAAAACACTACCATTTCCTAACGAGCGACGAGTTCTGGAAACCGACTTCGCCAATCCTCCTAGGTCACCATAAGGCACGTCTAAGGACCCCGAAATCCTACTTTACCCTAGAATTCGCGCAAAGCCCAGATTTTCCCCTTTGCTCGTTTGAAATAAAACTATACCAACCAAACACCCAACCAACGCCATAATTGCACCAAAAGTGCTTCCATGGACTTCCAAAACAATGCCATCACGCAAAACGAGAAAACGTTAAACTCGACCTAAACGACCCCGACTTTCACCAAGGTATTTTTCTCATTTTTTCCATTACGCAACCTAAACAAATCATGCATTTAGACATTCTAGCATACCTAGCACCTTTTCATATCAACAGACAGCATAACAATGCAACTTTATCGTTTCAAGGGTTTACTATTCAACTAACAAATTATATTTCAATTTCAATATTCACCTACAAAAAATGTTAAAAAGCTATAAATACATGTTCTACGATTGCTAGAGAATATTCTATAAGCCTCAAAATGATCAAAATAACATTCTTCAGATAAAATCCAAAAATTAAAGTTAAAGCATAAAACTTTCAAATGCGCAAATAAACATGAAACCCTCACCTTAGACGCTCCTAGACGCTAGAGAAACCACGCTGGATGCCTCGGAAACCACCCCGCACAAGCTTCCGCGAAGAAATAAAGATTTGAGGTTGAAATGTTTTTTTTTTCTCTTCATATTTTCGGCCCTAGCTGTTTCTGTTTTTCAGCTTTGATTTTTCTTTGTTTTGTGCTCATTTAAGCTATTAAAAAGGATGACAAAGGTCAAAGGTCAAACCCCTTGTTCAAACCACTTAAAAATTGGTCAAACTAGATTATTTTATGCATTTTAAAGCTAAAACAACTAATGTAATATTAATTCTAGCTAACAATAATTAAAATATAAAATTTAAGACACCAAACACTAGTTTTCACTATTTGTTGAGGACTAGGAACCGCTCTCTAACTATCGCTCTCGATATGCAATGCACATTGCGACAACAAGAAGTAACAATTAAATTTGAAAGAATCTAAGAAATATATCATTTTTGTAAAGCATCATAGTTTAAAATTTACTCCGGCTCGGAGTTACTTTCCTCATTTATTTGAAAACCGAGTGATTTTAATGCAAAACAACCAAAACCGATTATTAAAATAATCAAAACAATCAAGGTAATCAATATTCATTTAAAATAATTAATTTAACTATTTCTAGAACATTTTAAAGAATTATGAAGTTAATGTTAAGCTACAAATGAAAGTTAATATAAGCACATAGTCAAATACAATTAAACACTAACATTTAAGATAACACTTAATTAATCAGAAGAAAAGAAATTCAATTACTATAATTATCAGGAATAGGTAATAATCTTTTAATTATTCAATTTACAACTACTAAATGCTTCCAAGAGGAATATTAAAATAGTGCAAATTGGTTGATTTAACTAATTAAACATTTAATCAAATGCAGTCAGGTGCTATTAAATGCATACCGGGTTCGGGTTATCACAATAGGTCTGGCAGCTTTCTTGACTAACCCACTGTCACATCTCGAATCGGTATAGCCATTCTCTTGGAACACATTCCTTACAGGACTCTCAGCATGCTACTAGTCCAATCTAGCTGCCCGGTAGACCAAATCAAGTAAATAGTGAGGCTTGTCACTAGTTGAGGAAAGAAGACGACAAGCTAGTTACGTCTCAGGCAGTTCGAATTTCTTGTGTCTGACCTTCCCAATGATTCTTCTATTCGATTAAACTTTTCCTTAGTGGTGCTCTCTCCTTGCATAGGCATAAGTAATCCGACACACACTCTCCGGACATGAGTTCAGGCATGACGCTTAATAGGGTAGTGAGCAGGCATTCTAGGTAGACTATTGAGATTCCCAGAAGCATGAGTCCAATCTCTCTTAGACCAGCAAGTCCTCTGAATTCAGTTAGCAGAATTCCCAACTCTCTCTAACTGGATTGGCTGCCTTTTCTCTATGACTAGTACAATCTTTTCTTGCATATGTTCCGCATCTGACTTTTGTTATATTTTTGAGTTTGGGATGTTATCCGCAGTGAAACAATTTAGAAGCATCTTAGCTCCCGATGACCGTCTTTGTGGGACAGCCATATGGCCTAGTCCACTCTTGGCTAAGTTCTTTGGGAGGAACTTTCTCGATCACAGTTTCTTACTTTTCTCACTGACAGACTAGTAATTCAAACACTCATCATATAGAATAACGATCAACAAGTCCAGAGTATACACCAACGAGAGTACGCTGGAAAGATTCTCCGAATAGCAGCATTCAGATCTACTATGTGATTATGTGAGAAGGATTTGGTTATGCTTCTCTATTGGAGAAGCCAAAGAGATCATGGTTTCAATACATCTCTCTTCTCTCATTGCATTATTGAGAGTGTCATTTCTTCTCTTATTGATGCTATTGACAAACTGATCCGAATCACTTTTCGATGGGATTGATCATAGATAGGATTAGCATAGCAATCTATGTCAACCCTTTCACACTGCAATCAGAGTTTCAGAGTTCATGTCGGCAAATCGTCTGCTAATTCAACTAGGAGACAACAAAAGAGAAGAGATTTATTGCTCAGTCTAGGCTGTCCAATCGGGAAGGAGATGGGATGGGAATTCGATTAGCCAACAGGATTGTTGACTTCCACCAGCGATCCAGTCACCCAGAGAATAGTTTGCACTGCAAAGTACGAAATCTCAAATCTCTCTCAACGCCAAGATTTTTTTATGTGTCCAGGCCGATCAAAGGTTCGGCTTTCTACTCTTATGAAATAAAAAGTTACTTGTCAAAGAACTGATTCTTATTCCTTGAAATAGCAGCTCATGAAAAAGAATAGCCACTTCCTTATTTTATGCTATTTATTGAGTTTCCTCCACTCGGGGGAGGTAGTAACAACCTTTATTTAATCAACTATTGAACCATCTTACATGAAAGTCACTCGCTACTTTAGGGCATGCCTTTACTCCAACAGCTAACTCAATGGGAATTTTTATTTCTAGTAAAACAAAGCCAGTGAAAGCTTTCTTCTAGGAGTTGAGGTACATACTGTACTACGGTCCAGAATCTGCCTCTTTCGCAAACAAGCAAGGGCAGTTTACGATTAGAAAGGAAGTGTGAGACCTGATATTTTGCTTTATCTCGATTCGCGTGTTTTACCTCGTTTTGCGTGAATTGACATGTTTATGTGCTAAATGACTTAGAATGTGATAAATATGTGATTAATACTCCTAATACATGCTAAGTGTGCATTCATGAAATTTTTATCAAAAACGAAATCAGAAATTTTATCGTCGGTTTTCGTGAATAGTATTTTTGAACACCTGTCTTCCAAAATTTTTACAGGGGTGTTTTAAACGTCTTAAAACCTAGTCCTCGAGTATTAATAGACCCATGTTTGATTAAAACAAATTTGGAATCGATTTTGGAATTTTAAAGATTTTTACACTTTCTTTTGCAAGAAAATGAGTTTTAAGCCAATTCGGTTGAAACTATTTTATTGTAAAATTATTTGTCACCTAAAATATATTGTCTAGAATTAATTTAAGTGTTAATTTGTTAATTGAGCAAGAAATACTCAAGAAATGAATTAAAAGACTAGAAAAACAATTAAAGGACTAAAAACTAACTTTGACTTTCTTTTATTTTTATTTGACCAAGCCTTATATGCATAATATTTCATCAACACACACAAAACACAACACAAAACATACTCAAAAGACACACACATGGCCGAGAGCCATAGAGGAAAAAAACAAAGCTTTTCTTCAAGTTTTCAAAGTAATTTTTGATAGAAAAACCTAGTTTTTGTCTGTAGAATTTTGTGTCGAGTTGGATTCAACTTGTTGGGCACGCATTGCATGCATATCTAGGCTTATATCGCATCAAAGGTGAGAGAAAAATTCTAGATCTCAAAAGTCATTTTTTATGTTTTTGCATATAATCGATTATTGAACTGTTAGAATGTTAATTTGAAGTTATATTATTGCTCAGCGCATGCTAGGGATCGTTTATGTGTATTACTACGAGATTTGAACCATTGTAGCGAAATTATTTATTTTCGGGTATTTAAAGTTGATAGATTGGCCATTTGATGAATATGTTGAGTTGTTGTGGTTGAAATCGATTGCCATCAATTTCTAAAAGTTTGTTAATTATGTGGTAACGCAGTTATAATGCCGAATTTTCGATTGCGATGTTTGGGTGAAAATCCGGAAATTTCAGCCTAGGTGCATTGAGGTTTTAGGGTTGTTGGGCTTGATTTTGATGTGTCTTGGTTGGTTTCTGAGAGGGCTAATGTAGTGGATTGAATGGGTGAGTGTTAGAAACTGATTTGGAGTTGTTCGAATTAGTAGAATGTAATATATGATTATTTGAAGTTTAGGTTATCTTTCTTTAAATTATTGAATTGAGCCTTTAGATGATTGGGTGGTATTTGAGTGATTGAATTGTGAGTTGTTGATAGTTAGATTAGGGTTATATTACATGTTTATTGCATGCTAAGTTGGATGGCCTACTTTGTCATCTAACTTAGTTATTTGTTGTTTAATTGATTACTTAATGTTATATTGATGATAATTGATGGAAATTGATGATAATTGATGATTATTGATGATTATTGATTGATGATTGATGAACCGGGAGATAGGTAATTATGCTAGATTGTCCTCCTGTGAATGATGTTTATTATTATTGCTAAGTCTTGGTATGTGCGTGCCAACCCTAGGGCAGCATCGGGCTATAGGGTTGATAACGACATGACTACCAGAGACTACCCCCAGCTCGCATGACGGAGGTGTCATGGAGGGAGGGGCTAGTGAGGTACCTCGGGTGCGTGAGTAATGGGGAGTTACAAGAAGAATGGTTGAGATCGTGATGGCGTTTGGAGCTACACCAAATTGAGTATCCTTTATTGATTGGTCATTATAGTTACGTGTTTATATTGTTATTGATGTTTATTTGTGTGTTTACTTGCTCAAATGATCATTTCCAAGGAGTATAGTAAATACTGTTAGAGATCTATCGGATCCTTGCTAAGCTTGTTTTATATAAGCTTACTCTCTATTATTGCATGCATACAGGTGTCCTTGAGCAAGATTACAGGTACGTGCCTCCAGAAAGGGGAAAATGTGCCTTACGTGGATGAGTCTTATGTGCAGGAGTCGTTGCCATGAGATTGTTTATAGTTATTGTAATATGATGTATTGTAAAACCTACCTTAGTATAAAGACTTATGTATAATGGTTTAGTAGTCTTCTTTTGACCTTGTTTAGATTACTAAATTGGTTTATAGTCTATTTTGATATGTATGTTAAAGTTAAAGTAATATGTTGGAACGGAGGCGTATAACTATGAATGGATCGTCTAAGAATGATTATTGTATAATATGGTTATGTTGTATGTTGTTAATGGTATTGAGGAATTGATTGTTGTTTGGTTGAGGAGTTTGATTGTATGATGTTTTGAGAGGTTGGTTTAGAGCCTCGGTGTCTTAATTACTGTCGTTATACTGCCGAAATTCCGTTGCGTTCTGACTGATTGTAGGTGGGGTCGAGTTGGGGCGTGACATTTAAGTGGTATCAGAGCGCATGTTAGCTGTCAGCCAGGGTATTCTCGGAATGTGGGTAATGGTCTTAGCATGAAAGTATGAATGAAGTAAAAGAAAAGTGAAATATGTGTTAATATGGTTAAGTGATTAAGTGATTATTTGATTTATTGCTTATGTGATTATGTGATTAATTTGTTTATGTGATTCATATTTAAGTGATTTATGTGTTTATGTGAGTTGCTTATTTGCTAATAATTGTCTATATCCTATTTTCGTGCTATAACATGTGCTAACTCTTTGATTAGTAGAATGACGGGTAGACCGAGGACTAGAGGTAGGCCTGAGATGACTGATGAGGTTCTGAGAAATGTGGCACCAGGCCAAGTTAGGGATGATGATCGTATAGGTGCAGCTTTTGATAGGATGAATGAGATCATGGCCAGTCAAGCACAAATACTGGCAGGGCAGGCTGCCCAGAATCAAGCATTACAGAATCAGTTGTTGAATGCACAAGGTGGGTACCACGGTTTCAGGGGGAGTCGGATGATAGGAAAGCTGAGGCGTGGATTAGCAAGGTGGAGAAGCTTTTTGACCCTCTTGATTATACCGATGAGCGGAAGGTCACTTTTGCTGTGTACTTGCTGGATGATGAGGTGGAAGAATGGTGGCGCACAGTGAAAACTAGCTAGGAGACTCAGGGTATTCCGTATGTTTGGGATACCTTTCTGTTAGCTTTCCGGGCAAAGTATGTCCCGAGGATCGCGAGGGAGCGAAGAGAGGCAGAGTTTCTAGCCTTAGTGCAGGGAGATGCTTCAGTGGCTCAGTATGAGGCCACTTTCACTAGGTTGTCCCGGTATGCACCAGAGTATGTGGCTGACGAGGAACATAAGACTCGTAGGTTCATGTTGGGGTTGAGGCCCGAGATTCAGGATGCGATGGCCCTGAATCGGTATGATATACTTACTGAGGCCTTTGATGCAGCTTCTAGACTGGAGAAGAGAAATGGGGAACAATTTATATCTAGTCAGCCTAGCAAGAGGCCCTTTTAGCCGCAGGGTCAGCAGGGAATGTATAGGCCTTCCGTACAACAGGGTGTGTATAGGCCGCCAGCTTAGCAGGGTTCTTTCAGGCCACAGGGTCAGCAGAGTTATTATCGACCTCAGTTTCAGCAGGGGTCTTACCAGGTTCAGTCCCAGTACAGGCCAGCCTAGTCTCAAGGTCAATATAGGCCTAGTTTTGTTAGACCTCAGCAGCAAGCTAGTACAACTGCTTCTTCAGCTTATGGTTCTTCCAGGGGCAGTGTCAGTGCATCATCACTGCAGTGTACTTACTGCAAGTGCCAGGGCCATGTGGAGGCCGACTGCAGGGTGAAGTCAGGGGCTTGTTTGGGTTGCGGTAGCAATTAGTATAGGGCGAGGGATTGCCCTAGATATCAGAGGACTGAGGGTCGGGCAGCGACTCAGGGTTATCAGGGTCGACCCGCGGGCAGTGCACCTCAGCAGTAGCGGATTTAGGCTCGGGCCTACGTAGTTGACTTATAGGAGATGCCTGAGGAGACTGCAGTTGTAGAAGGTAACTTCTTTATACTTGATCGACTTTTTAAAGTGTTGATTGATTTTGGTGCTACACATTCTTTCATTACTCCTGTTTGTGTGCAACGTGTTAATGTGCAACCTGAAAGACTGCCTTATGTGGTTGAGATTAGTACCTCTTTGACTGATAAGTATGTTACTGGCTTAGTATGTAAGGATTGTATAATTCATGTTAAGGGGTATAATTTTCCTTCGGACCTTATCTTATTTCCTATCCGGGGGTACGATGTTATCTTGGGTATGGATTGGCTTTCTAAGTATGATGCCCAGTTAAACTGTAGAATGAAGGTAGTACAATTTTATTTGCCAGATCAGCCAGTAGTTGAGGTCGTAGGTGTCACGCCCCGACCCGACCCCGCAAAAGGCCAAGCCCGGACCCGACACACGGACGGAGTCTCCTCTGTACCGCGGACGATCCGAAAACCATAAAATCAATATAATACTTGCGAAAGCCATAAAATAATCAAAACAAGCCAACTTTCTTTAAAAACATACATTTCTTATTATCCAACTTTCCAAACCAAAAATGCCATGCATACAACACAGGTATTTATGCCACTAAACCATTAGCTATTAGCATGCATTTCTTCACTAGTCATCCGAGTATAAGTTACAACATTACATTCTTCCAACTTATACAACATAAGACCGTAGAGGTCTCAAGCTAGAAAATATATATACAAGACTACAAGCCTCAAAATTAAGCGACCTCCACGCAATATACATAACAAGCAAGGTTCGCACAAAAACTGGTAACCAACCACCAGCAAAGCAGAGAAGTGCTATCACGGAAACACCTCCACCTGCTCCTCCTCCTGAATTACATCGAGAGGGTCTGCTTCAACTACTCCTGTAAAACATGGTATAGAAAGGAATGACCAAAAACTATTGCTCAGCGAGGGCAATTGGTCTCAAGGACGGAGATGAGAGGAGTATGCAATGCAATTAACCAAGCAATACATACAAATCATATAAAGATACAACCAAAGCCAACAATAAAGCAAGGCAAGTATTTAAAGCTGCAAACACTCATTCAAAGGATACGATACTCTTTTCACGAGCAACTTTCAAACAAGAATTCGATGACGACGCGCCGGCCCAAACCACCTTATAACACCAGTTTGGAATACCCCGGAAGTATCCATCAACCTACGACCCAAATCTCCCTGGGAGGCAACCCAAGCGAGAAAGGGAATAGCAGTGGAGCTAGAGCAACCAACACTGGCAACGCAAGGCTACCCAGAGAGGCCCATCACTCACACGCGAGACACTATGCAATGCAAGACTCGATACAAGACGAGAAACAAACGATAAAGCCACACGTGGGAGAATAACAAAGTAGGTTACTCTCGCACGCAATAGCAGCAATTTGATAAGCAATTCAATCCAAAACAACTCAAACAAGTATTTCTAAACATTCTATAAGCATAAAGACAAGAAAACACACAAAAACACAAATCGGCCCCAACTATCAAAACGCTACCATTTCCAAACGAGCTACGAGTTCTAGAAACCGACTTCGCCAACCCTCCTAGGTCACCATAAGGCACGTCTAAAGACCCCGAAACTTTACTTTACCCTAGAACTCGCGCAAAGCCCCGATTTCTCCCTTTCTCGTTTAAACTACAACTATAACAACCAAACACCCAACCAATGCCATAATCGCACCAAAAGTGCTTCCATGGCTTCCCGAAGCAATGCCAACAAGCAAAATGAGAAAACGCAAAAGTCGACCTAAACGACCCCGACTTTCCCAAAGGCTTAATTCTCGTTTTTTCTATTACGCAACCCATACAAACCACACATTTTAGCATTCTAGCATACCTAGCACGTTTCTACATCAATGGAAAGCATAACAGCGCAATTTCAACGTTTCAAGGTTTTACTATTCATAAAACACTATTCATTTCACAATTTAATTTGCAATCACAACATTTAACCGCAGAAAATGTTACAAAGCTATAAATACATGTTCTACAAATGCCAAGGAACATTCCAGAAGCATCAAATTGATTTAAATAACGATCTACGGATAAATCTAAAAATTGACAAAGTTCACATACACAACGTATAAATGCGCAAATAACATGCTTCCCTCACCTCAGGTACTCCTAGTCGCTAGGAAAACAACGTTGGTCACCTCAGAAATCACCCCGCACGAGCTCACGCGAAGATTGATCGTTTGGAAGGTTGAATATTTTTTTTTCTTTCTCTCTTGTTTCGGCCAGCTCCTCACTGTTTTGCTGCTGTTTCTCTTTTTATTTTGCTAAGTTTTTTTAGCTTATAAGTGTTAAATGGTCAAAGGGGTCAAAGGGCTAAGTCAACAACTTAAAATCTTGGTCAAAGAGCCCTATTTTGAGCATTTTAAAGCCATTTTAACTAAGGTAAGATCAATTAAAGCTAGCAACATTTAAAATATAAAATTTAAGTCATCTAAATACTAGTTTCACTATTTGGTGAGGACTAGAAATCGTTATCTAGCTATCGCTCCTGAAATGCAATGCATGTTGCGACGGCGAGAAAGTAACAATTAATTCACAAAGAAATTAAGGAAATATAATTTTCAAAATAATAAACAAAGAATTTTCACATTCTGGGCTCGGGTATTACAGTAGGGAACTGGGGAGCTAAGACGAGTTTTGTTATCTCAGCAACTAAAACCGTTAAGTTGGTGAGTAGTGTTCGGCTTATCTAGCTTATTTGATCAACAAGCCATCTGATAAGCTACAGCTGGAGGAAGTTCCTATTATTCGGGAATATCCTAATGTATTTCTCGAGGAGTTGCCAGGGTTACCACCAAAGAGAGATGTGGAATTTGTGATTAATCTTGTTCCCGGTACTCAACCTATTTCAAAATCAGCGTACCGGATGGCACCAGCTGAGTTGAAGGAGCTGAAGACTCAATTACATGAATTAATAGAGAAGGGTTTCATTCAGTAGAGTTCTTCACCTTGGGGAGCTCCTGTTTTATTTGTGAAGAAGAGGGATGGTACATTGAGATTGTGCATTGATTATCATGGTTTCAATCAGGTGACCATCAAGAATAAATATCATTTGCCACTGATTGACGAGTTGTTTGATCAACTTCAGGGAGCCAAAGTCTACTTTAAGTTTGACTTGAGGCAGGGGTATTATCAGCTTCGGATTCGCACGGAGGATGTTCTGAAGTCTGCCTTGAGGACTCGGTACGGGCATTATGAGTTTGTAGTTATGCCCTTTGGATTAACTAATGCACCGGCAGCATTTATGGACCTTATGCATCGGGTTTTTCAGTCGTACTTGGACCAGTTCGTGGTTATCTTTATTGATGATATCTTGGTTTATTCTAAGTCTGAATCGGAGCACGAGCAACATCTACGGCTTGTCTTACAGAAGCTGCAGGAGCATCAGTTGTATGCGAAATTCAGCAAATGTGAATTTTGGCTGTAACACATCTTTTCTTGGCCATGTTATCACATAGAGCGGTATTTCTGTAGATCACACTAAGATTGAATCGCTGATGTCTTGGAAATGTCCGGAGAATGGTTCGGAGGTTCGTAGCTTTCTTGGCTTGGCGGGTTATTATTGTAGGTTTGTCAAGGACTTTTCTAAGATTGCAGGGCCACTTTTTAAGTTAACTCAGAAACAGACTAGCTTTGTTTGGGATGAGAAATGTGAGAGTGGGTTTCAGGAGTTGAAAAAGAGATTGACTACTGCTCCAGTACTTGCTCTACCAGAGGGGACCGATAATATGGTCATTTACAGTGATGCATCCAAGAAGGGCTTGGCAAGTGTACTTATGCAGAATGGTCGGGTTATAGCCTATGCTTCTAAAAAGTTGGAGCCTTATGAGGTGAATTATCCGACTCATGATCTTGAGTTGGCAGTTGTTGTTTTCGTACTGAAAAAGTTGCGTCATTATCTGTGGGGCAGTAAGTTTGAGATTTTCACTGATCATAAGAGTCTTAAGTATTTATTCTCACAGAAATAGTTGAATATGCGTCAGCGGAGGTGGATGGAACTTCATGGGGATTATAATTGCTCTATCAGTTATCTGCCTAGAAAGGTAAATGTTGTGGCAGACGCTTTTAGCAGTAAGGCGAGTGTTTCTCATTTGGCTATCAAGAAGTGGGAGGTTCTTGAGGAATTCACTTATTGGAGACCGGAGTTGACTCAGGTTGGGGTGATGTGTTCACATCACCGTATTCAGCCTTTATTGTTGTCTCATATCAGAGAAGCTTAGCAACTTGACATTAAACTTCAAAAGATCAAGGACCAGATCACGGATGATCAGTCTGACTTCAAAGTGCATGAGGACGGTATTCTTCGGTTTCGGAACAGGGTGTGTGTTCCTGATGAACCGGGCTTGAGGCGAGGTATTCTGGAGGAGGCTCATAATTCTAAGTATACTGTTCATCCCAGTGGAAACAAGATGTATGCAGACTTGAAGTAACATTACTGGTGGAATAATATGAAGAGAGAAGTTGCTCAATTCGTGTCTAGATGTTAGACTTGTCAGCGAGTGAAAGCTGAGCATCAACGACCTGCAGGTTTGCTTCAGCTGTTGGCTATACCACATTGGAAATGGGAGCATATTATGATGGACTTCATCACTGGTTTGCCTAGAACTCCCAGAGGTAATGATGCAGTTTGGGTTGTCGTGGATCGTTTGACGAAGACAGCTCACTTTATTTCGATGCGGATGGGAAATGAAGTTGCAAAGTTGACGGATCTTTATTTGGATCAGATTGTTAGACTTCACGGGATTCCATCTAGTATTGTCTCAGATTGAGATCCTCGATTTACTTCTCGTTTGTGGGAGAAACTTCAGGAGAGTTTGGGTACTCAGCTTAACTTCAGTACAACGTATCATCCACAGACCGACGGTCAGTCTGAGAGGACTATTCAGATTCTGGAAGATATGCTTAGGGCTTGTGTTCTGGACTTCGAGAAAAATTGGGAGAAACATCTACCATCTGCCGAGTTTGCCTATAACAATAGTTATCAAGCTACTATTGGGATGGCACCTTTTACAGCTCTTTACGGTTGTAAGTGTCGTTTACCTTTGTATTGGGATGAAGTAGGGGAGATGAATACTATTGATCCGACTATTATGCCAGAGCTTCTAGAGAAGATTAAGAATGTTCAGTTGGTCAGGCAGAGAATGCTTATAGCGTAGAGCAGATTCAAGAGTTATGCATCGTCGAGATTTGGAGTTTGCAGTCGGAGATCGGGTTTTCTTGAGATTGTCTCCTCGTAAGGGGTTTGCTCGTTATGGTAAAGGTGGTAAGCTGAGTCCAAGGTTTGTGGGGCCGTTTGAGATTACTGGCAGAATTGGTAAGTTAGCATATCGGTTGGCTTTACCGAAGAATTTCTCAAATGTCCACGATGTATTTCACGTGTCTAATTTGCGAAAATATAATCCGGATCCTTCTCATATTCTTGAGCCAGAGCCGTTACAGCTTCGTGAGAATCTGACTTATGACGAGCGGCCCATTCGTATTCTTGATCAGATGGAACGAGAGTTGAGGTCAAAGAAGATTCCGATGGTCAAAGTGTTGTGGAAGCATCACGGTATCGAGGAAGCTACATGGGAGGGAGAATTTCTTTAAGGGAGGGAGAATGTTAGACCCCATATTTTGCTTTATCTTGATTTCTGTACTTTACCTCGTTTTGCATGAATTGACATGTTTATGTGCTTAATGACTTAGAATGTGACAAATATGTCCTTAATACTCCTAATACATGCTAAGTGTGCATTCATGAAACTTTCATAAAAAACGGAATCAGAAATTTTATCGTCGATTTTGGTAAATAGTATTTTTGAACACCTGTCCACTAAAATTTTTACAGGGGTATTTTTGTAATACCCGAGCCCGGAATGTGGAATGTTCTTGTTATTTATTTTGAAAATTATATTTTCTTTGATTCTTTGAAATTTAATTGTTATTTCTTTATTGTCGGAAAGAGCATTGCATTTCGAGAGCGATAGTTAGGGGGTGACTTGTAGTCCTCAACAAATAGTGGAACTAGTATTTAGGTGTCGTAAATTTTATATTTTAATTGTTGTTGGCTAGAATTAATTTAGTGATAGTTATTTTAGCTTTAAAATGCTCAAAAATAAGCCTATTGACCAATTTTAAGTGAATTGACCAAGTGCTTTGACCTTTTGACCAAGTTGTCATCTTTTAATAGCTAAAACAATGCAAAATGAAAAAGAAAATAAAAGCTGAAACAGCCTTGAGCAGGCCGAGACTTAGAAAGGAAAAAAAAACCATTTTAACTTTCAATCGTTCAATCTTCGCGTGAGTTCGTGCGGGATGGTTTCCAAGGCAACCATCGTTGTTTTCCTAGCGACTAGGAGTGCCTAAGGTGATGGGAGCACGTTATTTGCGCATTTAAATGTTATGTATGTCAACTTTTTGATTTTTAGATTTTATCCATAGATTGTTGTTTTAATCATTTTGAAGCTTCTAGAATGTTCCTTGACAGTTGTAGAACATGTATTTATGGCTTTTTAACATTTTCTGCAATTAAATGTTGAGATTGCAATTCAAATAGTTGGTTGAATAGTAATTTATAAATAGTAAACCCTTGAAACAATGAAGTTGCTCCGTTATGATGTCCGTTGATGTGAAAAGATGCTAGATGTGCTAGAATGCCTAAATGCATGACTTGTTTGGATTGTGTAATGGAAAAATTGAGAAAAATGCCTTGGTGAAAGTCGGGGTCGTTTAGGTCGACTTTAGCGTTTTCTCATTTTGCGTGATGGCATTATTTCGGGAGGCCATGGAAGCACTTTTGGTGCGATTATGGTGTTGGTTGGGTGTTTGGTTAGTATAGTTATAGTTCAAACGAGCAAAGGGAGAAATCGGAGCTTTGCGTGAATTCTCGGGTAAAGTAGGGTTTCGGGGTCTTTAGACGTACCCTATGGTGACCTAGGAGGATTGGCGAAGTCGGTTTCCAGAACTCGTGGCTCGTTTGGAAATGGTTGCATTTTGATAGTTGGGGCCGATTTGTGATTTTGCTTGTTTTCTTGATATTATGCCTATAGAATGCTTAAGGTTGCTTGATATACTTGTTTGAATTGATTCTGATTGAAATGCTTATCAACTGTTGCTATTGCGTGCAAGAGTAACCTACTTTGTTATTCTCCCACGTGTGGCTTTATTGCTCGATTGTTGCATCGTATATTGTCTTGCATTCATAGAG
The DNA here is from genome assembly GCA_037974665.1 of Ehretia macrophylla. NCBI lineage: Eukaryota > Viridiplantae > Streptophyta > Magnoliopsida > Boraginales > Ehretiaceae > Ehretia > Ehretia macrophylla. The sequence continues at coordinate 55,764,259 of CM075770.1, forward strand.
TCAGGGCGGTGTGATGGGCCTCTCTGGGTAGCCTCGGGTTGCCAGTGTTGGTTGCTCTAGCTCCGTGTCCTATTCCCTTTCTCACTTGGGTTGCCTCCCAGGGAGATTTGGGTCGTAGATTGATGGATACTTCCGGGGTATTCCAAACTGGTGTTATAAGGTGGTTTGGGCCAGCGCGTAGTCATCGAATTCGTGATTGAAAGTTGCTTGTGGAAAGTGAATCGTATCCTTTGAATGAGTGTTTATAGTTTTTAATGTTTGCCTTGTTTTATTGATGGCTTTGTTGTATCTCTATATGATATTTGTATGAATTGCTTGATTAATTGCATTGCATACTCCTCTCATCTCTGTCCTTGAGACCAAATGCCCTCGCTGAGCAATAGTTTTGCTCATTCCTTTCTATACTATATTTTTACAGGAGTAGTTGAAGCAGACCCTATTGAGGTAATAGAGGAGGAGGAGCAGGTGGAGGTGTTTCCGTGATAGCACTTCTTTGCTTTGCTAGTGGTTGGTTGCAAGACTTTTTGTGCGAGCCATGCTTGATGTGTTTAATGCTTGGTTGTTGCTTTATTTTGAGGCTTATAGCCTTGTATGTAGTTCTATTTTGAGACCTTAATGGTTTTTATTGTAAAGGTTTAAAGATTGTAAAGTTGTAAAGTTATACTCTTATGACTAGTAAAGAATTGCATACCAATGGTTAACTATTTAGTTGCATAAATACTTGTGTAGTATGCATGGCATTTTGGTTTGGGAAGTTGGTTAATAAGAGGATGTATGTTTTGAAAGAAAGTCGGTTTGTTTTAATTGTTTTTATGGCTTTCGTAAGTACTATGTTATTTAGGGTTTTTGGATCGTCCGCGGTACAAAGGAGACTCCGTCCGTGTGTCGGGTCCGGGCTTGGCCTTTTGCGGGGTCGGGTCCGGGCGTGACATCTTTAGGTGGTATCAGAGCATGATAGTCTTGCATGATCCGGGATATGTTTCTCGGTCTGTGGGGTAAAGGTCTAAAATGCTAAAGTGTTATTGTATGATTGTTAAGTGGAAAAGTGCTATAGTATGATTATGTGAACTTAGAGTGCTTATGTGATTAAGTGAATTAGTTTGGCATGTCAATCTTGTGTTATGTGAATTGCGTGTTAGAAGGTTTGATTGTTATTGACTTGAGTGTTATCTAATCTTATGTGCTATATTTCTGTCTATAAACTGCTTTTATATGCTGCCAGCTATTGTGAGTTGCTACTATGCCTCCACGTCATGGTACTCAAGGTCTAGGGGCAGATGAAGAGGCAGCAGAACATGGTCAGCAACCGTTGCCTGAGCAGTTTATGGCTACTATGACTACAACAGTTGACCGGATTACCCAGGTACTGCATGAGCAGAGGCAGGACAGGAATAATAATCCCCAAGGGAATCAAGCTAATCCTGGTAGACAGGGGTATAGGGTTGAGAATAACCAGTTGGAGAAATTCCTGAGGCACGAGCCGAGTAAGTTCTTCGGAGAGCCGGATGATGAGGCAGCCGAGAGATGGATTAATCGTGTTGAGAAAATTTTCACCGCTTTGAGGTACACTGATGAGGCAAGAATATATTATGCGTCATTCCTATTTGAGGGCGCCGCAGAGCAGTGGTGGAATACTGTTAGGTTGAGGTAGGATTGTGAGGATGTACCGCATTTGTAGGATGATTTTGTAAGTGAGTTTCGGGACAAGTATATTCCCGAGATGGCTATGGAAAGGCGGGATGACGAGTTTGTGGCCCTGAAGCAGGGAAACATGACTGTTGCACAGTATGAGGCTAGGTTTGTCAGCCTGTCGAGGTATATGCCTGAGTTGGTGCGGTCAGCTAGGAGGATGATTCATAGGTTTGTTCGTGGGCTGAGGATGGATATTCAGCTGCATTTGACTGGGCAGACCTACACTACTTTTCCCGAGGCATTTCAAGCAGCCTCGAAGTTTGAGAAACGGAAGGCTGAGATGTTAGCTGAGAGTAGTCAGCCAACTAAGAAACAGTATTTGGGCCAGAGCAGCCATAGTCAGCCGAGGCAGTATCAGACTTCTGCACAGGTACCTCAGCAACGTCCGTATCAACCACAGCATCAGATTCAGGCTAGGCCAACTGTGACTAGACCTCAGCAGGGAGGTACAGTTCCTACCACCGCCAGATCCCCAGCACCTACGGGAAACACTGTTGTAAGGCAAAATCAGCAGTGTAACTTTTGTAATCGATCGGGGTAAGTTGAGGCTAATTGTTGGAGAAATAGTGGTAAATGCATAGGTTGTAGGAGCGATGACCATAGGGTGAGATATTGCCCTAAGTATAGGAATGTTCAGGGTCGTACTGGAGGCCAAGGTGTGCAGAATAGGGCTGCAGGTGCAGGTCCGGCATAGAGGGTACAGGCTAGGGTCTTTGCACTAGATGCGGAGGAGTTGCCCGATAAAACAGCAATAGTGGAAGGTACCTTTCTTCTCAATACTCAGCCAGTTAAAGTTTTGATTGATCCCGGAGCTACACATTCATTTATTACTCCTGCATGTGCACGATCTGTGAATGTTTGCATTGATAAACTGCCGCATGAAGTTGAAGTTAGTACGCCTTTGGGTGCGAAATTTGTTACTGAGTCTATTTGCAAATCTTGTGATATATGTATTGAGAACCGTAAATTTCATGCTGATTTAATTATACTACCCTTCTGTGACTTTGAAATCATTTTGGGAATGGATTGGTTGGGGAAATACTATGCTCAGTTGGATTGTAGAACAAAGATTGTTTATCTTCAGATTCCTGATCTACCGGTACTGGAGATTGCTGGGAATTGCAGGGCTGCCCGAATTCCGCTTTTATCATCGATCAAGGCTTCTAAGTTGTTGAATAAAGGTTGTGAAGCTTACTTAGCTTATCTGATCAATCAACCTACTGATAAGTTGAATTTGAATGAGGTTCCAATTGTTAAAGACTTCCCTAGTGTATTTCCCGAGGAATTACCGGGTTTACCACCGGATATGGAGATTGAATTTGTGATTGACCTTATGCCAGGCACTGTGCCAATTTCTATGAGTCCTTATAGAATGGCATCGGCTGAACTCCAGGAATTAAAAATTCAGCTACAGAACTTGCTTGAGAAAGGGTTTATACAACCTAGTTCTTCTCCGTGGGGTGCACCTGTGTTGTTTGTGAGAAAGAAAGACGGCACGCTACGGTTGTGTATTGATTACAGGGGACTTAATCAAGTCACGATTAAGAAAAAATACCCCTTGTCGTTGATTGAAGAATTGTTTGACCAGCTGCAGGGTGCGAGTGTTTACTCTAAATTTGACTTGAGGCAGGGTTACTATCAACTCAGAATTCGGAGTGACGATATACCTAAGACGGCATTCAGGACTAGATATGGCCACTATGAATTTGTTGTGTTACCGTTTGGTTTGACGAATGCACCAGCCGCATTCATGGACTTGATATAGAGGGTTTTTTGACCTTATCTTGATCAGTTTGTCGTGATCTTTATTGACGACATTTTAGTGTATTCTAAGAATGAGGCTGATCATGAACAACATTTGAGGATTGTGCTACAGACTTTGCAAGAAAACAAGCTTTTTGCAAAATTCAGCAAGTGTGAATTCTGGTTGAATCAGATATCTTTTCTAGGCCATATCATTTTAGATCAAGGAATTTCAGTGGACCCAGCTAAGATTGAAGTTGTTTCGTCTTGGAAGAGACCTGAAACGGTGTCAGAGATTCAGAGTTTTCTTGGATTGTCAGGTTACTACCGGAGGTTTGTTAAAGACTTTTCCAAAATCTGGACCTTTAAGCCAGTTGACTCGAAAGAAAGTTACTTACAACTGGGATGCTAAATGTGAATCCAGTTTCCAAGAACTAAAGAAGAGACTAACTACAGCTCCTATACTAGCTTTACCTGAGGGAACAGAAAACTTTGTTGTCTACAGTGATGCATCTAAAGAAGGTTTGGGCTGTGTTTTAATGCAGAATGGTAAGATGATTGCCTATGCTTCTAGGAAGTTGAAACCTTATGAAGTCAATTACCCTACACATGATCTGGAGTTAGCTGCAGTTGTGTTTCCTTTAAAGAAGTGGCGTCATTACTTGTGGGGTTACAGATTTGAAATTTTTACTAACCACAAGAGTCTCAAATATTTATTTTCACAAAAAGATTTGAATATGAGGCATCGTAGATGGCTTGAGCTATTAAGTGGTTACAACTGTTCTATAAACTACGTGCCAGGTAAGGCAAATGTTGTTGCTGATGCTTTGAGCCGAAAGGCTACTGTTGCAAGCTTAATTATCAAGGATTAGGAGACTTTGGAGGAAATTTGTTCATGGAAGCCAGAAGCTACTGAGGTAGGGATTCGATTTGCTAGCTTGTAGATTCAGTCAGGATTGCTAGCGCAAATCAGAGAGGCTCAGAAGACTGATCCTCACATCTTGAAAATCCAAGAAAAAGCAAAAGGGGGAGAGTCGGAGTTTAAATTACATGCAGATGGTATCTTTAGATTCAGGGACAGGGTATGTGTTCCTGGAGATCCAACTTTGAAGAATGAGATTCTGTCCGAGGCACATAATTCGAGATATACAATTCACCCGGGCAGTACTAAAATTTACAGAGATTTGAAACAACACTTCTGGTGAAACAATATGAAGAGGGAGATTGCTGGGTATGTATCCAGGTGTTTGACTTGTCAGAGGGTTAAAGTTGAGCATCAGAGGCCAGCCGGGCTTCTACAACCGTTGTCGATTCCGCAATGGAAATGGGTGCATATAACAATGGACCTTGTGATCGATCTTCCTAGATCTCCGAGAGGATGTGATTCTATTTGGGTTGTCGTGGACCGATTGACTAAAGTTTCACACTTTATTCCTGTGAACAAACAAGATAGCCTTGATAAGCTAGCTGAGCTTTATGTTGCTAATATTGTGAGACTTCATGGTGTGCCACAGAGTACAGTGTCAGATAGAGATCCAAGATTTAGATCTCATTTTTGGCAGAAGTTGCAAGAGGCCATGGGAACTAAATTGAGCTTCAGTACTGCATACCATCCACAAACTGATGGCTAGTCTGAGAGAACTATCAGGATCTTAGAGGACATGCTTCGGGCATGTGTGCTAGACTTTGGGAAGAACTGGGAGAAGTTTTTGCCTTTAGCGGAGTTTGCCTACAATAATAGTTATCAATCTACTACACGTATGGCTCTCTACGAGGCATTGTACGGTCGTAAGTGCAGATCCCCATTGTATTGAGAAGAGGTTGGAGAGATGAGAACAGTTGATCCGACTGTGTTACTTGAGATGATTAAGATGGTAGATAATGTTCACCTTATTCGCCAGCGTATGCTTACAGCTCAGAGTCGTCAAAAGAGTTATTCGGATAAACACCGTCGAGATCTTTAGTTTGCTTTGGGAGATTGGGTATTTCTTAAGATTTCTCCTCGAAAAGGATTGATTCGACATGGTAAGAGCGGGAAACTTTGTCCCAGGTATGTGGGTCCGTATGAGATCACTAAAAAGGTAGGTCCTTTGGCTTATCGGTTAGCTTTGCCTCCGAGCTTGTCGAGACTACATGATGTTTTCCACGTGTCAATGTTAAGAAAATACCATCCAGACCCTTCACATGTTCTTGAACCAGAGCCTTTGCAGATTGAGGAAAAGTTGTCTTATGAGAAGAAACTGATTCGAATTGTGGATCGAAAAATTCAGGAGCTTCACAGGAAGAGTATTCCATTAGTAAAGGTTCTGTGGAATCATCATGGGTTTGAGGAAGCTACTTGGGAAAGAGAGGACCAAGTTCAGAATCAGTATCCGGAGTTGTTTGTTGACCAGGTAAGAATTGCGTGGGCGCAATTGTTTTAAGGGGTAGAGGGTGTAATACCTGAGCCCGGAATATGAAATTTTCTTGTTATTTATTTTGAAAATTATATTTTCTTGGATAATTTGAAATTTAATTGTTATTTCTTTATTGTCGCAAAGAGCATTGCATTTCGAGAGCGATAGTTAGGAGTGACTTTTAGTCCTCAATAAATAGTGGAACTAGTATTTAGGTGTCTTAAATTTTATATTTTAATAGTTGTTGGCTAGAATTAATTTAGTGATAGTTATTTTAGCTTTAAAATGCACAAAAATAAACCTATTGACCAATTTTAAGTGAATTGACCAAGTGCTTTGACCTTTTGACCAAGTTGTCATCTTTTAATAGCTAAAACAATGCAAAATGAAAAAAAATAAAAGCTGAAACAGCCTTGAGCAGGCCGAGACTTAGAGAGGAAAAAAAAACCATTTCAACTTTCAATCGTTCAATCTTCGCATGAGTTCGTGCGCGGTGGTTTCCAAGGCAACCAGCATTGTTTTCCTAGCGACTAGGAGTGCCTAAGGTGAGGGAAGCACGTTATTTGCGCATTTAAATGTTATGTATGTCAACTTTTTGATTTTTAGATTTTATCCGTAGATTGTTGTTTTAATCATTTTGAAGCTTCTAGAATGTTCCTTGACAGATGTAGAACATGTATTTATGGCTTTTTAACATTTTCGGCGGTTAAATGTTGAGATTGCAATTCAAATAGTTAGTTGAATAGTAATTTGTAAATAGTAAACCCTTGAAACGATGAAGTTGCTTCGTTATGCTATCCGTTGATATGAAAAGATGCTAGATGTTCTAGAATGCTAAATGCATGACTTGTTTGGATTGTGTAATGAAAAAATTGAGAAAAATGCCTTGGTGAAAGTCGGGGTCGTTTAGGTCGACTTTAGCTTTTTCTCATTTTGCGTAATGACATTTTTTTCGGGAAGCCATGGAAGCATTTTTGGTGCAATTATGGCGTTGGTTGGGTGTTTGGTTAGTATAGTTGTAGTTCAAATGAGCAAAGGGGGAAATCGGGGCTTTGCGTGAATTCTAGGGTAAAGTAGGGTTTCGGGGTCTTTAGACGTACCTTATGGTAACCTAGGATGATTGGCGAAGTCGGTTTCCAGAACTCGTGGCTCGTTTGGAAATGGTTGCGTTTTGATAGTTGGGGCCGATTTGTGATTTTGCTTGTTTTCTTGATATTATGCCTATAGAATGCTTAAGGTTGCTTGATATACTTGTTTAAATTGATTCTGATTGAAATGCTTATCAATTGTTGCTATTGCGTGCGAGAGTAACCTACTTTGTTATTCTCCCACGTATGGCTTTATTGCTCGATTGTTGCATCATATATTGTCTTGCATTCATAGAGTCAGGGCGGTGTGATGGGCCTCTCTGGGTAGCCTCGGGTTGCCAGTGTTGGTTGCTCTAGCTCCGTGTCCTATTCCCTTTCTCGCTTGGGTTGCCTCCCAGGGAGATTTATGTCGTAGATTGATGGATACTTCCGGGGTATTCCAAAGTGGTGTTATAAGGTGGTTTGGGCCGGCTCCTCGTCATCGAATTCGTGATTGAAAGTTGCTCGTGGAAAGTGAATTGTATCCTTTGAATGAGTGTTTATAGTTTTTAATGCTTGCCTTGTTTTATTGATGGCTTTGTTTTATCTCTATATGATATTTGTATGAATTGCTTGATTAATTGCATTGCATACTCCTCTAATCTCCGTCCTTGAGACCAATTGCCCTCGCTGAGCAATAGTTTTGCTTATTCCTTTCTATACTATATTTTTACAGGAGTAGTTGAAGCAGACCCTATTGACGTAATAGAGGAGGAGGAGCAGGTGGAGGTGTTTCTGTGATAGCACTTCTTTGCTTTGCTGGTGGTTGGTTGCCAGACTTTTTGTGCGAGCCATGCTTGATGTGTTTAATGCTTGGTTGTCGCTTTATTTTGAGGCTTATAGCCTTGTATGTAGTTCTATTTTGAGACCTTTATCGTTTTTATTGTAAAGGTTTAAAGATTGTAAAGTTGTAAAGTTATACTCTTATGACTAGTAAAGAATTGCATACTAATGGCTAAATGTTTAGTGGCATAAATACTTGTGTAGTATGCATGGCATTTTGGTTTGGGAAGTTGGTTAATAAGAGGATGTATGTTTTGAAAGAAAGTCGGTTTGTTTTAATTGTTTTTATGGCTTTCGTAAGTACTATGTTATTTAGGTTTTCGGATCGTCCGCGGTACAAAGGAGACTCCGTCCGTGTATCAGGTCCGGGCTTGGCCTTTTGCGGGGTCGGGTAGGGGCATGACAGTTTTAAACGTCTTAAAACCTAGTCCTCGAGTATTAATAGACCCGTGTTTGATTAAAACAGATTTGGAATTGGTTTTGGAATTTTAAAGATTTTTATACTTTCTTTTGCAAGAAAACGAGTTTTAAGCTGATTCGGGTGAAACTATTTTAATGTAAAATTCTTTGTCACCTAAAATATATTGTCTAGAATTAATTTAAGTGTTAATTTGTTAGTTGAGTAAGAAATACTCAAGAAATGAATTAAAAGACTAGAAAAACAATTAAAGGACTAAAAACTAACTTTGACTTTCTTTTATTTTTATTTGACCAAGCCTTATATGCATAATATTTACTCAACACACACAAAACACAACACAAAACACACTCAAAAGACACACACATGGCCGAGAGCCATAGAGGAAAAAAACAAAGCTTTTCTTCAAGTTTTCAAAGCAATTTTTCATAGAAAAACCTAGTTTTTGTCCGTAGAATTTTATGCCGAGTTGGATTCCGCTTGTTGGGCACGTATTGCATGCATATCTAGGCTTATATCACATCAAAGGTGAGAGAAAAATTCTAGATCTCAAAAGTCATTTTATATGTTTTTGCATATAATCGATTATTGAACCGTTAGAATATTAATTTGAAGTTATATTATTGCTCAGTGCATGCTAGGGTTCGTTTATGTGTATTACTACTTGATTTGAACCATTGTGGCAAAATTATTTATTTTCGGGTATTTAAAGTTAATAGATTGGCCATTTGATGAATATCTTGAGTTGTTGTGGTTAAAATCGATTGCCGTCGATTTCTAAAAGTTTGTTAATTACGTGGTAACACCGTTATAATGCCGAATTTTTGATTGCGATGTTTGGGTGAAAATCCAGAAATTTCAGCCTAGGTGCATTAAGGTTTTAGGGTTGTTGGGCTTGATTTTGATGTGTCGTGGTTGGTTTCCGAGAGGGCTAATGTAGTGGATTGAATGGGTGAGTGTTAGAAACTGATTTGGAGTTGTTTGGATTAGTAGAATGTAAGATATGATTATTTGAAGTTTAGGTTATTTTTGTTTAAATTGTTGAATTGAGCCTTTAGATGATTGGGCAGTATTTGAGTGATTGAATTGTGAGTTGTTGATGGTTAGATTAGGGTTAGATTACGTGTTTAATGCATGTTAAGTTGGATGGCCTACTTTGTCATCTAACTTAGTTATTTGTTGTTTAATTGATAACTTAATGTTATATTGATGATAATTGATGGCAATTGATGGTAATTGATGATTATTGATTGATGATTGATGAACCGGGAGATAGGCAATTCTGCTAGATTGTCCTCCTGTGAATGATGTTTATATTTATTGCTGAGTCTTGGTATGTGCGTGCCATCTCTCAGGCAGCATCGGGCTGTCGGGTTGATAACGACATGACTACCAGAGACTACCCCCAGCTCGTATGACGGAGGTGTCATGGAGGGAGGGGATATTGAGGTACCTCGGGTGCATGAGTAATAGGGATTTACAAGAAGAATAGTTGAGATCGTGATGGCATTTGGAGCTACACCAAATTGAGTATCCTTTATTGATTGGTCATTATAGTTATGTGTTTATATTGTTATTGATTTTTATTTGTGTGTTTACTTGCTCAAAGGATTATTTCCAAGGAGTATAGTAAATATTGTTAGAGATCTATCGGATCCTCGTTGAGCTTGTTTTATATAAGCTCACTTTCTATTATTGCATGCATACAGGTGTCCTTGAGCAAGATTACGGGTACGTGCCTCTAGAAAGGGGAAAATGTGCCTTACGTGGATGAGTCTTATGTGCAGGAGTCTTTGCCATGAGATTGTTTATAGTTATTGTAATATGATGTATTGTAAAACCTACCTTAGTATAAAGACTTATGTATAATGGTTTAGTAGTCTTATTTTGACCTTGTTTAGATTACTAAATTGGTTTATAGTCTATTTTGATATGTATGTTAAAGTTAAAGTAATATGTTGGAACGGAGGCGTATAACTATGAATGGATCATCTAAGAATGATTATTGTATAATACGGTTATGTTGTATGTTGTTAATGGTATTGAGGAATTGATTGTTGTTTGGTTGAGGAGTTTGATTGTATGATGTTCTGAGAGGTTGGTTTAGAGCCTCGGTGTCTTAATTACTGTCGTTATACTACTAAAATTCCGTTGCGTCTTGACTGATTGTAGGTGGGGTCGAGTTGGGGCGTGACATGAAGTCTCATCCCTTGCTTGTTGGGTACGAGACTACGCTATTCTTCACATCGAGAAAGAAAATGGTTGTTTAATAGATTTAGAAGCCATTGACATAGAGGAAATGTGATTCGTATTCTTAACCTAATGTAAGGCTTTCTGGTATTCCATCTTAATGGGAGGCCTTTGCCTAGTTGAAGACGATAGTTAGCTTTCGCAAATTCTTGCTTTGTATTCGAAGAGTAACTTCTTAACTAGCTTTGGAGTTAACGATAGACGCACCTCTTCTCACAAATACTATTAAGTTCCTTGCCTTACTAAGCTTTCCGGAAAGTAAGGACTATTCCCACATTGAATGTCAACTGGCAATGCGCATTGACTCATTCTATCTCTCCTCTACCTTTTTGGGATGAGGCCCATCTATTAGCTTATTACCATAAGGATGTCTGATGACCGGCCAAAGCCAGGGATGGAAAAGGTTCCTGCCAATCCCACCGACTAATCGAAGGCTATTGCTTCTGTCTTCCAACCATCGAAGACCGGATTCAATAGAAGCTCCTTCTCTCTAGTTTTCCTCCAATCTATCATCTTGGAGCAGGTACAATAGTCTAAAAATAGGACATAGATAGTGCAGTAGTGGGATGAGAGAAGTGTTATACCGTTTTTTGAATAAGCCAATAAGAATGAAGGGATTTCTCAAGCAAGATAGCATTCCTGAACCTCGTCCGAGTTACTGGGGCTATTTAAGACGTCTTTGTGACTCTTTTCGTGTTCCTTCACCAGAACCGGGTGAAGAAGTTAGCTCTATAATGCATAATAATCCACTAATACCAATGGTGGCCCCAAAGACACTGAGGCAGGAACCTGGACAACTTGAATTGGTTAAGTCCAGCCAAGCTCAGTACTTTTCTCACGAGGATCAAGTAATAGGGGAAGATTCAATAAATAACATCTAGCGTCAGCTAATGGCGGGCAAATAAATTAGCGACGATAATTTGGAAGAGACCAGCTTACTGGCCCAAGACCTCTTTGATTCTTAGGGAAGTTGTTCATTCATAATATGTTCGGGGCTTTTTTTAAAAATGGTGATGATAGTGTAGTCTTCTTTACATATTAAGTCAAGGGGTAAACTGTAATACCCCAATCCCTCTCGAGACCGGGAGTTCTATCAATCAATCTAATCACAACCCAAATCCAAACCCGGGCATAATTTTTAGGGAAAACGGACGGAGTCTCCCCTGTTTCTAGGCAAAAAGAAAACCTGCAACAGCATATAAGTGGACCAATACCATGTCCAAACATTCAACCACCTCAAGGCCATCCGAGCCTTGTTCTTAACAAGCAATCACAAGCAAATATACATTTCCAGTTTACAGACTAACCTACCTCTTCACATTTTTTTACAAGTACATTCATGCGTGGCAATTAAACTCTATTAACCTATTGCATAAAATAGACTATCATACCATTCTAACTCTTTCTTTTGGACAATACAAACATGCATTGAAGTTAAGCTACATTAACTAGATACATAATCTAACTTATCAAACCACTTCAATAATCTAATGAAACTTAAATTACATCCCTTTTGACATTAAATACATACAATACATAAAAGCATACATCTTTACAACTTCGACAACTCAAGCCACATAGGCACGCAAGACAAGTCTTCAAGCACAAACTTTCACGAAATCACGAACTTTCCAGCTAACATGACATTTCCTGAAATGTGGTGGTGAGGAGTGAGTATACACAACACGTATACTTAGTGAGGGCGAGACATATATCGAGGTGGAGAGAAAGAAGTTCGTGCAATGCAAATAGGCACAGTTAAGCAATATAATCAATAAGAAGGCATTCAATATACACGACAATACAATAAACAATTAAAGAAAGCATTAACACAATCATTCAAATCTATACCACACTCTGAAGGCTATGGTTCACTCGAGCGAGTAATGTACCGATCACGATTCCGATTACTTAACGATAACACGCCGGCTCACCCACCATATAACTTCCGTCAGAGTACTCCGGACATACTCTGTCAATTCTACGACCCAAAACTCCCTGGGCGGCAACCCAAGCGAGAAAAGGGAATAGGACACGGAGCTGGCTTGGCTGGTACATCAAGCATATCGGTATATTCATTGTTCGGTCTGGTACACATATCTGTCAATGTCAATCATGTAATAGAATTCATTCCCACTGTCTAAGGAAAATGTGAAGAATTGCCATTTTATGAGCTTGTAAGGCCCGAATAAAAGGGAAAATAGGGCTATAAGTTTGCCATTTGCTATTGCTATAAAGGTTGCTTGCCTTTCTATGGCTTGGCTTTGCTATCGCTCCTATGTAGTGGTCGACGTAAAAAGTAGTATTCCTACCATACTAGAATGCCTTTTATCTCGTGCAAGAAGCAAGGAAGATGAGGTAGATCTGCGTCGTAGACAAGGCTCGATCCGTACTTTACTTACGAGCTCGTATAGTACTCGACCATATCTCTAAAGGGGCTTATGCACTCCACTCGTTGTTTACTCAACGAGCGTCAGAGCGAGCAAAGCCTTCAATTTAGTGGCTTCCCCTCTTTTCCCTCACCCTACTCTTTCATTTCGGCTTAAGCTTCCCTGGTTTGGGGGATTAATTGATTGGATACCCGAGAACCATAATCTTTCCTAGGAACAACTTCTACGACGATAGATAGGGGTCAGGTTTGTTTGGCATCTATGCCCCCTGCCCTCCAAATAGTATGGGAGCCTTTCAGCTCGTACTGCTCACACTCCTAGAACTTCACGGCGCCTCCTCCACCATAGTGTAAGTTAGGAGCTGCTTTGAAAAGCGAGGCCTACTTCAAAATTTGCTTTCAACAAATGTCAACAACACCATGAAAAAAGTCAACTATGGTTGCCTACTGATCTAATCATAGTTGAAATCCAATCCCTTCGCTTCACGCCAGGCTTGGAAACTGTAAGTCAGGCCCCCTTCATCTCTCGGCAGTGAGAAAGCGAGCAGCAAACTGAAAAAGCCAAGTCCCTTTTTAATAATAATAAGGTAAGCTTCATAGCTCCAACCTATCCAAGGGGAAAGGCAAAACTAGCTGAAGGAAGGGCTTCATAGCCTTACCTTTTTCCTTATTAAAGGGAGAGATTTTTCTTATTATTCTTCCATTTTAGTATTTTATGAATATAAGAATAAGGTAAGAGGGCTGGGAATCGTAAGAATTGAGAAGTCCTCTATTGAATTGAATAGGGTAAAAAATACAAGTTCAGAAATGGTCGAATTAGCAGGAGGAAAGGCGGCCCCACCCTGAAACAAAAGTGTACGTACATGAAAAAAGAGACTGGTTATGGCCTTTACTTGATAGAGCTCATTCCCATCTATCTTGACCGGGAAGAGGGTCAGTAGTCTTTGCCTTTGTAGGTATTGCTCCTTTTGCTGAGACGGCCCTCTTTTTCATTTTTGTTTGTTCATCGCGACACGAAATCATAAAGAATCAAGAATAACTCAGAAAGAGAGTGGCGCTTAGCGAGAATGTCTCTTGTCTTTGTAGAGAAAAAATATGGTCTTGGACTGGCCCCCTTCGCATGACCTAGAAAGAAAAAGGGGTCTATGCTACTATATGGCCTCTAAACTCTTCCCTCAGGACACTCTTGCGTTGCCCATAGGGACAGGGTAGCCCTGACTTCCATAGGTACTTGGTTTGACCTCCTAATGAGAATTGAGGTCCTTGCGCAAGCGTCTCTTCCCTAAACTTGCTTGCTCTGTATAGAGTGCCCCGTGGTTCCTTGAGTGCCAGCTGCAGAGAGGAATTCCATCAACTAGGACGCTATTGGCCACTAACCACTCGCTCGTCGGCTGCTCGGGCTCCGCGTTTCAAGATCGTTATCCTAACCGTCTCCTCTGCTCCACCAGGAGCCTGGCCCCTTCTTCTATCTTATCTACTGCATTGCTTCTCAGCTCCATACTGCTCCAGCCGTTCGTTGTAATAGCTTGTTCTTGGGTGGTTCGCACCCTGGGCGGTGCGGCTGAGCTAGAGTGGGCTCAGTAGTCGGCCTATGTTTTTGGGCGCACGCATAAAGGCATGATTAGTTCTACAAATCTCACTGCACTGACCATAGTAAACTCCTTCTCATTGTACCGAAATAGAGGTCTGATTTAACTGACCAGGTACAACATCACATTTGACACCTAAGGAAAGTACAACCCAACTATGAAGTACATCAGTAGATGTTACAATAATACGTAAATGCGTTTTGGCAAGTACAACTACTCTATTGTCCATTTCTAATAAACGTGATTGACCCAATTCTGGATCATCTTCTGGAATCGTATAACTGTCAAAAGCGAGTGACTGTTCATCGAAACTGTTATAGTCCGAATACTCATAATGTTGGGTCGAGCCCGCCTCCCCCTAAACTGTACTTGCAAGTTTTCCCACTAAAATCTCTCCACGCCTACTCTTAGAAAGAACACTATTTTTCTTTAGTTAAGTAGTTCTCCCAACCGTAAGCCCTTTTATGAGTAAGGGTAATTGAGGGCCGGGGATAGTAGATTGGCAACAGGGAACCGTTTCTCAGCCAGCCCTACCTACCCTATGTATTCAAGGGGGAGGCTAGAACTGAAAAAGACCTGGTTCCACACATATGAGACAAGCAGAAGATATGTGACGACCAGTTCACCATGGAAAGTGAATTCGATCCTATAGTCGTCTTCTTTGTTCGAAAAATGCGCAGTGGAAAGGGATGCTAGTCGGCTTGGCGAAGTTGTAGGCCCCAATAAATTATATCTAAAGTGATTCCTCACCTATCCTGTCAGGGCCCAGTTGAACGCTCGAGTATAGATTCCCTATGCTCATATGAACAACTGGGGCCCGTAGATCTAAAAGGATCTATCCATAGGCTTGACCGGATATCCTTTGTCCAAAAACAAAAACAAAGTAGGTTTTTTGTAGTAGTTCATGAGACCTCGAATTCCCACGTTCCAGTGTGCATTATGCCAAGTGGTCCCATCCCCAACTCTAGCTAAGACGTTGAGTCACCCTTCTTTTTTTTCATTGCAGCAAGTCAATTGCGAGGTGTTCCAGACCTGGACCTGTTCGGACATGAGCTGAGCCTCCAACAATAAGATCCTACTACTGCTCATTCCAGCAGACGAGACGCTTTCCCTAGCTTTTGAGTTTCACGTACATTTGTTTTTTCATTTTTCTCACCAAAATGCTTGTGAAAATCAACTCACTGGCTTGTGAATTTTTTTTTAATGTTTTCGCTTGATCCCAGTTTTCGTTCCCCTTTCCCTAATAAGAAGGTTAACTTTATAGCTCCAACCTAATAAAGGCTCATCTTCTTTTTTTTTTTCAGAAAAAGAATAGAATAAAGAAATAGATAGTCTATATCCTGTATCGATCATAGGATAACTCTATGAATAGGTAAATTCTCTGTGACCTCCCATCGTTCAGGACATTCCTTGCTTCTCGCTGCGAACGGCTCCTCGGTGGAGGAATAGAAGCGCTGGTCCTCTTCGGTCAACTTGTTTGTGCCTGCTGTTACCTACCGTAGGACCTCCATCCCCGAAGTGAAGAAAGAGGAGCAGGAACAACAGGTTGTCCTCTCCTAGCCCAGTAGTTCCGCAACTACTACCGTGGTTGTTACCAACTGGGATCCCCCATTCCGAAAGGTTACTAGGCTGTCCCTTAGGTCCAAAGTTGTATGCCACTGCTATGGTGCCGATAGATTCACTACTTCAGCGCCATTATCAGACATTGCAGGCTGAGCATTTATTTCTCGCATATCGTTCTACACCGAGAAGAGGGATGTGTACCTCCAGCAATAACAAGAATGGAACCATAGGCTCCTATGCTGGGAGCATTTCGGGGTATATGTCTAACCACTGCAATTCCTCATTTCTGGTATGCTATAGTTATTAAAGTCTCTCGACGGTGGGAATGGGAGATTATCGGTAAGCCAGATGTTTTGCGAACCATATTCCACTTTAAGGCATTTCGTTGCACTTAAATCACCCTCATGAAAAGGTGCACTTCGATGCCATGATGTCCAATAGCTTTGATAGTAATGCCTAGATCTACTACTACCTCGTCCATTGAGTATAACAGAGCAAATGATGGTATAGCAATGAACATCGGGATGATACTAAGAAATATGGTCCGAAGAATCTCGATAGTAGTTCCATGAACAATCCTTTGCGGGATTGGATTTTTTTTATAGTAGAAATACAATAAAGCGCGAACCAAGATCCATGATACGAAAACCAAAATCAGAATGAGGAAGAAAAATATATTGTGATGTAAGTCTATTATTCCCTGCATCATAGGTGTTGCTGCGTCTTGAGATCCGAATTGCCATGGTTCCGCTGCATCACAAGGAGCAATTGTGAGGAATAGCCATCCTAGAACAATCATTTGCTTTGGTTCATTCTTTGACTGCTCTGCTCGCCCCCCCAAAAAAAAGAGACTTGTTCTTGCTCTCCCAATTCATGAAAAAAGAAATCGCTGTTTAGGTTGGTCCGACCAAGAAAGGCATGGGAGTCTTTGGGCATTGCTTAGGCTGAGTTAAGTAAAGACTAGCTACCTAGCAAGAAATCAGATAGCGTTAGTACAACGGCTTTGGCGCCCCTTGCTTGTTCCCTCATTGTACACTTTCTATATATCTGTCTTCATTATCAGTTGCATGTCATCGGAGATAGAGTAATGTGAAGTTCAGTCTTACCGCGCACCGCACTCAATTCAATGATCAAGCAATACGAATCTCTTTCTCTTTCTATATGAAATATCGGGGTTGGTAGTTAGCTGCGCAACAACCAATGTATCTAACAAAAAAAAAAGAAATCCCAGATAAAATCCATGTGGCCTCATGATTAAACGAAGAGATTACTCCATCATGCGTACCAAACCCGGGGTTTAGGCTCCATCTTCTAGATACACAACCTCTGAGATAGAAGGAAGATCCATGTCACACTAGGAATCAACCTCCACTAACTGGAGAAAGGAGCGTATGACTGCTAGCCATACTAGAACCAGTCTCCAAGAAAGGAAAGAAGAAAACGCGAAGGACTAACCAATTGGCAGGAACTCCCGAGATTGAGAGATTCATAGGGAAGGATGCCAAAGAAGGGCTAAGCACGAAAAATGACAAAAGTTAAGAAGCAGAAAAAGAAGCCTAATTTCCTTTTTTCACTACAGTATGGACCCAAGTTCATTAGAGGACTCGTATGAGTTTTAAGTGAAGGCCAAGGCCGGTTCACAGTAATGAAAGGTGGTATCGGTCGGGGCAAGCACAGCACTCGTCCCCGCTTCTTTGTTTGAATCACTGATAGTTCGGGCAGGCCCGCAGGACTGGAATTCTGAAAAGAAGTAATGTCTAGCTTTTCCTATTCTAGTGTAGGTTCTTGCTCGGTATAAATCGCTTCACTTTGACTTGGCTTGGCCCGCGCCTTGACAAGGCTGTTGCCCCTCCTTCCACCAGTAGAGAGAGCAAGAGTTAGGCCTTTGTATGATGGATTGATTGATACTATGATCAATCATGTTTAGTTTCATTCAGGATCGACATGCAAAAGGTTTGAAGAATTCGATGACAGGCCTTCGCTACACAAGATTCCAGAATTGGTCAATTCAAAATTGGCTGGATTGGAGCGATCCGGAGCCACAAAGATCTTCAACGAGTTTGAAACTCTTTTTATTCCAGGCGGCTGGCCTAATTCTATAGAATTAGCTATAAGTCAAGCTTATCAACCGTATATCTTATATGAAGCAGTACTGTAGCCTTACAAGCTGCTTGAATGGGTAGCAAACTTTCTATATATGCTGAGTTTTGATTCCCGACTCAAAGCCTCCTACTCTTTCCCTTCCACGAAGACAACCTTTGTCACCTAGTCTGCTTGCCTTTGCTTCCTAAAGTAAGATAGACAGATCAAGACCGTCGTTGGTTGACTCAGCTTGATATCTTTTCGATGGTTTGCTCTTGTTCGGAACTAGGTCTATCTATATCTTTACCTAAGCCCCTGATTTTCGAGATTGGTGGGGCTAAGATTGCTAAGAGATTAAGGTATAAACACTTGACTAAGGATTTCTCTCCTGTGTTAGTGCGAAACCTATCCAACTCCCATCATCTACTAGGTGTCTTTTCAATCATTCACATCTATAATATGAAGAGGTTCACGCACACTTTGTCGAATACATGGACTTGGATTTAGAGTTCTCTCGCGTCAAAACTACTCCCGATCGCATCGAGTTTTGTGGCTCGTGGTGGTCTGGTTAAAGAGTAGGGTTCCCTTTGACTTATGGCTTGGTTGCTTGCACGCCTCTATCGCCTTACCTTCAAGGTATCTTGTTAGAGATGCTTAGAGAAGCTTTTAAGCCTAAGGAATTGAAGGTAGTGCCTCTTCACTTATATGAATCTAAGGATTGAAGATGCTTGACCAATAGGGAGAGGTTCATGACCTTCCACCCGTGGGGGAGATAGGGTGGGGCAATCTATCTCACGGATAAGATTAGAAAGCTCCTGCTCCCTTGGACTTAGATTAGTCTCTGCTGGAGCAGCTTCTCCAGGATTACTCATTCTTAATAAAGATACTAGTGGAGGGGTTTGCTTGTATATTGATACCAGGGACTGGTACTTTCATTTTGGCACTTTCTTTCTTTTTTCTAGTAATTTCGCTTCTTTCTCTAAAAATAAGGAAAGACTTGTCAGAAATTGCTGGTTGTTCTAACCAAGAAAGACATGGGAGTTTTCGGGCATTACTACAAATACATTCTGCTTTATAGGACTAGGTTCTTCTTATATATAATATAATTAGGATTGGTTGTTTTCTATAGTAGTAAGTACATTACAGATGTGGTGTGGTTTGATGTAGCCGGTGAGCCAGGATCAAAGAAAGACTGTACCCGATATCATTTCCTCTTGTCAGGCAGCTATCTCGAGCTCACTGAACACCCACCTAATCTACACTACACCTTTCTAAGGGAAGGCTTTTCATGTCATGTCAACTGACTGATGCTTTTTCAATTTATTTCTTTAATCCACCTTGATGCTATCTATATACAGGATACCCTAGAGCCAAAGGTGCGTAGCAGATTCAACCTGAACTACGTGAGAAAACTAATCGAATCCTTACTTTTTGTTATCCCGCTCCTGAGCCATAGTCTCTAGGATCCAAAGTAACAGCTACTTACTCCCTTTGGATCAATCACTTTTATCTGCATCCCTTAGTTTCGTTAAAGCCCCTCTCTCTTATGCCAGATCTGAGGGGGGTTATTTTAATATCCTGGAACGAGCTAGGTCTGAGATCTTTCCAACATGCCCTCTTTATTTTTTATCACCAGGTCTTTCTTTTGTATGGGACGTGGGATCTTTCTTTCCTGAATTCATTTACCTTACTAGCCTAATAAGAGTTATGCCCTATAACCTTAGGAAATCAATCAAGCTGAAACCCATGTCATCTTTTTTTAAACATTTTTATGCTATTCTTCCCATCTCGAGATATGCAGTCGATTAGTGAGCATCCCATCTCATAAGAAGTTAAGGCTTGGTTGCACGTGAGAAGAACTAAGGATCAGTCTAATGTGACCTATAGGAGATTGAAGTTGTAGTTCTTTTTTTAGTTGCTTGCCCTCGGGCTGAACTATTGACTGATGAAATGACTTATTAAGTTAAGAGTAGCCTAGTGGGAAGGATTGCTTCTAGATTCTATACCAATAAACGCAATCTCTCCTCTTTATCAAAGAAGGAAAAATTGCAAGGGTTGTAGCGACATAGCTATGAAAAAAAATCCACCCAGGCCAATCTCACTGACAAGTAAGGAAAAACTACTAGCTTCTTCAATGCTAAAGCCCTTCTTTTTCTATATCCCCTTTCTAACTATTCTAGATAGGATGCATACGGCTATGCTCCTCTTCTTCTTTTGAGTTTTTCCTCTTTTTTGCTAACCTGAACAAACTCTTTTCTCTATTATAGCTGAATCCCCAACAAAAAAAGAAAACCGTCTCGCGGCACACAGGCTATATTCCGCAGAGGTTGGCGAAAGCTTATTTTACAGCTTCACAAGACTGAATTGAATTAGCCTCGGGGAACTGAACTACCTTAATCTAAATCCATGGAACTCATAGAAGACCAAGGCAAGTTCACTCTCGATTCAGCATAAGCTTGCGATCTTTCTTTCCTAAAATAAAGCATTTCCCTTGAAGCTAGGTCTTTCTTCTCTTCTCTAAAGCCAGGAGCTAGACTTCTTCTTCCTGACTCGATTCACAGTTTAATCACACTAAGCCAGAGCCCAGCCAGGGTGAGAGAGATAGGAGAGTAGGGACAGGGAACTAATGTCACAAACTTAACTAGTAGTCTCAAATCTTTGAATAGACAAAGAGAGATATTTTTCATGCGGCCCAAAAGCGTATTAGTTCAAAGAGCTAGCAATGACTTTCTTCCCATCCGAAAATCTTAGTAAGCCGGGAGAAAGGGCTTTAGCGTAGAGCCGAAAAAACTACTGAATATGATAACGATACCATTAACTGCGGAACAAGAAGAATCACAGTCGACTCAACTTGACGAATCAGTTCAGTAGCTGCCTTTAGAGCTGGGATAAGTAGGGTAGCAATTAAGATTAACTAAAAGGCCTCTCCTCAACCCTCAACCTAAACATAGAACTCCTAGCTCTGGAGCTGATTGAATTGATTCTTTTTTATTTAAGAGCCACTGAAATGCTTCGCTCCTTGCTCATAGAACTCTCCCCAGTAGTCTTAGGTCAAGAGAGAATAACGATGGCATACCTTGAGTCACTCGCTTCTTTGGGGCAAACTTTCATCTGTTTTTTTTCCTTCTTTTTGTTTTTTTGTTAAAAAAAAAAAAACATTATCACAATTCAATTTTCTTTAATTCTCATCTCGTTCAATCTTGATGGCAGCTAGTTTATTTATTTATTACATCATTAAGTTCAAAGAGTCATTCTGGCATCTGTTTTCAATGTTTGCTAGTAAACAGTTGGTGTCTCTTTTCTTGCACCCATACTCAACGTATTTGCTGTCTTTTATGTAATACGATACGTTGTGAAGAGTGGATTCAACAAGAGGAATCAAAGCTTCCCTTTCTGGTAACTTCGCTACCTTGAGAACAGCGAGAGAAGAACCCGAAGCAGATGTTAAGATAGATGTCACTACCTTGCGTTCATTCCTTATTAAAGAAATGCGCTTTCGCCTTCTGCTCCTAGTCCGCTTTTTTATTTAATAAGACAATATCGCTTTATCATTTAAAATTCTTCCTATTTTCCTGCGAGAAATGCCAAAACTAAGACTAATTGATTTAGTCTAATGCGCCCACCTTAGGTCATGAGTTGCCTTAAGGCATTCCTGTATCCCTACTAACTACTCCTAAGGGCAGACTCCACCACGAACAGCGGAGTAAGCTCTCATGCCTTCCTTTCTTCGGCATTCATTCGTCTTAAAATAATCTTGGGCTACCTTGCTGTGGGTAAGAGAAGCAATCCTCCTTCTAGGTCATCTAAGGCACTAAGATCTCTTTCAAACTACCAGAAAGACCCCTAAGGCGGTTGAGGGGCATCAGACCAAAAGGAAAGCAGGTAAGCCGCCTTTGATTTTTTTTGAGCGGATCGGGGGGTATACGCCGGGCAAAAGATTCACCGACCCTCGATGGAGCTCCGGCGGTGGTTCGATCATTGACAAGGTTCAAAGAAAGGGTGGGACGTTGATAAAGAATACATGACTAACCACAATGAATATCCTTGGCCTATTATCACCTCATCTTTACCCATTGTCATTTAAGGTAATGAATGGGGAGAGTCTGGGATCTAAGCGGATTGAAGTTAAGAAAAAACTCCCTATAGGCCAACAAAAGCCAGACCTTTTTCTTCAAGCCTACTGGAAGCCATGGGTGAAGTTGTCAAATAAGATCCCACTAAATTCGCTAAGCGAACCATACTTCAAATATCATTCGGAGTAAGGCCAGTTGTTGGATTAAGACTAAACAACCGACCATTCTTTATCGCCTAGCAAAAGACATCACTACGTACCTCGGCCTCAGGATTTAAGCTAGGGTTCCTGGTATAACAAAGAAAGTAGAGCTAGGCAAGGTCTTCTATGAGTGAACGAGATGAGGATCGAGGTAGTTAAGTTCCCCAAGGGGGAGTTGCTTTCCAATATAAAAAATATTCTTTCTCATTCGCTTCACTCGCTTTTTTATAATGTTTTTTCCCTTTCGGGCTTTCCACCATTAACACTTGTTTACTTCCTACCTTATTCACTGGCATTGAACTATTCTCTCGCAGTCCCACGCTTGGAACTAGAAGAACTATTCACTTTTCACTATGCACTACGCTTGAAACTGCGATTGCCCTTCGCTAGCTAACTACTAATAGTGAAACTACTATAAATACAAAGTAAAATTTCACCCATTTCCTTTATAGCCTGCCAAGGAACAAGTAGCCTTCACTACATATTCTTGCCTGAAGGAAATGCATGAGCGAAAGACTCTTTCAATTGCAATTCTTTCTTTACACGCAAACCCTTTCAAAATCTTATTCAAGCTTTCTTAACGTCTTTCGACACGAAAAGCTCTAGATTCATAGATCGGTCATTCCAGATGTGATGTTGCGCCTTTCAATGCAATAAATATCTGATGTGAGGCCAGTTTCTCTTTATACGATTACAATAAAAATTGAGTCGATTAGTTAGCTTTGCCCTGTTGATACGCAAAAGCATAGCTGCTCTATAACTCACGAACTGAAGAGCTCACGTTGCGAACTAAAGATGCTACGTGACGCTTCATATGTGGATACAAGGGCCCAACCTATTATGACTAATGAAGGCTACTTTTTTGTTTGCTTGATGAGTCATGTTTCGCCCATTCGACTTGCAAAGTTCATGATCAGGTCTTCCTTTAATTGATCTCAATCAATATTTTCTTTTTCATTCCGCCCGATTGGAAAATGGAATTCTTTTACCATTTATTGAGTCTTTAGAAAGTGTCTTTCTCTGCGGCAAGCATATCAAGCAGGATCGAGTGGATAAAATAGGTGAGGATCGCATCAAATAGTTGATCAGCTAGGCCTTGAGTGTTTATACCCTTTATCGCTGATGCGTATATAGAAGTAAAGGAAGCATGCATGTAAGGGGGATAAATTGATTGCTTAACGAGTCTTTTCGGCTTTTTCGATTTCTTTGCCAATTTCCTCATGTATTGGATAAGTTGATTCTTTTATTGTTGAGACCTATCTTCCAAAAGTCGTGAACTAGAGAGACCAATAGCACAATAGCATGCTCCAAAACAAGTTAATAGATTTCTAATAGTTAATAATAACTAACAAACAATAAAAAAGAACTACTTGAATAGAGATATAATAACTTGAATCTATATAGAATATCAAATTCAGAGATAGATAATCAGTAAGTTATCTTTATCTTTATATAACTCGTCATCTACTTGTGAGGGCGAAGCTGTAGTTCTAAAGTTGTTCGGGCAAAAACCCTACTTTCCAGACGATTCATTGATTTGATTGAACCTAGCGGGAGAAAGGCATTTTCAAAATACTTTTTCCATGGTTCATTTGATCATTCCCCTATTTCACTAGAAATGGAATGGGTGAGGCAGAAGTGAACAAGGAATCCTAGCAGCATTAGCTACCAGAGCTTCATAACTACATTAGCTACAAGCAGTGAAGGCCTTACTCTATTCTTTCCTAAAGTCAGGAATAGTGGCCTTAGAGATACAACTACGAGAGGACTTTACTTAGATAAATCTCATACAAACGAGATTAAGTCTAAGTCTAAAACTCACTAGCCCTAATTGTAGGTCCGACCTTACTCAATTCCCTATCGAGAATTTAGGTTAGCAGAGGGGAAGGATAAATCTTTTCCCTCTTGTAACCCCCTATCCTAATAAGGAACATTTTCCTTTCGTCACTACGCTCCTTCTCCCTCGGGGAGGTTAGCTCAGGTTTCTCTCTGTATGAGCTGCCCTCGGATTACGACTCCCCTCTACTTTTTGGGCAATGGGGAGCCTCATGCTCAATAGCTCTATGAGAGAGGAATCCGTTCGTTACTTCTTCCAGAAGTACCACTTCAATAGTTCTACAATAATGAAGAAAAAATGATTGACAAAGGTAAGCGAGTCCACCCGGAACTGAGAAACTCGTAATCAGAAAGTAAGTCACTGAAAACTCATTTCCAACAAGAAATGAGGAGGAAGAGGATCGGTCAAAATGGCTAGTGATTCTGACTGATACATCAAAATTGCCTCCCCTATTTGTAAAGTACTCAAGAGACAAAAAAGACTCGGTCAGGATGAACCGGTTATCTTATGAAGAAACTTTTCCTGGAACATATTCGGCTTAGGAAATGAAAAAAAATGAGAAGGATAGTAGAACAAGATCAGATTGACTATTATTATAGGAAATTCCACTGTGCAGCCTAGCCAACTAAGCCAAGGATACCTACTAGAGTCACTTTCAGTAGTGTTTATCCCTGTTCCAACACCCCTTTGATAAATTAAAAATCAGCCTGATTCGGAAGAAGAGAGTGAAGGCCTCACTTTCCAACAATGAAACTAACGACTCCTTACTAGAGAAAATTGGGCATACCAAAAAACTCTGGCTCATTGATTGACATCCCCAATCTATATGGACAAAGATTATCCTGCATTAAAAGGGTAGGAACTAACAATTTGGATATGGAATGTTTATACATGGGGGATTCTAACCAGATCAGACTCACCCATAACTAGATAAGGATAAAAAGGCAGTCGAAGATCTACTAATCGTCTCATGTCTACATTCAGAGTACTGCTCAGTATAATATAACTAGAATTAAAGAATTTGGTTTTTACCTGGTCTAATCGACAAGATTGAGTAGAATCCGGGAAAGGACCGGGAAGGTATCATGGAGAACGAATCTATCTTACTTGAATCCATTCCTACCACTACTTGGAAGGGCTGATCATAGACGTATATTAATGATAAACAAGGATAAGCCATATACTTTTAAGGATGGATCAACAATAATGGCTTCTTAATGCAGAATGCATACAATTGATTGATGAAACTTAGAATGAAACTTCCAGGAATTTGAAAGCTCCTGCCTACTGCTAGTAGTACTAGAAGCAGTAGCAATTCAACAAATGACTAAAGGCCCTACTGAAGATTCAAAAGGTGAAGGAAATGTCAGTAGAAAACAAGCAGAATACACATGAATGGAAAATGAAGATTGGAAGCTCAAGTTTATGTCAAGAAGGGTAGGGGAGTCGCAGCGCCTACAATCTCGACAGTTTTGGTTAAAAGGTTATTTCTTTTTTCAACGCATCTATTAAGAAACACGGAATCCACACTTTCATCAATTTGAAATGCCCAACAGGCCGGGTTTTGGTTCAGTATAAGGAGATAAAGACAGAAGTTATGAAATTGTTCTCACACTTATCCTTCTTATCAAGCCAACAACATATAGTAGCAGTCTATCAAATATTTAAAAAGTTTTCAGGGAAAAATAATTCTTCAATCTGGTAAGCTATCTATCAACAACAGGGGGCTATTCATATTAAAAAGCTAGACGACTAGATGGATTCCAACTGAACTTCAACTTCTACTTGGTTGATTAATTGCAGTGCTGGAACATAATTAAGGATGATCTCCATCTCCATATGGTAATTGAAGTCAAACAGGAGCAAACCTGGTACAATTCAATCCTTATTCCTAGCAATGATTCCCAAAAAAGCAAAACCTCACTAGACTGGGGCCCATTGCTATGAGGGCTACACTGTATAAGAGAATGACTAAGGTAATTTCCAATATATTGAAAGACAGGCTGGCTCTTTAAAAAAAAAGGGCGCCCTCTTAATCTCATTTTGATAAGAAGAGATATTGATAATTATCCCAAGGAGGCTTACTACTCAACTGATAGATCAAGTGAGCCAGCCATGATCACTAAACTCGCTAAAGTAGCAGCATATGAAAATCTTAATCATAGGTTTCTATATGCTTAAGGAAAATGGGATTTGCAGAGTAGGATACAAAATTTTATTTATATACAATGGATATCACCTATAATCCATGGACGACTAGTGGAGTTCATAAAAGAAACCAAAGAAAGCTCGGCGACAAAGCTGTCCACTCTCTTCATATCTCTACTTACTAGTTGGGTAAAGATAAGACTGTAATAATAACAAAGCCAGATAGAGATACTGTTCGTTCGAGGCTTCAAAACTATATTTCTTGTTTCCTCGGGGGAAGAATTTTTCTATACTTTGGTCATTTTGAAAAAACCCCAGACGATGACGGATACTAAAACAACTGGGATTTAAAGAAGGATTAACAGATGATCTATGGACATACTTTGCTTGGTCCTAGTTTATGGGTATTAAGACAATCTATAACTAGTTGGAAGGGGCACAAGGTTTGAAGACGCTCGAGCAACGGGAGAGAAACGAAGTTATAGTAAGAAAAAATGCAATCAAAAGAACTCTTATTAAACATGTCTTTTCGGCTTATACCAATCACAAGGCTAGCATACTATTGACATAAATTTGGTTTAGGAATGAAGTTTTCCTGGTTGTCGAAAGCAGAGTCTGCCGAAACTATTGTTGGGGAAGAAAGGAGCAAAGAACGACAATGAAATAAAATCTTTTCATTGGTTGCCCAACACAAAGAAGACGGGGGATTGGATATACAACCGTTTGGTAGTTATAAAAGAGCGTTGAACGGCATGAAAATGGCTAGCATAGGATTCAGTTGGATGGAAATAAATACTATTGAGAAAAAAGTAATAAATCGAGGAATTAACTAAAACTACATTTGACTGACTATACTCTCTTTGTCCTCCGCCGGGTGAACCTAATATTAATAACAACTCTAAAGGAAAGGATGATACACGTCTTGGAGTGAAGGACAGAGCACAAAAAACTTTTTTTCTAGAGATGGAGAAAAAGTAAGCGGGGTACTTTATCTCTTCCCTCCCAGTGTCCCCATTAGTTGATATATGGAATTGGAAATGAATTCCAGATCATTCATATTTAAGGTTCGGGTTTGCGATATGGATGGAATCGAGAGGCAAGAAAGAGTTCGATTTCAGAGGCTTGATAAACTATGTAATCATGGATCATCAACAAATCCCTAAATGTTTCTTTATACTATTGCCACAAAAAAAGTTCAGGTAGGGAGAACTCTTAGATTATCATGTTTTAGAAAGCCTTTATGAAAATCCATCTCCACCTATGTTGTGCCTTTCCTCTCAAAGCATTTCGGCATCTGTTATTCCAGGTCTCACCCTGTATAGAAAAGTCGGACAAGGCGGAAAAACATGGTATTAATAGGGAACCGTAGCCAAGTGGCTTAGGCATGAGTCTGCAAAAGTTCTATTCGTCGGTTAAAATCCGACCGGTTCCTACAGTGCCATTCTATCCATCATTTTTTTACATGGTTAGTGGATAGAATGGGGGTTCCCAGGTCAAAGGTTCAAAGTTGAGAATTCTGGAAGTGAGATTTTCTTTTAGAAAATTCCATTTTCATTCATTTATAACTAAAATATCCATGCTGGCTGGTTCTCACCCCTTTCAATGCATACTTTCAGCACTCTCCCCTAAGGTCAATCTATTTTTTAAGGAGTTTTTCCATTCCAAAGTTTACGTATACGGATCAACTTCTCCCAGCTTGGAGAGGTTCATGCTTGATCTCAATGCCCTTACGAGGTAGTGGGGTCCGATGGAGGAAGAGCCACGCGAACAAACTTGGATCCAACTGAAAAACATAATGGAATACTCTAAGATGCTTCATAGTTCCTTCCTCTGTCGAACCAACTCCATTCATCTCCGTATCGATTGAGCATCTTCAAACCTCATAATTGAGAATCAAATTTCCACTGACAAGCTTTCTCGGAAGCTCTTTCTTCTCGAGAACATCTCGAAATCGAGCGGGCAACAGAATGATAATCAACCTATAAAACATATGTTCCTATTTAGTCGGCATTCTAGAAGCAAGGCTTCCCGGCCGCCTGCCTCCTTGTGTGGAAATACATTTCATCATCTCCAGCTCTTTCCCACCAGCTCGTTCTTTACTAGGCATCTAGGCGAACTCGCGGGGTTAACTCAACGTAAAGAAAACATATTAGGTCAAAACTAGGGGAGTACTTACTAATAGCGAAAGGTTAACATCTCTCCGCCCTTCTTAGTAGTAGCAAACATCAGGTAACTTCGTGCTGTAAAACGACTTGTTGGTAATGAAAGGAAATGTACTAAGAAAGCGCCACTCTATTAGACCTTTATCTGGAAAAAGCTGGAAGAAAGGCGAGAAAGAAAGGTTGCTTACTACTAAGAAGTAGGGTAAGAAAGAGAGGTGAGGTGACTAGCTTAGTAACATTATTCAATCTAAAAGATTGGCTAAGTGCCCTATCCGCCTTTAAGTGAAAGGGGGGCATCCACCGAAGATGGCAGCGGGAAAGACGGGAGCACGAACGAGGTAGCTTATGCTTTCTCCTTTGGACCCTCACTACCTGGTTTGTAGTCGAATCTAGAGAATATGAACTTATCGCATTCTTATCGATCTTGAATAACGGTATACTGAACACGAACCAAATTTTGACAAAAGGTGAAGTCGAAGCTACTCGATCATTGAACAAGGACAGTAGGAATCTATGATAAGATCCAATCTGCGCTACCAGCTGTCTTCTCTTATGAAATTTTTAGTTAGAATCTTTTTTACCATAAGGATCGAAGACTAAGACCAGAAATTCTGCATCCACTTTCCCGCCGGATGGGAAAGAATTATGCCTTTATGAATGAAGTGAACTTACGGAATACCCAAGCTCAGAGACAATCGCTCATTTCTTCTATATTCGGAGCGGGAACCGTCAGTGATGCCCCTCTACACAAAGCATGGGATAGTCTGACCAAAGGAGCCAACTCTTACCCATGAAGTCTCAGGCCCAGAAGGTCATAACTGGCCACACCAACCCTAGTTCAAGGGGTATGATGGGCAGCCAGGGTAGATAACGGTCTATGATCTTAACTAAGTCACATTTCACTTGACTTACACGACCACGGACCCTATCCATATCCTTAACAAGACTGATGATTGGCTCAAAAAGCTTCTTATCTGCACACTTAACCAATACTCTAATTTAGGCTAAACTGAAGAAAGAACAATAAAGATGCACTAATATATCAGCACAGTCATCTTTTCGAATGATCATCTTTCTGTGAAAAGAAGGAATAATCCAAGGATAACCTAACCGTGTTAGAGAGACAAGGACAGATAAAGAACCATTAGGTCGATTGATGCCGCCATAGGCAGTCATGAGACAAGTATTACACTACTTAAGATAAAGCGCAAGATGTAAATATCCGCTCTTTCAACCCAAATAGATTACTTGTTTGGCGAACAAGTAGGCGGAAATACACATCTCCTTATTCAGACCATCGGTAAGTATTAAGATCACCTTTGATAGAAATGATCTTAGTTCCCGAGAATCTTCTAAAACTCTCTGCCATCAGACAGTTACAATCCAAAGTGATGAAGGAAACATACTACTAAGTCGGAACATTACTAGTTCACTCTGAGCGTGTGTCATCCGTTTATCCAATCATTAGGGTTACTAACGCTGGATGGTGGCAACTAACATATAGTGAAACTTCAAAAATATTGTATTCAAGACAAGAGCCCCTTCCTCTTCTCACCCCGAGGGGCTGCATTAAACCTTCTCTATAGCGCATCAAGGGATCACACAAATGGTCATATGTAAAGAAAGTCAGGGTCATCCTCTATGATGGCTGGTACCAATCCCGTCTGTCACTACACCATACACGGGCCATGGAGTGAGTATTCCTGGAACTGAGATTGATGATACGGGGGCTACTGAACGAACTGACTGGATGATCTGGATATGGATTGAGATCAGGGTGAAGACTTCACTCACACAAGTAAACAGACATTGGTGATTCCACGGAATCAACTGTAAAATCCTTTCTAGCGCTATTAAAAAAGTAGAATAGGAAAGGGCATTGAAGAAGATGATATAGTGTCACGCCACGACCCGACCCCGCAAAAGGCCAAGCCCGGACCCGACACACGGACGAAGTCTCCTCTGTACCGCGGACGATCCGAAAACCCTAAAATCAACATAATACTTGCGAAAGCCATAAAACAATATAAACAAGCCGACTTTCTTTTTAAAAAAAACATACATCCTCTTATTAACCAACTTTCCAAACCAAAAATGCCATGCATACTACACAAGTATTTATGCCACTAAACAGTTAGCTATTAGCATGCATTTCTTTACTAGTCATAAGAGTATACTTTTACAGCTTTACATTCTTCCAACTTATACAACATAAGACCAAAGAGGCCTTAAACTAGGAAATACATACAAGGGTACAAGCCTCAAAATAAAGCGTCATCCAAGCAATGTACATATCAAGCAAGGCTCGCACAAAATCAGGTAACCAACCACCAGCAAAGCAAAGAAGTGCTATCACGGAAACACCTCCACCTGCTCTTCCTCCTCTATTACCTCAAAGGGGTCTGCTTCAACTACTCTTGTAAAAAATATAGTATAGAGAGGAATGAGCAAAACTATTGCTCAGCGAGGGCAATTGGTCTCAAGGACGGAGATGAGAGGAGTATGCAATGCAATTAGCCAAGCAATACATACAAGTATCATATAGAGACACCAATAAAGCCATCAATAAAGCAAGGCAAGTATTAAAAGCTGTAAACACTCATTCAAAGGATACAATACTCTTTTCACGAGCAACTTTCAAACACGAATTCGATGACGACACACCGGCCCAAACCACCTTATAACACCAGTTTGGAATACCCTGGAAGTATCCATCAATCTACGACCCAAATCTCCCTGGGAGGCAACCCAAGCGAGAAGAGGGAATAGCAGCGGAGCTAGAGCAACCAACACTGGCAACCCGAGGCTACCAAGAGAGGCCCATCACTCACGCGCGAGACACTATGCAATGCAAGACTCGATACAAGGCGATAAACGAGCACTTAAGCCACACGTGGGAGAATAACAAAGTAGGTTACTCTCGCACGCAATAGCAACAGTTGATATGCATTCCAATCAAAATCAATTCCAACAAGTATATCAAGCAACCCTAAGAATTCTATATACATAATATCAAGAAAACAAACAAAATCACCAATCGGCCCCAACTATCAAAACACTACCATTTCCAAACGAGCCACGAGTTCTGGAAACCGACTTCGCCAATCCTCCTAGGTCACCATAAGGCACGTCTAAAGACCCCGAAACCCTACCTAACCCTAGAATTCACGCAAAGTCCCGATTTCCCCCTTTGCTCATTTGAACTACAACTATACAAACCAAACACCCAACCAATGCCATAATCGCACCAAAAGTACTTCCATGGCCTCCCGAAACAATGCCAACACGCAAAATGAGAAAACGCTAAAGTCGACCTAAACGACCCCGACTTTCACCAAAGCTTAATTCCCATTTTTTTCCATTATGCAACCCAAACAAACCATTCATTTAGGCATTCTAGCACATTTCTACATCAACGGACAGCATAACGGAGCAACTTCATCGTTTCAAGGGTTTACTATTCATAAAACACTATTCAACAACTAATTTAAATTGCAATCTCAACGTTTAACCGCATAAAATGTTAAAAAGCTATAAATACACGTTCTACAATTGCCAAGGAACATTCTAGAAGCATCAAAACGCTTTAAACAACAATCTACGGATAAAATCTAAAAATCACAAAGTTGATACACTTGACATTTAAATGCGTAAATAACATGCTTCCCTCACCTTAGGCACTCCTAGTCGTTAGGAAAACAACGCTGGTCACCTCGGAAACCACCCCGCACGTGCTCACGCGAAGATTGAACGATTGAAAGTTGAAAGGTTTTTTTTTTTCTCTTGAAGCTCACGGCCTACTCTTGAGCTGATTTGCTTTTTTTTTATTTTGTTATGTTTTAAGCTTATTTAAGTGCTAAGTCTTTGGTCAAAGGTCAAGCCTTGGTCAACTGCTTAAAATTTGGTCAATTAGACTATTTTTGTGCACTTTAAAGCCATTTTAACTAAGGAAAGATTAATTATAGCTAACAACAATTAAAATATAAAATTTAAGTCATCTAAATACTAGTTTCACTATTTGCTGAGGACTAGAAACCATTCTCTAGCTATCGCTCCCTAAATGTAATGCACGTTGCAACGGCAAGGAAGTAACAATTTGAATTCTAAATACTTAAGAAAATATAATTATCAAAATAATAAACAAGGAAATTTCACATTCCGGGCTCGGGTATTACACCCTCTCCCCCTTAAAACAATTGCGCCCTCGCAATTCTTACCTGGTCAACAAACAACTCTGGATACTGATTCCGAACCTTGTCCTCTCTTTCCCAAGTTGCTTCCTCAAACCCATGATGATTCCACAGAACCTTTACTAACGGAATACTCTTTCTGCGAAGCTCCTGAACTTTTCGATCCACAATTCGAATCGGTTTCTCTTCATAAGACAACTTTTCTTCAATCTGCAAAGGCTCTGGTTCAAGTACATGTGAAGGGTCTGGATGGTACTTCTTTAACATAGACACGTGGAACACATCGTGCAGTCCCGACAAGCTCGGAGGAAAAGCTAACCGATAAGCCAAAGGACCTACCTTTTCGGTGATCTCATACGGACCCACATACTTCGAACTAAGTTTCCCGCTCTTACCGTGCCGAATCAATCCCTTTCGTGGAGAAATTTTAAGAAACACCCAATCTCCCAAAGCAAACTCAAGATCTCGACGGTGCTTATCTGCATAACTCTTCTGATAGCTCTGGGCTGTAAGCATACGCTGGCGAATAAGGTGAACACTATGTACCATCTTAATCATCTCAGGTAACACAGTCGGATCAACTGTTCTCATCTCTCCAACCTCTTCCCAATATAATGGGGATCTGTATTTTCGACCATACAACGCCTCGTAGGGAGCCATACCTATAGTAGATTGATAACTATTGTTGTAGGCGAACTCCGCTAAAGGCAAAAACTTCTCCCAGTTCTTCCCAAAGTCTAGCACACATGCCCGAAGCATGTCTTCCAAGATCCTGATAGTTCTCTCAGACTGGCCATCGGTTTATGGATGATATGCAGTACTGAAGCTCAACTTAGTTCCCAAGGCCTCTTGTAACTTCTGCCAAAAACGAGATCTGAATCTGGGATCCCTATCTGACACTATACTCTTTGGCACACCATGCAATCTCACAATATTAGCAACATAAAGCTCAGCTAGCTTATCAAGGCTATCCTGTTTGTTCACGGGAATAAAATGTGTAACTTTAGTCAAGCGGTCCACAACAACCCAAACAGAATCACATCATCTCAGAGATCTAGGAAGATCGATCACAAGGTCCATTGTTATATGTACCCACTTCCATTGCGGAATCGACAACGGCTGTAGAAGTCCGGCTGGTCTCTGATGCTCAACTTTAACCCTATGACAAGTCAAACATCTAGATACATACCCAGCAATCTCCCTCTTCATATTGTTCTACCAGAAGTGTTGTTTCAAGTCTCTATACATTTTAGTACTACCCGGGTGAATTGTATACCTCGAATTATGTGCCTCGGACAGAATCTCATTCTTCAAAGTCAGATCACCAGGAACACATACTCTGTCCCTGAATCTGAAGATACCATATGCATGTAATTTAAACTCCGACTCTCCCCCTTTAGCTTTTTCTTGGATTTTCAAGATGTAAGGATCAGTCTTCTGAGCCTCTCTGATCTGTGCTAGCAACCCTGACTGAATCTGTAAGCTAGCAAATTGAATCCCTACCTCAGTAGCCTATAGCTTCCATGAACAAATTTCTTCCAAAGTCT
The DNA here is from genome assembly GCA_037974665.1 of Ehretia macrophylla. NCBI lineage: Eukaryota > Viridiplantae > Streptophyta > Magnoliopsida > Boraginales > Ehretiaceae > Ehretia > Ehretia macrophylla. The sequence goes on from CM075770.1 coordinate 55,798,448, forward strand.
CCCAATCCTTGATAATTAAGCTTGCAATAGTAGCCTTTCGGCTCAAAGCATCAGCAACAACATTTGCCTTACTTGGCACGTAGTTAATAGAACAATTGTAACCACTTAGTAGCTCTAGCCATCTCCGCTGCCTCATATTCAGATCCTTCTGTGAAAACAAATACTTGAGACTCTTGTGGTCAGTAAAAATTTCAAATCTGCTACCCCACAAGTAATGACGCCACTTCTTCAAAGCAAACACAACTGCAGCTAACTCAAGATCATGTGTAGGGTAATTGACTTCATAAGGTTTCAACTTCCTAGAAGCATAAGCAATCACCTTACCATTCTGCATTAAAACACAGCCCAATCCTTTCTTAGATGCATCACTGTAGACAATGAAGTTCTCTGTTCCCTCAGGTAAAGCTAATATAGGAGTTGTAGTTAGTCTCTTCTTCAATTCTTGGAAACTGGATTCACATTTGGCATCCCAGTTGTAAGCAACTTTCTTCCGAGTCAACTGGCTCAAAGGTCCAGAAATTTTGGAAAAGTCTTTAACAAATCTTCGGTAGTAACCTGCCAATCCAAGAAAACTCCGAATCTCTGACACCGTCTCAGGTCTCTTCCAAGATGAAACAACTTCAATCTTAGCTGGGTCTACTGAAATCCCCTGATCTGAAATGATATGGCCTAGAAAATATATTTGATTCAACTAGAACTCGCACTTGTTGAATTTAGCAAAAAGCTTGTTTTCCTGCAAAGTTTGTAGCACAATCCTCAAGTGTTGTTCATGCTCAGCCTCGTTCTTTGAGTACACTAAAATGTCGTCAATAAAGATTACGACAAACTAATCAAGGTAAGGTCGAAAAACCCTCTGCATCAAGTCCATGAATGCGGCTGGAGCATTCGTCAATCCAAACGGCAACACAACAAACTCATAGTGGCCATATCTAGTCCTGAATGCCGTCTTTGGTATATCGTCACTCCGAATCCTAAGTTGATAGTAACCCTGCCTCAAATCAAATTTGGAGTAAACACTCACACCCTGCAACTGGTCAAACAATTCTTCAATCAACGGCAAGGGGTATTTGTTCTTAATCGTGACTTGATTAAGTCCCCTGTAATCAATGCATAACCGTAGCGTGCCGTCTTTCTTTCTCACAAACAACACAGGCGCACCCCACGGCGAAGAACTAGGTTGTATAAACCCTTTCTCAAGCAAATTCTAAAGCTGAATTTTTAACTCCTGAAGTTCAGCCGATGCCATTCTATAAGGACTCCTAGAAATTGGCGCAGTGCCTAGCACAAGATCAATCACGAACTCAATCTCCCTATCCGGTGGTAAGCCCGGTAATTCCTCGGGAAATACACCAGGGAAGTCTCTAACAATCGGAACCTCATTCAAACTCAACTTATCAATAGGCTGATTGATCAAATAAGCTAAGTAAGCTTCACAACCCCTATTCAACAACTTAGAAGTCTTGATCGCTGATAAAAGAGGAATTCGGTCAGCCCTGCAGTTCCCAACAATCTCCAGTACCGGTAGGTCAGGAACCAGAAGATAAACAATCTTTGTTCTACAATCCAACTAAGCATAGTAATCCCCAACCAGTCCATTCCCAAAATGATTTCAAAGTCACGGAATGGCAATATAATTAAATCAGCAGGAAATTTACGGTTCTCAATGCATATATCACAAGATTTGCAAATAGACTCAATAACAAATTTTGCACCCAAAGGCGTACTAACTTCAACTTCATGCGGCAATTTATCAATGCAAACATTCACATATCGTGCACATGCAGGAATTATAAACGAATGTGTAGCTCCGGGATCAATCAAAACTTTAACTGGCTGAGTATTGAGAAGAAAGGTACATTCCACAATAGCTGTAGTATCGGGTAGCTCCTCTGCATCCAGTGCAAAGACCCTAGCCTGAACCCTCTGTGCTGGACGTGCACCTGCAGCCCTATTCTAAACACCCTAGCCTCCAGTACGGCCCTGAACATTGTTATACTTAGGGCAATCTCTCACCCTATGGTCATCACTGCCACAACCCGTACATTTACCACTCTTTCTCCAACAATTTGCCTCAACATGCCCCGATCGATTACAATAGTTGCACTGTTGATTTTGCCTTACAACAGTGTTTCCCGTAGGTGCTGGGGCTCTGGCAGTGGTAGGAACTGTACCTCCCTGCTGGGGTCTAGTCACAGCAGGCCTAGCCTGAATCTGCTGCTGTGGCTGATACGGACGTTGCTGAGGAACCTGTGCAGAAGTCTGATACTACCTCGGCTGACTCTGGCTGCTCTGGCCCAAATACTGCTTTTTACTCGGCTGACTACTCTCAGCTAATATCTCAGCCTTCCGTTTCTCAAACTTCGAGGCTGCCTGAAATGCCTCGGGAAATGTAGTGTAAGTCTGCCCAGTCAAATGCAACTGAATATCCATTCTCAGCCCACGAACAAACCTATGAATCATCCTCCTAGTTGGCCGTACCAACTCGGGCATATACCTCGACAGGCTAACAAACCTTTTGATGCCCGAGATTTAGCCATGCATTTAATTACTGTTGCATCCCTTGATTGCGCATTTATTTCTGTGCCTTACTAACTGACTTTTATGACTACTATTCACTCCGTTTTTAAACTGCCTTCTATTAGTTAATTAGCATTTTTATTAAATAATATTAATTATTAAAGTAATGAGAAAAATGTGCATTTGAGCTAGAGGCGATAGGAGAGCTCGTTTAGAAAATGACTTTTGTAGTTGAATGAATAGTGTTACGTAACTAACTTAGGTAATTAATTAGCTAGCATATATTTTATTATCTAAGCTCGTTTTAAGCTCAATAAGCGCATTATATTATATCACTTAAGCACCCAAGCTTGACCCCACCCAACTAAAAACCTTAAATAACAACTAAGGCTCACAAAACATAAAACAAAAGAAAAAAAAAGTGGGCAGAAATCCTGTAGCTGGGCCGAGAGCAAGGAGAAGAGAAAAAAAAAAGATTTTGCTCATCAACTCTCCAAATCAAGCCACTCCAAGCCTTAAGCAACTAGTGTAGGGTGTTTGCAAGGTTCCTAGGTGCTCCTACGCGTATTGGTGAGGGATTTCACGGCTTGTTTTTGCATTTCTAAATAGTTGTCAATTTCTTGATTTGTTGAAAATGTGATCAAATGCTATTGTATGAGTTATCTATGCTAATATACCATCTATATGAATGCTAGAGAACACATTTGAGCCGTCGTTTCGCAATTTAAACGGTTAGAATCGTTAGTTTGATTTTTAGGGTGAATAGTGACGTCTTTTCTAGGGTTTTGTGTAATTGCTCGAATTAGCTTGATTTAGTGCTTCTAATAGATGCCTTAGGTGCTAGTGAAGATAACCTAATAGCCCCGTGCACTTGCATTGCCCTTAAATCGCCTAAAAATGGAAAATAGCCGACTTTAACTTGGGGCTTTTGGGGTTAATGTAAATCCGGGTGGATTCGGGCATCAATTCTAGTATCCTTAGGCTACCTAGGTGCTATAGATGCCTTGATATCCCTTGTTTGAAGCCCGTACAATATATGTGTAGTTTAAAGCCATAAGAGGGAATTTGGGGCTTTCGGGGTAAACGCGGGCATTTGAATGAGTTAGAGGGTTGAGAGGGTACCTTGAGGGTTAGTTAGAAGGTTGGGAGAGTTTCCTTTGAAAATGAAATCATTAACTTTGGTTTGGAAGAGAAATAGTTTGTAAAATAAAGGGGTTTAAGTGCAATTTCAGTTGTCTCACACTTCTAAACGCACGGCATGACTTCTTGAGTGTTTATATGTGATATTAAGTTGATTTGGAGCTTTTGGTATAATTCTATGGTTATTTTGTAATGTCTCTTTGCAAAATTGCATATTTGCTTATATAATTGTTCTATTCTGATTGCATCGAGGTCAACCTACTTTGTTGATCCTCATATGTGTTAATGCTTATATTATTGCTATTAACTTGCCATCGTTAAGTGCATTGCATAGTGGTTGCGCAACCATAGTGTCAGGGGCGGATGTGTTGAATATCGGCTGGGCGGCAGAGGGCTTGCCGGTGGATATTCAAACTCCGTGCCCTAGTCCCTCATTCGCCTGGTCCGGAGATTGCCAGGGGATGTTGGCTCGTAGGATTCGGGGTACATCCGGAGTACACCCACTGGAGTGATTGGGGTTATGCCGGCTTATCGTGATCGTGCTCGTGGTTTGTGGATCGTGATTGAAGACCAGTGAAGATTGGTGTATAGGGGATTGTTGAAACGTATCCTTTTAAATGTGTGGTTATTTAAGTTATCGTTGTTTCTTTAATTGTCTAAGTGTTATTGTTGTATAATTGTATTATATGTTGCATTGCACGCCCCGGGACTATATCCCTCACTGGGCAACAGTGGTTGCTCATACCTCGATATCTGTTTCAGGAGACGCTGAGGGTGATCCCCAGCTTGTTGATTTAGTTGAGGAAGAAGAAGTTCAGATTGAGCCTTTACCTTAGTTGCTGTGCTTGATAGCTTGAGGTGGTTAATGAATTTGTTGCTATGTGGAAGATTCATCTGATTACTTTATGTACTATTTTGTAGCCCAAGGGCTATGTATATGCTTGTTGTATAAGTTGAAGACTAGTTGGTTGTGTTGTAGCTTTGAAAGCCTATGAACTGTAATAACTTATGATCTACTTCTATTCGCTTTGCTTGCTTGGGAGTGAATGACTTAAAGTAGAAAGGTTTGGTCTTTCAATTATGTTTAATTGATTTCCTAGAATGTCATGATTATAAAACTATGTTGATAATAAGTTCTCGCATTCTTGTGTGTTTTGGAACTATTGTGTACTATAAGGCTCGGATGGCCTTAGAACTTGTTGTTTATTTAAGAAAAGCTTGTATTGTATTGTTGGGACCTTGTTTGAGTGAGTACAGGTTTTTAGAATGTCCACGGTACAGGGGAGACTCTATCCGTGTGTCGGGTCCGGACTTAACCTTTAGCTTGGGGGTTGGGTCGGGGTGTGACAAACCTAGCCTTGTACTGTGCAACAGTCATATTTCCCTGCTTCAAGGCCACAAACTCGTCCTCCCTCCTTTCCATAGCCATCTCGGGAATATACTTGTCGCGAAACTCACTCACAAAATCATCCCATAAATGTGGAACATCCTCGCAATCCCACCTCAATCTAACAGTATTCCACCACTGTTCTGCATCACCCTCAAACAGGAATGACGCATAATCTATTCTTGCCTCATCAGTGTACCTCAAAGCGGTGAAAATTTTCTCAACACGATTAATCCATCTCTCGGCCGCCTCATCATCCGGCTCTTCGAAGAACTTTCCTGGCTCGTGCCTCAAAAATTTGTCTAACTGATTATTCTTAACTCTATACCCCTATCCACCAAGATTAGCTTGATTTCCCTGGGGATTATTCCTGTCCTGCCTCTGCTCATGCAATACCTGGGTAATCCGGTCAACTGCAGTAGTCATAGTAGCCATAAACTGCTCAGGCAACGGTTGCTGACCCTGTTCTGCTGCCTCTTCATCTAACCCTATACCTTGAGTACCACGACGTGTCGGCATAGTAGCAATTCACAATAGCTGGCAACATTTAAAAGCAGTTTATAGACAGAAATATAGCACATAAGATTAGGTAACACTCAAGTCAATAACAATCAAACATTCTAACACACAATTCACATAACACAAGATTGACATGTCAAACTAATTCACTTTAAACACATAAGCACTCCAAGTTCACAAAGTCATGCTATAACACTTTCTTTCCACTTAACAATTATACAATAACATTCTAGCATTTTGGACCTTTACCCCACAGATCGAGAAACATATCTCGGCTCATGCAAGACTATCATGCTCTGATACCACCTAAAGTTGTCACGCCCAGACCCGACCCCGCAAAAGGCCAAGCCCGGACCCGACACACGGACGGAGTCTCCTCTGTACCGCGGACGATCCAAAAACCCTAAAATCAACATAATACTTGCGAAAGCCATAAAAAAAATAAAACAAGCCGACTTTCTTTTTAAAAAAAACATACATCCTCTTATTAACCAACTTTCCAAACCCAAAATGCCATGCATACTACACAAGTATTTATGCCACTAAACAGTTAGCTATTAGCATGCATTTCTTTACTAGTCATAAGAGTATACTTTTACAGCTTTACATTCTTCCAACTTATACAACATAAGACCAAAGAGGCCTTAAACTAGGAAATACATACAAGGCTACAAGCCTCAAAATAAAGCGTCATCCAAGCAATGTACATATCAAGAAAGGCTTGCACAAAATTTGGTAACCAACCACCAACAAAGCAAAGAAGTGCTATCACGGAAACACCTCCACCTGCTCCTCTTCCTCTATTACCTCAATAGGGTCTGCTTCAACTACTCCTGTAAAAAATATAGTATAGAGAGGAATGAGAAAAACTATTGCTCAGCGAGGGCAATTAGTCTCAAGGACGGAGATGAGAGGAGTATGCAATGCAATTAGTTAAGCAATACATACAAGTATCATATAGAGACACCAATAAAGCCATCAGTAAAGCAAGGCAAGTATTAAAAGCTGTAAACACTCATTCAAAGGATATGATACTCTTTTCACGAGCAACTTTCAAACACGAATTCGATGACGACGCGCCGGCCCAAACCACCTTATAACACCAGTTTGGAATACCCCGAAAGTATCCATCAATCTACGACCCAAATCTCCCTGGGAGGCAACCCAAGCGAGAAGAGGGAATAGCAGCGTAGCTAGAGCAACCAACACTGGCAACCCGAGGCTACCTAGAGAGGCCCATCACTCACGTGCGAGACACTATGCAATGCAAGACTCGATACATGGCGATAAACGAGCACTTAAGCCACACGTGGGAGAATAACAAAGTAAGTTACTCTCGCACGCAATAGCTACAGTTGATATGCATTCCAATCATAATCAATTCCAACAAGTATATCAAGCAACCCTAAGCATTCTATAGACATAATATCAAGAAAACAAACAAAATCACCAATCGACCCCAACTATCAAAACACTACCATTTCCAAACGAGCCACGAGTTCTGGAAACCGACTTCGCCAATCCTCCTAGGTTACCATAACGCACGTCTAAAGACCCCGAAACCCTACCTAACCCTAGAATTCACGCAAAGTCCCGATTTCTCCCTTTGCTCGTTTGAACTACAACTATACCAACCAAACACCCAACCAACGCCATAATCGCACCAAAAGTGCTTCCATGGCCTCCCGAAACAATGCCAACACACAAAATGAGAAAACGCTAAAGTCAACCTAAACGACCCCGACTTTCACCAAAGCTTAATTGCCATTTTTTTCCATTACGCAACCCAAACAAACCATGCATTTAGGCATTCTAGCATACCTAGCACATTTCTACATCAACGGACAGCATAACGGAGCAACTTCATCGTTTCAAGGGTTTACTATTCACCAACTAATTTAAATTGCAATCTCAACGTTTAACCGCAGAAAATGTTAAAAAGCTATAAATACACGTTCTAAAATTGCCAAGGAACATTCTAGAAGCATCAAAATGCTTTAAACAACAATCTACGGATAAAATCTAAAAATCACAAAGTTGATACACTTGACATTTAAATGCGCAAATAACATGCTTCCCTCACCTTAGGCACTCCTAGTCGCTAGGAAAACAACGCTGGTCACCTCGGAAACCACCCCACACGAGCTTACGCGAAGATTGAACGATTGAAAGTTTAAAGGTTTTTTTTTTCTCTCTTGAAGCTCACGGCCTGCTCTTGAGCTGATTTGCTTTATTTTTTTTTATTTTGTTTTGTTTTAAGCTTATTTAAGTGCTAAGTCTTTGGTCAAAGTTCAAGCCTTGGTCAACTACTTAAAATTTGGTCAATTAGACTATTTTTGTGCACTTTAAAGCCATTTTAACTAAGGAAAGATTAATTATAGCTAACAAAAATTAAAATATAAAATTTAAGTCATCTAAATACTAGTTTCACTATTTGCTAAGGACTAGAAACCGTTCTCTAGCTATCGCTCCCTAAATGCAATGCACGTTGCAACGACAAGGAAGTAACAATTTGAATTCTAAATACTTAAGAAAATATAATTTTCAAAATAATAAACAAGGAAATTTCACATTCCGGGCTCGGGTATTACATATAGAGAGTCATATGATTCGGTCTCATCTAAGTGGTCCATTGGGGTAAGCACGGGAATAGCAATCCACCCGAAGAATGAAGAGAGAAAGGGAGGGAAGTGCCTCATTTCGGACCTTTGGACTATTGGAGGGGCATCGTCATTGTCGGTTCTGACTCAACCGTGCTATGGGAAGGTTACGGCGGCTATAGCGGCACTTAACACAATCTCATTCATGAACTGTCGGGTGTCGATTAAGTGCTTGGTGGGCACTACATGGCTCGTAACTCAGAGAACAAGAGTCAAGCTAAGGTTATGTACCTAAGAGACTCCTCGACGACTTTGGAGTGACGGACAGACAGGCTACGGGAGTGTAACCTCGTACCTCCTTTATACGTGCGTTCCTAGATTTGAGAGCCATCATGTCAGACCTTATAACTTAGCTTAGGCGGTATCCCTTCTATCTATATGATATGTTTCCTTGCTTGGCGCACTAACTTTTTCTATAAAATACAAGTTTCTATATAAAATTGCTGCTTCTTCAAACTTCTATATACAACTAGCATAGCGTGAATCTAATCTATCCTATATTCGAATTGAACTCAGTTCTCTTCATAAGATATTTCTGGTTAGCCTCTCAAAGAGCTTAGTCTATGAGTTATATATATATATCGAAGCCCCACTACTTTATACCAGATACCAGCTAATTCATCAATTCAAATACCAAGATAGACGAGAGAAGGCTAGTGTCACAGCCCAACCCGACCTAAGGAGGCTAGACTAGGGTATGACCTAATTCATTTATACTATTTCACATTCTTAGCCTTTTGTTATGATTTAATGCATAAAGTTGGCCTAGAGCTCCAAAAGTTTTTCCGAAAAACTGACAACATAACGACTGTATTTAAGACCTTTGGTTTGGCCTATGTTCTAAAACGCCTCAAAACCCTTAATCATTGATTGAATTCCAACTAAAATTTCCAATTTTGTTATCAATAGATATGCCTACTAATTTATCTCGATAGTCTCTGTGACGTCCGAGATTTAGCCATGCATTCAATTTCTGTTGCATCCTTTATTTGCGCACCTCTTTCTATGCCTTATTAATTGTCTTCTTAAATTACTATTCACTCCGTTTTTAAACTGCATTCTATTAGTTAATTAGTATTTTTATTAAATCATATTAATTGTTAAAGTAGTGGGAAAAATGTGCAATTGAGCTAGAGGCGATAGGAGAGCTCGTTTAGAAAATAATTTTTGTAGTTGAATGAATAGTGTTACGTAACATAACTTAGGGAATGAATTAGCTAGGATTCATTTTACTATCTAGGCTCGTTTTAAGCTAACTAAGCGCATTTAGTGAACCATTTAAGCAAGCAACTTAGCCCCATTTAATATATAACTCACACAACACACACATTAGCTCATAACTTAGCAAAAAAAAAAAAAAAGAGAGCATGCTGAAAACACTGTAGCAAATCCGAGAAATGCATTGGAGAAGAAATATAGTTTTTTTGCTCAACAAATCCTCATTCCAAGCCAAGCCAAGCTAGGTGCAAGTGGTTTAGGGTGTCTACTAGCCTCCTAGGAGCTCCTACATGTATTGGTGAGGGATTTCACGGCTTATTTTTGCATTTTAAAATAGTTTCTATTTTCTTGATTTGTTGAAAATGTGTTCAAATGCTATTGTATTGATTATCTATGCTATTATACCTTGTATATGAGTGCTAGAGAACATATTTGAGCCATCGTTTCGCAATTTAAACGGTTAGAATCGTTAGTTTGATTTTTAGGGTGAATAGTGATGTTTTTCTAGGGTTTTGCGTAATTGCTCGAATTAGCTTGATTAAAGGCTTCTAATAGATGCCTTAGGTGCTAGTGAAGGTAATCTAATAGCCCCGTGCACTTGCATTGTCCTTAAATCGCTAAAAATGTAAAATAGTCGACTTTAATTTGGGGCTTTCGGGGTTAATGCGAATCCGGGTGAATTCGGGCTTCAATTCTAGTATCCTTAGGCTACCTAGGTGCTATAGAAGCCTTGATATCCTTTGTTTGAAGCCTGGACATTGTATGTGTAGTTTAAAGCCATAAGAGGGAATTTGGGGCTTTCGGGGTAATCGCAGCCATTTGAATGAGTTAAAGGGTTGAGAGGGTACCTTGAGGGTTAGTTAGAAGGTTGGGAGAGTTTCCTTTGAAAATGGAATCATTAACCTTGGTTTGGAAGAGAAATAGTTTGAAAAACAAAGGGGTTTAGGTGCAATTTCGGTTGACTCACACTTCTAAACCCATGGCATTACTCCTTAAGTGTTTATATGTGGTTTCAAGTCGATTTGGAGCTTTTGGTATGATTCTATGCTTATTTTGTATATGTTCCTTTGTAAACTGCTTATTAGCTTCTATAATTGCTTCTATGCTAATTGCCTCGAGGTCAACCTACTTTGTTGATCCTCATATGTGTTAATGCTTATATTATTGCTATTAACTTACCATCGTTAAGTGCATTGCATCGTGGTTACGCAACCATAGTGTCAGGGGCGGATGTGTTGAATATCGGCTGGGCGGCAGAGGGCTTGCCGGTGGATATTCAAACTCCGTACCCTAGTCCCTCATTCGCCTGGTCCGGAGATTTCCAGGGGATGTTGGGTCGTAGGATTATCGGGGTACATCCGGAGTACACCCACTGGAGTGTTTGGGGTTATGCCGGCTTATCGTGATCATGCTCGTGGTTCGTGGATCGTGAATGAAGACCAGTGAAGATTGGTGTATAAGGGATTGTGTGAAATGTATCCTTTTAAATGTGTGGTTACTTATGTTATCATTGCTTCTTAAATTGTCTAAGTGATATTGCTGTATAACTGTATTATCTGTTGCATTGCACGCCCCGGGACTATATCCCTCACTGGGCAACAGTGGTTGCTCATACCTCGCTAACATGTTTCAGGTGGCACAGTTGGTGGAGTTGCCTTAGCTGCTATGTGATATTTGTCTGAGGTGGATGTGCTTTCTGGTTGCTATGTGAAGAATTTGTTGTCCTATGTATAATCTATTTTGGGGCCTTAAAGCTCATGTATGTATTTGAGTAATATGTAAGCTGGAAGTCTGATAATGTAGTAGCAGTGGTAATTCTATGGCTTGTAATAACTTATATTTCTATTTCTAGTTGCATGCATGCTTGGGAGTGAATGGCTTAGTGTAGAATGTTTTATCTCTAAGTATGTTTTAATATTATCCTAGAATGGCATGGTTATTAGACTATATTATAAACAAGTTACTTGCATGCTTGTGTGGTTTTGGAACTGTTGTTTGCTTCAAGGCTCGGATGGCCGTGAATCTTTAAATATTTAGCCATAAAAAGTTTGTTTACCTTGTAGTTACCTTATTTGAGAATTTACAGGTTTTCAGAATGTCCATAGTATAGGGGAAACTCTGTCCGTTTTTTCCCTAAAATTTTGTGACCGGGTTTGGTATTGGGTTGAGAATAGCATGGTTATTAGAGCCTCCGGTCTCGTGAGGGATCGGGGCGTTACAGGTGGTATCAGAGCTTAGTTAGCTCTAAGCCGGGACAGGGTCCTCGGCCTGTCGGGTAGTAACCCTTGCGTGTGTGCTTGATTAAGTGTGTGTCTTAAAAGTGTATGCCTGCATGTTTGATTGTGTGTCTGGTATTGAATGTGTGCACCTATGTGATATAATTATGTGTTATGTGCTAAATGTGTGCAAGGTGAAGCAAAGTGGCTAGTTATGCATCAAATTGACTTTGTGAATTATTAAATGCTTGAACTGTTGCTTGTAATGTGTGTATTTGAATGTCTTTGATTGAGTTGTGTTATGCTTGACTTGATTATCGTGCTTGAATGACTTTGATGATTACACTGTTTCACAAACTCTTTCATTAACATGTTTGCGTAATAGTTTAAAGAATGATTATACATATGCAATTGTTTGGCATGCATACATAGCCGTCGAATGGTAAGAAAAACTCCTTCCTCCCCTGAAGAGAGGTGAATAGTGGCAGGCCTTCCAAATTATGTTGATTAGCAGAAATGAGAGGCAATTAATCAGCATTTATTTGGGAATTGGTGGATATAGTTGGAGCTCAGTTATTGGGATTCTTCTAAGGCCTTCTTCAGTGCTTAGCGGTCATAAATGAGTAGCTTCTTTTGGGGTTTCTATATGACAGTTCTCTGGAGTATATTCTTGGTATTTTCTTATCAGCTATTCATTTGGTATTCTTTTGTCGGCATCTCTCAGAAGAATTGGTATATGGGATTCTTTTTAGCCTTATTATCTGGTATTATTTACAATACTCCTGCTCGGAACTTTTATTGGTATTTTCTCTCCGCTCTTAGTTGGGATTCTATTCTTCTATGGTATTCGTACTAGCGGGATTCTTATTTGGATTTCGAAGTAGCGTCTCTATTGGAGCCTTTATTTGGCCTTGTTAAGTGAGGTTCGCAGACAATACTACTGGGATTTCTTAATGAGCTTCCACGAGAATTCGTATATGGTATTCTTGCTTAGCAACTGATGACGAATAATCAGAGTTTGTTTTCAGTTGATGCAGATGTTCTCTTGTAAAAAAGAATTGCGTGGACGCAATTAGTTTAAGGGGGAGAGGATGTGACATCCGAGATTTAGCCATGCATTCAATTACTGTTGCATCCTTTATTTGCGCACCTCTTTCTATGCCTTATTAATTGTCTTCTTAAATTACTATTCACTCCATTTTTAAACTGCATTCTATTAGTTAATTAGTATTTTTATTAAATCATATTAATTGTTAAAGTAGTGGGAAAAATGTGCAATTGAGCTAGAGGCGATAGGAGAGCTCGTTTAGAAAATAATTTTTGTAGTTGAATGAATAGTGTTACGTAACATAACTTAGGGAATGAATTAGCTAGCATTCATTTTACTATCTAGGCTCGTTTTAAGCTAACTAAGCGCATTTAGTGAACCATTTAAGCAAGCAACTTAGCCCCATTTAATATATAACTCACACAACACACACATTAGCTCATAACTTAGCAAAAAAAAAAGAAAAAAAAAAGAGAGCATGCTGTAAACACTGTAGCAAATCCGAGAATTGCATTGGAGAAGAAATATAGTTTTTTTGCTCAACAAATCCTCATTCCAAGCCAAGCCAAGCTAGGTGCAAGTGGTTTAGGGTGTCTACTAGCCTCCTAGGAGCTCCTACGCGCATTGGTGAGGGATTTCACGGCTTATTTTTGCATTTTAAAATAGTTGCTATTTTCTTGATTTGTTGAAAATGTGTTCAAATGCTATTGTATTGATTATCTATGCTATTATACCTTGTATATGAGTGCTAGAGAACATATTTGAGCCATCGTTTCGCAATTTAAACGGTTAGAATCGTTAGTTTGATTTTTAGGGTGAATAGTGATATTTTTCTAGGGTTTTGCGTAATTGCTCGAATTAGCTTGATTAAAGGCTTCTAATAGATGCCTTAGGTGCTAGTGAAGGTAATCTAATAGCCTCATGCACTTGCATTGTCCTTAAATCGCTAAAAATATAAAATAGTCGACTTTAATTTGGGGCTTTCGGGGTTAATGCGAATCCGGGTGAATTCGGGCTTCAATTATAGTATCCTTAGGCTACCTAGGTGCTATAGAAGCCTTGATATCCTTTGTTTGAAGCCCGGACATTGTATGTGTAGTTTAAAGCCATAAGAGGGAATTTGGGGCTTTCGGGGTAATCGCAGCCATTTGAATGAGTTAAAGGGTTGAGAGGGTACCTTGAGGGTTAGTTAGAAGGTTGGGAGAGTTTACTTTGAAAATGGAATCATTAACCTTGGTTTGGAAGAGAAATAGTTTGAAAAACAAAGGGGTTTAGGTGCAATTTCGGTTGACTCACACTTCTAAACCCATGGCATGACTCCTTAAGTGTTTATATGTGGTTTCAAGTCGATTTGGAGCTTTTGGTATGATTCTATGCTTATTTTGTATATGTTCCTTTGTAAACTGCTTATTAGCTTCTATAATTGCTTCTATGCTAATTGCCTCGAGGTCAACCTACTTTGTTGATCCTCATATGTGTTAATGCTTATATTATTGCTATTAACTTGCCATCGTTAAGTGCATTGCATCGTGGTTGCGCAACCATAGTGTCAGGGGCGGATGTGTTGAATATCGGCTGGGCGGCAGAGGGCTTGCCGGTGGATATTCAAACTCCATACCCTAGTCCCTCATTCGCCTGGTCCGGAGATTGCCAGGGGATGTTGGGTCGTAGGATTATCGGGGTACATCCGGAGTACACCCACTGGAGTGTTTGGGGTTATGCCGGCTTATCGTGATCGTGCTCGTGGTTCGTGGATCGTGAATGAAGACCAGTGAAGATTGGTGTATAGGGGATTGTGTCAAATGTATCCTTTTAAATGTGTGGTTACTTATGTTATCATTGCTTCTTAAATTGTCTAAGTGATATTGTTGTATAACTGTATTATCTGTTGCATTGCACGCCCCGGGACTATATCCCTCACTGGGCAACAGTGGTTGCTCATACCTCGCTAACATGTTTCAGGTGGCACAGTTGGTGGAGTTGCCTTAGCTGCTGTGTGATATTTGTCTGAGGTGGATGTGCTTTCTGGTTGCTATGTGAAGAATTTGTTGTCCTATATATAATCTATTTTGGGGCCTTAAAGCTCATGTATGTATTTGAGTAATATGTAAGCTGGAAGTCTGATAATGAAGTAGCATTGGTAATTCTATGGCTTGTAATAACTTATATTTCTATTTCTAGTTGCTTTGCATGCTTGGGAGTGAATGGCTTAGTGTAGAATGTTTTATCTCTAAGTATGTTTTAATATTATCCTAGAATGGCATGGTTATTAGACTATATTATAAACAAGTTACTTGCATGCTTGTGTGGTTTTGGAACTGTTGTTTGCTTCAAGGCTCGGATGGCCGTGAATCTTTAAATATTTAGCCATAAAAAGTTTGTTTACCTTGTAGTTACCTTATTTGTGAATTTACAGGTTTTCAGAATGTCCATAGTACAGGGGAAACTCTGTCCGTTTTTCCCCTAAAATTTTGTGACCGGGTTTGGTATTGGGTTGAGAATAGCATGGTTATTAGAGCCTCCGGTCTCGTGAGGGATCGGGGCGTTACAGTCTCGTTTGATTGACAAGCCTAGCATGATAACTATGTCCCGTTTATTTGCCAGTTCTTGTCTTGCAAGTACTTATTATCCCTTAGCTTACGCATAAGCACCTAAGGGAGATTAGATTGAGTTTCATTATATGCTTCTTCACCTAGTGGTTTAAACACTTATGATAACTACTAATCAAGATAATGAAAGCAAACAACCAATAAAGAGTTCGTCCGGTTATAATCAGTAGAAGCCAAAATTAGACCCAAATTACAACGGGCTCATTTACATCGACAAAATGAACAGTTGCAATCAAACACAACATCCAAATAACAACTACTTTCAATCAAAGCACAAAAGCACGTAGTCACTCCAAGGAATCATCAACAAGCACATTCTCCTCGGGTACCTATTCCAAATCTGCTTCACCTGTGACAAAAAGAGGGTGAGTCCTTATGAACTCAGCGAGGGGAAATGAGAGATGACGTTTTAAAAACTCTTTTTCGGTTAATCTTATGAAAAACCCTTTTTAAAACGTGTCATATGAAATAAGCAAGTTCATAACATAATATAAATATAAATAAACACATTTACCCGTCTTTCCTCCCTGATGTCCTCTAGGAACCAAGCGAGAGTACTTAAATACATAGTAAAAAGGATACTGTGAGCTTTCGCTCTCAAGATCAATTGGTGAGTATTTGCTCTCAAGATCATTTTCGATAACAATTGTTGCGGCCAGCTTCAATCATCCACTTATCACTCCAAATGGGTGTACTTCGGATGTACCCCGAAATCCTACGACCCAACTCTCCGAGGGTGGAATGCCAAGGGAGAGAGGGAATTGGACCATGGTAGTCACGGGAGCATTGGCAAGCCCTATGCCGCCCAACATTCATGAAACGCTACCATGCCACAATGAAAGGTTGCAACCTTGTATACAATGTCCATTTAAACCATTTAAAAATTCACATTAGGAGGACAACAAAGTAGGTTGCCTCCGAGCAATTTCAAGATCACATATTGCCAAGTAAACGAACGAGGCATGCTTGACATGAAGTTTCACTTTGTAGAACACGTACAATTATATGAACATTAAACGGACAGCCAAGTAACACATATAAATCAAGCCATGTAACTCATTTTGGGATTCACGTATCAAGTATTAACATTATACAAGTATGTAACGACATTTATACAAGACCGGATGCAAGAATAGCTCACTTAGCAACATGCAATCATCGGAAATCAGATTTAAAGCTATAAGGACAACTACGGGCAGCCTATTAATCACATAATTTAAGAATAAGTTCATTTCTTAGCCAATAGTCATAAGCGTTAGGACCTCAATTTCGTGCTTAAAGAAGCGATTAAGAAAACGATTCATCAATTAATGATCCCAAGCCATACATCAATCAAATTAAACAACCTCAACCAACTACAACAGTCCACACAACATCTAAGTGCCACAATTCCAAGTATTCAATACCTCAAGCAAGGTCTCAACATGATTCTAAGCATATCGCTAAACAAAAACCTCACTGCAATGGTCTATTTTCCCACATTCATTTAGACAAGCAAACAATCTCCAATTCTAGTGAACCAAGTTCCCAATTGAATCTTAATGAGTGATTTAAATCTTGAAACAAACCTTGTATCATTTGGAGTTCAGACTTAGGAGTTATGGCCAAAATTGTGAGACTACGCAAAATTGTCCATTTTTGCTATTTTTGAGGGTCTTAGAGTCAGAATTGGCTTTGGTATATTTCTGGAAAAAATTTCCAGAACTACAAAATCTAGCAACCTACCAATTTTCATGCATTTTCACCAACATTTACTAGGTCAAAAATGCTTCGTTCTACAGAGTCAGTAATCTACCAGAAACCTATTTCATTTTTCCAATTCTTCTAGATTTAGACACCTCACGATGTTTGACTAGTTTGGAGGCCTTAGAATCAAAATTGGCCGTGGCCTATTTCTACAAAAAATGTTCAGAACTGACAAAACTAGTGTTCTACCAATTTTCACACATTTTTATCAAGGTTCACTGAGCCAAATGCACCTCGCTCTACAAGGTCTGAAAACTGTCAACAAAACATTTTTACCTATCTTCAAGCTTCAAGCCAAAATCTAGCCATACATGGGTATATAAACTCATATACAACAACTGCAGAGGTAAATATAGTCATATGAATGCATGCATGTGATTTTTGAAAGCTTTTAAAAGAGTTTAAGCCTCACCTTAGCAAGTTAATAGATGAAGATGCACAAATGTTCTTGAAGATGCACAAATGGAGCTTCTTCCTTGCTTTGGGCTGCTATGGTCGAGTTTCTTAGAGTCCTTGAGAGCCTAGGGGAGCCTTAGAAGATGGGCTTGATCTATGGAGCTTAAAGATGCAGCCATGGCCGAGAGAGAGAGAGAGAGAAAATGAGAGAATAAGAGAAGGTGAATGGAGTTGAAGGTGTTGAATATGCCTTGTGTGTGTGTGTCGGCCTTGAGCTTCACAAAATTCTGAATTTGTGTCATCTAAAGCATGCTTTGAATTGTTTTTGGCATGGGCATTTGAGTGGGCCGAGGTGTTGAAGCTTGGGTAGGGTGCTTGGTTTCATTTTTTATGCATTGTGTCATAGGTTTGTCTAGGAATGTTTTAAATTATGCAAAGCTTGTTAAATTGTCTACATATGGTCGGCCAAAGCATGCTAAGATTCTGAATTTTTGTTTTATTTTAGGCTTATTTTAATGTAGATTAAGTTTAATATTTGAGGTGCATGGATTTTGCAAAAAGAAATAGGAATAGAGAATGTTTAGTTTTTAGTGAAATTTTCTCTTCTAGTGAGTTGATTTAGGATTAAAATAGTAGTTAGTGGAGTTTGTAGGATTATTCTATAGTCTAGTGTTTTGTGTAGGATGCTTTATTGATTAGCGTGCAGGCACGCTTTCCTAGGTCTAGGGCACGCACTAAGAGGTTAGGGCACGCACTACGAGACACAAACAGAAATCAATACGGGGCATGAATCATGAGGTAGACACAAACTACGAGGTAAGGCACGTACTTCAAGATAAATGCACAGATTCTAATTCAAATGCATGCAACCCTAGGTGAATGCACGTAAACCAATGCAAGGCACGTAATTCAATGCAATGCACGTAAATCAAGGTACAACTCTTAAACCTAGGTTAGGGCATGTAGTTCAAGGTCAATGCACACAAATTGAGGTATCATACATAAATCGAAGTCGAGCCTCACAATTCAACATCAAGGCACGTATGACGAGGCATGTACAAAAACCAAGACAAGGCACATAATCCAAGGTTAGTCATATAATTCTGGGTCTAAGGTATGCAAATCGAGGTAGGACACATTATTTGGGGTCGGGCCTTACAGCTAGCCGTCCATATCTTTCTTTTTTACACATTTTTCTCTTATGAGATTTAAAGGTTTTGGCAGCGGTGTGAAACTGAACGAGGACGAGGACTAAATGAAATGCCACAGCTTCCGTTCTTACTCATTCCTCTCCTTCGGTAGTGAATTTGGTAAAATACAAATCAATCTATTCGATTTCTCATCAATCCAGGCAAGGGTCACCCACTAAACGTTCTACTTCCTATATCTATTAGAGTATAGTTAGGGCGTCTCTGCCGACAGGTGATTCGGCAAGCGATGCGGCCCATCTTAAAGGGGTGAGTTACTTTCGTTGAAAGGTGTCCCTACTGCACTTTAAGGATGACATATGATTAACTAGCGCAAGAGAGAGAGTTAGCCTTGGCTTTGTCATTTCCTTGCTCAATCTCATATCAGTCAGTCTACTTGCCTGAAGCTATTGCCTTAGCCGAAGTGAACCGAGGGAAAGCTATCATAACAGACTAGTTCTCTTATCTGTTAGGGGAGTCTGGGGTATTTAGAAGAGGTTGAATAGCCAGAATGAGAGGTCGATGGCCTTCTTTCTATTCGAATTTGAACCCGAAGTAGGATTCGAACCTACCTTTATTTAGATAAACTGATCGTTCTACCAACTAGCCTTCCGATTAGGCTTAAGACACTAATTTGCTAGATCTATATACAACCTTTTTGTATCATGGGTTTGAATCCCATAAGAGCTACATAACCATGTAGCGTTGGACTTAACCGAGACCAGACATCTGCTTCTACTGCCATAGGTTTTGTTCGTCGTAGCAAAGTGGTCCATAATTCACTTAGTACTCGATATAACTCATGCGTGAAAGAAAGCCCGTTACATGCCTTTTGAGACAATAAATGAAACTTTCATAAAATGCATTTCTTGCTAGCTTACTATTATTTTATTTGGCATAGGGGTTGTCGGGTGATTCGAAAAAGGTTTTTCCTAGCGTTTGAGGAAAGGTGAAATTGTTGGTAGGTTTCAGGTTCAGAAGCTAAATGGGTAACTCAAGGACTCCGATTAGAGGAGTCTTATTATCTGGAATGGGCCACTCCAGATTGAAGTACTACGGCGTCGTCATCACCTGACACGTGCTAGCTTGCCTTTGGTCTTTTGATAGCGCCCAACTCTACTTAAGGCAACAAAGGAGCCCTTACCCAGACTAGACGGACCCAGATAATCAATGTATTCATAGTACCCTTCCCCTTGATTTGACAATGATCGATGCCCTGCCCTCCAATTTTAGGGGCCTCCCTATACGATGAGATGCGGTCGTCACGTCAATATCACAGGCTTCTAGTAAAGCAATGCACCTGGCTCATACAGATAACAAAAAGAAAGACTTAACCAGATAATATCATTTATGGCACGAAAAGAAGTCGATAGGCAAGAGCTCACTTCCCTCGGATAGTGGCAGACAGAAAGGAGTAGTTCGCTCAGATAGGCCATACTAAAAAACTTTTTAATAAACTATATTACATTCGCCTATCAAGGCTATAAGTCGAAGCGTATCATAATCCCAAGGTCAGCCTACAGATATCACTTTTAGGTCTCCTTCTTTCTAGCGAAGGGAGCAAGGAAATTCTGAGGCTCTACCCCCTTAAAGAAAGTACTGCTACACGGAATAAGCCAATCTATCTACCTGATTATCACATCTTGATCTTTCCACATTCGCATCATTGGGTAAAGCTTTTTTCTTCACTATTGCCAGTTGGTTCAACCCCTCTCTTTCTAGGTGCGTTAGGATGTGACCCTCTTCAATTGTTAAATATTTCCCTTTATGACTCGTCTTCTTTTATAGGGTCTATCTGGAAATACTAAGCCTGGAATAAGTTTCTATCTATGGCAATTTCTTTGTAGTTTTTGTAGCCACAAGGCCAGTTAAAGTTGTCAGATATAGGAGAAACTACCTACTTCAAGTTCAAGGCAGGCTAGCTTAGTACATGATTCTTTTCCTTTAAATAGAGTTATTTCCCGTTCTTCTGTCTATCATCTGTCAATAGGTAACGATCACATATGTCCAGTAACTGTCCTGTAGGTGGTCCAATAACTTATCTGTCTACGCGTCCTACGAAGACTGTCCTCTAGCTTATGTTATGAATGAATTTCTA
Organism: Ehretia macrophylla; assembly: GCA_037974665.1. Classification (NCBI taxonomy): domain Eukaryota; kingdom Viridiplantae; phylum Streptophyta; class Magnoliopsida; order Boraginales; family Ehretiaceae; genus Ehretia; species Ehretia macrophylla. Next base: position 55,819,189 of record CM075770.1, read on the forward strand.
TGGACTATTTGATCTAAAAATAAGCCATGTGAAAGCCAATAGGGAGCTATAAGGTCTATTAACATTGCAACATTGGCCTTCTTTATGTGCTATAGTCGAAGTAGCAAGCAGGCCAGCCTTTTTTTATCCTTGTCCAATACAACAGCTGGATCACCGCCTTTTCAATCAAAGAAAGGACTAGCATAACAAATCAATCTATTCAATAGCATAAAGAATAATACGTTTAGAATGACAAGGGCTAGGGCTAAAGCAATGAGGTTGGATTTATATGGATTTGGATAGTCTCCCGCTACACCTTTACAGCAAGGAAAAAATCTCATCTTCATATCTTAATCGGAATACGGTCATAGGCCATTTCCCATTTCCATCCTATTGAGCATCTTGTTCTCCTTTTTCCCATGAGAGCCTATTGTCTATGATCCCAGATCTTGCCGCTTGAAAAGGGTCTTCTTTAAGGAATAGAGCCCAAATCTAGGTAAGAATATGCATCAAGCCAAGCCTCACAACACAGGAGAGGTGTAGGAGTAGGAAGATGAGCTTTTTTATAGATGGTCAAAGCGCTCAAACCTGCTTACAAGACGAATTTGAAAAGGAGATTGCACCAAGCCAATATATGAAAAGATGTGCTGCACGACTTAGTTGACCAAAAGGGGCATAGTCAGGAGGGTGTAAAGGACTGAAGATTAATCAAAATTTTCTTCTTCCATTAGCTCCTATTACAGGTTTTCCTTTGAGATATAGTCATGACGAGCCACTGCCTTAATTTGAATTAGGGATTTTTTCTATAATTCCCTTATCACGATCTAGCCCCTTGTCTATATCATGGTCTACTTTCATATAACCTTACTATTGTATGGCTTGCTAAATAAAGCATTGTGGGATCAATCATTGCATTTATCCATTCATAACCATCATATACGCTCTTTCAAGAAAAGGGATAGAATGACAATCTATCAGTCTTACCAGCATGCATACAAAAGGGAGAGTAGTTACCTATCAGCTGGTTAAACAAATAAGATTCTTATTAATTATATAAGGAATAAGGATCTCATATCGATCGAATAAAGATGGATGGGTTTAGATAGGTTCGTTCCAACCTGCTCTTTGGGACCATGAAAGAAGTAGGATCCAGCGTTGTTAAACGACTATAGTTTCTACTTGTTAACAATCAGGTAGCTGCTTAATAGGGTGAGTAGAAGATACAGATCCATACTCTCTGCAGGATGTCAAAAGAGATAGTTAAACGGTGGTTTTGGGCCCCGGCCCCCTACTGCAAAGCTAGGATCCCAAGGATAGGCATTGTTCGCCTTGTGCTTGAACCTACAAGGAGGAAGAGATAGCACAATCTTATAGGGGGCCTCATAATTTGTTGAGGGAAGAGAAAAAGAAACCTACAGCACCTATTGAGTAAGACAAGAGATGACTCCTTACTCTATCCTTATGGGAATGTCATTGCATGAAGGGACCTTGATGGTTGGCTTACTCTACGTTTGAAAGAAGTATTACATAAACCATAGATAGAGAGCAAAGTCAGATTGGTGTCATAGCAAGAGTTAGGCCTTTGTTTCATGGATCGTATGAAAGTGCTCTTTTGGCTTATGGAATCTATAGAACTCACTCGAGAAGACAAAAGAGGGAATGAAAGGTAATATAGGAGAAGGCTTTGTGTCTTTCCCCGATTCAAGAATCAAGAATCAAGAATCTAATATTTGTTCTATGTTTTGGAGTAAGCCAGTCAATGTGCCCGCTGTAGTATATGAGCAAGTGATCTTATCCTATGCGCCTTTCTCCTTTTAATGAAACCAATCTCCCTTAGCTCGTGTTATCATAACAACGCCAAGTAAATTCATCCAGTGACAAAAGAAGGATAGGATTCTAGGGCTTGAATGAGAAAAATCAGAGCTAGTTTACTTCCATTCCAGACTTCTACCCCTATGAGGCTTTGTGGTGCTGGGCTGGATATAGGGGGTCCTCTTCTAAGCTGTAGCATTTAAGGCTTAATCACTCTGTATAGACACACCTAGACTTTGAAGCTAGGACGGTGGGTAAGGAATCTTCTCACACAGAAGTAGATGGAAAGGAAAGGAATTATTTGCATTGAAGCTGAGGGCGGTGGGTTGGAAAAGTACGGTAGTCTACGTTAGTAGTGATTCGCCTGTCGGAGTAAAGAGAATGGCAGGTCTTGAGTTATAAGTCATACCCTTGAGGACCAGATTCACCCTCATTTTCTATCTCTTTAGTGAAATATCGAACCTTTACTATATAGTAAATAGAGTTAAAGATATCCCCAGTCAATCTCCAAGAGTCTTTTTTTAGGTTTAGAAAAGAAAGTCCACCTGCCAAGCCCAACCTCTTAATAGCTTCCTTTACTTTAGGTCTTAAAATAGCCTTCCTTACCAACAAGGGCTTAGTTAACTTAACGTATAGTCCGTTTTTCTTCCCTACGGAAAAGGTTCTTTCACCTATCACGAAAGCTCAGATCTGGGTGCGGGCGGAAGTGGACATCGTGGTAGTCATTTAGAGCAAATTTGATCAGTCATAAGGAATCAAAGGAAAGCTACTTGATTGACTAGACACAGACTAGCTCAACCTTCCTTTACTCGAGCTGAATCTTGATTATGTCAAGTCAAAAAGGTTTAATTTCTATTGAAGCAGGAATCCTAAAAATTAAGACCGAACGAAGTGAATGTTAAAGCATCTAATGCCTGCCCCGGTCTTTCTATCTCTTTGAAGATGGAACTTTCGATTCGAGACATTTCCAACAAGAAATAGAAGCTAGGCTCGGCTTGGATTTGAGCTACTAACGAAGAAAAAATCTTGGAGCTCCGTAAAATGAAATTGCTCAATCTGAACTTCTAACTTGAGTGATTGGCTTGGAACTAGCTGAACCTGCCTAAACTGATTGACTCGCTGAACAGGCTTCCAATGCAGTCTTATCATCTATGCTCAGTTGAAATTCTTCGCCTTGGTCTACTCCTTCATGTAGTGAGTCAAGGTCCGTCCTTAAGGAGAAAGATGAAGCAAAACCGCAACAATTTGATTATAGGGTTGGACTGTCACGCCCCGACCCAACCCCCAAACTAAAGGTTAAGTCCGGACTCGACACACTGGCAAAGTCTCCCCTGTACCGTGGACATTTGAAAACCTGTAAACTTGCAAATAAGGTAACTACAAAGTAAACAAACTTTTCATGGCTATTTATAAAGATTCAAGGCAATTCGAGCCTTGAAGTAAACAACAATTCGAAAACCACACAAGCATGCAAGAACTTTGTTTACCACATAGTCTAGTTGCCATGACATTCTAGGATATCAATAAAACATAATTAAAAGATAAAACATTTCTACCATAAGCCATTCACTCCCAAGCATACAAGGAAATAAAAGCAGGAATAAAAGTTATTACAAGACATGGCTTCCAATTCGACACCACAATCTACTATCCTTCAACTTTACACAATAAGCATATACATAGCCCTTAGGCCACAAAATAGGACATAAGATAAACAGTTGAGCCTTCCACAAAGCAGCAAGAATTTAAACCACCTCAAGCTATCAGGCACAGCACCTAGGGTTAAGGATCAGTCTGAACTTCCTCTTCCTCAACTAACTCAACAAGCTGGGGATCACCCTCAGCGTCTCCTGAAACATATATCGAGGTATGAGCAACCACTGTTGCCTAGTGAGGGATATAGTCCCGGGGCGTGCAATGCAACAGATAACACAATTATACAACAATAACACTTAGACAATTAAAGAAACAATGATAGCTTAAATAACCACACATTTAAAGGATACATTTCACAAAACCCCTATACACCAATCTGCACTGGTCTTCATTCACGATCCACGAACCACGAGCATGATCACGATAAACCGGCATAATCCCCAAACACTCCAATGGGTGTACTCCGGATGTACCTCGATAATCCTACGACCTAACATCCCCTGGCAATCTCCGGACCAGGAGAATGAGGGACTAGGGCACGGAGTTTGAATATCCACCGGCAAGCCCTCTGCCGCCCAGCCGATATTCAACACATCCGCCCCTGACACTATGGTTGCGCAACTACTATGCAATGCACTGAACAATGGCAAGTTAATAGCAATAATATAAGCATTAACACATAGGAGGATCAACAAAGTAGGTTGACCTCGATGCAATTAGATTAGAACAATTATATAAGCAAATATGCAGTTTTACAAAGAGACATATGCAAGATAAGCATAGAATCATACCAAAAGCTCCAAATCAATTTGAAACCACATATAAACACTCAAGAAGTCATGCCATGGGTTTAGAAGTGTGAGTCAACCGAAATTGCACCTAAACCCCTTTATTTTTCAAACTATTTCTCTTCCAAACCAAAGTTAATGATTTCATTTTCGAGGGAAACTCTCCCAACCTTCTAACTAACCCTCAAGGTACCCTCTCAACCCTCCAACTCATTCAAATGCCCGCGATTACCCCGAAAGCTCCAAATTCCCTCTTATGGCTTTAAACTACACATACCTTATCCAGGCTTCAAATAAGGGATATCAAAGCTTCTATAGCACCTAGGTAGCCTAAGAATACTAGAAGTGAAGCCCGAATCCACCCGGATTTGCATTAACCCCGAAAGCCCTTTATTAAAGTCGACTATTTCACGTTTTATGCGATTTTAGGACAATGCAAGTGCACGAGGCTATTAGACTACCTTCACTAGCACCTAAAGCATCTATTAGAAGCTTTGAATCAAGTTAAAATGCGCGATTTTACAAAACCCTAGAATTTTTATCACTATTCACTCTCACGAATCAACTATCGATTTTTACCGTTTAATATATGAAACAATAGCATAAATGTGGTTTCTACTACATGTACACAACATATATAAACTTATTTGAGCCTTATAATAGCATTTAACATCATTTTCAACAAATCAAGAAAATAGCAACTATTTAGAAATGCAAAAATAAGCCGTGAAATCCCTCACCTATGCGCGTAGGAACACCTAGGAGGCTTGGACACACCTTAATCTACTTGCTCAAGGCTTGGGAAGGCTTGGATTGATGAGTTGAAGACCATTTTTTTCTCCTAGAGCTGCTGCAAAGTTTCGGCCCTGCTACAGTTCCATTACATAATTTTTTTGTTTTGATTTTTTTGCTTGTTATGACTTAAGGTGAGTTGTGTGTGTTATATAAGCTTAGGTGAGTTATTTAGTTTAAGTGTATGGTCAAATGTGAGTCAAACTAGTTAGAAACAAGTCCTAAGCATAAATTTAATGTTAGCTAATTAAACTCCAAATTAGTTACGTAACACTATTCCTTCAACTACTAAAAACATTTTCTAAACGAGCTCTCCTATCGCCTCTAGCTCAATTGCACATTTTTCTCACTACTTTAACAATTAATATGATTTAATAAAAATGCTAATTAACTAATAGAATGCAGTTTAAAAACTGAGTGAATAGTAACTTAAGAAGACAGTTAATAAGGCATAGAAAGAGATGCGCAAACAAAGGATGCAACAGTAATTAAATGCATGGCTAAATCTCAAGCGTCACATCCTCTATCCCTTAAACTAATTGCGTCCATGCAATTCTTACATGATTCGGCGAATAACTCTGGATACCGTTCCCGCATCTAATCCTCTCTCTCCCAAGTCGCATCCTCTGCTCCGTGATGGTCCCACAGAACTTTAACCATCGGAATGCTTTTAGTCCTCAGCTCCTGAACTTTCTGATCAACAATTCGAAGAGGTTTCTCTGTGTAGGTCAAAGTTTCACTGATCTCTAGCGGTTCCGGCTCAAGTATGTGAGATGGATCTGGCTGATACTTCCGAAGCATAGAAACATGGAATACATCATGAATTCTGCCCAGACTATGAGGTAAAGCTAGACGGTAAGCCAATTCACCAATAGTTTCAGTTATCTCAAATGGTCCCACATATCGAGGACTGAGTTTACCTCCTTTACCATGCCGAATCAAACCCTTGCGATGAGAGATTTTCAGAAATACTCGATCCCCTACAGCAAATTTCAGATCACAACGGCGTCTATCTGCATAACTCTTTTGCTGGCTCTGTGCTGTAAGCATTCTTTTCCTGATAAGTTGCACATGATCAATCATTTTGTTCATTTCAGGTAAGAGAGTAGGGTCGACTGTCTTCATTTCACCAACATCATCCCAATAGAGAGGAGACCGGCATTTACGCCCATAAAGTGCCTCATAAGGTGCCATACCAATAGTAGCTTGATAACTATTGTTATAGGCGAACTCTGCGAGTGGCAAATACTTCTCCCAACTCTTACCGAAGTCTAGAATACAAACCCGTAGCATATCCTCGAGGATTAAGATAGTTCTCTCGGATTGACCATCTGTCTGAGGATGATAAGCTGTACTGAAATTCAAAGTCGTGCCCAAAGCTTTCTGAATCTTCTGCCAGAACTGAGATGTGAATTTGGGATCTCTATCTGACACAATACTCTTTGGAATTCCATGAAGTCGGACAACATTCTCAATATACAACTCTACTAGCTTATCAAAAGAATAAGACTTCTTTTTAGCAATAAAGTGAGAAGTCTTGGTCAGTCTATCCATAATAACCCAAACTGAGTCATTACCCTTCGAAGACCTCGGTAAATCTGATACGAAATCCATGGTAATATGATCTCATTTCCAAACAGGAATAGCCAAAGGCTGCAACAACCTTGCAGGTCTCTGATGTTCTGCTTTAACTTTCTGACAAGTAAGATATCGAGCAACATAGTCAGCAATTTCTCTCTTCATATTATTCCACCAGAAATTCTTCTTCAAATCTTTATACATTTTAGTACTGCCTAGATGGATAGTATATCTAGAACTGTGTGTCTCAGCAAGAATATCCTTCTTCAGAGTTGGATCACTCGGAATACAGATTCTGCCTTTGAATTTGAGAATACCATCGTCGTGCAGTTTGAAATCCGACTCTCTCCCTTTCGAATTCTCTAAGACTTTCAACAAGTGAAGATCAGCTTGTTGAGCTTCCCGAATCCTGGATAATAATAGAGATTGAATCTGCAAACTTGCGAATTGAATACCAGAATTTGAAGTACTAGGCTTCCATAAGCATAATTCTTCCATGAATTCCCAATTCTTGATAATCAAGCTAGCAATAGTAGCCTTTCGGCTCAAAGCATCATCAACAATATTAGCCTTACCCGGAAGATAGCTAAAAGTGCAGTTATAGTCCTCAAGTAATTCCAGTCAACGCCTCTGCCTCATGTTCAACTCTTTCTGTGAAAATAGATATTTCAAACTCTTATGATCTGTAAAGATTTCAAATTTGTTGCCCTAGAGATAATGACGCCATTTCTTTAATGCAAGAATGATACCTGCAAGCTCAAGATCATGAGTCGGATAGTTGAGTTCATAAGGCTTCAGTTTCCTGGAAGCATAAGCAATAACCCTGCCATTCTGCATCAATACACAACCCAGACCTTCCTTCGAAGCATCACTATAGATCACCAGATTATCATAACCCTTAGGTAAAGCAAGAATAGGAGCTGTAGTCAATCTCTTCTTCAATTCCAGGAAGCTGGCCTCGCATTTATCATTCCAGTCAAATACTATTTTCTTCTGAGTAAGTTGAGTTAAAGGCCTTGCAATCTTAGAGAAATCTTTGACAAACCTCTGATAATACCCAGCTAAACCAAGGAAGCTACGAATCTCTGTTACAGTTTCAGGTCGTTTCCAAGATAACACCACTTCAATCTTCGCTGGATCAACAGAAATACCATCCTGCGAGATAATATGGCCAAGAAAAGCAACTTGCTTAAGCCAGAATTCACATTTGCTGAACTTTGCAAACAACTGATGCTCCTGAAGAGTCTGCAACACAATTCTGAGATGCTGTTCATGTTCCGCCTCAGATTTAGAAAAGACAAGAATATCATCAATGAATAGGACCACAAATTGGTCCAGATAAAGACGGAAAACCCTCTACATTAGGTCCATGAATGCGGCGGGAGCATTAGTAAGACCAAACGGCAAGACAACAAACTCATAATGGCCATATCGAGTTCTGAAAGCAGTTTTAGGAACATCATCTTTTTTAATCCTCAGCTGATAATAGCCCTGCCTCATATCAAATTTAGAGAATACCCTTGCGCCTTGCAACTGATCAAATAACTCTTCAATTAAAGGCAAAGGATATTTATTTTTGATGGTTACCTAATTAAGACCCCGATAATCAATGCATAGGCGAAGAGATCCGTCTTTCTTTTTAACAAATAGGACTGGCGCATCCCAAGGCGAAGAACTCGGCTGAATGAATCCCTTCTCAAGCAAGCCCTGCAATTGAACTTTCAATTTCTATAATTCGGGTGGAGCCATTCTATACGGAGTCCTAGAGATAGGTGAAGTCCCCGGCAATAAATTAATCATGAACTCTATCTCTCTATCAGGCGGTAACCCAGGTAATTCCTCCGGAAAGACCCCTGGAAACTCCCTCACGATAGGTACATCATTCAATTTCAATTGATCCACAGGTTGATTAATCAAATATGCAAGATAAGCCTCACAACCCTTGGTCAATAATTTAGATGCTCTAATAGAATAAATAATAGGAGTTCCCGTAGATTTTCTACTACCAACTATTTTAAGTACAGGCTGGTCAGGCATTTCTAGATATACAATCTTCTTTCTACAATCAAGCTGGGCATAATGTTTACTTAACCAGTCCATCCCCAATATAATTTCAAAGTCATTGAAGGGTAGGATAATCAAATCAGCAGGGAAAACACGACCCTCAATAAATATACTACATGTTCTACAAATAGATCTAGTAACAAACTTCGGACCCATAGGAGTATAAACCACAATCTCATGCAACTGTTTATCATGTTTCAGTTTAGCATTTTGTGCACAAGTAGGAGTAATAAAAGAATGCGAAGCCCCAGAATCAATTAAAACCTTAACTGATTGATCATTAAGAATAAAAATACCTTCTACCATAGCGGTAGTATCCGGAAGCTCCTCAGCATCCAAAGCAAATACAAGGGCCTGACCTCGTGGTGGTGGTGCTGCAGCTGGTGCCCTGGTCTGAGAGTTCTGAGCTGACGTCTGACCCCTAGGGTTCTTAAATTTCTGACAGTCCTTAACCCTATGCTGATCACTGCCACATCCCGTACACTTGTTCTGTTTCTTCCAACAAACATCCTCAGTGTGGCCCTGGCGCTGACAGAAGCTGCACTGCTGGTGACGTCTTGCAACAGTGCCTCCCGAAGGAGCTCTGTAAGTAGAGGTAGCTGAACTACCCTGCTGCAAACGGGAAACTGCTGGACGGAATTGACTCTGAGTTTGACTCTGAACTGGTCGTGTCTGAGTCTGAGTAGGCCCTGTATAACTCTGAGTCTTCCTCGGCTGTGTACTCTGCCCAACTGATATAGCCTGCCCCTGGTACCCTTGACTCTGAGATTGAAACCGTTTACTCGATTGACTGGTCTCGGCTAACACATCGGCCTTGCGTTTCTCATATCTTGAGGCGGCTCGGACTACTGCAGCATAATTAAGAAAATCATTTGCAGACAAATTCAGCATAATATCCCTCCTCAAACCCAGGATGAACCTCTGGATCTTCATGTCCTAGGGCTGTATCAAAGCTGGCGCATAACGGGAAAGCCGAGTAAAAGTAGCCTCATATTGATCTACTGTCATACTCCCCTGTTTCAAGTTTATGAACTCTGATTGACGCCTCTCGCGGGCAACCACCGATATGTACTTGTCTCAAAATTCTCGGACAAAGTCAGCCCACGAATGATGAACCCCCTCGGCTTCCTATTTCTCACTGACGGTACGCCACCAATCTTCAGCATCACCCTCTAGAAGGAAAGTGGCATAAGTAATCTTCCTGTCATCATGGCACTCGAGTATTGCTGCCACTCTTTCAAACTTCATCAGCCACATCTCAGCCATCATATCGTCCAGTTCTCCAAAGAAAGTATAGGCCCCATGATGAATAAACCAGTCATACAGATTATCCCCGGTAGGGCCACTACCTCCGGCTCTCGCAGCCTGATTACCTCCAACGACCCCTGTCTGACCCTGCTGTGTCACAAACTGGGCGATGGTGTTCATAGCAGTGGCCATTGTGGCCAAGATCTGTGCAGTGCTCGGTTCTTGAACCTGCGGTGCATTTTCTGCCACATCAGCTTCTTGCCCATGAACCCCCTTTGGTTCTCCACCAACATTCTGATTCTCAGTACGACGGCGGGGCCCCATCTCGAATAGCTAGAATGCGGAGTGTTATGACAGGTATACATATGTATATATGCAATTTATAAGTAAACACATAAAGAAAAGTCCAAATAGATTCACATAAAGTCAAGTACATAGAAATTCAAATAAATATTCCACATTCTTGAAGTACACATAAGTCACTAGATCATACTTGACATTCTAGACTCTTGATATTTTATTTCCATGCTAGCATGTTCATTCCTAATTCAAATTTCAATTAGGCAATTCAAAATCTAAGACTCATGCATTCACAAAGTCACATAACAAATCTCTACCCACAGACCGAGAAATTTAACCCGGCTTCACGCAATCTATAGCTCTGATACCACTTAAATGTCACGCCCCGACCCAACCCCCAAACTAAAGGTTAAGTCCGGACCCGACACACTGGCAGAGTCTCCCCTGTACCGTAGACATTTGAAAACCTGTAAACTTGCAAATAAGGTAATTACAAAGTAAACAAACTTTTCATGGCTATTTATAAAGATTCAAGGCAATTCGAGCCTTGAAGTAAACAACAATTCCAAAACCACACAAGCATGCAAGAACTTTGTTTACCACATAGTCTAGTTGCCATGACATTCTAGGATATCAATAAAACATAATTAAAAGATAAAACATTTCTACCATAAGCCATTCACTCCCAAGCATACAAGGAAATAAAAGCAGGAATAAAAGTTATTACAAGACATGGCTTCCAATTCGACACCACAATCTACTATCCTTCAACTTTACACAATAAGCATATACATAGCCCTTAGGCCACAAAATAGGACATAAGATAAACAGTTGAACTTCCTCTTCCTCAACTAACTCAACAAGCTGGGGATCACCCTCAGCGTCTCCTAAAACATATATCGAGGTATGAGCAACCACTGTTGCCCAGTGAGGGATATAGTCCCGGGGCGTGCAATGCAACAGATAACACAATTATACAACAATAACACTTAGACAATTAAAGAAACAATGATAGCTTAAATAACCACACATTTAAAGGATACATTTCACAAAACCCCTTTACACCAATCTTCACTGGTCTTCATTCACGATCCACGAACCACGAGCACGATCAAGATAAGCCGGCATAATCCCCAAACACTCCAATGGGTGTACTCCGGATGTACCCCGATAATCCTACGACCCAACATCCCCTGGCAATCTCGGGACCAGGCGAATGAGGGACTAGGGCACGGAGTTTGAATATCCACCGGCAAGCCCTCTGCTGCCCAACCGATATTCAACACATCCGCCCCTGATACTATGGTTGTGCAACCACTATGCAATGCACTTAACAATGGCAAGTTAATAGCAATAATATAAGCATTAACACATAGGAGGATCAACAAAGTAGGTTGACCTCGATGCAATTAGATTAGAACAATTATAAAAGCAAATATGCAGTTTTACAAAGAGACATATGCAAGATAAGCATAGAATCATACCAAAAGCTCCAAATCAATTTGAAACCACATATAAACACTCAGGAAGTCATGCCTTGGGTTTAGAAGTGTGAGTCAACCGAAATTTCACCTAAACCCCTATATTTTTCAAACTATTTCTCTTCCAAACCAAAGTTAATGATTTCATTTTCGAGGGAAACTCTCCCAACCTTCTAACTAACCCTCAAGGTACCCTCTTAACCCTCTAACTCATTCAAATGCCCGCGATTACCCCGAAAGCTCCAAATTCCCTCTTATGGCTTTAAACTACACATACCTTATCCGGGCTTCAAATAAGGGATATCAAAGCTTCTATAGCACCTAGGTAGCCTAAGAATACTGTAAGTGAAGCCCGAATCCACCCGGATTCGCATTAACCCCGAAAGCCCTTTATTAAAGTCGACTATTTCACGTTTTATGCGATTTTAGGACAATGCAAGTGCACGAGGCTATTAGACTACCTTCACTAGCACCTAAAGCATCTATTAGAAGCTTTGAATCAAGTTAAAATGCGCGATTTCACAAAACCCTAGAATTTTTGTCACTATTCACTCTCACGAATCAAGTATCGATTTCTACCGTTTAATATATGAAACAATAGCATAAATGTGGTCTCTACTACATGTATACAACATATATAAACTTATTTGAGCCTTGTAATAGCATTTAACATCATTTTCAACAAATCAAGAAAATAGCAACTATTTAGAAATGCAAAAATAAGCCGTGAAATCCCTCACCTATGCGCGTAGGAACACCTAGGAGGCTTGGACACACCTTAATCTACTTGCTCAAGGCTTGGGAAGGCTTGGATTGAAGAGTTGAAGACCATTTTTTTCTCCTAGAGCTGCTGCAAAGTTTCGGCCCTGCTACAGTTCCATTTCATCATTTTTTTGTTTTGATTTTTTTGCTTGTTATGACTTAAGGTGAGTTGTGTGTGTGTTATATAAGCTTAGGTGAGTTATTTAGTTTAAGTGTATGGTCAAATGTGAGTCAAACTAGTTAGAAACAAGTCCTAAGCAAAAATTTAATGTTAGCTAATTAAACTCCAAATTAGTTACGTAACACTATTCCTTCAACTACTAAAAACATTTTCTAAACGAGCTCTCCTATCGCCTCTAGCTCAATTGCACATTTTTATCACTACTTTAACAATTAATATGATTTAATAAAAATGCTAATTAACTAATAGAATGCAGTTTAAAAATGGAGTGAATAGTAACTTAAGAAGACAGTTAATAAGGCATAGAAAGAGATGCGCAAACAAAGGATGCAACAGTAATTAAATGCATGGCTAAATCTCGGGCGTCACATGGACCCCTTTTCAAGAAGGGGTGTGAAGGGGCCAAAAAGAGGGCTTTTATCACGTTCGAGAGTTATAAGAAGGTTCCCTCTTTGGTAGAAAGTGGAAAGTCTTTGAGTACCGTCGTCCTTCTATTGATAGATTCAGGATTCGGATAGATGAAGAGAAGGACAACTTATCTTGATTTGGTTATTCACCCAATATGGGAATACCTTTTAGTAAGGCAAGACTCAAAAAAAGTCCGATTGAACTGGCAACCGAAGATGTGAAGAAATCGACGGCATTAGCACTTCATAAGGGAATACCAAACTCAGTAAATTCTTTAGTTGACATCGAGGCCAAGTCCCATTGAATCTCTTAGAGGAAGATCAGTAGGCGATGAGTGAGGCGATTTGTTGCCTATTCCATTACCTTCACGTAAATTACTTGTGAGTCAATACCCTGAACTCCACTCTTTTGAATAAGCAATGTTCTTTCGACTGGGCCTAAGATCAGGAGCAATTTAGCTTTGGCATTGGATCGTTTTCTTTTGTTCTAGAGATGGGGATCCGGCTCCTCCGAGTGATACGTCTAGATTTCGTAATAGAAATTGGCAAGGAAGATCAACCAAGCCAAGGGGCGAAGCAGTCCAATTCAATGTTTTACTGTTACGCATAGTAACCTGTCCGCTAAATTTTTTACCGAAGTGTTTTAAACGTTTTAAAACCTAGTCCTCGGGTATTAATAGACCCGTGTTTGATTAAAATGGAATTTTGAATCAGTTTTGAAATTTTAAAGTTTTTTATACTTTCTTTTGTAAAAATCGCATTTTTAGCCGAGTCGGGTGAAAATCTTTACATGAGAAAATTCTTGTCACCTAGAAATAAGTTACTTAAAATAGTCTAAGTGTCAAATTAGTGTTTTGAGCAAGAAATAGTAAAAAATAGGATTAAAAGACAAGAAAACACAAAAAATTCTAAATAAACTAACTAGTTTCCACCTTTGACTTTCTTTTATTTTAATTGGCCAAGCTTATATATGCCTAATATACTAAAATAGCTCACAAAACAAAACTCAAAACACCACAAACATACACACACATGGCCGAAACTCAAGGAGCTATTTTAGCTTTATTTTTGATCAATTTTTCTCATAGAAATTGCAATACAAAGCCTTTGCACTTGAATCAAAGTTTGTTCTTGCTTTTTAGGCATCCATTCTACGCCTTTCTTGCATCAAACAACATCAAAGGTGAGAGAAAAATTCTAGATCTCAAATGTCATTTTTTTATGTTTTTGCATATAATTGAATCTTGAACTGTTAGAAAGTTGATTTGATGTTATATTATTGCTCAGTGCATGCTAAGGGTCATTTATATGTGTTTATATAAGATTTGAACCGTTGTAGCATGAATTTTATTTTTCGGGTATTAAAAGTTGAGTTGTTGGCTATTTGTTGAATATCTGGTGTTATGGTTGTTGGAATCGATTGCTGTTAGCTTGTAAAAGTTTGTTAAATACGTGGTAGTAATGTTGTAATGCTGAAATTTTGATTGTGATGTCGGTGTGAAAGTCCAAAAATTTCAGCCATGATACATTAGGGTTTTAGGGTTGTTGGGCTTGATTTGGATGGATTATGGTTGGTTTCTGAGGGGGCTAATGTTGTTGATTGAGTGGGTGAGTGATAGAAATTGGTTTGGAGGTTATTGGATTAGTAGAATGTAAGTTATGACTTTTAGAAGTTCGGGTTGTCTTTCTTTAAGATGTTGAAATATGCCTTTAGATGTTTGGGTGGTGTTTGAGTGATTGAATTGTGAGTTGTTGATAGTTAGACTAGGGTTTGGTTGTGTGTTTAATGCATGTTAAGTTGGGTGGCCTACTTTGTCATCTAACTTAGTTGTTTGTTGTTTAATTGAATAGTTGTTGTTATGTTGTTGAATTGATGATTATTGATTGATTATTGTTGAACCAGGAGATAGGCAACCTACTTTGTTGTCCTCTTGTGATAATGGATTATTGATGAACCGGGAGATATTCAACATGAAAGGTTGTCCTCCCGAGATTTGAATGATTATTATTATTGCTGAGTCTTGGTATGTGTGTACCACCCCTTGGGCAGCATCGGGCTGTCGGGTTGAAACCGACATGACTACCATAGACTACACCTAGCTCGCATGATGGAGGTGTCATGGAAGGAAGGGCTAGAGAGGTACCTCGGGTGCGTGAGTAATGGGGAGTTACTAGAAGAACGGTTGAGATCGTAATGACGTTTGGAGCTGCACCAACTAGAGTATCCTTTATTGATTGGTCATTATAGTTAATGTGCTTATATTGTTATTGATGATTATTGTGTGTTTACTGCTCAAAGGATGATTCCCAAAGATTATAGTAAATACTGTTAGAGATCTATCGAATCCTCACTAGGCTTGTTTTATATAAGCTCACTCTCAATTATTGCATGCATACAGGTGAAGTTGATCCAGGTTACAGGTACGTGCCTCCAGAAGAGGATAATGTGTCATATATGGATGAGTCCTATGTGCCAGAGTCTTGTCCCTGATTTATGATGTTGTACTCTTTTGTTATATTGTATATTAAACTTAGTTGTCTTGTATTTCACTTAAAAGTTCATGTTATATAATATGTTGTAAAGATAGTAGATTAAATGTTGCTAGCTTAGTAAACTTGTTTTGGAACATGATTAGGTTGCTAGGTGGGCTATAATCTATTTTGGAAGTGTATGTTATATAGTAAATGTATTATGTTGGAACGGAGGTGCATAACTATGAAAGAGTTTATGAAAGAATGTTTAGTGTATGAAGTGGTTGCGTTGTATGTTGTTAATTTGATTTGTGGAGTTTGATGTATGTTGTTCTTAAGGGTTGGTTTAAAGCCCTGATGTTCATGTTACTGTCGTTATGCTACTGAAATTCCGTTGCATCCTGACTGATCGTAGGAGGGATCGAGTTGGGGCGTTACATTAAGTGGTATCAGAGCTAATGTTTAGTTGTCAGCCGGGGTATTCTCAGAATGTGGGTAATGGTCTAAGCATGAAAGTATGTATGAAGTGAATGAAAAGTGAAATATGTATTAATATGATTAAGTGATTAAATGATTATGTGATTTAGTAACTATGTGATTATGTGATCAATTTGTTTATGTGATTGATACTGAAGTGATTTGTGTTTTATGTGAGTTTAATACTTATGTGCTAATAATTGTCTATAGCCTGTCTATGTGCTATAACATGCGCTAACTCTTTGATTAGTAGAATGACTGAAAGACCAAGAACCAGAGGTAGGCCTGAGGTAGTTGACGAGGCACCGGGACGAGATAGGGGTGATGACCGTTTTGGTGCAGCCATGGGAAGGATTACAGAGATTATGGCAGGGCAAGCACAAATACTAGCAGGGCATGGTGCCCAAGCACAGACGTTGCAGACTCAGTTGTTGAACGTTCAGGGTGGTTACCGCGGGCGTGGTACACTGAAGGAATTCTTGGGGTATTATCCACCGAGATTTCAGGGAGAACAAGATGAGAGGAAGGCAGAAGCTTGGGTTAACAAGATAGAGAAGATATTCGATCCTCTAGACTATACTGATGAGAGGAAAGTCACTTTTGCAGTTTACTTGTTTGATGATGAGGTAGAAGAGTGGTGGCGCACAGTGAAAGTTGGTTGGGAGGCAAGAGGTACTCTGTATGTTTGGGATACCTTCCTTAGAGCGTTTCGGGCAAAGTATGTCCTGAGGATCGCACGGGAAAGGAGGGAGGCGGAGTTCCTATCCTTGGTTTAGGGGGATGCTTCAGTGGCTCAGTATGATGCCACTTTTACTAGACTGTCCCAGTATGCACCAGAGTTTGTAGCAGATGAGGAGCGCAAGACCCGGAGGTTTATGTTGGGTTTGAGGTCAGAGATTCAGGATGCGATGGCCCTGAATCAGTATGATATATTCTCTGGGGCTTTTGATGTAGCATCCAGACTAGAAAAGAGGAAAGAGGAACAGATCGGACCTAGTCAGCCTAGCAAGAGGCCATTTCAGCCGCAAGGCCAGCAGTGTATGTATAGACCTTTGGTACAGCAGGGTGATTATAGGCCTTCGGTGCAGTAGGGTTCTTTCAGAACGCAGGGTCAGCAGGGTTACTATCGGCCTCAGTTTCAGCAGGGGTCTTATCAGGCTCAGTCACAGTACAGGCCGGCCCAGTCTCAGGGTCAATATAGGCCCAGTGTTGTGAGACCTCAGTAGCAGGCTAGTACAACTGCTTTCTCGGCTTCTGGTTCTTCTAGGGGTAGTGGCAGTGCTTCATCACTGCAGTTTACTTAGTGCAAGCGTCAGGGCCATGTGGAGGCTGACTGCAGGGCGAAGGCAGGAACGTGTTTGGGTTGTGGTAGCAATCATCATAGGGTGAAGGATTTCCCTAGATATCACAGGACTGAGGGTCGGGCAGCGACCCAGGGTTATCAGGGCCGACCTACCGGTAGTGCACCTCAGCATCAGTGGGTTCAGGCTAGGGCCTACGCAGTTGATTTGGAGGAGGCACTTGAGGATACGTGTCACGCCCCAACTTAACCCCCCTTAAGATCAGTCAGGACGCAACGGAATTTCGGCAGTATAACGACTGTAACCCGGATACCGAGGCTCTAAACCAACCTCTTCGCAACTCATACATCCAACTCCACAAATGATTCAACAATTAAACAACACAACCACAATATACATTAAATATTCTTTTACCATTGCATCCATAGGTTATACGCCTCCGTTCCAACATCATATATTTACTATATAACATACATTTTTCCAAAATAGATTATAACCAACTCAACAACCTAATCATGTTCCAAAACAAAACTACTAAATTAGAAATATACATAAGTCTTATAATTGAGTAAGTTATACAATATAACATATTACAATAACTAAGACAAACTCATGGCAACGACTCCGGCATACAAGACTCGTCCACATAAAGCACATTCTCAGCTTCCTGAGGCATGTACCCGGAATCTGGATTGGTAATAACTGTATGCATGCAATAATTGAGAGTGAGCTTATATAAAACGAGCCCAGTGAGGATTCGATAGATATCTAATAGTATTTACTATACTCCTTGGAAATCATCCTTTGAGCAGTAAACACATAATAATCATCAATAATAATTTAAGCACATTAACTATAATAACCAATCAATAAAGGATACTCTAGTTGGTATAGCTCCAATCGCCATCACGATCTCAACCATTCTTCTTGTAACTCCCCATTACTCACCCACCCGAGGTACCTCTCTAGCCCCTCCCTCCATGGCACCTCCGCCCATGCAAGCTGGGGGTAGCCTATGATAGTTCATGTCATTTTCAACCCGACAGCCCAGAGCTGCCCGAGAGGTGGCACACACATATCAAGACTCATGACAATAATAATAAATATTCAAATCTCATGAGGACAACCTTTCACGTTGACTATCTCCCGGCTCATAAATAATCAATTATCACAGGAGGACAACAAAGTAGGTTGCCTATCTCCCGGTTCATCAATAATCAATCAATAATCATCATTTCAACAACATGTCATCAAATAAACAATTAACAACTCAACAACTAAGTTAGATGACAAAGTATGCCATTCAACTTAACATGCAATAAACACACATTCAAACCCTAGCCTAACCATCAACAACTCACAATTCAATCACTCAAATACTACCCAAACATCTAAAGGCATAATTCAACATTTTAAAGAAAGACAACCTAAACTTCTAAAATTTATAACTTACATTCTACTAATCCGATAACCTCCAAACCAGTTTCTATCACTTCCCCACTCAATCAACAACATTAGCCCTCTTAGAAACCAACCATAATCCATCAAAATCAAGCCCAACAACCCTAAAACCTCAATGCACCTAGGCTGAAATTTCTGGACTTTCAACTCGACATCACAATCAAAATTTCGGTATTACAACATTACTACCACGTATTTAACAAACTTTTACAAGCTAACAACAATTGATTCCAACCACCACAACCCCAATTGATCAACAAATAGCCAACTCAACTTTAATACCCGAAAAATAAAAATTCATGTTACAACTGTTCAAATCTTATATAAACATATATAAACGATCCTTGGCATTCATTGAGCAATAATATAACATCAATTCAACATTCTAACGGTTCAAAATTCAATTATATACAAAAACATAAAAATGACATTTTGAGATCTAGAATTTTTCTCTCACCTTTGATGTGTTTTGATGCAAGAAAGATGTAGAATGGATGCCCAACAAGTGAAATCAAGCTTTGAATGAAGTGATTTGGACTTGAATGGCAAAATCTATGTGAAAAATGCTTTGAAAAACATTGAAAATGCCTTCTTTCTTCTCCCTCATGGATTTTCGATAATGTGTGTGTTTTGTAAGTGTGTTTTCTTTGTTTTTAATGTGTGTTGATGGTACAAGCTCAAGGTCAACAAAATTTGCAGAGTCAAAGTTAGTATTTTTAGTCTTTCAATTGTTTTTAGACTATTTTTGCTCACCCAAATGCAATTAAAACTTAGACTATTTTTAAGTAGTATATTTTTAGTTGACAACAAGTTTCACATGCATAGACTTACAGCCGACTCGGTTAAAAAACTCGATTTTTGCAAAAGAAGGTGAAAAGTCAAATTATTTGTTTTCAAATGTCTTTTGAATGCACAATTAATCTAAAATCATTTAATATCACATATAAATACATTTATATTAATATATACTAGGTCAACAAAAGTCAATGCAAGAATTGGGTTTAGAAGAAATCATTATTTGGGTATTTTTTGCCCGAAAAGTCCATTTTAATTACTATTCCATTTCATAATTAATTTTTATCAAACATGGGTCTATTAATAATAGAGGACTAGGTTTTAAGACATTTAAAACACCGTTGTAAAAATTTTAGCAGACGTGCGTTCAAAACACTATTCATAAAAATCAACGATAAAATTTTCAATGACGTTTTTTATGAAAATTTCATGAATGCACACATAGCATGTATTAGGAATACAAATCACATATTTAGCACATTCTAACTCATATAACACATAAACATGTTCAATCATGCAAATCGAGGCAAAGACACGCAAATCAATATAAAGACGAACACTGAGGTTTTACATTCATCCCCCCCATAAAACAATTGCATCCGCGCAATTCTCGAATTGATAGACAATTAAGTCTTCAATCGTTTCACTTAATATTCTTTCTCTTAGTTCCCATTTATCTCTTAGGATGACACCTAAACAAAGACCTTTATTGAAATAAACTCCGTTGACTACAAGTTGATGATCATAATTCCAAGACAAGCCTCAATTCATAATTCACTCCCACCTAACATCATATTGCATATGAAAGAAATTGCAACTCCATGGTCTTAGCATGACACCACTACTTATCAATCATCCCCTACTACACAAAAGAGCTCTATGAACACCCCGAGGGTTTAAAAACTCATTCACGATAACATGAATGATTATTGATCAAGTAAATATCTCAAAAGTGACATTGGTTAGAATATGGATATTATGAAATTTACAAGAAAATAAGGACATGGAAAGTCATATTCGAGCCAACAATCAAGGGAACAAGATATCAAACAAGTTAGAGAATCAAGAGGCAAATAGTTTAATAAGAAAGGATGATAACTAAGATAAGGAATGTCTCAGCACCTATCAGTTAAATAAGTACGAACAAAGGATGATGACGGATCAAAACAGTGTTGAGTATGTTGAACAAACATTCCTGAACAAGTAAACATTTCAATTCTCGATGATTGTTCAAGGAACCAACAAGTAAGTTGTACTTGAGGTGAAATGAAATTAAGAAATAAGAGATGATTAATTCAATAGAAAACATGAGTGGCAAGAGTATCTCAGCACGCAATACCAAAGAAGTACGAATAAGAATTGAAAACAACATGAAAGTGCCGAGTACTTTGAGTGAACAATTACAAGCAAAGTAATGGCTCAACATTTAATAATAAAACAATAGGATTAACAAGGATCAACAAGAATGACAATGATGTACTTAGGTAGGGAGTACATCAAGCAAGTGAAATTTGAACAGACAAAAGGGTATTCCAAAGGAAAAATTACTTTCAAATGAATAGTAATAGGATGAAATGAAATATTGAAACAAATGGTTGGAGATATAGAATGAAATATAGAAGTCTCAAACCTTAACTCCAATAAGCGACATTGCTATAAGAAGCAAATATATTCGTTAATCAAAGCTTATATTCATTTCTTAGGCCCCAAGCCGAGCTCTCCCATGTTCCGAACATGATACTTCTAGAACTCGATGCCCCATCGTTCGTACCCGGCTACATCCACCCATACTACATAGTAATGTGACTAAAGGTCAAGGAAGGAGAAAAGAGAGAGCCTTTAACTTAAAGTGGACCAGTCACAAAAGAAAGTGTCAAAGGACGCTTTACTGAATACGATGACACCGATGAGTGCCAACCCACCATAGACTGAAGACTGATCTTACCGGTTGTGGTCTCAAGGAAAGAAATCTGGATAACCATTAACAAATTAAGAGCCTACCTAGCTTTTTCACTTTGACACCATTCTCATTTTCTTTCTTCCATCATACCAACCCAACCCTTAAGAAGGTGGTGCTCTTCAGGATTAAGTGGGTTCCAGACTCCTTTTCAATCTACCATACAGAAGCTACTTCCATGTTAGGAGACACTCATCCCTCACTAGACGGGAAGCGTGGTGGGGCAATAGTGTGATACTCTGAACCTAGCATGCATTTAATAGCATTTGACTACATTTAATTAAGTGTTTAATTAGTTAAATCATCCATTTTGCACTATTTTGATATTTCTTTAAAAAAATATTCAAACAATTTTTATATTGATTAATTAAAATATTATTACCTATTTCTATTATTTATAGCAATTGGATTTATTTTCTTGTATTTAATTAAGTGTCATCTTAAATGTTAGTATTTAATTGCATTTGATTACGTGCTATATTAACTTGTTCATTCGTATCTTAGCATTAATTTCATAATTCTTTAAAATATTCTAGAAATAGTTAAATTATTTATTTTTAAATGAATATTGATTATTTTTATTATTTTAATAATCAGTTTTATTTTTTTGGATTTAATTACTCGGTTTTCAATTAAATGAGAAAAGTAACTCCGAGCCGGAGTGAATTTTAAACTAAATTACTTTTCAAAAATTATATTTTTAAGAAATTGTTTATCATTCTAGTAGTGATCGTTTATTGACCGTTTGATCGAAGCGCATAAAAAAAAAGAGTTAGAGAATATTTCTCGGATTTTGTGAATAGTATTTCTAGTTTTATTTAATTAGTTTTTAGTTGATTTGCATTAAATTGCATTGTTTTAACTTGAATTAGATTAAATGGCATCTAAATAAGCTAATTTGACTATTTTTAACTTGATTTTGACCAAGCTTTTTGCCTTTGACCATTTTGCCCCTAAGTTGTCATCTTTTATAAAACAAAAGAAAAGAAAAAAAATAAAAACAAGGCAAAGGCCACCATGGCCGAAACTTCATCGAAAGAAAACAAAAAAATTTCTTTTGCATTTTCTTCTCCAATCTTGCATGGAATTGAGCGAGGATCAAGGCTAGGGTTCTTGCGAGTCCTCACCTTCAATCTCTATGAGGGTTTTCACGTTTTTGTACATTTTTATTTGAATTTGATTTTTGTTTCAAATTTTCAGATTTGATATTTATCGCGTTATAATGCTTGTTATTGCTTGAAATAACTTCCTTAGGGTTTGTAGAGCATTTCTTGTTAGTTATTTAGCAATTTTTACTGCTAGAAACGCAAATTGAAATTGGGAAAGAATAATGAATAGTGTTTTTAAATAGTAAAAACCTAGATTTTCAGATTTTAATCCAAATTGCGATTTCTTAATTTGGATAGGTGCCATTAATGTTAGAAAGATAAAATGTGCAATAAAAATGGACTGGCCTTTGTTAAAATTGAAAATTAGACAAAGAAACGTAAAGCGGCCGTTTGACCAAGTGTTGACCGTGCTCGAATTGAGTTGGGGGTTTTGCTATTGAAGGCATAGAAGCACTTTTGGCGCTGTTGTGGCGTTGATTGAGTGTTCGGTTAGAATAGCTGTAGTTCAAATGTAGTAGGTGGATTTTCGGGCTTCGGTTGGGAAAGTGAGGTTTCGTGCCATAGAAACGTGCCTTGTAGTGCTTGGAGGAGGGTAGTGAAGACGGTTTCCCAATCCTATAGCTCGTCTGCTCGTAATTGCCTTTGGAAGTTAGAGATTGAATAGTGTTATTTGTAGCTTTTTTGTTTGAACTGCTAATTACTTGTTTAAATGACAATCATGCTTGAAAAGTTAATTGATTGCTATTATTGAATGTAAGTGCTTGATATATTGAATGTTGATACAAATCTGCACTTTCGTGCTATCGCTCGTTTATTGCTTGTATCTTGTATTGCATTATATAGTGTCAGGCGTGTGAGTGATGGGCCTCTCTAGGCAATCTCGGGCTACCAAGGTTGGTTTGTTCTCGCTCCGTGTCCTATTCCCATTCTCGCTAGGGATGCCGCCCTAGGTGATTTGGGTCGTAGATGTGTTCGGGGTACATTCGGAGTACACCCAGTGGAAGTTATAAGGTGGTTGCACGCTTATTGTCATCGTTGTCGACATCAAGCTCGAGATTGATGTATCACTCGTGAAATGGTACATTGCTCGTATGAGTGAACCATAACCTTGAAAGTGTGGTATAGCTTTGAATGGTTGTGTTAATGCTTTTATTAATTGTTTACTGTATTGTTGTTTATATTGATTGCTTTACTTGTCGGTTATATTGCTTAATTGTCTTATTTGTATTGCACGATCTTCTTTCTCTCCACCTTGATATCTGTTCCGCCCTTACTGAGTATACATGTTGTGTATACACACTTCTCACCACCACATTTTAGGAAACACCATTTTAGCTAGAAAGTTCATGGTTATGTGGTAGATCGTGCTTGAAGAGTTGGCTTGCGTGCTATGTGGCTTGAGTTGTCAAAGATGTAAAGATTTTACTTTCATGAGATGTATATAATCAATGTGTAAAGAAAAGTCATTTAAGTTTTATGTATAGGTTAGTAAGTTCTGGATTCAATGCATGCTTGTATTGTCTAAAGGAAATAGTTAGAATAGTCTGGGTACTTGGAAATGTATATATACTTGTTGTGTTTAATTGTTTAGAACCAAGGCTCGGATGGCCTTGAGGAATTTTGAATGATTGGACACAGTGCTGGTCCACTTATATGCTATCGCAGGTTTGTATTTTGCCTAGAAACAGAGGAGACTCCGTCCGTTTTTTTTTCCCTAAATTTTATGCCCAGGTTTGGAATTGGGTTGCGATTAGATTGATTAATAGAACTTCCGGTCTCGAGAGGGATCGGGGTGTTACAAGTGGTATCAAAGCTTGTTTAGCTCATAAGCCGGGACAGGGTCCTCGGTCTGTCGGGTAGTAACCCTTGGTTGTATGCTTGTTAAGTGTGTCTTGAAAGTGTTTTCCTATATATGAGATTGTGTGTCTTGAATTGAATGTGTGTACCTATGTGATATAGTTCTATGAAATGTGTTAAAGGTGTGTTACACGAAGTGACGTGACTACTCATGTATCAAATTGGCATCGTGAATCGAATCGACCTCGTGAATTGTTATTTACTTGGAGTATTGCTTGTAATGTGTGTATTGGAATGTCTTGAATTGGTTATGCCGTGATTTGAATTGATTATGTTGTGCTTGACTTGATTGTCGTGCTTGAGTGACTTTGTTGAATAAATTGTTTTATAAATTGTTTTACAAACATGCTTGCATAATAGATTAACGCATATATGTATAAATGTGATATCTTGGCATTCATACATGTCATGTTGAAATGGTAAGAAAGACTTCTTCTTCCCCTGAAGAGAAGTGGTTAGTAGCAGGCCCTCCAGGTTATGTGAATTGATGGGAATGAGCAGTATTTGACTAGCCTTTATTTGGGAGTTGGTGTTTGTCTTTGGAGCTCGGTTATTGGCGAATCTCTAAGGTCCTCCTCTGTGCTTAACAGTTGTGAAAGAGTAGCTTTCTTTTGGGGTTCTATTTGGTTGTTCTCTAGAGCATTCTTTGGTTTTCTTATTGGGTATTCTTTGGAAACTTCTGTTGGCACTTCTTGGTAGTGTGATAACCCGAACCCGGCATGCATTTAATAGCACTTGACTGCATTCGATTAATTGTTTAGTTAGTTAATAATTATAGTAATTGAAATTCTTTTGTTGTGATTAATTAAGTGTCATCTTAAATGTTAGTGTTTAATTGTATTTGACTATGTGTTTATATTAACTTTCATTTGTAGCTTAATATTAACTTTATAATTCTTAAAATGTTCTAGAAATGGTTAAATTAATTAATTTAGATGAATATTGATTACCTTGATTGCTCTGATTATTTTAATAATCGGTTTTGGTTGTCTTGCAATACAATCACTCGGTTTTCAAATAAAAGAGGAAAGTGGCTCCGAGCCAGAGTAAATTTTAAACTATGATGCCTTTCAAAAATGATATATTTCTTAGATTCTTTAAGATTTAATTGTCACTTCTTGGTTGATGCAAAGTGCATAGCATATCGAGAGCGATAGGTAGAGATCGGTTTCTAGTCCTCAGCAAATAGTGAAACTAGTATTTAGATGACTTAAATTTTATATTTTAATTGTTGCTAGCTAGAATTAATATTTCCATAGTTGTTTTAGCTTAAAAATGCATGAAAATAGGCTAGTTTGACCAAGTTTAAGTGGTTTGACCAAGGGGCTTTGACCCTTTGACCTTTTGTCACCTTATTTGCATAGTAAAGGCACAAAACAAAACAAAAAAAGAGCTGAAAAACAGAACATAGCAGGGCCGAAAATTTGAGAGGAGAAAAAAAAAAGATTTCAAGCCAAATCTTCAATTCTTCGCGAGGGCTTCCACGGGGTGGTTTTCGTGGCATCCTACGAGGTTTTCCTAGCGTCTAGGAGCGTCTAAGGTGAGGGTTTCATCGTTATTTGTGCATTTATACGTTGTGTATGTTAACTTTATCAAATTTTAGATTTATCCGTAGATCGTTATTTAAAGCGATTTGATGCTTCTAGAATGTTCCTTGGCATTTGTAGAACATGTATTTATAGCTTTGTAACATTTTTTGCGGTTAAATGTTGTGATTGCAAATTAAATTATTAATTGAATAGTGTTTTGTGAATAGTAAAACCTTGAAACGTTGAAGTTGCGCTGTTATGCTTTCCGTTGATGTAGAAATGTGCTAGGTACGCTAGAATGCTAAAATGTGTGGTTTGTTTGGGTTGCGTAGTGGAAAAAATGAGAATTATGCCTTTGGGAAAGTCGGGGTCGTTTAGGTCGACTTTAGCATTTTCTCGTTTTGCGTGTTGGCATTGCTTCGGGAAGCCATGGAAGCACTTTTGGTGCGATTATGGCATTGGTTGGGTGTTTGGTTGTTATAGTTGTAGTTCAAACGAGAAAGGGGGAAATCGGGGCTTTGCGCGAGTTCTAGGGTAAAGTAAGGTTTCGGGGTCTTTAGACGTGCCTTATGGTGACCTAGGAGGGTTGGTGAAGTCGGTTTCCAGAACTCGTGGCTCGTTTGGAAATAGTAGCGTTTTGATAGTTGGGGCCGATTTGTTTTTTTGTGTGTTTTCTTGTCTTTATGCCTATAGAATGCTTAGAATTACTTGAAATACTTGTTTGAGTTGTTTTGGATTGAATTGCTTATCAAATTGCTGCTATTGCGTGCGAGGGTAACCTACTTTGTTATTCTCCCACGTGTGGCTTTATCGCTTGTTTATCGCCTTGTATCGAGTCTTGCATTGTATAGTGTCTCGCGCGTGAGTGATGGGCCTCTCTGGGTAGCCTTGGGTTGCCAGTGTTGGTTGCTCTAGCTCCGCTGCTATTCCCTTTCTCGCTTGGGTTGCCTCCCAGGGAGATTTGGGTCGTAGGATTGATGGATACTTCCGGGGTATTCCAAACTGGTGTTATAAGGTGGTTTGGGCCGGCGCGTCATCGTTAAAGTCATCGGAATCGTGATCGGTACATTACTCGCTCGAGTGAACCATAGCCTTCAAAGTGTGGTATAGCTTTGATTGGTTGTGTTAATGCTTTCTTTAGTTGTTTAATTGTATTGTTGTTTATATTGAATGCCTTTTATTGATTGTATTGCTTAACTGTACCTATTTGCATTGCACTATCTTCTTTCTCTCCTCTTCGATATTTGTCTCGCCCTCACTGAGTATACGTGTTGTGTATACTCACTCCTCACCACCACATTTCAGGAAATGCCCTGTTAGCTGGAAAGTTCGTGATTTCGTGAAAGTCCGTGCTTGAAGAGTTGTCTTGAGTGCCTATTTAACTTGAGTTGTCAAAGTTGTCAAGTTGTATGCTTTTATGTTGTATGTAATTATTGTTAAAAGAAATGTAATATAAATCTAGCTATGTAGTTGGAATGGTTTGATAAGTTAGATTATGTATATAGTTAATGTAGCTTAACGTCAATGCATGGTTGTAATGTCCAAAAGAAAAGAACTAGAATGGCATGATAGTCTATTTTATGTAGTAGCTTAGTATGGTTTAATTTTCAAGTTTGAATGTACTTGTCAAAATGAAAAGAGATAGGTTAGCTTTTAAATTTGAAATGTATGTATACGTGCTGAGTTTAAATTGTTGAGAACCGAGGCTCGGATGGCCTTGAGGAAATTTTGTATGGTTGGACACGGTGTTGGTCCATTTAAATGCTATTACAGGTTTTACA
This sequence comes from Ehretia macrophylla, assembly GCA_037974665.1. Classification (NCBI taxonomy): domain Eukaryota; kingdom Viridiplantae; phylum Streptophyta; class Magnoliopsida; order Boraginales; family Ehretiaceae; genus Ehretia; species Ehretia macrophylla. Next base: position 55,846,976 of record CM075770.1, read on the forward strand.
TTTTGCCTAGAAACAGGGGAGACTCCGTCCGTTTTCCCTGAAAATTTATGCCCGGGTTTGGTTTGGGTTGTGTTTAGATCGATTGACAGAACTCCCGGTCTCGAGAGGGATCGGGGTGTCACAGGTGGTATCAGAGCTTGTCTAGCTCATAAGCCGGGACAGTGTCCTCGGTCTGGTGGGTAGTGATCCTTGAATGTGTGCTTGTTAAGTGTGTCTTGAAAGTGTATGCTTGTATGTGAGATTGTGTGTCTTGACTTGAATGTATGCACTTATGTGATATAGTTATGTGTTATGTGTTATGTGTTAAATGTTTCTCAAGAAAGGTGAAATATCTAGTTGTCTATCGAATTGACTTATTGAATTGGCATCGTGAATCGAATCGACCTCGTGAATTGTTATTTGCTTGAAGTATTCCTTGTAATGTATGTATTGAAATGTCTTGAATTGGTTATGCTGTGATTTAAATTGATTATGTTGTACTTGACTTGATTATCGTGATTGAGTAACTTTGTTGAATAAATTCTTTTGTAAACTTGCTTGCATAATAGTATAAGGCATGTGTATAACCGTGATATACTGGCATTCATACATGTCCTATGGAAATGGTAAGTAAGTCATCTTCCTCCCCTGAAGAAAGTGGTTCATCGCTGGCTTTTCAAGGTGTATGGATTGGCAGGAAATGAATGGCATTTGGCTAGCCTTTATTTGGAAATTGGTGTTTCCTTTTGGAGCTCGGCTATTGGCAAATCTCTATGGCCTTCTCTGTGCTTAGCAATTGTGAAAGAATAGTTTTCTCTTGGAGTTTTATTTGGTTATTCTTTGGAGCATTCTTGGGCTTCTTACTGGGTATTCTTTGGAGACTTCTATTGGCACTACTTGGTAGACTTGGTTAATGGGATTTCAATCGGCCTTACTGCATAGTATTATCTATGGTATGTGTGTCTTGGACTTTATTGGTGTGATACTGGCATTCCTGATTAGAAATTCTTCAATGGTATTTTATGGAATTCTCAGTGGCCAATTATTTAGTATTTATTTATTAGGCAAACCTGGCTACTTTCTTATTGGAGCATTGTTACGGATATCCTCTTCAGTGTTCCTCAGTAGGGTTGGTATTTGGAGTTCCTACCAGACTTATTGTATAATACTACTTATGGTATTCTTTGAAATTCTTATTAGGCGTTCTATTGGTATTTTCTTTGTTGGCAAAGTTGTATGAAGTTCTTACTTGGCAAACGGTGAAGAGGCCTCAGAGTTTGGTTTTGGTATATTGTTCACTAGTTCGGTGTTTATCCTTGGAGTTTTCATTCATCTGGGAAAACTATATTTGTTATTCAACTTGATTGTCTTATTGGGCACATTATTTTCTCTCTACTATTTCTTTTGATATTCCTCTCAGCATTTGATAGCAAAACTCAGAATTTTATTAGTTGTTCCATGGGGTTATTATTTGGAAGGCTTCTTTGGACCTTTGAAATAAATTTTATTGGGTTCTTAGTATTTTTCTTCAGCACTCTTAACAGGGAATTCTTCTATGAAATTCATAACCAGCGGGGTAACTCTTTGGACCTCTGGATGGAACCTTTGTTTGAGCTTTTATTTGGCTTCTTGCTTAGGAATTCTCGGGTAGTAATAGTTAGACTTCTATTGGAGATTCGTGCGTGGGGTATTCTTCTTGTCGTTATTGTATGGTATTAATGACATCTACAGTATCTTTGCTATAGTCTTTATAGGTATTATCTCGGCGTTTCTGGTTGGAATTTATTCTTCTTCGGTATTCGTGTCAACGGGATTCTTGTACGGTATCTACCTTTGAGCCTTTATTTGGCGTTACCACTTGACATTTCTACTTGAAATTTCCTATTGGACATCTTGATGAAATAATTGTTTAGAAGCTAATGAAGATTAGTCAGAATTGGATTTCAGATGATGCTGAGTTTTATTGGGAGAAGAATTGCGAGGATGCAATTGTTTTAAGGGGGGGGGGAGGATGTGATAACCCGAACCCGGCATGCATTTAATAGCACTTGACTGCATTTGATTAATTGTTTAGTTAGTTAAATCAACCAACTTGCACTATTTTAATATTCCTCTTGGAAGCATTTAGGAGTTGTAAATTGAATAATTAAAAGTTTATTACCTATTCCTAATAATTATAGTAATTGAAATTCTTTTATTGTGATTAATTAAGTGTCATCTTAAATGTTAGTGTTTAATTGTATTTGACTATGTGTTTATATTAACTTTCATTTGTAGCTTAATATTAACTTTATAATTCTTAAAATGTTCTAGAAATGGTTAAATTAATTAATTTAGATGAATATTGATTACCTTGATTGCTCTAATTATTTTAATAATCGGTTTTGGTTGTCTTGCAATATAATCACTCGGTTTTCAAATAAAAGAGGAAAGTGGCTCCGAGCCAAAGTAAATTTTAAACTATGATGCCTTTCAAAAATGATATATTTCTTAGATTCTTTAAGATTTAATTGTCACTTCTTGGTTGATGCAAAGTGCATAGCATATCGAGAGCGATAGGTAGAGATCGGTTTCTAGTCCTCAGCAAATAGTGAAACTAGTATTTAGATGACTTAAATTTTATATTTTAATTGTTGCTAGCTAGAATTAATATTTCCATAGTTGTTTTAGCTTAAAAATGCATGAAAATAGGCTAGTTTGACCAAGTTTAAGTGGTTTGACCAAGGGGCTTTGACCCTTTGACCTTTTGTCACCTTATTTGCATAATAAAAGCACAAAACAAAACAAAAAAAGAGCTGAAAAACAGAACATAGCAGGGCCGAAAATTTGAGAGGAGAAAAAAAAAAGATTTCAAGCCAAATCTTCAATTCTTCGCGAGGGCTTCCACGGGGTGGTTTCCGAGGCATCCTACGAGGTTTTCCTAGCGTCTAGGAGCGTCTAAGGTGAGGGTTTCATCATTATTTGTGCATTTATACGTTGTGTATGTTAACTTTGTCAAATTTTAGATTTATCCGTAGATCGTTATTTAAAGCGATTTGATGCTTCTAGAATGTTCCTTGGCATTTGTAGAACATGTATTTATAGCTTTGTAACATTTTCTGCGGTTAAATGTTGTGATTGCAAATTAAATTATTAATTGAATAGTGTTTTATGAATAGTAAAACCTTGAAACGTTGAAGTTGCGCTGTTATGCTTTCTGTTGATGTAGAAATGTGCTAGGTACGCTAGAATGCTAAAATGTGTGGTTTGTTTGGGTTGCGTAGTGGAAAAAACGAGAATTTTGCCTGTGGGAAAGTCGAGGTCATTTAGGTCGACTTTAGCGTTTTCTCGTTTTGCGTGTTGGCATTACTTCGGGAAGCCATGGAAGCACTTTTGGTGTGATTATGGCGTTGGTTGGGTGTTTGGTTGTTATAGTTGTAGTTCAAACGAGAAAGGGGAAAATCGGGGCTTTGCGCGAGTTCTAGGGTAAAGTAAGGTTTCGGGGTCTTTAGACGTGCCTTATGGTGACCTAGGAGGGTTGGCGAAGTCGGTTTCCAGAACTCGTGGCTTGTTTGGAAATGGTAGCGTTTTGATAGTTGGGGCCGATTTGTGTTTTTGTGTGTTTTCTTGTCTTTATGCCTATAAAATGCTTAGAATTACTTGAAATACTTGTTTGAGTTGTTTTGGATTGAATTGCTTATCAAATTGCTGCTATTGCGTGCGAGGGTAACCTACTTTGTTATTCTCCCACGTGTGGCTTTATCGCTTGTTTATCGCTTGTTTATCGCCTTGTATCGAGTCTTGCATTGCTTAGTGTCTCGCGCGTGAGTGATGGGCCTCTCTGGGTAGCCTTGGGTTGCCAGTGTTGGTTGCTCTAGCTCCGCTGCTATTCCCTTTCTCGCTTGGGTTGCCTCCCAGGGAGATTTGGGTCGTAGGATTGATGGATACTTCCGGGGTATTCCAAACTGGTGTTATAAGGTGGTTTGGGCCGGCGCGTCATCATTAAAGTCATCGGAATCGTGATCGGTACATTACTCGCTCGAGTGAACCATAGCCTTCAAAGTGTGGTATAGCTTTGATTGGTTGTGTTAATGCTTTCTTTAGTTGTTTAATTGTATTGTTATTTATATTAAATGCCTTTTATTGATTTTATTGCTTAACTGTACCTATTTGCATTGCACGATCTTCTTTCTCTCCTCTTCGATATTTGTCTCGCCCTCACTGAGTATACGTGTTGTGTATACTCACTCCTCACCACCACATTTCAGGAAATGCCCTGTTAGCTGGAAAGTTCGTGATTTCGTGAAAGTCCGTGCTTGAAGAGTTGTCTTGAGTGCCTATTTAACTTGAGTTGTCAAAGTTGTCAAGTTGTATGCTTTTATGTTGTATGTAATTATTGTTAAAAGAAATGTAATATAAATCTAGCTATGTAGTTGGAATGGTTTGATAAGTTAGATTATGTATATAGTTAATGTAGCTTAACTTCAATGCATGGTTGTAATGTCCAAAAGAAAAGAACTAGAATGGCATGATAGTCTATTTTATGTAGTAGTTTAGTATGGTTTAATTTTCAAGTTTGAATGTACTTGTCAAAATGAAAAGAGATAGGTTAGCTTTTAAATTTGAAATGTATGTATACGTGCTGAGTTTAAATTGTTGAGAACCGAGGCTCGGATGGCCTTGAGGAAGTTTTGTATGGTTGGACACGGTGTTGGTCCATTTAAATGCTATTACAGGTTTTACATTTTTCCTAGAAACAGGGGAGACTCCGTCCGTTTTCCCTGAAAATTTATGCCCGGGTTTGGTTTGGGTTGTGTTTAGATCGATTGACAGAACTCCCGGTCTCGAGAGGGATCGGGGTGTCACAGGTAGACTTGGCTATTGGGGTTTCAATCGGACTTACTGCTTGGTATTATCTATGGCATATGTGTCTCGGTCTTTATTGGTGTGTTACTGGCATCCCTTACTGGAAATTCTTCAATGGCATTCTATAGAATTCTTAGTGGTCATTTATCTAGTACTTACTACTTGGGCAATCCTTGCTACTTTCTTATTGGAGCATTGTTTCGGGTATTTTCTTTAGTGCTTGTCAGTAGGTTTGGTATTTGGAATTCCTATCATACTTATTGTATAGTACCACTTACGATATTCTTTGGAATTCTTAGTGGGCATTCTACTAGTATTTTCCTTGATGGCACTTATTGGAAGTTTTACACTTGGAATCTTGTTCAGACTTATTATCTCATGTTACGGTATGCTGTGGAATACTTTGGGCTTTCTTGGTAGTAAGTTGTATAAAGTTTGCACTCGGCAAATGGTGATGAGGTCTTGGAGTTTGGTCTTATATGTGATGCATCTACTCTGGCTATCCTTTGACTTCTTTATTTGGTACTTGTTGAACTTCTACTAGAGATTCGTATGTGGGTATTTCTCTGGCATCCTTCTTGTCATTAATATGTGATGTTAATTTTTTCTACAATATCCCTGCTTCAGTCTTTAGTTGGTATTTTCTCAGCATTCTTGGTTGGGATTTCTATTGGGTTTTTCCTACGAGTATCTTATTCAGTGTCTTGCTCAGCAACCAATGAAGAGTGGTCAAAGTTGGATCTCTGGTGATGCTGAGTCCTATTGGAAGAAGAATTGCGAGGACACAATTGTTTTAAGGGGGGAAGGATGTGATACTCCGAACCCAGCATGCATTTAATAGCATTTGACTGCATTTAATGAAGTGTTTAATTAGTTAAATCATCCATTTTGTACTATTTTGATATTTCTTTAAAAAAAATTTCAAATAATCTTTATATTGATTAATTAAAAGATTATTACCTATTTCTATTATTTATAGTAATTGGATTTATTTTCTTGTATATAATTAAGTGTCATCTTAAATGTTAGTATTTAATTGCATTTGATTACGTGCTATATTAACTTGTTCATTCATATCTTAGCATTAATTTCATAATTCTTTAAAATATTCTAGAAATAGTTAAATTATTTATTTTTAAATGAATATTGATTATTTTGATTATTTTAATAATCAGTTTTATTTTCTTGCATTTAATTACTTGGTTTTCAATTAAATGAGAAAAGTAACTCCGAGCCGGATTGAATTTTAAACTAAATTACTTTTCAAAAATTATATTTTAAAGAAATTGTTTATCATTCTAGTAGTGATCGTTTATTGACCACTTGATCGAAGCGTATAAAAAAACGAGAGTTAGAGAAATATTTCTCGGATTTTGTAAATAGTATTTCTAGTTTTGTTTAATTAGTTTTTAGTTGATTTGCATTAAATTGCATTGTTTTAACTTGAATTAGATTAAATGGCATCAAAATAAGCTAATTTGACCATTTTAACTTGATTTTGACCAAGCTTTTTGCCTTTGACCATTTTGCCCCTAAGTTGTCATCTTTTATAAAACAAAAGAAAAGAAAAAAATTTAAAAACAAGGCAAAGGCCACCATGGCCGAAAGTTCATGGAAAGAAAAGAAAAAAAATTCTTTTGCATTTTCTTCTCCAATCTTGTATGGAATTGAGCGAGGATCGAGGCTAGGGTTCTTGCGAGTCCTCTCCTTCAATCTTTGTGAGAGTTTTCACATTTTTGTGCATTTTTATTTGAATTTGATTTTTGTTTCAAATTTTCAGATTTGATATTTATCGCGTTATAATGCCTGTTATTGCTTGAAATAACTTCCTTAGGGTTTGTAGAGCATTGCTTGTTAGTTATTTAGCAATTTTAATGGCTAGAAACGCAAATTGAAATTGGGGAAGAATAATAAATAGTATTTTTGAATAGTAAAACTCTAGACTTTCAGATTTTGATCAGAATTGCGATTTCTTGATTTGGATAGGTGCCATTAATGTTAGAAAGATAAAATGTGCAATAAAAATGGACTGGTCTTTGTTAAAATTGAAAATTAGACAAAGAAACGTAAAGGGGCCGTTTGACCAAGTGTTGACCGTGCTCGAATTGAGTTGGGGGTTTTGCTATTGAAGGCATGGAAGCACTTTTGGCACTGTTGTGGCATTGATTGAGTGTCCGGTTACCGTAGCTGTAGTTCAAACGCAGTAGGTGGACTTTCGGGCTTCGGTTGGGAAAGTGAGGTTTCGTGCCATAGAAATGTGCCTTGTAGTGCTTGGAGGAGGGTAGTGAAGACGGTTTCCCAATCATGTAGCTCGTCTGCTCGTAATTGCCTTTGGAAGTTAGAGATTGAATAGTGTTATTTGTAGCTTTTCTTGTTTGAACTGCTAATTACTTGTTTAAATGACAATCATGCTTGAAAAATTAATTGATTGCTATTATTGATTGTAAGTGCTTGATATATTGAATGTTGATACAAATCTGCACTTTCGTGCTATCACTCGTTTATTGCTTGTATCTCGTATTGCATTGCATAGTGTCAGGCGCGTGATTGATAGGCCTCTTTGGGCAGTCTCGGGCTTCCAGGGTTGGTTTGCTCTAGCTCCGTGTCCTATTCCCATTCTCGCTAGGGATGCCGCCCTAGGTGATTTGGGTCGTAGATGTATCGGGGTACATTCAGAGTACACCCAGTGGAAGTTATAAGGTGGTTGAACGCTTATTGTCATCGTTGTCAACATCAAGCTCGAGATTGATGTTTCACTCGTGAAATGGTACATTGCTCGTATGAGTGAACCATAGCCTTGAAAGTGTGGTATAGCTTTGAATGGTTGTGTTAATGCTTTTATTAATTGTTTACTGTATTGTTGTTTATATTGATTGCTTTACTTGTCAATTATATTGCTTAATTGTCTTATTTGCATTGCACGATCTTCTTTCTCTCCACCTCGATATCTGTTCCGCCCTTACTGAGAATACGTGTTGTGTATACTCACTCCTCACCACCACATTTAAGGAAATACCATGTTAGCTGGAAAGTTCGTAGTTATCTGGTAGATCATGCTTGAAGAGTTGCCTTGCGTGCTATGTGGCTTGAGTTGTCAAAGATGTAAAGATTTTACTTTCATGAGATGTATATAATCAATGTGTAAAGAAAAGTCATTTAAGTTTTATGTATAGGTTAGTAAGTTCTGGATTCAATGCATGCTTGTATTGTCTAAAGGAAAGAGTTAGAATAGTTTGGGTACTTAGAAATGTATATATACTTGTTGTGTTTAATTATTGAGAACTGAGGCTCGGATGGCCTTGAGGAATTTTGAATGGTTGGACACGGTACCGGTCCACTTATATGCTGTCGCAGGTTTTTTCATTTTGCCTAGAAACAGGGGAGACTCCGTTCATTTTTTTTTTCGTAAATTTTATGCCCAGGTTTGGAATTGGGTTGCGATTAGATTGATTAATAGAACTTTCGGTCTCGAGAAGGATCGGTGTGTTACAAATAGTCTTTTTCTAGATAAAGGAAGTCTGAGGGAAGAGGTAAGACATTCTTGACCACCGACACTACAAAGACTGTAGGTTGTTTTTGACTAATTAAACGGAAGCGGTAAAGATGATCCGTCTTCTCATTCTTTCTTTCGAAAATGTGTAATATTCCTTGTAAGGAATGAACCCCATCCGGGGAATTCGTGTGCCCTTTCGATTCTGGTAGCATTCCGGGTGAAATACCAAAGCCAAAGACGCAAACTGAAGTCAAGAGCTTCCTGGGACACGTCAACTTCATCGGTCGCCTTGATCACCTCTACTTGTGAGCCTCTGCTCAAGCTATTTCAGATGAACGCTCTGATGGATTGGAACAAGGATTGTCAGTTTGATAAGAAAGATCAAGACATACCTCTTTAACCTGCCTGCTTGTACTTGTTCCGCCAGAACCCGGTTGCCCCTATTGATTATCTTTCAGTCTTGGAAACCTTAATGGGGTGTGTACTGGGGCAGCATGACAAAACTAGTCGAGGGGAACAGGATATGCCAATGGTGTCTATCAGAGATAGAGTGGTTTCCTGTGTCGTATAGAAAGGAACTCTCACTCGGAATGGAATGCCAACAAATCGTCGAATTGGCTTGGCTATGTTCTTTTTACCGGTAAGTGGTTTGAGGAAACCAAGCAGGCAATGAAGAGGCCATGCAGTAAAATAGAAAAGGATCCTCAACGCCCTTGGCTATGAAAGAAGGCTAGGCTCCTTGAACGAGAGCTAATTCGATCTTCCCCTTCTCGAACAGTAGATCTAGCCTTTTCGGTTGGATCACCATCAACCAACACTTACCCAACTTTTTTTTATTATGCCCAGCATAGTTGTCACAGTCAGATTCAGCTGGATCATTTATAATAAGATCGTAGGAAGGTCGAACGAAAACGCCCTTTGAAAAGAAGCAGGTTTACAGGGTTCGTTCTCTAAGAAAGTAGAGGTCCTACTCAGGGACGAAAGAAGCAAAAAGGCAGTTCTACGAGCTATCTCCCAACATTTTTTGGTATTCTGGTTGGGAAAGCTCACTAGCTACGGGTTGTGCCAAGGAAAGCATCTAAAAGAAGCCTGAATGGAAAATCACACGACTGGGTTCAAAATAAGTTAATAGCAGTCCTAAACTCGATTACAGGTTCGTCTTTCTTCAAGCTGTAACCATAGCAGATAGATAGTCCTTTTAGTTCAATGCTAGCTCTTTCACGCCTTGTAACGCTTAGAAACCTGTGATCAGAAAGAAAGATTTTTCTCATCCCTGTTCAGCTATGGATCTCATTTTTCTTGGTGGAGTTTCAGGTGAAGATTGACCTGAACTAGGACTTAAATCTGAAGAGCTTGGAAAAGCTGATCTATTTATGAATCAGAATCTTGATCTCTTTCTTCAATTTCATCAGCTTGCATTGGCGCTTTTTTGAATTGTTGTGACTGAGAAATTATAACAAGCTTCTTCTCCACTTTGTTTGTATCCTAATTCAAAGATGAAGATTCATCAACACAGACGCATACTTCAAACAGACGCCAGCGATGATATGTAGGTCGTCTGCCTCTTAGAAGAAATAGACGGAAAGAGTGGATACAGAAGCAGCATGTTCAAACGATCTGAGCAAGACTACCATTCGATGTTAAAGGAGATTCTCGTACTCAGAAGAGGCATCGAAAAGTTTGAATTTCACTTTATGGGGCACTAATAGCGATACACATTCCCAGTGTCTCAATAGCTTATAGGCTGCTCTACGAAGAGCAACTATGTCACTTCTGTCTATTAGTGAAAGGCTAAGTCTCCATCCCAACTTTCAAAACTCGTGGAAAGAAAGGAAAGGACAGACAGTAGGGAAGGAATGCTTCTTTGATTAAGAAGAAAGTCCGATTCCTCTCGGCAACACGTAAAGAAGTTGACTGTGAACTCTTCTTGGCTCTTAGCTCAAAGGGAGTGAAGTCTGCCTATCAATCAACATAAAAGTACGCCCTCTTCCTTGTCAACTCCGAACGAATGTTTAGTTAGCCGTGAATGAGAACTCTTGTTGCTTGTTGGCAGGTAGCTCCATGGTTGGTTAGCTCGAAAGCGAGTTCTTACTCTTTGACCTGAGGGGAAGAAAGCTGTGATTACCTGGGGTGAGGTTGACCTTCTTTCTACGGTACGGCTATTAGTCTTATTAGAGTCAGTAGCTGGGAATCTTTTCTTCTTCCTATTAGCAATGTGACTATAACTTTCTTCTTGAAAAGACAGCTTTCATTTGGCGGTATCGTATATAATAATAAGGCTTCATTTAGGAGCGCTCTTTTTATCCAACAACTAGAAATCTCGTAAGAGAATAAAACAACTTTACTTCACCGAAAAGGTAGGTCTTTCTTTTTATTGATGATCTTCTCAAGTGCAGGATTTGCTTCGATAAGCCACCGCCCAATAGAGCAACGCCATGTGTAGATTGAAAAGGTCTCACGAAGTTAGTAACTGGTAGGTCTAAGAACGGATTTCAAGATTGATAAGCTGCAAACCAGAAAATCCATTCCTTTAGTAGGGGGATCCTTGTTCACATGCTTAACAAATGCAAGTAGAATCTTCGAACCTAAAAAAAAAAAGGGAAGTCATCCATCTAAGGAGAAAACGAAGGCGTTGAGATATTTGTTGACTAAGGTGTTGTCACGAGCTGGGCTCGAACCAGTACTTTCTAGATGCAGTCCAGATTTCAACACCTTTCTGGTCATGACTTTAAAAAAGAAAGAAGAAAAATTGGGCCAAGGTAGTTGGTGCCTGCTTTGCTTGCTTACCAAGCGACTCTGGCAAGTTACTTGGCAAAATTGAAATGAACAATGCCAGAGACCCATTGGGGGTTGTGGAGCTTTCATCAGGCATATTCCCCCCAAACAGCTATGTGAACGAAATGCCCGCTCCTTTACTGTGCTAACTTATCTATCCAAAAGACATAAGATAAAACAAATAGCAAGATTACAACTCGCACAAATTCCCTAGGACTGAAAAAACCCGCAGAATCAAAACCATCGACCATCCATTCTGTCGAAAAGAATATGATAGTTAGTTTCAGACACTCTCGCCTCACATGCTAATCTTTTGGCCACTGATCTACTGCATTGGAGAGCGTATCACCTTATTATTAATTCTCTGACCTAGACTTGGTATCCATGTTAGGAAGTAAAAAAGACCCATTGCCGTTGTACTAGTTTCGTTCATCAGTCAAAAAAAGTCGTTTGAGGACTAGCTCTCTTAGGTTAAGCCCTAGTTCGTGTTGAAGTGTGGCTATGTCCTGTTGTCATGCCCCAACCCAACCTATAGAGGTTAGACTAGGGTGTGAGCTAACATTCAAGTCATTTCACATATTTAATCATTCATGAAGGTTTAATACTTAACGTTTAGCCTAAACTCCACAAATCTTCTGGGAAACCGGCAGCATAACAGCTGTAATTGGGCTCTTGAGTTTGGCCTAATTCTTTAACGCCTCGAAACCTTCAATCTCAATTTTATTTTCAACTAAGATTACTATTTATCACTAGTCAAAACGCCTACTAGTTAACTCGAAGTCTCGTTTGATTAACAACCTAGCATAATACTATGTCTCGTTTATTTGTTAATCCTTGTTACAAAGTACTTGTTGATCTTAACCTACAATTGAGTACCTGCTTAAGATTGGATAGATTCATTTTACTTAATCCTTTACCTGATACTTCTTAAGCTTGCGATAGATACTAACTAGTAGCGATAGAAAAAACGACCATAGTAGTGTCTATCTAGTTATGATCAGTACAAGCCAAAATTAGACCCCAAATTACAACGGGGGTCATTTACAATACAACAACAAACAAAATAAGAAATAGTCTTCAAGCAACATATCGTTCAGAAAATGGCCATAGTCAAATAAGGCACGTAAGGCAAGTAATCATTCCAAGGAATCATCGTTAGGCACGTTGTCCTCGGGTACCTGTTCCTGGTCTTCTTCACCTGAGATGATAAAAGAGGGTGAGTCCTTATGAACTCAGCGAGGGGGAACAAGAAATAAGTTTTGAAACTCATTTTCCGGTTCAACTTATGAAAACCGTTTTTTGCAATCATGACATATATCACAAGTAAGTTCACAATGTAATATAAAAGTAAAAGAACACAATTACCCGTCTTTCTTCCCCGAGGTCCTCTAGGAACCAAGCGAGAGTACTTATACATATAGTGAAAAGGATACGATGAGCTTTTTGCTCTCAGTTCATTTCTAGTATCAGTTGTTGCGGCCGACTTCAAATCATCCCCTTATCACGCCAAATGGGTGTACTCCGGATGTACTCCGAAATCCTACGACCCAACTCTCCGAGGAAGTCAAGCCCCCAAGCGAGAGAGAGAATTGGACAATAGTAGTCACGGTTGCCCCGGCAAGCCCGATGCCGCCCGGTGTGCGTGAACGCTACCACGCTAGAATGAAAGGTTGCAACCTTGTATGCAATGCACATTTATGACATTTAGTATATCACATTAGGAGGACAACAAAGTAGGTTACCTCCGAGCAGTCATAAGATTGCACATTGACAAGTAAACACGCGAGGCACGATATGACAAGTAATTTCACTTGAAAAGCACATGGAGTTATATGAATATTAAACGGGCAGCCATGTAACGCATGTAAATCAAGTCATATAACTCATTTCGAGGTTCACATAGTCAAATAATAAGATTATACAACAAGCAACGACATCTATGTGGGACCGGGTGCAAGAAATGCCTACTTGTCAACATGTAATCATCGAAATCATGTTTAGGGCTATGAGGGCAACTACGGGAAGCCTACTAATTACATAATTAAACACAATATCCATAGGATCAACACTTACCTAGTTTTTCCTAGTCATTAGGGTTTCATTTCATGCTCACCCGTGCGATTAAGCCCTAAGTTGTCACGTAATTAAACTCAAGCCATGCATTGATTAATTAAAACACCCTCAAGCATTCAAAACAGTGCACACAACATCCAAGTGTCACAATCCCAAGCATTTGATACAACAAGAGAATTTACAATAATTTTCAAAGCAATTCCCTAATTGAAAACCTCACTGCGATGGTCTGTATTCTCACAATCATTGAGACAGGCAAACAACTCCAATTCCCGTGAACAAAATTTCAAATAAAAGCTTAAGTAGTGAACTAAATCCAGAATCAAACCTCGCATCATTTGAAGTTCGGGTTCAAGAGTTATAGCCAAATCCGTGAGACTATGCAAAACTGTTCAGATTTGTACACATTTCAATACTTGTCGTTTTTGAGGACCTTAGGGTCAGATTTAGCCTTAGTCTATTTCTGACAAAAATGTCCAGAACTGACAAATATAGTAGTATACCAACTTTCATACATTTTGGATATCATTTACTAAGCCAAAACTGGTTCGTTCTACAAGAACAGTGAATCTGCCTAAACCTGCTTCATTTTCCCAGATTTTCCAGATTTGGACACCTTTCAATATTTTGCCAACTTGGGGAGCTTAGTGTCAAAATTGGCTTTGGCCTATTTCTGAGAAAAATTCTCATAACTGGCAACACTAGTCACCTACCAATTTTCACACATTTTCAACATCATTTACCTGGTCAAAATCACCTCGTTCCAACAGAATAGAAAGCTGCCAAATGCGTGATTTCACCTATCTTCACATTCTAGCCAAATATCTTGCCATGCATGTTTACCAAATCTCATGTACACACATATATCACAAGTACAGAGGTAAAAATAGACATTTAAAGGCATGCATGTGGTTTTTGAAAGCTTCTCAAGGAGTTTTAGCCCTCACCTTAGCAAGACAACAAAGAAGATGCACAAACTCTTGATGAAGCACAATGTCAACATTTTTCCTTGCTTAGCCGAGAGACAACTTGAGATTTCTCTAATTCCTAGCTTAGTAACCATGTTCTTAGTATGTGCAAGTCGCTAGAACAAAAGAAAATGAAATGGAAGCTAACAAACTTACCTAAGCCGAAATGAATGTGCTATTAGCTTGCATGTGCGATTTTTGCATTCTAGCTTGCTTGGTCGAGCTTCCTAGTAGCTTGTATGTCTTGAAGAACCTTTGGATGAAGAACTTAAGCTATGGAGAGTAGAATTTCAGCTAGGGCCGAGAGAGAGAGAGAGAGAAGAATTGAGAGAGTGAGAGAAAAATGAGAGAAAGAAAGAATGAATGAAAGAAAAATGAAAAGCTTGATGGGTTTGATCCTTGTGTCGGCCTAGGGCCTTGAAATTTCAGATTTTTGTGTCTTCAAGGAGTATGATTTTGAATCACCTAGCATGGGCACTTGCATATGTCAAGAATGGGTGCATTGGGTAGGGTTTTTGAGCCTTTTTTTTGTGTCATAACATGTCATAGAATGTCTAGGAATTAATTTTGAAATTGCAATGCATGCACAAATGCAAGAGGTGGTCGGCCAAGGCTTGCAAAATTCTGAATTTTTGTCATCTTTTGAGCATTATTTAATTGTGTGTTTGGGATATGCAAAGAATAAAGAATAAAGAATAAGAATGCCTAGCTTTTTGTGCAATTTCGTCTTCTAGTGAGTTGACTTAGCATTTTAATACAAGTTAGTGGAGTTTGTAGGATTAATTAATGATCTAGTGCTTCGTGTAAGATGCTATCTTGATTAGCGTGCGGGCATGCTTTCCTAGGTTTAGGGCAAGCACTACGAGGTAAGGCACGAACTACGAAACGAATGCACATTTTCCAAGTAAATGCACGCAACCCTAAAGTTATGCACATAATTCAATGCAAGGCACACAAAACGAAACACGACTCTTAAACCTAGGTCAAGGCACGTAAATCTAAGTTAGGGCACACGAATCGAGGTATAGCACGCAAATTGAGGTCAGGCCTCACATCTTCCCCTCCTTAAAAGTATTTCATCCCGAAATTCAATATTATCTTTGAAATAAAGCTGGATATTGTTGCTCCATCTGGTCTAGCCTTTCCCACGTTGCTTCTTCAACTCCATGATGATCCCACAACACTTTCACCATCGGTATAGATTTGCTGCGCAACTCCCTATCTTGCTGGTATAGGATCCGAATGGGCTTCTCTTCATAAGATAAGTTCTCCTGAAGCTGCAACGGCTCTGGTTCCAATATATGCGATGGATCAGGATGATACTTCCGTAGCATTGAAACATGAAAAACGTCGTGAATATTGGAGAGGTTTTAGGGTAGTTCCAGGCGATACGCCAACTTGCCAACCTTCTCAATTATCTCAAATGGTCCTACAAACCTCGGGCTCAACTTTTCACCCTTGTCATGTTTAATCAGTCCCCTCTGAGGTGATATCTTCAAGAATACCTTGTCGCCGACCTCAAACTCTAGACTCCGTCTCCGCTGGTCTGCATAACTTTTTTATAGACTGCTTTGGGCAGTAAGCATCCGTTTCCGGATGAGGTGGATATTATCAACAGTCTTCATAAGTTCAGGTAGAAGGGTCGGGTCAAAAGTCTTCGTCTCACCTACTTTATCCTAGTAAATTGGGGATCGACACTTACGTCCATACAATGCCTCAAATAGGGCAATCCCGACAGTGGCCTGATAACTGTTATTATAAGCGAACTCCGATAGGGATAGATATTTCTCCCAACCTTTCCCGAAGTCTAAAACATACGCCCTCAGCATATCCTCCAGAATCTGAATAGTTCTCTCATATTGTCCATCAGTCTGAGGGTGATAAGCCGTGCTGAAACTCAACTTCGTTCCCAAAGCTTATTGCAATCTCTTCCAAAATCGAGAAGTAAAACGAGGATCGCTATCCAATACAATACTCACGGGCATCCCGTGCAGCCTTACAATATCCGCCACATACATATCTCCCAATCTCTCAGGACTATCCTCCTTGTTCATCGGTAAGAAATGCGCTGACTTAGTCAATCTATCCACTATGACCCAAATGGCGTCATGACCCTTTTGTGACTTGGGCAAGTCCATGACAAAGTCCATAGTTAAATGTTCCCATTTCCATTGAGGAATTTCCAACGGCTGAAGTAAACCTGCTGGTCGTTGATGTTCTACTTTGACTCTTTGGCAAGTCAAACACCGTGCCACAAACTCAGCAATTTCTCTCTTTATGTTATTCCACCAATAGTGTTGCTTCAAATCCCGGTACAACTTTGTTCCGCCGGGGTGAATAGTGTATCTTGAATTATGGGCTTCTTCAAGAATCTTCTTTTTTAGCTCTGGCTCGTTAGGAACACAAATTCGATTCCTAAACCTCCAAATACCATCATCATGAAACTTGAAATCTGTGTTGCTTTCTTTAATCTTCTGAAACTATTGGTCCTTCTGTTGAGCCTCTCGTAATTCAGACAACAAGATCAATTGAACTTGTGTAGTGGCAAAAAGTAGCCTTTTTTGAGTCAATTGTGGTGTCCATAAGAATGCTTCCTCTAACAACTCCTACACCTTAACTTCCAGTTTTGCCATGCTCGCTTTCCGACTTAAGGCATCTACAACTACATTTGCTTTACTGGGCACATAATTGATTGTGCAGTTATAGTCATCCAAAAGCTCCATCCACTGCCTTTGCCTCATGTTCAACTCTTTTTGTGAGAACAAGTATTTCAAGCTCTTGTGATCAGTAAACACCTCGAACTTGTTACCCCACAGATAGTGCCTCCATTTCTTGAGTGAAAACACAATAGCCGCTAACTCCAAATCATGCGTTGGGTAATTCAATTCATACGGCTTCGGTTTCCTAGAAGCATACGCAATTACTCTACCATTTTGCATCAACACACAACCCAGTCCTTCCTTTGAAGCATCGCTATAGATTACAAAGCCTTGACTCCCTTCAGGCAATGCAAGAACAGGTATAGTAGTCAATCTCTTCTTCAATTCTTGGAAGCTGTTCTCACACTTGTCATCCCACACGAACTTTGTTTTCTTTTGAGTGAGCTTTGTAAGCGGTCCTGTAATCTTTGAGAAATCCTTCACGAACCTCCGATAATAGCCAGCTAGACCAAGAAAACTCCGAACCTCCGTAACATTTTTCGGCATCTTCCAAGACATCACCGCTTCTATCTTTGCTGGATCCACCGCTATTCCCTCTTGGGATATGATGTGTCACGCCCCAACCCGACCTATAAAGGTTAGACTAGGGTGTGATCTAAACATTCAAATCATATCACGTACTTAATCGTTCATGAAATTTTAACACTTAACGTTTTAGCCTAAGCTCCACAAGTTATCCGGAAAAACCGGCAGCATAACAGCTGTTATTGGGCTCCTTAGTTTGACCTTATTTTCTAAAGGCCTTAAAACATTCAATTCCAATTTCATTTCCAACTAAGATTAATATTTATAACCAATCGAAACGCCTACTAGTTATCTCGAAGTCTCGTTTGATTAATAACCTAGCATGATACTATGTCTCGTTTGTTTGTTAATCCTTTTTACAAAAGTACCTGTTGATCTTAGCTTATCAATGAGTACCTGCTTAAGATTGGATAGGTTCATTTTACTTAATCCTTACCTTATACTTCATAATCCTATGATAGATACTAGCCAATAACGATAGCAAAAACGACCATAGTAGTGTCTATCTAGTTATGATCAGTACAAGCCAAAATTAGACCCCAAATTACAACGGGGGTCTTTTACATTACAACAACAAGCAACATAAAAGAGATAGTCTTCAAACAACATATCGTTCACGAAATGGCCATAGTCAAGAAAGGCACGTAGGGCAAGCAATCATTCCAAGGAATCATCGTTAGGCACGTTGTCCTCGGGTACCTGTTCCTGGTCTTCTCCACCTGAGATGATAAAAGAGGGTGAGTCCTTATGAACTCAGCGAGGGGGAACGAGAAATAAGTTTTAAAACTTGTTTTCCGGTTCAACTTAAGAAAAACCCTTTTTGCAAGCATGACATTATATCACAAGTAAGTACATAATGTAATATAACAGTAAAAGAACTCAATTACCCGTCTTTTTCTCCCCGAGGTCCTCTAGGAACCAAGCGAGAGTACTTATACACATATTGAAAAGGATACTGTGAGCTTTTGCTCTCAGTTCATTTCCAGTATCAATTGTTGCGGCCGGCTTCAATTCATCCCCTTAGCACGCCAAATGGGTGTACTCCGGATGTACCCTGAAATCCTACGGCCCAACTCTCCGAGGAAGTCTAGCCCCCAAGCGAGAGAGGGAATTGGACAATAGTAGTCACAGTTGCACTGGAAAGCCCGATGCCGCACAGTGTTCATGAACGCTACCATGCCAGAATGAAAGGTTGCAACCTTGTATGCAATGCACATTTATGACATGTAATATATCACATTAGGAGGACAACAAAGTAGGTTGCCTCCGAGCAGTCATAAGATTGCACATTGACAAGTAATTTTACTTGAAAAACACATGGAGTTATATGAATATTAAACGGGTAGCCATGTAACGCAATGTAAATCAAGGCATATAACTCATTTTGAAGTTCACGTAATCAAATAACAAGATTATTCAACATGCAACGACATCTACGTGAGACCGGGTGCAAGAAAGGCCTACTTGTCAACATGTAATCATCAAAATCACATTTAGGGCTACAAGGGAAATTACAGGCAGCCTACTAATCATATAATTAAACACGATATCCATAGGATCAACACTTAGTGAGTTTACCTAGTCACTAGGGTTTCAATTCGTGCTTACCCGTGCGATTATGCCCGAAGTCATCTCGTAATTAAACTCAAGCCATGCATTGATTAATTCAAACACCCTCAAGTATTCAAAAAAGTCCACACAACAACCAAATGCCACAATCCCAAGCATTTAATGCAACAAGAGAAGCTACAATAATTTTTCTAGGCATATCAATAGGTGAAACCCTCACTGCAATGGACTGTTTTATCACAATCATTGAGACAAGCAAACAATCTCCAATTCCAGTGAACAAGATCTCAAATTAAATCTTACGGAGTGAACTAAATTTAGAAACAAACCTCGCATCATTTGGAGTTCGGGTTCAAGAGTTATAGCCAAAACCGTGAGACTACGCAAAACTGTCCAGATTTGTACACACTTCAATACTTGTCGTTTTAGAGGGCCTTAGGGTCAGATTTAGCCTTAGTCCATTTCTGACAAAAATGTCCAGAACTGAAAAATCAAGCAGCAAACAAAATTTTATGCATTTGGGATATCATTTACTAAGTCAAAACTGGTTCGTTCTACAGGGTCAGTGAATCTGCCAAAAACCTGCTTCATTTTCCCAGATTTTCCAGATTTGGACACATTTTGATATTTTGCCATTTTGAGGACCTTAGAGTCAAAATTAGCTTTGTCCTATTTCTGTGAAAAGTGTTCAGCACTGGCAAAACTAGTTACCTAACAAGTTTCACACATTTTCAACATCATTTACCTGGTCAAAATCACCTCGAAACAACAAGATAGAAGACTGTCCCATACGCGATTTCATCTATCTTCACATTCTAGCCAAATATCTTGCCATGCATGTTTATAAAAGCTCATGAACACACATATATCACAAGTACAGAAGTGAAAATAGACATTTAAGGGCATGCATGTGGATTTTGAAAGCTTTTCAAGAAGTTTTAGCCCTCACCTTAGCAAGACAACAAAGAAGATGCACAAACTCTTGATGAAGCACAATGATGACTCTTCTCCTTGCTTAGTCGAGAGACAACTTGGGATTTCTCTAATTTCCTAGCAAGTTACCATGTTCTTAGTATGTGCATGTGGTTAGAACAAGAAGAAAACGAAATGGAAGCTAAGAACTCACCTAAGTCGAAATGAAGGTTCAAAGAGCTTGCATGTGTGTCTTTTGCATTTCTAGCTTTGCTTGGTCGGGTTCCTAGTAGCTTGCATGACTTGATGAACCATTGGATGAAGAACTTAAGCTATGGAGAGTATATTTTCAGCTAGGGCCGAGAGAGAGAGGAGAAATGAGAGAAAGAATGAGAGGAAATGAGAGAAAATGAAAGAAGAATGAAAGGCTTGAAGGAATTGATGCATATGTCGGCCTAGGGCTTGCAAATTCAGATTTTTGTGTCTTCAAGGAGCATAATTTGAAGTGTCTAGCATGGGAAATTGGAGTATGTCGAGAATATGGAGCCTTGGATATAGTTTTGAGCCAATTTTTTATGCATTGTGTCATAGATTTGTCATAGAATGTTTAGGAATAGAATTTGAAATTAAAATGCATGCACAAAGGCTCCTAGTGGTCGGCCAAGGATGTGTTTAAATCTGAATTTTTTTGTCTTGTTTGAGCATTATTTAATTGAGTGCTTGAAATATGCAAAAGGATAAAGAAAAAAGAATAAGAATGTCTAGCTTTTGGTGCAATTTCGTCTTCTAATGCAGTGACTTAGCATTTTAATATTAGTTAGTGGAGTTTGTAGGATTAATTAATGATCTAGTGCTTCGTGTAAGATGCTTTCTTGATTAACGTGTGGGCACGGTTTCCTAAGTTTAGGGCACGCACTATGAGGTAGGGCACAAACTACGAGACAAATGCACGTTTTCCAAGTAAATGCACGCTACCCTAAATGTATGTACGTAGTTCAATGCAAGGTACACAAAACGAAACACGATTCTTAAACCTAGGTCAAGGCACGCAAATTTAGGTTAGGGCACACGAACCGAGGTATCGCACGCAAATCAAGGTCGGGCCTCACATCCTCCCCTCCTTAAAAGAATTTGGTCCCGAAATTCAATATTACCTTTGAAATAATGCTGGATACTGTTGCTCCATCAGGTCTCGCCTTTCCCACATTGCTTCTTCAACTCCATGATGATCCCACAACACTTTCACCATCGGTTTAGATTTACTACGCAACTCCCGATCTTGCTGGTCTAGGATCCGAATGGGCTTCTCCTCATAAGACAAGTTCTCCCGAATCTGCAACGGCTCTGGCTCCAAGATATGCGATTGGTTAGGGTGATACTTCCGCAGCATTGAAACACGAAAGACGTCGTGAATATTGGAGAGGTTTTGGGGTAGTTCCGGGCGATACGCCAACTTGCCAACCTTATCAATTATCTCAAATGATCCTATAAACCTCGGGCTTAACTTTCCACCCTTGCCGTGTTTAATCAGTCCCCTCCAAGGTGATATCTTCAAGAACACCTTGTCGCCGACCTCAAACTCTAGACTCCGTCTTTGTCTGTCTGCATAACTTTTTTGCTTGTTTTGGGCGGTAAGCATCCGTTTCCGGATGAGGTGGAGATTATCAACAGTCTTCAAAAGTTCAGGTAGAAGGGTCGGGTCAAAAGTCTTCGTCTCACCTACTTCATCCCAGTAAATTGGGGATTGACACTTACATCCATATAATGCCTCAAATAGGGCCATCCCGATAGTGGCCTGATAACTATTATTATAAGCGAACTCCGCTAGAGATAGATATTTCTCCTAACCTTTCCCGAAGTCTAAAACAGACGCCCTCAGCATATCCTCCAGAATCTGAATAGTTCTCTCAGATTGTCCATCAGTCTGAGGGTGATAAGCCGTGCTGAAACTCAACTTCGTTCCCAAAGCTTCTTGCAATCTCTTCCAAAATCGGGAAGTAAAATGAGGATCCCTATCCGATACAATACTCACATGCATCCCGTGCAATCTTACAATCTCCGCCACATACATATCTCCCAATTTCTTAGGGCTATCCTCTTTGTTCATCGGTAAGAAGTGCGCTAACTTAGTCAATCTATCCACTATGACCCAAACGGCGTCATTACCCTATTGTGACCTGGGCAGGTCCATAACAAAGTCCATAGTTATATGTTCCCATTTCCATTGAGGGATCTCCAACAGCTGAAGTAAACCTGCTGGTCGTTGATGTTCTGCTTTGACTCTCTGGCAAGTCAAACACCGTGCCACAAACTCCGCAATCTCTCTCTTCATGTTATTCCACCAATAGTGTTGCTTCAAATCCTGGTACATCTTTGTTCCGCCGGGGTGAATAGTGTATCTTGAATTCTGGGCTTCTTCAAGAATCTTCTTTTTCAGCTCTGGCTCATTACGAACACAAACCGATTCCTAAACCTCCAAATACCATCATCATGAAACTTAAAATATGCTTTGCTTTCTTTAATCTTCTGAAACTGTTGGTCCTTCTGTTGAGCCTCTCGTAATTCAGACAACAAGGTCGATTGAACTTGTGTAGTGGCAAATAGTAACCCTTTTTGATTCAATTGTGGTTTCCACAAAAATGCTTCCTCCAATAACTCTTGCACCTTAACTTCCAGTTTTGCCATGCTCACTTTCCTACTTAAGGCATCTGCAACTACATTTGCTTTACCAGCCACATAATTGATTGTGCAGTTATAATCATCCAAAAGCTCCATCCACCGCCTTTGCCTCATGTTCAACTCTTTTTGTGAGAACAAATATTTCAAGCTCTTGTGATCAGTAAACACCTCGAACTTGTTACCCCACAGACAGTGCCTCCATTTCTTGAGTGCAAACACAATTGCCGCTAACTCCAAATCATGCGTCGGGTAGTTCAATTCATATGGCTTCGGTTTCCTAGAAGCATACGCAATCACTCTACCATTTTGCATCAACACACAACCTACTCCTTCCTTCGAAGCATCGCTATAGATTACAAAACCTTGACTCCCTTCAGGTAATGCAAGAATAGGTGCGGTAGTCAATCTTTTCTTCAATTCTTGGAAGCTGTTCTCACACTTGTCATCCCATACGAACTCCCTTGAGGCAATGCAAGAACAGGTACGGTAGTCAATCTTTTCTTCAATTCTTGGAAGATGTTCTCACACTTGTCATCCCATACGAACTTTGTTTTCTTCTAAGTGAGCCTTGTAAGCGGTCCCGCGATCTTAGAGAAATCCTTCACGAACCTCCGATAATAGCCGGCTAAACCAAGAAAACTCCGAACCTCCGTAACATTTTCCGGCTCCTTCCAAGACATCACCGCTTCTATCTTTGCTGGATCCACTGCTATTCTATCTTGGGGTATGATATGCCCCAAAAATGCAATCTGCTGTAACCAAAATTCACATTTGCTAAACTTCGCATACAATTGATGCTCTCGAAGTTTCTGCAGTACCAATCGCAGATATTGTTCATGCTCAGCCTCGGATTTCGAGTATACCAAAATATCATCAATAAAGATCACTACAAATTGGTCCAAGTAAGGTTAAAACACGCTGTGCATCAAGTCCATAAAAGCTGCAGGGGCATTAGTTAGCCCAAATGGCATCACCACATACTCATAATGCCCATATCTCATCCTGAAAGCCGTTTTAGGCACATCCTCCTTTTTGATCCACAACTGATAGTACCCTTGCCTCAAGTTGAGCTTTGAATACACTTTGGCTCCTTGAAGTTGATCAAACAACTCGTCGATCAGTGGAAGTGGGTATTTATTCTTGACAATCACTTGGTTCAATCCTCGGTAATCGATGCATAGCCTCAACGTTCTGTCTTTCTTCTTTACAAATAGGACTGATGCACCCCACGGAGAAGAACTTGGTTGAACGAACCCCTTCTTCAACAATCCTTGCAATTGGTCCTTCAATTCTTGTAGCTCAGCCGGTGCCATACGATAGGGAACTTTAGATATCGGTTGGGTGCCTGACAGTAATTCTATAATGAACTCGATCTCCCGATTGGGGGTAAACCAGGCAATTCTTCTGGAAACACATCCGCATAATCCTTAATCACTGGCATCTCCTCCAACTTAGCTTTGTCCGACGACTTGTTGATGAGGTAAGCTAAGTATCCACTACATCATTTCCTCAAGGCCTTCACTGCTTTCGTAGATGAAATGATGGAACTCTCGGTGAAATATCTTCGACCCATGACTTGCAATATTGGTTGACCAGGTATTCGGAACGTTACAATCTTCGTTCGGAAATCTAGTTGGGCGTGATACTTTGCCAACCAGTCCATCCCTAAAATGACTTCATAGTCTCGAAAAGGTATTACAATAAGATTGGTTGAGAATTCCCTATCTTTAATTTGGATTTTACATGCTTTACAAGCTGAGCTAGTAACAAGTTTAGAACCCATCAGAGTATCAACTTCTACTTCATAAGGCAAACATACAACTCTCAGTTTCACACGTTGCACACATAAGGGAGTAATAAATGAATCAGTAGAACCCAGATCAATTAGTACCGTAACAGGTCGATTCAGTATCAAGAATGTACCTTCAACAACAGCAGTCTCCTCTGGAATCTCGTCACACTCAATAGCATAAGCTCGAGCCTAAACTCTAGGAACTGGAGTCTTGTCTCTACCAGTTAGTTTAACTTGATTTTGTCCTGCTTGCCATTTAGGGCAATCCTTGATCTGATGCTGATCACTGCCACACCACACACTTCGTCCTGACTTCTTCCAGCACTGGGCCTCGATATGCCCCTTCTTGTCACAGTAAGAACAGTTGATAGACTGAGTAGCAGGTGAACTATTTGTGGATCCACGGGTGGAAGAGGCTGATGGCGCTTTATTCGGGCCACAATTATTAACTGCTCTGTTTTGGCTCTGGCCCTGACTACGACTCTGGCTCTAGAATTTCCTCTGTTGACCTGGAGGCTGGTATGGTTTCTTGTTCAGCTAGTTCGAATCGGCTCTATCAAGTTTCCTTTTCTCAACTCGGGAAGCAGCAGCAAGAAGAGCAGAATAAGTATCGAAGTCATGCGAAGCCAACTGGTCCTGAATCTCTGGCCTCAATCCAGTCGTAAATTTCCACATCTTCGCCTCAGGAGTACTGACCGTGTATTGAGCATAGCGGGACAGTCGGTCAAAACGAGCCTCGTACTAGGCCACCATCATGTTACCCTGGTTCAAATGCATGAATTCCTCAATCCGCCTCTGCCTGGAAACTGCAGGTACATATTTCTCCTTGAATGCCTTAACGAAATTACCCCACAAGCGAGGTGTATGATCAGTTTCCCACAGTGCCTCCACAGTGTGCCACCAATGCTCAGCATCCTCGTGCAACAGAAACAAAGCAAACTCCACATTTCTACAAACAGTTAAGACATGTTAATCACATAAACACATAGAACATAGAAGACACAATTAACATTATCATACATTAACACATATAAACAAATCATCCTAATAAACTTAGGGCTTCTACCCATGGTCCGAGAGTTAAACCCGGCTTAAGCAATCTAACCTCTGATACCATTCTTCTAAGGTGTCACGCCCCAACCTGACCGATAAAGGTTAGAGTAGGGTGTGATCTAAACATTCAAATCATATCACGTACTTAATCGTTCATGAAAGTTTAACACTTAACGTTTTAGCCTAAGCTCCACAAGTTCTCCAGAAAAACTGGCAGCATAACGGCTGTAATTGGGATTCTTAGTTTGACCTCATTTTCTAAAGGCCTCAAAACATTCAATTCCAATTTCATTTCCAACTAAGATTACTATTTATAACCAATCGAAACGCCTACTAGTTATCTCGAAGTCTCGTTTGATTAATAACCTAGCATGATACTATGTCTCGTTTGTTTGTTAATCCTTGTTACAAAAGTACTTGTTGATCTTAGCTTATCAATGAGTACCTGCTTAAGATTGGATAGGTTCATTTTACTTAATCCTTACCTTATACTTCATAATCCTATGATAGATACTAGCCAATAACAATAGCAAAAACGACCATAGTAGTGTCTATCTAGTTATGATCAGTACAAGCCAAAATTAGACCCCAAATTACAACGGGGGTCTTTTACATTACAACAACAAGCAACATAAAAGAAATAGTCTTCAAACAACATATCGTTCACGAAATGGCCATAGTCAAATAAGGCACGTAGGACAAGCAATCATTCCAAGGAATCATCATTAGGCACATTGTCCTCGGGTACCTGTTCTTGGTCTTCTTTACCTGAGATGATAAAAGAGGGTGAGTCCTTATGAACTCAGCGAGGGGGAATGATAAATAAGTTTTGAAACTCGTTTTCCGGTTCAACTTAAGAAAAACCAATTTTGCAAGCATGACATATATCACAAGTAAGTTCACAATGTAATATAAAAGTAAAAGAACACAATTACCCGTCTTTCCTCCACGAGGTCCTCTAGGAACCAAGCGAGAGTACTTATGCACATAGTGAAAAGGATACGATGAGCTTTTGCTCTCAGTTTATTTCCAGTATCAGTTGTTGCGGCCAGCTTCAATTCATCCCCTTATCACACCAAATGGGTGTACTCTGGATGTACCCCGAAATCCTACGACCCAACTCTCTGAGGAAGTCTAGCCCCCAAGCGAGAGAGGGAATTAGACAATGGTAGTCACGGTTGCACCGGCAAGCCCGATGCCGCTCGGTGTGCATGAACGCTACCACGCCAGAATGAAAGGTTGCAACCTTGTATGCAATGCACATTTATGACATGTAATATATCACATTAGGAGGACAACAAAGTAGGTTGCCTCCGAGCAGTCATAAGATTGCACATTGACAAGTAATTTTACTTGAAAAGCACATGGAGTTATATGAATATTAAATGGGCAGCCATGTAAAGCAATGTAAATCAAGTCATATAATTTTTTTTGAAGTTAACGTAATCAAATAACAAGATTATTAACATGCAACGACATCTACGTGGGACCGGGTACAAGAAAGGCCTACTTGTCAACATGTAATCATCAAAATCACATTTAGGGCTACAAAGGCAACTACGGGCAGCCTACTAATCATATAATTAAACACGATATCCATAGGATAAACACTTAGTGAGTTTACCTAGTCACAATGGTTTCAATTCGTGCTTACCCGTGCGATTAAGCCCCAAGTCATCTCGTAATTAAACTCAAGCCATGCATTGATTAATTAAAACACCCTCAAGTATTCAAAACAGTCCACACAACATCCAAATGCCACAATCCCAAGCATTTAATGCAACAAGAGAAGCTACAATAATTTTTCTAAGCATATCAATAGGTGAAACCCTCACTGCAATGGACTGTTTTCTCACAATCATTGAGACAAGCAAACAATCTCCAATTCCAGTGAACAAGATTTCAAATTAAATCTTAAGGAGTGAACTAAATTCACAAACAAACCTCGCATCATTTGGAGTTTGGGTTCAAGAGTTATAGCCAAAACCGTGAGACTATGCAAAACTGTCCAGATTTGCACACATTTCAATACTTGTCGTTTTAGAGGGCCTTAGGGTCAGATTTCGCCTTAGTCCATTTCTGACAAAAATTTACAGAACCGAAAAATCTAGCAGCACACCAAATTTCATGCATTTTGGATATCATTTACTAAGTCAAAACTTGTTCGTTCTACATGGTCAATGAATCTGCCAAAAACCTGCTTCATTTTCTCAGATTTTCCAGATTTTGACACATTTTGATATTTTGCCATTTTGGGGACCTTAGAGTCAAAATTAGCTTTGTCCTATTTCTGTGAAAAGTGTTCCGAACTAAAAAAACTAGTTATCTACCAATTTTCACGTATTTTCAACATGACATACCTGGTCAAAATCACCTCGTAACAACTAGACAGAAGACTATCCCATACGCGATTTCATCTATCTTCACATTCTAGCCAAATATCTTGCCATGGATGTTTATAAAAGCTCATGAACACACATATATCACAAGTACAGAAGTAAAAATTTACATTTAAGGGCATGCATGTGGATTTTGAAAGCTTTTCAAGAAGTTTTAGCCCTCACCTTAGCAAGACAACAAAGAAGATGCACAAACTCTTGATGAAGCACAATGATGACTCTTCTCCTTGCTTAGCCGAGAGACAACTTGGGATTTCTCTAATTTCCTAGCTAAGTTATCATGTTCTTAGTAGGTGCATGTGGTTAGAACAAGAAGAAAACGAAATGGAAGCTAAGAACTCACCTAAGCCGAAATGAAGGTTCAAAGAGCTTGCATGTGTATCTTTTGCATTTCTCGCTTTAATTGGTCGAGTTCCTAGTAGCTTGCATCACTTGATGAACCATTGGATGAAGAACTTAAGCTATGGAGAGTATATTTTCAGCTAGGGCCGAGAGAGAGAGGAGAAATGAGAGAAAGAATGAGAGGAAATGAGAGAAAATGAAAGAAAAATGAAAGGCTTGAAGGAATTGATTCATATGTCGGCCTAGGGCTTGCAAATTCAGATTTTTGTGTCTTCAAGGATCATAATTTGAAGTGTCTAGCATGGGCAATTGGAGTATGTCGAGAATTTGGAGCCTTGGGTAGAGTTTTGAGCCAATTTTTTTATGCATTGTGTCATAGATTTGTCATAGAATGTTTAGGAATAGAATTTGAAATTAAAATGCATGCACAAAGGCTCCTAGTGGTTGGCCAATGATGTGTTTAAATCTGAATTTTTTTGTCTAGTTTGAGCATTATTTAATTGAGTGCTTGGAATATGCAAAAGGATAAAGAAAAAAGAATAAGAATGTCTAGCTTTTGGTGCAATTTTATCTTCTAGTGCATTGACTTAGCATTTTAATATTAGTTAGTGGAGTTTGTAGGATTAATTAATGATCTAGTACTTCGTGTAAGATGCTTTCTTGATTAACGTGTGGGCACAGTTTCCTAGGTTTAGGGTACACACTACGAGGTAGGGCACGAACTACGAGACGAATGTACTTTTCCTAAGTAAATGCACGCAAACCTAAATGTATGCACTTAGTTCAATGCAAGGCACACAAAATGAAACACGATTCTTAAACCTAGGTCAAGGCACACAAATCTAGGTTAGGGCACACGAAACGAGGTATCGCACGCAAATCGAGGTCGGGCCTCACATGATGTGCCCCAAAAATGCAATCTACTGCAACCAAAATTCGTATACCAAAATATCATCAATGAAGATCACCACAAATTGGTCCAAGTAGGGTTGAAACACCTTGTGCATCAAGTCCATAAAAGCTGCAGGGGCATTAGTTAGTCCAAATGGCATCACCACATATTCACAATGCCCATATCTCGTCCTGAAAGCCGTTTTAGGCACATCCTCCCTTTTGATCCGCAACTGATAGTACCCTTGCCTCAAGTCAAGCTTCGAATACACTTTGGCTCCTTGAAGTTGATCAAATAACTCGTCAATCTATGAAAGTGGGTATTTATTCTTGACGGTCAATTAGTTCAATCCTCGGTAATCGATGCATAGCCTCAACGTTCCGTCTTTCTTCTTTACAAATAGGACTAGCGCACCCCACGGAGATGAACTTGGTTGAACAAACCCCTTCTTCAACAATCCTTGCAATTGGTCCTTCAGTTATTGTAGCTCGGCTGGTGCCATACGATAGGGAGCTTTAGATATTAGCTGGGTGCCAGGAAGTAATTCTATAATGAACTCGATCTCCCGATTTTGGGGTAAATTGGGCAATTCTTCTGGAAACACATCCGCATAATCTTTAATCACTGGCATCTCTTCCAACTTAGCTTTGTCCAATGGCTTGTTGATGAGGTAAGCTAAGTATCCACTACATCCTTGTCTCAAGGACTTCACTGCTTTCGTAGATGAAATAATGGAACTCCCGGTGAAGTCTCTTCGACCCATTACCTCTAATATTGGTTGGCTGGGTATTTGGAACGTTACAATCTTCATCCGAAAATCTAGTTGGGCATGATGCTTTGCCAACCGCTCCATCCATAAGATGACTTCATAGTCTCGAAAGGGTAATACAATAAGATTGACTGAGAATTCCCTATCTTTAATTTGAATTTTACATGCTTTACAAGCTGAGCAAGTAACAAGTTTAGAACCCATCGGAGTACCAACTTCTACTTCGTAAGGCAAACATACAACTCGTAGTTTCACATGTTGCACACATAAGGGAGTAATAAATGAATGAGTAGCACCCAGATCAATTAGCACCCTAAAAGGTTGATTCAGTATCAAAAATGTACCTTCAACAACAGCGGTCTCCTCTGGAAGCTCCTCGCACTCAATAGCATAAGCTCGAGCCTGAACTCTAGGAACTAAAGTCTTGCCTCTACCAGCTGGTTTAACTTGGTTTTGTCCTCTTTGCCATTTAGGGCAATCCTTGATCTGATGCTGATCGCTGCCACACGGCACACATCATCCTAACTTCTTCTAGCACTGGGCCTCGGTATGCCCCTTCTTGTCACAGTAAGAACAGTTGATAGACTGAGTAACAAGTGAACTACCTGTGGATCCGTGGGTGGAAGAGGCTGACGGTGCTTTAGTCGGGCCACGGTTATTAACTGGTCTGTTTTGGCTCTGGCCCTGACTGCGACTCTGACTCTGGAATTTTCTCTGTTGACCTGGAGGCTGATATGGTTTCTTGTTCGATTGGCTCGAACCGACTCTATCAAGTTTCCTCTTCTCAACTCGGGAAGCAACAGCTAGGAGAACATAATAGGTATCAAAGTCATGGGAAGCCAACTGGTCCTGAATTTCTGGACTCAACCCATTCGTAAATTTCCACATCTTCGCCTCAGGGGTACTGACCATATATTGAGCATAGCGGGACAGTCGGTCAAAACGAGCCTCGTACTTGTCCACCGTCAGGTTACCCTGGTTCAAGTGCATGAATTCCTCAATCTGTCTCTGCTTGGAAACTGCATGTAAGTATTTCTCCTTGAAAGCCTTAGCGAAATTACCCCATAAACGAGGTGTATGATCAGTTTCCCAAAGTGCCTCCACATTGTACCACCAATGCTCAGCATCCACGTGCAATAGAAACACAGCGAACTCTACCTTTTCTTCATCAGTATAGTCAAGTGGTTTGAAAATCCTATCGATCTCAGACAGCCAAGCCTCTGCCTTGTCATCATCAGCTTCCCCGTGGAATTTGGACGGGCAAAAGTCAAGGAACTCCCGCATTCTTCTATGTCTCCCATGGTTAACATCATTCCTATTGTTGTTGTTGTTCTCTTCACGTGCATCTTGACGTTCCATCACTCATGACACGCGATCCATGGCATTCGCCATCATGTTAAACATAGCTATGCCGGGATTAGTTTGATAAGCATCTACGGTCTCTTGGGGCTCACCGCTTCTATTAGTAGTGCGAGTACTAGGCCCAGCCATCTATAGGCACAGATTACGATGAACAATTTATTGGAATACGACAAACAAGAATTTAATGCATAAGATATGCAACATATAACTTCATATAGATACACAATTTCTAGAAACAATTAAGACATGTTAATCACATAAGCACATAGAACATAGAAGGCACAATTAACATTATCACACATAAACAAGTCATCCTAATTACCTTAGGGCTTCTACCCATAGTCCGAGAGTTAAACCCGGCTTAAACAATCTAAGCTCTGATACCATTAAATATAAGGTGTCACACCCCAACCCGACCTATAGAGGTTAGACTAAGGTGTGAGCTAAACATTCAAGTCATTTCACGTACTTAATCGTTCATGAAGGTTCAATACTTAACGTTTAGCCTAAACTCCACAAATCTTCTGGGAAACCGGCAGCATAACGGCTATAATTGGGCTCTTGAGTTTGGCCTAATTCTTTAAACACCTCGAAACCTTCAATCTCAATTTCATTTCCAACTAAGATTACTATTTATCGTCAGTCGAAACGCCTACTAGTTAACTCGAAGTCTCGTTTGATTAACAACCTAGCATAATACGATGTCTCGTTTATTTGTTAATCCTTGGTACAAAGTACCTGTTGATCTAAACCTACAATTGAGTACCTGCTTAAGATTGGATAGATTTATTTTACTTAATCCTTTACCTGATACTTCTTAAGCTTGCGATAGATACTAACCAGTAGCAATAGCAAAAATGACCATAGTAGTGTCTATCTAGTTATGATCAGTACAAGCCAAAATTAGACCCCAAATTACAACAGGAGTCATTTACAATTCAACAACAAGCAAAATAAGAAATAGTCTTCAAGCAACATATCGTTCACAAAATGGCCATGGTAAAATAAGGCACGTAGGGCAAGCAATCATTCCAAGGAATCATCGTTAGGCACGTTGTCCTCGGGTACCTGTTCCTGGTCTTCTTCACCTGAGATGATAAAAGAGGGTGAGTCCTTCTGAACTCAGCGAGGGGGAACAAGAAATAAGTTTTGAAACTCATTTTCCGGTTCAACTTATGAAAACCCTTTTTTGCAAGCATGACATATATCACAAGTAAGTTCACAATATAATATAAAAGTAAAAGAACACAATTACCCGTCTTTCCTCCCCTAGGTCCTCTAGGAACCAAGCGAGAGTACTTATACACATAGTGAAAAGGATACGGTGAGCTTTTTGCTCTCAGTTCATTTCCAGTATCAGTTGTTGCGGCCGACTTCAAATTATCCCCTTATCACGCCAAATGGGTGTACTCCGGATGTACCCCGAAATCCTACGACCCAACTCTCCGAGAAAGTCAAGCCCCCAAGCGATAGAGGGAATTGGACAATGGTAGTCACGGTTGCACCGGTAAGCCCAATGCCGCCCGGTGTGCGTGAACGCTACCACTCCAGAATGAAAGGTTGCAACCTTGTATGCAATGCACATTTATGACATTTAATATATCACATTAGGAGGACAACAAAGTAGGTTGCCTCTGAGCAGTCATAAGATTGCACATTGACAAGTAAACACGCGAGACACGATATGACAAGTAATTTCACTTGAAAAGCACATGGAGTTATATGAATATTAAATGGGCAGCCATGTAACGCATGTAAATCAAGTCATATAACTCATTTCGAGGTTCACGTAATCAAATAATAAGATTATATAACAAGCAACGACATCTACGTGGGACCGGGTGTAAGAAAGGCCTACTTGTCAACATGTAATCATCGAAATCATGTTTAGGGCTATGAGGGCAACTATGGGCAGCCTACTAATTACATAATTAAACACGATATACATAGGATCAACACTTAGCGAGTTTTTCCTAGTCATTAGGGTTTCATTTCATGTTCACCCGTGCGATTAAGCCCTAAGTTGTCACGTAATTAAACTCAAGCCATGCATTGATTAATTAAAACACCCTCAAGCATTCAAAACAGTCCACACAACATCCAAGTGTCACAATCCCAAGCATTTAATACAACAAGAGAAGTTACAATAATTTTCAAAGCAATTCCCTAATTGAAAACCTCACTGAGATGGTCTGTTTTCTCACAATCATTGAGACAAGAAAACAACTCCAATTCTAGTGACCAAAATGTCAAATTAAAGCTTAAGGAGTGAACTAAATCCAAAAACAAACCTCGCATCATTTGGAGTTCGGGTTCAAGAGTTATAACCAAAACCGTGAGACTACGCAAAACTGTCCAGATTTGTATACATTTCAATACTTGTCGTTTTTGAGGACCTTAGTGTCAGATTTAGCCTTAGTCTATTTCTGACAAAAATGTCCAAAACTGAAAAATATACATTTCAATATTTGTATACATTTCATGCATTTTGGATATCATTTACTAAGTCAAAACTGGTTCGTTCTACAAGAACAGTGAATCTACCAAAACCTGCTTCATTTTTTCCAGACTTTCCAGATTTGGACACATTTTGATATTTTGCCATTTTGAGGACCTTAGAGTCAAAATTAGCTTTGGTCTATTTATGCGACAAATGCTCAAAACTAGCAAATCTAGTCACCTATAAATTTTCACGCATTTTCAACATTATTTACCTAGCCAAAAGCACTTCGTTCCAACAGAACAGAAAGCTGTCAAATACGCGATTTCACCTATCTTCACATTCTAGCCAAATATCTTGCCATGCATGTTTACCAAAGCTCATGTACACACATATATCACAAGTACAGAGGTAAAAATATACATTTAAAGGCATGGATGTGGTTTTTGAAAGGTTCTTAAGGAGTTTTAGCCCTCACCTTAGCAAGGCAACAAAGAAGATGCACAAACTCTTGATGAAACACAATGTCGACCTTTTTCCTTGCTTAGCCGAGAGACAAGTTGAGATTTCTCTAATTCCTAGCTTAGTAACCATGTTCTTAGTATGTGCAAGTGCTAGAACAAAAGAAAATGAAATGGAAGCTAACAAACTTACCTAAGCCGAAATGAATGTGCTATGAGATTGCATGTGCGACTTTTGCATTCTAGCTTGCTTGGTCGAGCTTCCTAGTAGCTTGCATGTCTTGAAGAACCTTTAGATGAAGAACTTAAGCTATGGAGAGTAGAATTTCAGCTAGGGCTGAGAGAGAGAGAGAAAAATTGAGAGAGTGAGAGAAAAATGAGAGAAAGAAAGAAAGAATGAAAGAAAAATGAAAAGCTTGATGGGTTTGATGCTTGTGTTGGCCTAGGGCCTTGAAATTTCAGATTTTGTGTCTTCAAGGATTATGATTTTGAATCACCTAGTATGGGCACTTGCATATGTCGAGAATGGGTGCATTGGGTAGGGTTTTTGAGGCTTTTTTTTTTGTTTTGTGTCACAACATGTCATAGAATGTCTAGGAATTAATTTTGAAATTGCAATGCATGCACAAATGCAAGAGGTGGTCGGCCAAGGCTTGCAAAATTCTGAATTTTTTTCATCTTTTGTGCATTATTTAATTGTGTGTTTGGGATATGCAAAGAATAAAGAATAAAGAATAAGAATGTCTAGCTTTTTGTGCAATTTCGTCTTCTAGTGAGTTGACTTAGCATTATAATACTAGATTGTGGAGTTTGTAGGATTAATTAATGATCTAGTGCTTCGTGTAAGATGCTATCTTGATTAGCGTGCGGGCATGCTTTCCTAGGTTTAGGGCACACACTATGAGGTAAGACACGAACTGCAAGATGAATACACGTTTTCCAAGTAAATGTACGTAACCCTAAAGTTATGCACGTAATTCAATGCAAGGCACACAAAATGAAACACGACTCTTAAACCTAGGTCAAGGCACGCAAATCTAGGTTAGGGCACATGAAACGAGGTATCGCATGCAAATCGAGGTCGTGCCTCACACCTGTAAGGTCACTTTTCCCGAATACCTTACTTACATAGAACTACCCTCGACTTGATCCATTCCAATGATGGTAGGTAGGCAACTCTTTTTCGAGAGAGCGGTTGAGAAAGATTTTGTATTGAAACCTTGGGACTCTGTCCACTTTCGTCGAATGGCTGCTAACCATTATTCTGGGTAGATCTTGCAACGATACCCTTAGCCCAGTCTTTATATCCAATCCCCGATGATAGATATTTTATAACAAATTCCACCAGGATAGAATAAGGCTGTAAGCAAACCATTGAGAACCCTATAGCCCTGCTAGCAAGGAAACTAACCCTTCGCTTAAATATTTTATTCTAGAGTAAGTTTACTTGAGAAGGCTTAAAGCTCTACCTTGCAGTTCAAAGTCTAGAAGAAATTCCTGTCCTTGTCTGTCTTTCGGGCTATTCGTTCTTTCCTTCAGTTGGTTCGAAGAGAAATGGAGGTATAACACCATTTCCTAGGCCCTATGCTTTATTCGTAGCTTTTGAGGGGGGCCCACCTCACCTCTCCCCCTCCCATGGCCGAGCGCATCCTTTACTTAATGCGTCGACCATGGCCTCCTTAGTTTATCGGAACTATCTTTCGGTACAATCATTCCTTCGTTCTCGGAAGTATCTTTTTAGAAGTTCGATCCTTGCCCCCTATTTCTTTCCAATTATTTTCTTACATTAGTTGTCTTCTTGATAATAAGACTCTAAAAAGTTCTCTAATATGATTTTGATCTTTTTATAATTACCAATGGAAGCTGCAAGATCGACCATTTCACTATCGGTTTTCGTATCAATATCAAATTGGGAAATTGCAAGATTTTTGTCTAAATAGTGGTAATCCACCTCTGTGAAATTGAGTTACGGATACTTATTATGTACCTCCATTAATTGACAATGCCCCTTCACATATTTAAATAGGACGGCTTCCAACTTCTTTTGACTAGCAGTCGTGACCTGGGGAGCGGACGTCTAGTCCTGCTGTTGATGGACAAGTGGGTATGAGCCCCAGGACAGGTTTTCCCTCGGATCTTGCGAAACTAGAGGAAAGGGGTCCAAAGGAGAAGGAAGCAGTGGTTGCCTGCTAGATCCAAGATCCATTCTTCCTAACGAAGGATATAAAAAATGGAGAGCTTTACTAAGTTCGTCCATAAGGAGCAACCTGGTCGACAAGATTATTTTGTACATAAAAAAAAAAGAGAAGTTCATATAAACAATAAAGAATAGTCTTTTTTTGAAATGAGACCCTCCTTACTAGGGGGAGAGAACTAAATTGAGTCCATAGACACTCCCTTGGACTACCATAACCAAAAAAATAAAAATAAATGCTCATCCGGACCTTTATCCCGTTCGTGTGAGTCATTATTTTCACACCTAGGCACCGCTTCCGTTTCACCAAATCTGGCAAAATTCCATGAGAAAATTGAGTAGAAACATGAGTTGGCTTTATAAAAAAGTATCTATAGAATAAGCACTGTGAACTATCAGCTTCAAAAAGATAGTTGGTCCTTCTATCACTAATGATACCATTTTAGGACTCAGGTAGACTTTAATGCACTGAACACTAAATAAATCTCTCAATAAAGAAAGAGGGAAGCTTCTTCCAATATGTACTATAGAGAGCTGTGGTTGGTTGTTGACCAACGGAAGACATGGGGCATAAAGAATAGATTGGCTACTTCTAAAGCTCTCTTTCTTCTCTTATATAAATAGTTAAGATCCACTCCTAAAAGCAGCCGCAATCTTATATACGACACCACTAAATGAAACTTCCTTCCCGCTTAAGGCACTAGTTCGGATGGAAACCCTAATCAGGGGATATGCAGATAGCCAGGGGTGACCAGATAGAGCGCCCAAGACTTGGCAGGGAACGGGACCGTGATTCTGAACAGGAAAATACAAGATGGACAAGAGGAAACCAAACAAAGAAAGCCAATCAGAAATGAGTTTATCACTATGCGAATCAAAAATCAAACTCGGAGCGAGAATGAACATCATTACTTAGGGCTAGGCTAGGTCGCTTGGGGCTTATGGCGCTTCCTCTACGGCTTCTTCTGTTTGGTTGCTTTCTGAGCTTAAAGAAGGCAAAAAACTATCAACAGGGGCAGTGCCATGGGGAAGGAAGCAGATGGAATCCAGCCGGACAAGCACTAGCTTTCGGTAGACTAGCTCGCTGCTCCAAATAACTAATACAAAGAAATAAGGATAAGAATGAATGTCACGTACAGCGCTGCTGAAGGAGCTCTTGAAAGAGCCCATCTTGGATACTAAAGAAATAAGTGGCAAGATAGGCAACCAAAGGATGATGAGGCAGGCAGGTAAAAGAAAAAAAGAAAGTCACATTTGCCCTTCAACCGAGCTAACAATCCTTGTTCTACTTGTCTAGCAGCTTCTTTATATGAGTCTTTTACCTTCGTTTTTAAATTCACTCAAATCAAGTAAGCGTTACATCATTTCCTTCCTTTCCAGGCTTACTATAGGTCTTGTTGTTCCAGAATAATTGACTTTCAACTCAAAGCATTCATGCAAGAAATGGTGCCAAAAGGATAGAGGAGGAATTCGCAGAATTTCTTGTCAACAGGAACACAGAACGGAGAGTAGTCCCTCTTTCGGTAAGGTGAAAAAAGGCCTCCACGGGATGGTCCTTTCTGGAGTTGACGATGAGAAACTTTCCTAGTCCTCATTCTTCTTTTCCCAACAACCTTATTCATTTGTTTACACTCTCTCATGATAGATTGGTTTAGTTCCTACTGTAATCCATAAGATAGGATCCATGACCTACTCTTCTCTAGGCGTTTACACATGTTAATTTGTATGATTAAGCATCTTCGTCGGATACTTATCCAGCCAGCCCTAGCTTTTTCTCTTTTGTGTCGGAAACAGCCTTTCGTTCATCTGCTTCATCTCGTTCTAAGGAACGAATAGAACCTTGCCTAGTATGTTAGACCAGTTTCAGTGAGTGGAAGTGAAGCAAAGACAAAGGGCGCTAAGAAAGGTAAGTGCAAAAAGCAAGCGAGCCCTTACTATAAAGGGGCTTCCCGCATAGTGGGAACTTACAAATGTATAAGATCTTTCTGGTGCTTTTGAAATAACTGCTTATATACTATAAATGACTTAACAAGTGCTACTTTCAATCAAACAACCTCCCATTAGTGGATGAAATGGAGGGAAATAGGGTTGTATAAAAAGTAAGGAAAAAAGGCTATCTTCTACTACTATTGATTAACTTGTTCTATAGATGCCAGATGCTTAAGCCTATTCTTGCAAGAGACGTGACATAATTGCTAAATCAATTCTTTCCCTCTCTCACAACCTAGTATGCTCGTGGTCAAGGAAAGCCCGTCTTTTTGGTTGACGAAACTCCTTTTGTAAGACCTTGGTAAATCAGTTCTTTTTACTCATATTCATGTGTTATGGATTCTCGAACAAGAATAGCAGATTCAATAGCAATGGAGTCGCGAAAAGAGCCAGTCTCTCTTTTTAGAAGCTATCTTGTGAAAGAGTAGTAAGAAGGAGAGTTTGAAAGCCCACAGAAAAGGTCTAACTTCTTTTCTTGTTCACAATCCCTTTCATGTTTGAGGGAAGAAGACGGTGCTATAGAATTTGAATCCCCTCTATTTCAATAAGGTAAAGGCATAGGCGAGTTTCCTTATTCCCAGTAATGAATATTGAATATTTTTGCATATTTGATTGAAAGTGCTATTCCCTTGCCTTGTTTCCAGTACTTGAAAGTATATCCTGAGCTAGCTTCCTTTAGGTCATCCAGTGAGAAAGACAGTCTTATTCCATCTCTTGGAAGTTCTCTGCCATCCATTGATAGAAAGCTTAATTCATTGAGTGAAAGATGGCTTAATGGAAGTTGTAGTGTCTGGGACTTCTGTTCCAGCCTTAGGAGATACAAGTTTGCAGGTGAATAAATGATTTCCTTATTTCTTCTTTCCCAGCAATTTGAGATCCAATAGAAGTGGGAATGCCGCTTGTGATAAATCCAATTATAGATGTATTGTATAAAGGACAGTTATCAAACGGAAGCTATAATATACTTATACTTGATCGACCGAAAGTACCTCTTTGCGAGATATGTTATCAAGCTTGGGTGCCTTACATAGCAAACTAGGACAAATTTAGTTTTCAAGCTTTGACATTTTTTTATTTAAACAAAAACAAGCGGCGGGAATAGAAAATGTAGCCCCTATTTCTTAAAAAGAAGATAGATAGGTCCACGAGTTAAGACAAAGAAGTTATGACTAATCCAGTAGGAATTTACCCACGAGGGTAAGAGGCAGTATCAGCACCGGTGAAAGCAGGGATAGGTACAGTCGTATTTGATTGAGAGTCTGATACCCTTTAACAAGAAAGGGAACTGCTGAACGATACTTTGGTGCTCCTACTGGTTCGATTCTTCCTTCTTCTGAGTCCTCTAGGGTATCTTAGAGGATTGGATGATCCGGGTATGAGTCATGTCTCTCTCATTGCTTTCTTTCAAGCTCATTGCGAAGCTGAGACATTACATTAGCGGGTGCGCCCGAAGCAGCTTAAACATCCTACTTTCGGGAACCTTTTTTCTTAAAGAAGGAATAGCTTCGCTCTCTATAAATTGAGACTCTCGGTGAATAGATGCAATCATAGTATAGTATACCTTCTCCATCATAGAAGGCATCTTCCGGACAGGGGCCGGGTATCTATAGAAAGCATAAAGTGTTAATTCCAGCCACTGTACTGTAAGTGCTACATTATCCGTCGATTTATCCCTAGGCTCACAAAGCTCATAG
Organism: Ehretia macrophylla; assembly: GCA_037974665.1. NCBI lineage: Eukaryota > Viridiplantae > Streptophyta > Magnoliopsida > Boraginales > Ehretiaceae > Ehretia > Ehretia macrophylla. The sequence goes on from CM075770.1 coordinate 55,886,901, forward strand.
CTAGCTTGGGATATAGCAGAGTATACCGATAGCTCTCAAGGAGTACCATTATCTTAAAGAAAGACTGTTGAAACCCAATCTCGTGAGTTAACTTCCTTTCATCCCTAATACCTTGAATTTGGAATATGAACTACAACCCGTCTGAAGCATATACTTTTTCTTTGACTTCCACTCTTTGCCGCATTGACTGTGCTCGGATTGCTGGAGCCTAAACAGGTTAGTGCTTTGCCGGATCTAGGAAAAGCAAATTTCTATTTAGGTGTTTTAGCACAGGAGATAATGTAATGCAAGTCTAACACTCATATTAGAAGGGATTGAACTTTAAAACAACTTAGGAGTAGGGGCTTATGGTCCACGCATTAAAGCTCTTATTTTAGGTTTGAAAAAGCGATTTTTTTTTCATCTTTTATGCTATCAAACTTAAATACCTCAGTCGTAGGGCTCAGAGACAGTCTAACTTTGTTCTTCCCCATCTACCAAAAAATTAAAGAGCATGGAGTAGTCCCTATGGGGCACCGAGGCAGGAAATGATAGAGCTTAGGATCTAGGGTTTTCATTGACCAGCGATCAGAAAGTGGTCAAAGTCAGGTAAGATCGAGCGGGTTGAGCAGCAGGAAGAGAATTGGTCTAATCTTAGTTAAACCGTAGTCAGAGTCATAAGGAAAATACCAGTTGGACAGGAAGCACCCACTGGTCAAGCCATTGGCTAACGCTCGTCTTCTTGCTTTAATTCTATCCTGAAAGTCAATAAAAGTCTTTAGTGACCATGCTTCCCCGGAAAAAAGATAAATAATTGGCTGAGTAGGCTTGTCTCGGATGGGCATAGTTCGAATAGCTCGTCATAAGGGTAAAGCACACTTCCTTAAAGTACTTCTAATAAACTAAGGCATACTCGCTTGGACCCTCATAATCATCGCAAGGTTCCTTTCACTCTACTAGCCTTGATTGGCGGACGAAATCTCACTCAGTCTCACCCATTTTGTTGGATGATCTCAAAGATTTTTCTTTAGGAAATTTCCTTATCTCTACCTTTCTATGAATGCTAAACCCCATCTGTGATACCCGAGAACATTGCTATGATTCATTAACTGTTTCATCTACTATTTGTACATTTTCACTATCCATTTACTTGTTGTTTTCCTTGGTTACTATTCATTATATTTTCCAACTATCTATTTTCTTCGAATTAGCATCTTTCTTAAATCAAATTAATTATGTTAGGAATGAGAAAAATGTGCATTTGAGCATTTAGTGTTGAGAGCATTCGTTTAGGAAATGTTTTATTGAACTAGTGAATAGTGTTATGTAGTTAAACTTTATGTTTTAGTTAGCTAATACATTAACGCGCATTGAGACTCGTTTTTAAGCTAAATAGTCTCAATTTTATAGACTTAACAATCACCCAACTCAGCACCACTTAGCATATATACTCACACACACACATTAAGCTCATAAAACAAAAAACAAAGAGAAGCTAAAACTACTGTAGCAAATCCAAAAATAGCATAGGAGGAGAAATATAGATTTTTGCTCAACAAATTCTCATTCCAAGCCAAGCCAAGCTAGGTGCAAGTGGTTCAGGGTGTTTACTAGCCTCCTAGGAGCTCCTACGCGCAATAGGTCAGGGATTTCATACCTATTTTTGCATTTCAAAAATGTGACAACATTCTTGAATTTATTGTTTTGCTCTTAAATGCTAATGCAATGCTCAAATATGCTTATGTATGTTATATATAAGTATTAGAGACCTAATTTATGCTATCGTTTCGTAAGTTAATCGGTTGAAATTGCTCGTTGAATATTTGGCATGAATAGTGACGAGAATGTTAGGGTTTTGTAAAATTGGACTTTATAGCTTGAATCAATGATCCTAATAGGTGCTTTAGATGTTAATGAAAGTAGTGTAAAGGCCCTATAACATTTAATTGTTCATAACCTAGCAAAAGAATGAAATAGCCGACTTTTAAAAAGTGGTTTCGGGGTTATCGGGAATCCGGGTAAAATTGGCCTTCATTTTTGGTCTTCCTAGGCTAAGTAGACCCTAATTATGTTTTGGTAGCCTTCGTTTGAGGCTTGGGTGAGGTACTTGTAGTACAAAGTCAAAAGAGGGAATTTGGGACTTTCAGGCTAAATGCAGGTGTTTGCGAGATTTCGAAGGTCATATAGGTGCCTAAGGGGTTAACTAGAAGCATGGTATAGGCCGGTTCCTAATCTAGAACCATAACATGAGTTTGGAAGGAAAACAGATTGAATAACAAAAGGGTTTAAGTGCAAAATCAATTGTCTCACGCTTCTAAGACCTTGGCATGACTTCTTGTGTGTTTAAATGTAGTTTCAAGTTGTTTTGGAGCTTTTGGTATAGTTCTATGTGTATCTTGAGTATTCCCCTTTGGAAATCTCTTAATTGCTTATATGAAACTACTTCTTTTCTAACTGTTTCGAGGTTAACCTACTTTGTTGATCCACCCACGTGTTATTGCTTATATTTTTGATAATTTCTTGCCATTGATAAGTGCATTGCTTAGTGGTTGCGCAACCATAGTGTCAGGGATGGTTGTATTGAATATCAGCTGGGCGACGGCGGGCTTGCCAGTGGATATTTGATATCCGCACCTTATTCCCTCACTCGCCTGTTCTGGAGATTGCCAGGGGGTGTTGGGTTGTAGGATTATTGGGGTACATCCGGAGTACACCCACTGGAGTGATTAGGTTATGCCGGCATTTTGATCATGGATCGTGGTTCATGATCAAGATAAGAGAATTCTGGAGTGTTGGGGTTGAGTGTATCGTATCCTTTGATATGTGTGGTTATTTACTGTTTCAAATGTACTTTACTTGCCTTCTTGCTTAACTACTATAATTGTTGCATTGCACGTCCCGAGTAGTTTTTATCCCTCACTGGGCAATTGTGGTTGTTCAGACCTCGCTAACATATTTCAGGAGGTGCAATTGGAGGAGGAGTTGCCTTAGTTGCTGTGTTATACTTGCGTGAGTTGGATTTATGGTTCTTGCTGTTATGTGGAGATCTTGTTTGCTCTACCTTATGATCTATTTTGTAGCCTAAGTGCTTATGTACATGTTTGAGTGATTGTAAGCTGAATGCCAGTTGATTGTAGTAGGAGATATGAACTATGGCATGTAATTACTTATATTTATACTATTAGCTTCTTTGCATGCTTGGGAGTGAACGATGGGTTGTTTTTAATTTCTAAGAATGCTTAAAAGCTATCATGGAGTGGCATGATAAGCGGTTTTGTAAAGAAGTTAAGTTATGAATGTATGCTTGTGTGTATCTAAACTGTTTGTATGTCTTAAGGCTCGGATGGCCTTAAAGTTGAGATCTTTATTTTGGAAATGGCTTTATTGTTGTTCTATAGCTTATTGAATGCTTACAGGTTTTCAAAATGTCCACATTATAGGGGAGACTCTGTCCGTTTTTCCCTAAAATTTTGAGACCGGGTTGGAATTGGGTTGAGAATAGCTTGGTTATTAGAGCCTCTAGTCTCGTGAGGGATCGGGACGTTATAGGTGGTATTAAAGCTTAGTTAGCTCTAAGTCGGGATAGGGTCCTCTGCCTGTCAGGTAGTAAAACTTTTGTGTGTGCTTGTAAAGTATGTTTTGAAAGTGTGTGCCTTTATGTGAGGTTGTGTGTCTTGAATGGAATGTGTATACATATATGATATAGTTACGTGTTATATGTTAAATGTATGCTAAGTGAAGTAAAGTGGCTAGTTGTGCATCAAATTGACCTCGTGAATCAAATTGACCTTGTGAATTGTTAATTGCTCGAACTGTTGCTTGTAATGTGTGTATTTGAATGTCTTGGATTGGGTTGTGTTATGATTGACTTGACTATCGTGCTTGAATGACTTTGATCATTACACTGTTTCATAAACTCTTATATAAACATGTTTGTAAAATAGTTTAAAACATATATGTGTAAATGTGATATCTTGGCATTCATACATGTTCCGTTGAAATGGAAAGAAAGACTTCTTCCTCCCCCTAAGGAGAAGTGATTAGCAACAGGCCCTCCAAGTTATGTGGATTAGTAGGAATGAGAGGCAATTAATAAGCCCTTTATTTGGGAATTGGTATTGTAGGCGGAGCTCAGTTATTGGGATTTCTTCCAAGGCATTCTTCTCCGCTCAACAGTCAGAAATGAATGGCTTCCTTTGGGATTTCTATATGACTGTCCTCTGGGTTTTCCTATTGAGTATTCTTCTAGTATTTTCTTGTTGGTATTGCTCGGAGGACTTAGTTTGGGATTCTAATCAAACTTATTATATGGAATTATCTTCGGTATTTGTACTCTAAATTCTTATTGGTATTTTCTTGCCACTCTTAGTAGGGATTCTGTTCTTCTATGGTATTCATGCCCAACGGGATTCTTATTCGGATGTCGAGATAGTATCTTCATTTGAGCCTTTATTTGGCCTTCTTACTTGGGAATTCTTAGGCAGTACTAATGGAATTCTTATCTGGGTTCTCATTCATAATTCTTCTTGGAACTGCTTATTTGGTATCTTTCTTGACATTCTGCTCGGGATTTCTACTTGGCATTTTCATATGATGTTCATTTGAGGAGACCGTGTCTTTTTCAGTAACTGTTCAAGAGTAATCAGAGTTAGTTTTCAGTTGATGCAGAGTTCTCTTGTGAAGAAAAATTGCATGGATGCAATTTGTTTAAGGGGGAGAGGATGTGACGCCCGAGAACATTGCCATGATTCATTAACTGTTTCATCTACTGTTTGTGCATTTTCACTATCCATTTACTTGTTGCTTTCCTTGGTTGCTATTCATTACGTTTTCCAACTATCTATTTTCTTCGAATTAGCATTTTTCTTAAATCACATTAATTATGATAGGAATGAGAAAAATGTGCATTTGAGTATTTAGAGTTGAGAGCATTCGTTTAGGAAATGTTTTATTGAACTAGTGAATAGTATTACATAGTTAAACTTTATGTTTTAGTTAGCTAACATATAAACGCGCATTGAGACTCGTTTCTAAGCTAATTAGACTCATTTTTATAGACCTAACACTTACCCAACTCAACACCACTTAGCATATATACTCACACACACATATTAAGCTCATAAAACAAAAACAAAAAAAAGAAGAGAAAAGCTAAAAATACTGTAGCAAATCCAAAAATAGCATAGGAGGAAAAATAGAGATTTTTGCTCAACAAATTCTCATTCCAAGCCAAGCCAAGCTAGGAACAAGTGGTTTAGGGTGTTTGCTAGCCTCCTAGGAGCTCCTATGCCTAATAGGTGAGGGATTTCATGCCTATTTTTACATTTAAAAAAAGTGACAACTTTCTTGAATTTCTTGTTTTGCTCTTAAATGCTAGTGCAATGATCAAATATGCTTATGTATGTTATATATAAGTAGTAGAGACTTAATTTATGCTATCATTTCGTTGTTTAATCGGTTGAAATTCCTCGTTGAATATTTGGCATGAATAGTGACAAGAATGTTAGGGTTTTGTGAAATTGGACTTCAAAGCTTGAATCAATGATCCTAATAGGTGCTTTAGATGTTAATGAAAGTAGTGTAAAGGCCCCATAACATTTAATTGCTCATAACCTAGCAAAAGAATGAAATAGCTGACTTTTAGAAAGGGGTTTCGGGGTTATCGCGAATCCGGGTAAAATTGGCTTTCATTTTTGGTATTCATAGGCTAAGTAGACCCTAATTATGCTTTGCTAGCCTTCATTTGAGTCTCGGGTGAGGTACTTGTAGTACAAAGACAAAAGAGGAAATTTGGGACTTTTGGGCTAAATGCGGGTGTTTGGAAGATTTCAAGGGTCCTATAGGTGCCAAAGGGGTTAACTAGAAGTATGGTATAGGCCGCTTGCTAATCTAGAACCATAACATGAGTTTGGAAGGAAAACGGATTGAATAACAAAGGTGTTTAAGTGCAAATTCAATTGTCTCACGCTTCTAAGACCTTGGCATGACTTCTTGTGTGTTTAAATGTAGTTTCAAGTTATTTTGGAGCTTTTGGTATAGTTTTATATCTATCTTGAATATTCCCATTTGTAAATCTCTTAATTGCTTATCTGAAACTACTTCTTTTCTAACTGTTTCGAGGTCAACCTACTTTGTTGATCCTCCCACGTGTTATTACTTATATTGTTGATATTGTCTTGCCATTGATAAGTGCATTGCATAGTGGTTGCGCAACCATAGTGTCAGGGACGGTTGTATTGAATATCGGCTGGGCGGCGGGGGGCTTGCCAGTGGATATTCGATCTCCGTACCCTATTCCCTCACTCGCCTGGTCCGGAGATTTCCAGGGGGTATTGGGTCGTAGGATTATCGGGGTACATCCGGAGTATACCCATTGGAGTGATTGGGGTTATGCCGGCATATTGATCGTGGATCGTGGATCGTGGTTCGTGATCAAGATAAGAGAATTCTGGAGTGTTGGGGTTAAGTGTATCGTATCCTTTGATATGTATGGTTATTTACTGTTTCAAATATACTTTACTTGCCTTCTTGCTTAACTGCTATAATTGTTGCATTGCACGTCCCGAGTAGTTTTTATCCCTCACTGGACAATTGTGGTTGCTCATAAATCGCTAACATATTTCAGGAGGTGCAATTGGAGGAGGAGTTGCCTTAGTTACTATGTTATACTTGCGTGAGGTGGATTTATGGTTCTTGCTGTTATGTGGAGATCTTGTTTGCTCTACCTTATGATCTATTTTGTAGCCTAAGTGTTTATGTACATGTTTGAGTGATTGTAAGCTGAATGCTAGTTGATTGTAGTAGGAGATATGAACTATGGCATGTAATTACTTATATTTATGCTCTTAGCTTCTTTGCATGTTTGGGAGCGAATGACCGGTTGTTTTCAATTTCTAAGAATGCTTAAAAGCTATCATGGAGTGGCATGATAAGATTTTTTGTAAAGAAGTTAAGTTATGAATGCATGCTTGTGTGTATCTAAACTGTTTGTATGTCTTAAGGCTCAGATGGCCTTAAAGTTGAGATCTTTATGTTGGAAATGGCTATATTGTTGTTCTATAGCTTATTGAATGCTTACATGTTTTCAAAATGTCCACGTTATAGGGGTGACTTTGTCTGTTTTTCCCTAAAATTTTGAGACCAGGTTGGAATTCGGTTGAGAATAGCTTGGTTATTAGAGCCTCCGGTCTCGTGAGGGATCGGGGCGTTACACCATCTGCTTCTACGTCGAGAGTCTGTAATACTCGTCGAGTGCTTGAGAAGAAAGAAGGATTGCCTGGCTTGGTCCTATGAACAAATGACTGGGTTGCCAACTACCGTGGCCGTTCACTGCTTGAACGTTAGGGATCAGACACCTGTAAAGCAGCCCCCGAGGACGTGTCCCCCGATGGTTATAGACACAATTATGCAAGAAGTGGACAAGTTGATCAACGTGGACTTGCAGTGTTACAGTATGCTACCAGGCTGGCCAATCTCGTTCCAGTCAAAAATCAAAATGGCAAGAGAAAGATATGCGTCAACTACCGAGACCTCAACAAGGCCTGCCTAAAGGATGACTTCTCTCTGTCGAACATAGATATACTTACCTATCGACAAGGGTTTGAAAAGTTCTCATTTATAGATGGCTATAGTGGGTATAACCAGAGTTGGATGGCTCCCGAAGATGCCAAGAAGGCTGCATACTGAACGCCTAAGGGGAACTTCTGTAACAAAGTGATACCATTTGGGTTAAAGAACACGGGTGCTACATATCAGCGAGCCATGACCACCATATTCCGAGAGAAGATGCACAAAGAGAACGAGGACTACATCGACGATATAGTGGTAAAGTCAGACAAATGGGAGAATCACATTGCAGTATTGTCTGGAAGGATATTGAATATCAAAAGTAGAATCTTCCTTTATCGACACGACTGCAAGAGCAGAGCAGGGGAAAGGAATAGCACCGGTCTTGACTCTGACACTATTATTTTTCGAGCAGATGTCGGCATTTCCGCTGGTAAAGAGACATCTCAATAAGAGCCTTTAGGTGCACCGTTTTCATCCAACTAGAAATATTTTTAGATAAGAAATGCCTCTTATTTATTGTTCATAGTGGATTGATATTCCGTTTTCTTCTATAGCCAAAGCCAAGGATGGTAAAGCTCAGATGTCTGGTAAGGATAGGAAAAGATCTAAAATGGAGTTGATATATCCCTTCGGTTCGTCCTTAGTTGTATTCATGGAAAAAAGGGGTTTGATCACATTAAATGATTTAAGGGCAGTTCGAGTGAAGAAGAAGAAATAAGATTATTATCTTCCAAGACATCTCTACGCTATCTGCAACTTTGATATGTCATTACTATCGATCAAGCTCAACCTGCCTATGGTATGTAAACCTCTAGATTGGTCGAGTACCTGCCAGCCAAGTCAAAGCCCTAGAAATCCGTCCGAACTCTCTACGGGGTAACTTAAGTCGGCCTATCGGCGAAATGTATGATTGTTACCGCTTGTTAAGTACCGGTAACATAAATCATATTACTATAGATATTTTTGAAAAGGGTAATTGCGAAAAATTGTGTCGTGTAATGAACACACTATAGTGTTAGGCATTTAAAATAAACAGTGATTGGTTGAATCAAATTCTAAATAATGAGGATTTATTTGTATCATATGGCTATCTCATGCCTAAATTTCTAGCCTCTATGAATCTAAAAGATGTATTCCCCTTACTTAGAGAGTTTTACATGAAGGATAATGTTATTAATAATATCAGTAGCTTTAACGAGATGTTAAATACTTTATCTAAGAACATACATCGTGCTCGTTTTGAGCAATTGATTATCAAGTTGGCTACTGCCTTGGATGGTTTTCATTTTGATTTGCCAGCCTTTCTCGACTTCCGAGGTCGAATCTACCATAGTGGGGTCTTGCATTTCCATGAGCGTGATCTAGCAAGAAGCCTGATCGTCTTTGCTGATTGCAACTCTATCGACGAGAATATAAAAAATTAGATATTTGTTGCAGCAGTTTCCTTCCATTACAAGTCTTTCGACTTGGCCGAGGAGGCAAAAAGCTGGGCAATTAATTGGTCAATAAATCTTTTTGGTAGAAATGATGAGAATTTTGATAGCAATGAGAATTTAAAGATCTTAGATGATAAGATTATCATGAATGGTCAGGATGCTAAACACCCCTTTTAGTTCATGGCCAATCTAAGGGCATTCATCTATAAGAAATGGGACCTTCTTTCGAGCATTCCTATTATCCAAGACTCCTTAATGAGTGCATATCAGATCTCTAGTTACTTTTTGATGGATGAAACCTTGGCTAAGAGAACGAATCTCATCCCATCTTCGGATGGAAAAATCCAAGATGTTTATTCTTCGATCCACGAGGAGCTCAAGGTGTTCATGAAATCAGAATAGGAAAATGAGAATCTATCAACGATAGTTTGTAATCACCTCACTCATAAGCTAGTCAAAGGTATCTTTATGCCTATTATCTATGGCAAAACTTTAAATAGCATGGCCAGCGATATCACTTCATCACTGATAAGGAATGCTTCGATATTGCCTCTGTCTGCTTTAAGTTCTGGAAGACTAAATATCAAGGCTTGGAAAGCCTGATCCGGTTGATCAGCAATATAGGCTGGATCACGTCTTTGCGGAATAGCCCTGTTTTCTATAGAGCCCCTTACTTTGGTACAGTATTATACGATAATGATGACCGAAAATATTACAATTCCTAATAATATTCTTAAGAAGAGGCGTCGAGTGAGTCTCAAAGTTCCTACTTCTAAGAGAGATCGTACGAAGACTTTAGTCTCTATCTTCATAAACTCCATCCATAAGGAGGATGCATATATTGCAATGAGTGTAGTAGATGATATTTTTCAAGAAATACAAGCGCCTATATACACTGTGCACGACAACTTTCTAACTACTGCTCTATATAGCCATAATATACCAAGGAATTATAGTAGAGTCTTTCGTAGCATGGGCCCTCTACTTTCAATCATCAACGAGTTCATTTATATGAATCTGATTTATCCAATTGAAAAAGGGGAGTCTGAAGTACCTACAAAGCAAGACCTTGAGCATAAGGTAATCTCTAAAGATCTTCTTCATTATTATTTAAAGGCTAATGTACCTGAGAACATAAGCAAGAAGATGATGAAAACTTGGGAAGAAAGGATCTCGGTAATACTGACCTCTTACGAGAACTATACTCGTATTGTATGCGGTGATTTAAAATCCGGGGATTGTTGACTAGCTCATGAGAATAAGTGGCAGAAATTCTAGTTAAAGTTAGTAGATGGGGAAATGACCAATAACAGCGTGCACTATTAAAATGATGATGATGATGGCATACACTAGAGACAGCACAACTACTTAACAATTATTGAATCGCTTGTATCAAAAGATTGAACGAACGAAATGGCTAGATCCGCATGCTGGGTTAATCATAGCTTCACATCACTTCAACGAGCCTTTACACTATTGTTAACGATATAGACCTACTTAGTCTTGCGACCATGGATCTCTTAATCCAGTTTGCTTACCCATTCTTATCTGGTTACACTAAGTTCACAATTTCATATACCATGAGGCGATCTTGCGAAGTGGATATCTCATTTACGCTAAATAGTGCTATCCCCTTGCCTTATCAAGATTGTAAGTTAATTCCAAAGAGTGGGGTCTATGCTCATATATATCAATAAATTACTATATATAAAGAAATCAATGACAGAGATTATGTTCTTCAACTCATGATCTGAGTCTATATGGAAGGCAAAAAGATGGATATACCCGCCCTATCTTCAGAGGAGAGAGATAACTCACCTAGATCAATCATTCAAGGCAGATTGAGTGAGATCAAGCCAATAACAGCTAGAGAGATCCGAAATTGTTAGCATAGCTATCCAACCCATATCACAACTGTCACGCCCCAACTCGACCCCACCTACGATCAGTCAGGATGAAACGGAATTTCGGCAGTATAACGACAGTAATAAAGACACCGAGGCTCTAAACCAACCTCTCAGAACATCATATAATCAACTCCTCAACCAAACAACAATCAATTTCTTAAAACCATTAACAATATACAACATAACCATATTATACAACAATCATTCTTAGACGATCCATTCATAGTTATATGCCTCCGTTCTAACATAATATCTTAACTTTAACATACATTTCAAAATAGACTATAAACCAATTTAGTAATCTAAACAAGGTCAAAAGAAGACTACTAAACCATTATACATAAGTCTTTATACTAAGGTAGGTTTTATAATACATCATATTACATTAACTATAAACAATCTCATGGCAAAGACTCCTGCACATAAGACTCATCCACGTAAGGTACATTTTCCTCTTCTAGAGGCACGTACCCGTAATCTTGCTCAAGGACACCTGTATGTATGCAATAATAGAGAGTGAGCTTATATAAACAAGCTTAGTGAGGATCCGATAGATCTCTAACAGTATTTACTATACTCCTTGGAAATGATCCTTTGAGTAGTAAACACGCAATAAAATATCAATAACAATATAAACACACAACTATAATGACCAATCAATAAAGGATACTCAATTTGGTGTAGCTCCATACGCCATCACGATCTCAACCATTCTTCTTATAACTCCTTATTACTCACGCACCCGAGGTACCTCACTAGCCTCTCCCTCCATGACACCTCCGTCATGCGAGCTGGAGGTAGTCTCTGGTAGTCATGCCGTTATCAACCTGACAGCCCGACGCTGCCCGAGAGGTGGCACACACATACCAAGACTCAACAATAATAATAAACATCATTCACATGAGGACAGTCTAGCAGAACTGCCTATCTCCCGGTTCATCAATCATCAATCAATAATAATCAATAATCATCCATCAATAATCATCAATAATCATCCATTTCCATTAACGTAACATCAATATAATCATCAATATAACATCAATATAACATCAATATTTAATTGAACAACAAACAACTAAGTTAGATGACAAAGTAGGCCATCAAACTTAACATGCATTAAACACGTAATCTAACCCTAATCTAACCATCAACAACTCACAATTCAATCACTCAAACACCACTCAATCATCTAAAGGCTCTAATCAACAATTTAAAGAAAGACAACCTAAACTTCAAATAAGCATATCTTACATTCTACTAATCCAAACCACTCCAAATCAGTTTCTAACACTCACCCATTCATTCAACTACATTAGCCCTCTAGGAAATCAACCAAGACACATCAAAATCAAGCCCAACAACCCTAAAACCTCAAGGCACCTAGGCTGAAATTTCTGGATTTTCACCCAAACATCGCAATCGAAAATTCGGCATTATAACCGCGTTACCACGTAATTAACAAACTTTTAGAAATCGACGGCAATCGATTCCAACCACAACAACTCAAGATAATCTTCAAATAGTCAATCTATCAACTTTAAATACCCGAAAATAAATAATTTTGCTACAATGGCTCAAATATCGTAGTAATACACATAAACGATCCCTAGCATGCACTGATCAATAATATAACTTCAAATTAACATTCTAATGGTTCAAAATGCAGTTATGAGCAAAATCATAAAAAATGAGCTTTGAGATCTAGAATTTTTCTCTCACCTTTGATGCAATACAAGACTAGATATGCGTGCAATGCGTGCCCAACAAGCGAAATCCAACTCGGCACGAAGTTCTATGGACAAAAACTAGGTTTTTCTATGAAAATTTGCTTTGAAAACTTGAAGAAAACCTTGGCTTATTCTCCCTTGGATGTCTCGGCCATGTAGGTGGTTTTGAGTATGTTTTTGTGCTTTGTAAGTGTGTGTTGATGCTTATAAGTAGAAGTCAAACAATTAAAATGCAAAGTCAAAGTTAATTTTTTGTCTTTTAATTCTATTTTTAGCCTTTTAATTCATTTCTTGAGTATTTCTTGCTCAACTAACAAATTAACACTTAAATTAATTCTAGACTTTATATTTTATGTGACAAAGAAAGTTACATTAAAATAGTTTCACCCGAATCGGCTTTAAACTCGTTTCTTGCAAAAAGAAAGTGTAAAAATCTTTAAAATTCCAAAATCGATTCCAAATCCGTTTTAATCAAACACGGGTCTATTAATACTCGAGGACTAGGTTTTAAAACGTTTAAAACACCCCTATAAAAATTTTAGCGGATAGGTATTCAAAAACACTATTCACCAAAACCGGCAATAAAATTTCTGATTCCGTTTTTGAAGAAAATTTCATGAATGCACACTTAGCATGTATTAGGAGTATTAATCACATAATTATCACATTCTAAGTCATATAGCACATAAACATGTCAATTCACGCAAAACAAGGTAAAACACGCAAATTGAGATTAAGCAAAATATGGGGTCTCACATTCTCCCCCCCTTAAAGAAATTTCGTCCCCGAAATTCTTACTTGCTGAACAAAAAAGATCAGGATACTGCCACTGCATCTGATCTCGCCTCTCCCAAGTAGCTTCCTCGATACCGTGATGCTTCCACAACACCTTGACCATCGGAATCTTCTTCGACCTCAACTCTCGTTCCATCTGATCAAGAATACGAATCGGCCGCTCATCATAAGTCAAATTCTCACGAAGTTGTAACGGCTCTGGCTTAAGAATATGAGAAGGATCCGGATTATATTTTCGCAAATTAGACACGTGAAATACATCGTGGACATTAGAGAAATTCTCTAGTAAAGCCAACCGATATGCTAAGTTACCAACTGTGCCAGTAATCTCAAACGGCCCTACAAACCTCGGACTCAGCTTACCACCTTTACCATAACGAGCAAACCCCTTACGAGGAGACAATCTCAAGAAAACCCGATCTTCAACTGCAAACTCCAAGTCCCGACGACGCTTATCAGCATAACTCTTGAATCTACTCTACGCTGTAAGCATTCTCTGCCTGATCAACTAAACATTCTCGATCTTCTCTAGAAGCTCTAGCATAATAGTCAGATCAATAGTCTTCATCTCCCCTACTTCATCCCAATACAAAGGTGAACGGCACTTACGACCGTAAAGAGCTGCAAAAGGTGCCATCCCAATAGTAGCTTGATAACTATTGTTATAGGCAAACTCGGCAAGTGGTAGATGTTTCTCCCAATTCTTCCCGAAGTCCAGAACACAAGCTCTAAGCATATCTTCCAGAATCTAAATAGTCCTCTCAGACTGACCGTCGGTCTGTGGATGATACGCTGTACTGAAATTCAGCTGAATACCCAAAGTCTCCTGAAGTTTCTCCCACAAACGAGAAGTAAATCGAGGATCTCAATCGGAGACAATACTAGATGGAATCCCATGAAGTCTAACAATCTGAACCAAATAAAGATCCGTCAACTTTGTAACTTCATCTCCCATCCACATCGAAATAAAGTGAGCTGTCTTCGTCAAATGATCCACGACAACCCAAACTGCATCGTTACCTCTGGGAGTTCTAGGCAAACCAGTGACGAAGTCCATCGTAATATGCTCCCATTTCCACTGTGGTATAGCCAACGGCTGAAGTAAACCTGCAGGTCGTTGATGCTCGACTTTCACTCGCTGACAAGTCAAACATCTAGACGCGAACTGAGCAACTTCCCTCTTCATATTATTCCACCAGTAATGTTGCTTCAAGTCCCGATACATCTTGTTTCCACCAGGATGAATTGTGTACTTAGAATTATAAGCCTCCTCCAGAATACCTCGCCTCAAACCCGGTTCATCGGGAACACAAACTCTGTTCTGAAACCGAAGAATACCATCATCGTGTAATTTGAAGTCAGACTGATCATCCGTGATTTGATCCTTGATCTTCTGAAGTTTAACATCAAGTTGCTGAGCTTCTCTGATTTGAGACAACAATAAAGGCTGAATACGGAGATGTGAACACATCACCCCAACCTGAGTCAACTCCGATCTCCAATAAGTGAATTCCTCAAGAACCTCCCACTTCTTGACAGCTAAACAAGAAACACTCGTCTTACGGCTAAGAGCATCTGCTACAACATTTGCCTTCCCATGTAGATAGCTGATAGAACAATTATAATCTCCAAGAAGTTCCATCCATCTCCGCTGATGCATATTCAACTCTTTATGTGAGAATAAATACTTAAGACTCTTACGATCAGTGAAAATCTCGAACTTACTGCCCCACAGATAATGACGCCACTTTTTCAGTGCGAATACAACTACTGCCAACTCAAGATCATGGGTCGGATAATTCACCTCATATGGTTTCAACTTTCTAGAGCATAGGCAATAACCCGACCATTCTGCATAAGAACACATCCCAAGCCATCCTTGGATGCATCGCTGTAAATGACCATATTATCGGTCCCCTCTGGTAGAGCAAGTACTAGAGCAGTAGTCAATCTCGTTTTCAACTCCTGAAACCCACTCTCATATTTCTCATCCCAAACAAAACTAGTCTATTTCTGAGTTAACTTAGAAAGTGGCCCTGCAATCTTAGAAAAGTCCTTGACAAACCTATGGTAATAACCCGCCAAGCCAAGAAAGCTACGAACCTCCGAAACATTCTCCAGACGTTTCCAAGACATCACCGATTAAATCTTAGTGGGATCTACAAAAATACCGCTCTGTGTGATCACATGACCAAGAAAAGATATACGTTGCAGCCAAAATTCACATTTGCTGAATTTCGCATACAACTGATGCTCCTGCAACTTTTGTAAGACAAGCCATAGATATTGCTCGTGCTCCAATTCAGACTTAGAATAAACCAAGATATCATCAATAAAGATAACCACGAACTGGTCCAAGTACGGCTGAAAAACCCGATGCATAAGGTCCATGAATGCTGTCGGTGCATTAGTTAATCCAAAGGGCATAACTACAACCTCATAATGCCCGTGCCAAGTCCTAAAGGCAAACTTCGGAACATCCTCCGTGTGAATCCGAAGCTGATAATACTCCTACCTCAAGTCAAACTTAGAGTACACTTTGGCTTCCTGAAGTTGATCAAGCAACTCGTCAATCAATGGCAAAGGATACTTGTTCTTGATAGTCACTTGATTCAAACCACGATAGTCAATGCATAACCTCAAGGTACCATCCTTCTTCTTCACAAATAAAACATGAGCTCCCCAAGGTGAAGAACTCTGCTGAATGAAACCCTTCTCTATTAACTCCTGCAACTGAGTTTTCAGCTCTTTCAACTCAGCTGGTGCCATCCGGTACGCTGATTTAGAAATAGGTTGAGTACCGGGAACAAGATTAATCACAAACTCCACATCTCTCTCTGGCGGTAACCCTGGCAACTCCTCGGGAAATAGATTGAGATATTCCCGAATAATAGGAACTCCTTCCAGTTGTAGCTTATCAGATGGCTTGTTGATTAAATAAGCTAGATAACCCGAACACCCCTTACTCACCAACTTAACGGCTTTAGTTGCTGAGATAACAAAACTTGTCTTAGCACCCCGATTCCCTACTACCTCAACTACTGGCTGATCTGGCAAATGAAACTGTACTACCTTTGTTCTACAGTTCAACTGGGCATCATACTTAGAAAGCCAATCCATACCCAAGATAACATCATACCCCCGGATAGGAAATAAGATAAGGTTCGAAGGAAAATTATACCCCTTAACATGTATTATACAATCCTTACATACTAAGCCAGTAATATACTTATCAGTCAAAGAGGTACTAATCTCAGCCACATAAGGCAGTCTTTCAGGTTGCACATTAACACGTTGCACACAAGCAGGAGTAATGAAACAATGCGTAGCACTAGAATCAATCAACACTTTAACAAGTTGATCAAGTATAAGGAAGTTACCTTCCACAACTGTAGTCTCCTCAAGCATCTCCTCCAAGTCAATTGTGTAGGCTCGAGCCTGAACCCGCTGCTGCTGAGGTGCACTACCGGCAGGTCGACCCTGATAACCCTAAGTCACTGCCCGACCCTCAGTCCTTTGATATCTAGGGCAATCCCTCGCCCTATGCTGATTGCTACCGCAACCCAAACAAGCCCCTGACTTCACCCTGCAGTCGGCCTCCACATGGCCCTGGTGCTTGCAGTAAGTACACTACGGTGATGATGCACTGACACTACCCCTAGAAGAACCAGAAGCTGAAGAAGCAGTTGTACCAGCCTGCTACTGAGGTCTAACAAAACTAGGCCTGTATTGACCCTGAGACTGGGCTGGCTTGTATTGGGACTGAATCTGATAGGACCCCTGCTGAAACTGAGGTCGATAATAACTCTGCTGACCTTGTGGCCTGAAAGAACCCTGCTGAGCTGGCGGCCTATACACACCCTGCTGTACTGAAGGCCTATACACTCTCTACTGACCCTGCGGCTGAAAGGGCCTCTTGCTAGGCTGGCTAGATACAATCTATTCCCCCTTTCTCTTCTCCAGTCTAGAAGCTGCATCAAAGGCCTCCGTAAGTATATCATACCGATTCAGGGCCTTCGCATCCTGAATCTCGGGCCTCAACCCCAAAATGAATCTACGAGTCTTACGTTCCTCGTCAGCCACATACTCTGGTGCATACTGGGACAACCTAGTGAAAGTGGCCTCATATTGAGCCACGGAAGCATCTCCCTGCACTAAGGCAAGAAACTCTGCCTCTCTCCGCTCCCTCGCGATCCTCGGGACATACTTTGCCCGGAAAGCTAACATAAAGGTACCCCAAACATACGGAATACCCTGAGTCGCCCAGCTAGTTCTCACCGTACGCCACCATTCTTCTGCTTCATCATCCAGCAAGTACACGGCAAAGGTGACCTTTTGCTCATCGGTATAATCAAGAGGGTCAAAAATCTTCTCCACCTTGCTAATCCACGCCTCAACCTTCTTATCATCCGGCTCCCCCTGAAACAGTGGTGGATAATACCCTAAAAACTCTTCAGTGTACCACGACCATGGTACCCACCCTATGCGTTCAACAACTGATTCTGCAATGCCCGATTCTGGGCAGCCTACCCTGCCAGTAACTGTGCCTGACTGGCCATGATCTCGTTCATCCTATCAAAAGCTGCACCTATACGATCTTCATCCTTAACTTGGCCTGGTGCCACATTTCTCAGAATCTCATCAGTCATCTCAGGCCTACCTCTGGTCCTCGGTCTACCCGTCATTCTACTAATCAAAGAGCTAGCACAGGTTATAGCACGTAAACAGGCTATACATAGTTATTAGCAAATAAGCAACAATTCACATAAACACATAAATCACTTAAGTATCAATCACATAAACAAATTAATCACATAATCACATAAGCACTAAATCATATAATCACTTAATCATTTAACCATATTAACACATAGTTCACTTTTCTTTCACTTCATACATACTTTCATGCTAAGACCATTACCCACATTCCGAGAATACCCCGGCTGACAGCTAACATGCGCTCTGATACCACTTAAATGTCACGCCCCAACTCGACCCCACCTACGATCAGTCAGGACGCAACGGAATTTCGGTAGTATAACGACATTAATAAAGACACCGAGGCTCTAAACCAGCCTCTCAGAACATAATACAATCAACTCCTCAACGAAACAACAATCAGTTTCTTAAAACCATTAACAACATACAACATAACCATATTTTACAACAATTATTGTTAGACGATCCATTCAAAGTTATACGCCTCCGTTCCAACATAATACCATAACTTTAACATACATATCAAAATAGACTACAAACCAATTTAATGATCTAAACAAGGTCAAAAGAAGACTACTAAACCATTATACATAAGTCTTTATACTAAGGTAGGTTTTATAATACATCATATTACATTAACTATAAACAATCTCATGGCAAAGACTACTGCACATAAGACTCATCCACGTAAGGCACATTTTCCTCTTCTGGAGGCATGTACCCGTAATCTTGCTCAAGGACACCTGTATACATGCAATAATAGAGAGTGAGCTTATATAAACAAGCTCAGTGAGGATCCGATAGATCTCTAACAGTATTTACTATACTCCTTGGAAATGATCATTTGATCAGTAAACACACAATAAAACATCAATAACAATATAAACACATAACTATAATGACCAATCAATAAAGGATACTCAATTTGGTGTAGCTCCATACGCCATCACGATCTCAACCATTCTTCTTATAACTCCCCATTACTCACGCACCCGAGGTACCTCACTAGCCTCTCCCTCTATGACACCTCCGTCATGCGAGCTGGAGGTAGTCTCTGGTAGTCATGCCGTTATCAACCCGACAGCCCGACGCTGCCCGAGAGCTGGCACACACATACAAAGACTCAACAATAAAAATAAACATCATTCACATGAGGACAGTCTAGCAGAACTGCCTATCTCCTGGTTCATCAATCATCAATCAATAATCATCAATAATGATCCATTTCCATCAATGTAACATCAATATAATCATCAATATAACATCAATATTTAATTAAACAACAAACAACTAAGTTAGATGACAAAGTAGGCCATCCAACTTAACATGCATTAAACACGTAATCTAACCCTAATCTAACCATCAACAACTCACAATTCAATCACTCAAACACCACTCAATCATCTAAAGGCTCTAATCAACAATTTAAAGAAAGACAACCTAAACTTCAAATAATCATATCTTACATTCTACTAATCCAAACCACTCCAAATCAGTTTCTAACACTCACCCATTCAATCAACTACATTAGCCCTCTCGGAAATCAACCAAGACACATCAAAATCAAGCCCAACAACCCTAAAACCTCAAGGCACTTAGGCTGAAATTTCTGGATTTTCACCCAAACATCGCAATCGAAAATTCGGCATTATAATGGCGTTACCACGTAATTAACAAACTTTTGGAAATTGACGGCAATCGATTCCAACCACAACAACTCAAGATAATCCTCAAATAGCCAATCTATCAACTTTAAATACCCTAAAATAAATAATTTCGCTACAATGGCTCAAATCTCGTAGTAATACACATAAACGATCCCTAGCACACTCTGATCAATAATATAACTTCAAATTAACATTCTAACTATTCAAAATGCAGTTTTGAGCAAAAACATAAAAAATGAGTTTTGATATCTATAATTTTTCTCTCACCTTTGATGTGATACAAGCCTAGATATGCATGCAATGCGTGCCCAACAAGCGGAATCCAACTTGAAATGAAGTTCTACGGACAAAAACTAGGTTTTTCTATGAAAATTTGCTTTGAAAACTTGAAGAAAATCTTGGCTTATTCTCCCATGGACGTCTCGGCCATGTAGGTGTTTTTGAGTATGTTTTTGTGCTTTGTAAGTGTGTGTTGATGCTTATAAGTAGAAGTCAAACAATTAAAATGCAAAGTCAAAGTTAATTTTTAGTCTTTTAATTCTATTTTTAGTCTTTTAATTCATTTCTTGAGTATTTCTTGCTCAACTAACAAAGTAACACTTAAATTAATTCTAGACTTTATATTTTAGGTGACAAAGAAAGTTACATTAAAATAGTTTCACCCGAATCGGCTTAAAACTTATTTCTTACAAAAAGAAAGTGTAAAAATCTTTATAATTCCAAATCCGATTGCAAATCCTTTTTAATCAAACACGGGTCTATTAATACTCGAGGACTAGGTTTTAAAACATTTAAAACTCCCCTGTAAAAATTTTAGCGGACAGGTGTTCAAAAATACTATTCACCAAAATCGACGACAAAATTTCTGATTCTGTTTTTTAAGAAAATTTCATGAATGCACACTTAGGATTTATTAGGAGTATTAATCACATAATTATCACATTCTAAGTCATATAGCAGATATACATGTCAATTAACGCAAAACGAGGTAAAACACGCAAATCGAGATAAAGCAAAATATAGGGTATCACAACAACACTCAAACCATCTCCACTGAGCTGAAACCATTCATAGTTGCCAATATTGAGACTCTACCATTACAGAAAGATGGCGTTCATCATCCTTATGCTGCAGGTCTCTTGATGGTTCATCCCGGTGAACAGATCAATGATCTTATGATTGATACCTACTTTAGTGAAGACTATTCTATAATCTTGGATTCCTTTGAAGAAAGGAGTACTAAGGTACTTTATGACTTGGTATTAAGAATCTCAACGATTGTTAGAAAAGAGCAAGAACCTTTAACTATTTACTTCCACAACTTATCTAGATTCGATGGAATTTTCTTGCTTAAGCACCTATCATGTCATCATAAGAGCTACAAACTAAAACCACTGATGAGGAACCGTATGATTTACGAATTAACTGTCTATTCTAGTAAGAAGCTGTTATTCCGATTTAGAGACTCCTTGAATCTACTCCCTGGAAAACTTAGCGCCCTAGCTAAGAATCTATGCCCGGGTCTAGGCCCGAAAGGCTCTATCCCATATGAAGATGTGACAGAGTCTACTGTGGGTAGTATGAAAAAGAGCTTGTTAGAATATATGAAGTAGGACATACTTCTACTTGGAGGTGTAATGAAAAAAGCTCAAGAGATATATTGGAAGATGTACAAGGTGGACATAGAAAGCAAGATAACCCTTTTCTCACTAGCTCTAAGCATCTTTCGTATGAAATACTACGATGCTTCGAATTGGCCAATCCACATCCCAAACCGGAATAAAGACAACTTTATAAGAGTGCCTACTACGGTGGTCATACAGATACATACAAGCCATATGGCGAGGATCTATACTACTATGATGTAAACTCTCTCTATCCCTTTGTAATGAAAGAATTTCCAATGCCTGGAGGTAAGCCTGTCTGGCATGATAATTTAGAAGATCAGGATTTAGACAAGATGTGTGGCTTTATTGAGGCATATGTGGTATGTCTGAAGACTATCAAGAAGCCCTTTCTACCCTATCGAGAAAAGAATAAGACTCATCTTTCCAACTGAGAAACTTGTTGGAGTCTAGTATAGCGAGGATTTAAGTATGCAAGAGGCCTAGGCTACACTGTGCTCCCAATCTCAGGCTACCTCTTTGAGAGGAAGGAAAGCCCATTTAGGGAGTTTGTTAGCTCACTCTTTGAGAGTAGGTTAGAGGCAAGGAAAGAAGGTAATGATGACATGGCCTATGTGTACAAGATCCTTATGAGGTTTGCGATGAAGTTCGATACAAACATTTGATCAGGCATATTGACTTAATATTCGGTGAGATGCTTAGAGAGAACAAATACATCATTGCCTACCATAGAAATACCGGGACTAGCCTAGATTATTGGAACCCACCGAAGAACTCGACTGTTCAACTAGCTGCTGCGATCACTGCTTGTGCTAGGATCTATATGTACCCTTATATCTCAAGAGAGAATAGCTGCTACACAGACACAGACTCAGTTGTGCTTGGTCAGCTACTACCTGCTGAAATGGTTTCTTCTTCTATCTTAGGTAAGTTTAAGCTAGAGGACAAAGTCATGAAAGGCTACTTTTTAGCACTGAAATCATATTTCTACATCATAATAGATGGAAGCAATGTACTAAAATACAAGGGACCAGCGAAAAACCAGGTCATTCCTGAATGGTTTGAGTCACAGTACGCAGACCCATCTCTTACAAAAAGTCCCTACTATCTATTGGTACCCTTTAGAGTAAATACCGATGTTGTTCTCTAGTAACTAAGCTAGAGGGATACATCAATCCTTTTATCACTTGGGTAGTGGCACCATTAGGAAAATCCTAGGGATAGAGATAGACATTAACACAAGCTCTATTCTATGTCGTTCTCCTGTTGTATGTATTCAGATGTGAGAGCCAGAGTTTCTCTCTATGCTGGAGTCAAAGTATAAAAGAAGACTGATGGGTCCACCAGGGTTGCGACACCAGAATATTTTATCCTTATGAGAATGATCGCCCATAAATATGATCAGGAAAGCCATAGGAGTTGGATCGCCTAGCCATAGAATTAAAAATGCCTTTCCATATGAGTTGGTACGCTTAAACATATGAGCAGGAACACCTTTCTATAAGGATGCTGGAAAATCCACAGTATTTACTCTACAAAAAAGAATGATAAGGAACATGGATAAAATATCATTATGTAACGCCCTATTTAAAATAGTAGAAATAGTGACTTCCTCAATAGTAGCTGGTAAGGCTGAAGTAGAGGCGGCTAGCTGTAATCGCTTACATGGGGAACTCCAGTTAACAGAGCTAGTACGAAGAAGGGCCTACAAGACCGCTGACATCGTATGAGACAAACCCAGTACGTAGAGGGGCTAAGCCACAACAACTGATAGGAATTGTTGGGATCATGCCCATTACAGTAGCGTGAAGCGATAACAGAAAGCGGAGAGTCCCAGATTTGGTCCATGTGAACTCGGTGATTAGACACAGAGATTACTCTTCCTGTGGCCCAATAGGTTAGGCTCTTGCTTCTTATATAAAAATAAGGCATTCTGGGAGAAGGCATAATCCACGGGTGACAGGAGTTAGCAAGACATTGCAAGTAACCTGTCACATAGAGGATTGTCCAGATAGACGAATCATATCCACCAAGAGCTCATGGTCCATCAGAGGTAAAAAGGCCATTGAAAGAACGAGTGGCTAGTTCGTTTGAGTTGCTTCAGGAACTCTATTTCCTAGCTCAAAAGGAGAGTCCGACATCCTTCTTGTCGTCCAACTCAAATGGGGTTAGTGGATCCCTTTAATTTAAATGGAGTTATCATGCTAGTGAAAGATAGCTATTCTTCAAATCGAAAAAGAAATGTATGAATGGAGGCCTTGTGTTACGAGTGAACTACCTTACCTAACGAGGGCTAAGAGAGACCCTCCTTGCAGCTGTGCAATTTACTAGTTTATGGGAACTAAATTGATTATTACTAATGATAAATAGTAATCGGTAGGCCCTTACCCTATTTCTTTTTTGGGTCTGGTAGCAAGGCAAGCGGGAACAGGGTGTAGGGATAAAATCGTTTGGTTGGTAAGAACCATGTCGAAGAAGTTTGACCTTGGAAAAGAGCAATTGGGAATGGAAAAGCCTAGTTCTTCCAAGCCAGGCTAGAGAAAGCCTAAGCCAAAATGTTAAATTGTAAGAGACGGATATACTGCCCAAAGTCCCGTTCAGTCACTTCCGGGGTAAAGGCTAAAGCACCTCTTCTCAATTGAAGGAAAAGAACGAGACGTATCTTACTTACGATATTTTTTTGCAGCATCCATGAATCTTAATTAAAAACACCATGCAATGAAATTGCACCCATTAAAAAAAAGAAGACCGCTCACCAACTACTATGATTAAAAGAACTTCCATTGAACCAGCTTTCCTCTCGTTATACCTAATCTATTCAAAGCAAGCAGTCAATCCCATCCTTTCTCCTTTATTTTACTAGAATTTCCATCAAGCCACGCGCCTCGGCTCTCCTCCTGCTGGAACCTCCTTTACTTCAGATCAGTGTTTTGAGATCGTTAAACACAAGCAGGAGATCGAGCATTCGTATAGAGAAAGGGTGAAAAAATTAAAGTCCGTTCGTGCCGATCTGGGTCAAGCCCTTTGATTTTGATTTGAGATTCCCAGTTACGGGTAAACCCAATCATTTCTATTCTATTTTAGTAGATCCCAGGGAAAAAGTCATTCTAACGTCTCTTGTTGGAATCATCAATCTAATTTTCAATGAAAAGAGGGTCATTGTTCTTTTGCATGCAGAATGTAGAAGAGTGAAAGAGATTACCTAGCTCACATTTTTGGCTGGGGGAAGGCTGAAAAGCTCTTGCTTTGCGATCATGCTTCCTCCTTAAAAAGCTGCAAGACTCTTGGAAAGTCTCATTTGTAGTAAAGGATGCTTTTCTAATGGAGCTAATTGCTTCATATAAGGAAATTACTATTGTAACTGAGTCTGGACAGATTGTATTGCCAAACAAAGGACTACCACCTATAGCTGCCC
The DNA here is from genome assembly GCA_037974665.1 of Ehretia macrophylla. Lineage (NCBI taxonomy): Eukaryota > Viridiplantae > Streptophyta > Magnoliopsida > Boraginales > Ehretiaceae > Ehretia > Ehretia macrophylla. Next base: position 55,911,740 of record CM075770.1, read on the forward strand.
CGATTTTCTTAAATTTCTACTTTGATGACCTAGATCGGGCTTTCGATGCAATTTTTTCCATTTCCAAAAGGTGCTAGATACGGCGAAAAAGGACTTCTTCCCTTCCTTTCCCAAAAATCAAAGAGGAGAAGTGCACTATTCAACAAACCATAGAGCTAATGACAGAACTTGATCTCTTATATAGAGTCATAGAAGTAGAGATGGGTGGTCCTGCCATAGATTGCTCAAGAGGCTCGAAGACCTCTTACGTTTCATTTTAAAGAGATGGGATATCAAAGTCTTTCATAAAGAGTGGCTACCGCTGATCGATATACATCTTAATCAATTAAGAGAAGGCCAATCACATTATCAATCGGGCATTGATAAGAAATCGATTCCAAAGCACAATGCTAGCTGATGGTGGGCCTTCGCTTTTCTTTTCATTAATTAAAGCTACTAGTTATATTATATGGCCTTTTTGATTTCATCCATATGAACATAGTTTAAGATTGAGAAAAAACCTTCTTTCTTTGATCTTGTACAAAGGTAGACTGAACATCAACAGAATCTCGAAAGTTAAGGTAACAAAATAAGTAGAATCAAGGTGAAACTAGGCTAGCCTTCATCCTAGCTACCCTCTCTCTTATTATACGATACCACTAGGAATTAGATGCTTCCTCAGAAGCTGTTCCTTCTCTAACAACCTCTTATTTCCATTGTGCAAGAAGTTCATTTCCTTACTAAGCTAAGCTTTCGGTGTCCTATCCAAACCTCCCTAACAGCCTATGAATGTGGAATCTCGTTCGTATTCTTCCTCAAAGCCATATTTGCCTTTATCTGATTTCAACCTATTGATCTTTACTGTGCATGGATATCTTTACTAATGATTCAACCTCCTCCTAAAGCAGCAACTGAAAGAGTTAACTTTCCCAGCGAACTCCCTCACACCACTGGCATTAAAGAGAAGCTATGCCGAATAGAAAATAACATATATTATTACTATTGCTTGTGCAAAGATTGGAATCATACCTCTAGCAGGCATTGTCTTCTGTTACCTAAACAACTGTCATTTCTACTTTACTGAAATAGAGACTTTCATTGATACTTGAACTATTGACCTGGCTAGCACTAACGCTTTGCAAGGTAATTGGAGACTGATCCACTTGAAATCACTAGAGTTGAGAAGGGTCTGCTAATCTTGGTATGAATTATTTGTTTAGGTAATTATACTATCGAAGCTGTTATGCCGACAACAGCTGAAATAGCGGAGGTGATTGCTGACACTCTCTATCTATAGGATAAGCAGCTAGATCAATTCCTAACAGAAGAGTTACTATGCGTAACAGTAAAACATTTCTATTCTGAAATCTAGACAGATCACTCGGATGAGCCGGATCCCCATCTCTAGAACAGAAGAAAGCGATCCAATGCCAAAGCTAAATTGCTCCTAATCTTAGGCCTAGTCGAAAGAAGATTACTTATTCAAAAGAGTGGAGTTCGAGGTATTGACTCATAAGTAATTTACGTGAAAGTAATGGAATGGGCAACAAATCACCTCACTCCTCGCCTACTGATCTTCCTCCAAGAGATTCAATGGGACTTGTTCTCGATGTCAACTAAAGAATTTACTGAGTCTGGTATTCCCTTATGAAGTGCTAATGTAGTCGATTTCTTCACATCTTCGGTTGCTAGTTCAATCGGACTTTTTTCGAGTCTTGCCTTACTAAAAGGTATTCCCATATCAGGTGAATGACCAGATCAAAATAAGTTGGCCTTCTCTTCATCTATCTGAATCCTAAATCTATCAATAGAAGGAAGACGATACTCGAAGACTTTCCACTTTCTGCCAAAGAGGGAGCCTTCCCATAACTCTCAAACGTGATAAAAGCCCTCTTTTCGGCACATTCACGCTTCTTCTTGAAAGGGGTCCAACCCTATAATCTAATCGTTGGGGTTTTGCTTCGTCTTTCTCCTTAGGGACGAACCTCGACTCACTACATGAAGGAGTAGACCAAGGCAAAGAACTTCAACTGAATGCATATATCGCATAAAAGATAAGACTGCATTGGAAGCTTGATGAGCGAGTCAATCAGTCCAGGCAGGTTCAGCTAGTTCCAAGCCAATCTCTAAAGTTAGAAGTTCAGATTGAGCAATTTTATTTTACAGTGCTCCAAGCTTTTTTCTTTGTTAGTAGCTCAAATCCAAGCCTAGCCTAGCTTCACTTTCTTGTTGGAATTGTCTCGAATCGAATGTTCCATCTTCAAAGAGATAGAAAGACTGGAGCAGGCATTAGATGCTAAACATTCACTTCATTTGGTCTTAATATTTAGGCTTCTTGCTTCAATAGAAATTCAACATTTCTGACTTAACTTAATCAAGATTCAGCTCAAGTAAAGGAAGGTTGAGCTAGTCTTTGTCTAGTCAATCAAGTAGCTTTCCTACGATTCCTTCTGACTGATCAAATCTGCTCTAAATGACTACCGCAATGTCCACGTCCGCCCGCGCCTAGATATGAGCTCTCGTGATAAGTGAAAGAACCTTTTTCGTAGGGGAGAAAAACGGACTATACATTAAGTTAATAAAGCCCTTGTTGGTAAGGAAGGCTATTTTAAGACCTAAAGTAAAGGAAGCTATTAAGAGGTTGGGCTGGGCAAGTGGACTTTCTTTCCTAAACCTAAAAAGGGACTCTTAGAGATTGACTAGGGATATCTTTGACTATATTTACTATATAGTAAAGGTTCGATATTTCACTAAAAAGATAGAAAATGAGGGTGAATCTGGTCCTCAAGGGTATGACCTATAACTCAAGACCTACCATTCTTTTTCCTCCGATAGGAGAATCACTACTAACGTAGACTACCATACTTTTCCAACCCACCGCCCTCAGCTTCAATGCAAATAATTCATTTCCTTTCCTTCTTCTTTTGCATGAGAAGATTTCTTACCCACCGTCCTAGTTTCGTAGTCTAGGTGTGTCGATACGTAGTGATTAAGCCTTAAATGCTACGGCTTATAAGAAGACCCCCTATATCCAGCCCAGCACCACAAAGCCTCATAGAGGTAGATGTCTGGAATGGAAGTAAACTAGCTCTGATTTTTCTCGTTCAAGCCTTAGAATCCTATCCTTCTTTTTTCACTGGATGAAGTTACTTGGTGCTGTTATGATAACACAAGTTAAGGGAGGTTGGTTTCACTAAAAGGAGAAAGGAGCATAGGATCAGATCACTTGCTCATATACCACAGTGGGCACATTGACTGGCTTACTCCAAAACATAGAACAAAGATTAGATTCTTGATTCTTGAATTAGGGAAAGACATGAATCCTTCTCCTATAGTACATTCCATTCCCTCTTTTATCTTCTCTAGCGAGTTCTATAAATTCCATAAGCCAAAAGAGCCCTTTCATACAATCCATGAACACCAACCTGACTTTGCTCCCTATCTATGGTTGATGTAATACTTCTTTCGAACGTGGAGTAAGCCAACCCTCAAGGTCTCTTCATGCAATGACATTCCTATAAGGATAGAGTAAGGAGTCCTCTCTTGTCTGACTCAAGGGGTGCTATAGGTTTCTTTTTCCCTCCCCTCAACAGATTGCGAGGCCTCCTATAAGATTGTGTTATCTCTTCCTCCTTGCAGGTCCAAGCACAAGGTGAATAATGCCTATCCTTGGGATTCTAGCTTTGCAGCAGGGGTCCAAAACCACCGTTTAACTAGCTCTTTTGACATCCTGCCGGAAGTATGGATCCGTATCTGCCACTCACTCTATTAGGCGACTACCTGATCGTTAATAAGTAAAAACTATAGTTGTTTAACAGCGCTAGATCCTACTTCTTTCATGGTCCCAAAGAGCAGGTTGGAACGAACCTATCTAAACCCATCCATCTTCATTCGATCGATATGGGATCCTTATTCCTTATATAATTAATAAGAATCTTATTTGTTTAACCAACTAATAAGCAACTATACTCTCTTGTGTATGCATGCTGGTATGACTAATAGATTGTCATTCTATCCATTTTTTTGAAAGAGCGTATATGATGGTTATGAATAGATAAATGCAATGATTGATCCCACAGCGCTTTATTTAGCAAGCCATACAGTAGCAAGGTTATATGAAAATAGACTATGATATAGACAAAGGGCTGGATCGTGATAAGGGCATTATAGAAAAAATCCCTAATTCAAATTAAGGTAGTGGCTGTGACGCCCGAACTTTTGCCTTGCATTAACTTACTGTCGCATCCCTTATTTGCGCATTTAATTCTGTGCTTTATTTATTGACTTTCTTATCTACTATTCACTTCGTTTTCAAACTGCATTCTATTGGCTAATTAGCATTTTTATTAAATCATATTAATTGTTAAAGTAGTGGGAAAAATGTGCAATTGAGCTAGAAGCGATAGGAGAGCTCGTTTAGAAAATGATTTTTGTAGTTGAGTGAATAGTGTTACGTAACATAACTTAGAGATTTAATTAGCTAGCCTATGTTTTACACTTTAGGCTCGTTTCTAAGCTATCTACGCGCATTTTAGGAGTCCACTTAAACACCCACCATGACCCCACCTCAACTTAACCTCACCATATAAACACATAAGCACCAAAACACAAAACAAAAGAAAAAAATTGTGCAGATTTCACTGTAGCTGGGCCGAGAGCCAAAGAGAAGAGGAAAAAAATGATTTTTGCTCATCAACTCTCCACTTCAAGCCACTCCAAGCCTCGAGCAACTAGTGTAGGGTGTTTGCAAGGTTCCTAGGTGCTCCTACGCGTATTGGTGAGGGATTTCATAGCTTGTTTTTGCATTTCTAAATAGTTGTCAATTTCTTGATTTGTTGAAAATGTGATCAAATGCCATTGTAATTGTTATCTATGCTAATATACCATCTATATGAATGCTAGAGAACACATTTGAGCCGTTGTTTCGCTTTTTAAACGGTTAGAATCGTTAGTTTGATTTTTAGGGTGAATAGTGACATTTTTTCTAGGGTTTTGCGTAATTGCTCGAATTGGATTGAATTAATGCTTCTAAATGATGCCTTAGGTACTAGTGAAGATAATTAAATAACCCCGTGCACTTGCATTGCCCTTAAATCGCCTAAAAATGGAAAATAGCCGACTTTAAGTTGGGGCTTTCGGGGTTAATGAAATTCCGGGTGGATTCGGGCTTCAATTCTAGTATCCTTAGGCTACCTAGGTGCTATAGATGCCTTGATATCCCTTGTTTGAGGCCCGGACAATGTAGGTGTGGTTTAAAGCCAAAAGAGGGAAATTGGGGCTTTCGGGGTAAACGTGGGCATTTGATTGAGTTCGAGGGTTGAGAGGGTACCTTGGGGGTTAGTTAGAGGGTTGGGAGAGTTTCCTTTGAAAATGAAATCATTAACTTTGGTTTAGAAGAGAAATAGTTCGAAAAACAAAGGGGTTTAGGTGCAATTTAAGTTGTTTCACACTTCTAAACCCATGTCAGGACTTCTTGAGTGTTTATATGTGATTTTAAATTGATTTGGCGTTTTTGGAATGATTCTATGCTTATTTGGTATAAGTTCATTTGTAAACTGCTTATTAGCTTCTATCTTTGTTTCTATTCTAATTGCAACGAGGTCAACCTACTTTGTTGATCCTCATATGTGTTAATGCTTATATTATTGTTATTAACTTGCCATCGTTGAGTGCATTGCATAGTGGTTGCGCAACCATAGTGTCGGGGCGGATGTGTTGAATATCGGCTGGGCAGCAGAGGGCTTGCCGGTGGATATTCAAACTCCGTGCCCTATTCCCTCATTCGCCTGGTCCGGAGATTGCCAGGGGATGTTGGGTCGTAGGATTCGGGGTACATCCGGAGTACACCCACTGGAGTGTTTGGGGTTATGCCGGCTTATCGTGATCGTGCTCGTGGTTCGTGGTTCGTGGATCGTGAATGAAGACCAGTGAAGATTGGTGTATAGGGGATTGTGTGAAACGTATCCTTTTAAATGTGTGGTTATTTAAGTTATCGTTGTTTCTTTAATTGTCTAAGTGTTATTGTTGTATAATTGTATTATATGTTGCATTGCACGCCCCGGGACTATATCCCTCACTGGGCAACAGTGGTTGCTCATACCTCACTAACATGTTTCAGGTGGCGCAGTTGGAGGAGTTGCCCTAGTTGCTGTGTGTTGTTCTGAGGTGGCTGTGCCTTCTTGTTTCTATTTGGTATTTGTGTATCTATTTTGTGGCCTAAGGGCTTTGTTTATATTGGTTGCTGTAAGAAGTTGAAGGATAGTTGGTTGTAGTGTAGATTTGAGAACCGATGTCTTGTAATAACTTATGTTTCTGCTTTTATTCACTTTGCATGCTTGGGAATGAATGGCTTAATGTAGAATGTTTTATCTTCTAAGTATGTTTTAACGTTATCCTAGGAGGTCATGGCTACTAGATTATGTTGTAAACAATATTACTTGCATGCTTGTGTGGTTTTGGAACTATTGTTTGCTTCAAGGCTCGGATGGCCTTGAATTTTTAAATATTTAGTTATGAAAAGTTCATTTATCTTGTGGTTATCTCATTTGAGAGTTTACAGGTTTTCAAAATGTCCATAGTACAGGGGAAACTCTGTCTGTTTTTCCCTAAAAATTTTGTGACCGGGTTTGGTATTGGGTTGAGAATAGCATGGTTATTAGAGCCTCCGGTCTCGTGAGGGATCGGGGCGTTACAGGTGGTATCAGAGCTTAGTTAGCTCTAAGCCGGGACAGGGTCCTCGGCCTGTCGGGTAGTAACCCTTGAGTGTGTGCTTGTTAAGTGTGTGTCTTGAAAGTGTATGCCTGCATGTGTGATTGTGTGTCTTGTATCTAATGTTTGCACCTATATGATATAACTATGTGTTACGTGCTAAGTGAAGTAAAGTGACTAGTTATGCATCAAATTGACCTCGTGAATTGTTAATTGCTTGAATTGTTGCTTGTAATGTGTGTATTTGAATGTCTTGGATTGAGTTGTGTTATGATTGACTTGATTGTTGTCCTTGAATGACTTTGATGATTACACTGTTTCATAAACTCTTATATAAACATGTTTGCATAATAGTTTAAAACATATATGTGTAAATGTGATATCTTGGCATTCATACATGTCCCATTGAATTGGTAGGAAAGACTTCATCCTTTCCCCCCCCCCCCCTGAACGGAGGTGATTAGTGGCTAGCCTTTCAAGTTATATGGATTAGTAGGAACGTGAAGCGGTTGATCAGCCCTTTTATTTGGGAGTTGGTGTTGTGGGCAGAACTCAGTTATTGGGATTTCTTCCAAGGCATTTTTCTATGCTCATTAGTCAGAGATGAATGGCGTCCCTTGGGATTTTTATATGATTGTTCTCTAAGGCATTCTCTTGGTATTTTCTTATTTAGCATTCTTCTGGTATTTTCTTATTGGCATTTCTCTGAAGATTTGGTATTTGGAATTCTATTTAGCCCTATTATATGGTATTATCTACGGTATTTATGCTCCAATCTTTTATTGGTATTTTCTCGCCACTATTAGTTGGGATTCTATTCTTCTATGGTATTCGTGCCAGCGGGATTCCTATTTGGATTTCGAAGTAGCATCTCTATTGGAGCCTTTATTTGGCCTTATTACGTGAGGTTCGCAGGTAATACAACTGGAATTCTTAATGAACTCCCCCACGAGAATTCGTGTATGGTATTCTTGCTTAGCAACTGATGACGAATAATCGGAGTTGGTTTCCAGTTGATGCAGAGTTCTCTTGTGAAGAAGAATTGCGTGGACGCAATTTGTTTAAGGGGGAGAGAATGTGACGCCCGAACTTTTGCCTTGCATTAACTTACTGTCGCATCCCTTATTTGCGCATTTAATTCTGTGCTTTATTTATTGACTTTCTTATCTACTATTCACTTCGTTTTCAAACTGCATTCTATTGGCTAATTAGCATTTTTATTAAATCATATTAATTGTTAAAGTAGTGGGAAAAATGTGCAATTGAGCTAGAAGCGATAGGAGAGCTCGTTTAGAAAATGATTTTTGTAGTTGAGTGAATAGTGTTACGTAACATAACTTAGAGATTTAATTAGCTAGCCTATGTTTTACACTTTAGGCTCGTTTCTAAGCTATCTACGCGCATTTTAGGAGTCCACTTAAACACCCACCATGACCCCACCTCAACTTAACCTCACCATATAAACACATAAGCACCAAAACACAAAACAAAAGAAAAAAATTGTGCAGATTTCACTGTAGCTGGGCCGAGAGCCAAAGAGAAGAGGAAAAAAATGATTTTTGCTCATCAACTCTCCACTTCAAGCCACTCCAAGCCTCGAGCAACTAGTGTAGGGTGTTTGCAAGGTTCCTAGGTGCTCCTACGCGTATTGGTGAGGGATTTCATAGCTTGTTTTTGCATTTCTAAATAGTTGTCAATTTCTTGATTTGTTGAAAATGTGATCAAATGCCATTGTAATTGTTATCTATGCTAATATACCATCTATATGAATGCTAGAGAACACATTTGAGCCGTTGTTTCGCTTTTTCAACGGTTAGAATCGTTAGTTTGATTTTTAGGGTGAATAGTGACATTTTTTCTAGGGTTTTGCGTAATTGCTCGAATTGGATTGAATTAATGCTTCTAAATGATGCCTTAGGTACTAGTGAAGATAATTAAATAACCCCGTGCACTTGCATTGCCCTTAAATCGCCTAAAAATGGAAAATAGCTGACTTTAAGTTGGGGCTTTCGGGGTTAATGAAATTCCGGGTGGATTCGGGCTTCAATTCTAGTATCCTTAGGCTACCTAGGTGCTATAGATGCCTTGATATCCCTTGTTTGAGGCCCGGACAATGTAGGTGTGGTTTAAAGCCAAAAGAGGGAAATTGGGGCTTTCGGGGTAAACGTGGGCATTTGATTGAGTTCGAGGGTTGAGAGGGTACCTTGGGGGTTAGTTAAAGGGTTGGGAGAGTTTCCTTTGAAAATGAAATCATTAACTTTGGTTTAGAAGAGAAATAGTTCGAAAAACAAAGGGGTTTAGGTGCAATTTAAGTTGTTTCACACTTCTAAACCCATGTCAGGACTTCTTGAGTGTTTATATGTGATTTTAAATTGATTTGGCGCTTTTGGAATGATTCTATGCTTATTTGGTATAAGTTCATTTGTAAACTGCTTATTAGCTTCTATCTTTGTTTCTATTCTAATTGCAACGAGGTCAACCTACTTTGTTGATCCTCATATGTGTTAATGCTTATATTATTGTTATTAACTTGCCATCGTTGAGTGCATTGCATAGTGGTTGCGCAACCATAGTGTCGGGGCGGATGTGTTGAATATCGGCTGGGCAGCAGAGGGCTTGCGGGTGGATATTCAAACTCCGTGCCCTATTCCCTCATTCGCCTGGTCCGGAGATTGCCAGGGGATGTTGGGTCGTAGGATTCGGGGTACATCCGGAGTACACCCACTGGAGTGATTGGGGTTATGCCGGCTTATCGTGATCGTGCTCGTGGTTCGTGGTTCGTGGATCGTGAATGAAGACTAGTGAAGATTGGTGTATAGGGGATTGTGTGAAACGTATCCTTTTAAATGTGTGGTTATTTAAGTTATCGTTGTTTCTTTAATTGTCTAAGTGTTATTGTTGTATAATTGTATTATATGTTGCATTGCACGCCCCGGGACTATATCCCTCACTGGGCAACAGTGGTTGCTCATACCTCACTAACATGTTTCAGGTGGCGCAGTTGGAGGAGTTGCCCTAGTTGCTGTGTGTTGTTCTGAGGTGGCTGTGCCTTCTTGTTTCTATTTGGTATTTGTGTATCTATTTTGTGGCCTAAGGGCTTTGTTTATATTGGTTGCTGTAAGAAGTTGAAGGATAGTTGGTTGTAGTGTAGATTTGAGAACCGATGTCTTGTAATAACTTATGTTTATGCTTTTATTCACTTTGCATGCTTGGGAATGAATGGCTTAATGTAGAATGTTTTATCTTCTAAGTATGTTTTAACGTTATCCTAGGAGGTCATGGCTACTAGATTATGTTGTAAACAATATTACTTGCATGCTTGTGTGGTTTTGGAACTATTGTTTGCTTCAAGGCTCGGATGGCCTTGAATTTTTAAATATTTAGTTATGAAAAGTTCATTTATCTTGTGGTTATCTCATTTGAGAGTTTACAGGTTTTCAAAATGTCCATAGTACAGGGGAAACTCTGTCCGTTTTTCCCTAAAAATTTTGTGACCGGGTTTGGTATTGGGTTGAGAATAGCATGGTTATTAGAGCCTCCGGTCTCGTGAGGGATCGGGGCGTTACAGTGGCCCTTCATGACTGTATCTCAAAGGAAAACCTGTAATAGGAGCTAATGGAAGAAGGAAAATTTGATCAATCTCCAGTCCTTTACACCCTCCTCACTATGCCCCTTGTGGTCAACTGAGTCGTGCAGCACATCTTTTCGTATCTTGACTTGGTACAATCTCCTTTTCAAATTCGTCCTGTAAGTAGGTTTGAGTGCTTTGACCATCTATAAAAAAGCTCATCTTTCTACTCCTACATCTCTCATGTGCTATGAGGCTTGGCTTGATGCATCTTCTTGCCTGGATTTGGGCTCCATTCCTTAAAGAAGGCCCTTTTCAAGTGGCAAGATCAGAGATCATAGATAATAGGCTCTCATGTGAAAAGGAGAAAAAAGATGCTCAATGGGATAGAAAGGGGAAATAGCCTATGACTGAATGTTCCCATTAAGATATGAAGATGAGATTTTGTCCTTAATGTGATAGTATAGCAAGAGACTACCTAAATCCATATAAATCCAATCCTCATTGCTTTAGCCCTAGCCCTTGTCATTCTAAACGTACTATTCTCTATGCTATTGAATAGAATGATTTGCTATGCTAGTCCTTTCTTTGATTGGAAAGGTGGTGATCCAGCTGCTGTATCAGGCACGGATCGAAAAGGGCTGGCTTGCTTGCTACTTCGACTATAGCACATAAAGAAGGCCAATGTTGCAATGTTAAAGGACCGTATAGCTCCCTATTGGCTTTCACATGGCTTCTTTTTAGATCAAATGGTCCACAAAAATTCACTTATAACAAAAGCTAGAGGACAGTCTTCGTAGGACGCGTGGACGGATAAGCGATTAGACTGCCTACAAGACAGTTACTGGACAGATGTGACCGTTACCTATTGATAGAAGAGCAGGAAGTAGCTCTATTTAAAGGAAGGGAATTGTGTACTGAGCTAGCCTGCCTTGAACTTGAAGTAGGCAGTCTCTTCTATATCTGACAGTTTTAACTAGCCTTGTTACTACAAATACTACAAAGAAATTTTCGTAGATCGAAACTTATTCCAGGATTAATATCTCTGGATAGACCCTATAAAAGAAGACGAGTCATAAACGGAAATATCTAACAATTGAAGTTGGTCACATCCTAACGCACCTAGAAAAAGAGGCGTTGAACCAACTAGTAATAGTGAAGAAAAAAGCTTTACCTAATGATACGAATGTGGAAAGATCAAGATGTGATAATCATGTAGATAGATTGGCTTATTCCGTGCAACAGTACTTTCTTTGAGGGGGTAGAGCCTTAGAATTTCCTTCCACTCTCCGCTGGAATGAAGAAGGCCTAAAAGTGATATTTGTAGGCCGACCTTGGGATTGTTATACGCTTCGACTTAGCCTTGATAGGCGAATGTAATCTAGTTTATTAAAAAGTTTTTTAGTATGCCCTATTTGAGCGAACTACTCATTTCTATCTGCCACTAGCCGAGGGAAGCGAGCTCTTGCCTATCGACTTTTTTTCGTGCCGTAAGTGATATTCTCTGGTTAAGTCTTTCTTTTCGTTATCTATATGAGCCAGATGCGTTGCTTTACTAAAAGCCTATGATATTGACGTGACGGTCGCATCTCATTGTATAGGGAGGCCCTTGGAATTGGAAGGCAGGGCATCGATCATTGTCAAATCAATGGGAGGGGTACTATGAATACATTGATTATCTAGGTCCATTTAGTCTGGATAAGGGCTCATTTGTTGCCTTAAGTAGAGTTGGGCACTACCAGAAGACCAAAGGCGGGCTAGCACGTGTCAGGTGATGACGACGCCATAGTACTTCAATCTGGAGTAGCCCATTCCCGATAATAAGACTCCTTTGATCGGAGTCCTTTAGTTACTCATTTAGCTTATGAACCCAAAGCCTACCAACGATTCCATATTTCCTCAAACGCTAGGAAAAACCTCTTTCGAATCACCCGACAACCCCTCTGGCAAAGAAAAGAATTGTAAGCCAAAAATAAATACATTTTATAAAAGTTTCATTCTGTGTCTCAAAAGGCTTGTAATGGGTTTTCTTTCACGCATGAGTTATACCGAGTACTAAGTGAATTATGGACCACTTTGCCACGACAAACAAAACCAATGGCAGTAAAAGCAGATGTCTAGTCTCGGTTAAGCCCAACGCTACATGGTTATGTAGCTCTGATGGGATTCAAACCCATGATACAAGAAGGTTGTATACATATCTAGCAAATCAGTGTCTTAAGCTCACTTGGAAGGCTAGTTGGTAGAGCGATCAGTTTATCTGAATAAAGGTAGGTTCGAATCCTACTTCGGGTTCAAATTCGAATAGAAAGAAGGCCATCGACCTCTCATTCCGGCTATTCAACCTCTTCGGAATACATATTCTAAATACCCTAGACTCCCCTAACGGATAAGAGAACTAGTCCGTTATGATAGCTTTCCCTCGATTCACTTTGGCTAAGGTAGTAGCTTCGGGCAAGTAGACTGACTGATATGAGATTGAGCGAGGAAATGACAAAGCCAAGGCTAACTATCTCTCCTGCATTAGTTAACATATGTCATCCTTAGAGTGCAGTAGGGATACCTTTAAAGGAGAGTGACCCACCCCTTTAAGATGGGCCTCATTGTTTGTCGAATCACCTATCGGCAAAGACGGACTAACTCTACTCTAATAGATGAAGGAAGTACAAACGTTCAGTGGGTGACCCTTGCCTGGCTTGATGGGAAATCGAATAGATTGATTTGTATTTTGCTGAATTCACTGCCGAAGGAAAGGAAGTAGTCAGAACGGAAGCTGTGGCATTTCATTCAGTCCTCGTTCTCGTATTGTTTCACACCGCTGCCAGAACCTCTAAATCTCATAAGAGAAGAAAGCGTAAAAAAGAAAGATAAGGACGACTAGCCTTCTCTCGTCTATCTTGGTATTTTATTGATGAATCAGTTGGTATCTGGTATAAAGTATGGGGGCTTCATGATATATATATAAGTCATAGACTAAGCTCTTTGAGAGGTTAACCAGAAATATCTTATTAAGACAACTGAGTTTGATTCGATTATAGGCTAGATTAGATTCACGCTATGCTAGTTGCGTATAGAAGTTCGAAGAAGCAGTAATTTTATATAAAAACTTGTATTTTATAAAAAAAAGATAGTGCGCCAGGCAAGGAAACATATCATATAGATAGAAAGGGTACCGCCTAAGCTGAGTTATAAGCTCTTATACGATGGCTCTCGAATCCAAGCACGAACGTACAAAGGAGGTGTGAGGTTACACTCCTGTAGCCTGTCTATCCATCACTTCAAAGTCGTCGAGGAGTGTCTTAGGTACGTAACCCTATCTTGACTCTTGCTCTCCGAGTTCCGAGCCATATAGTGCCTGTCAAACACTTAATCGACACCCGACAGTTAGTGAATGAGATTGTGTTAAGTGCCGCTCTAGCACCCGTAACCTTCCCATAGAACGGTTGAGTCAGAACCGATAATGACGATGCCCCTCCAACAGTCCGAAGGTCCGAAATGAGGCACTTCCCTCCCTTTCTCTCCGTGTTCTTCTGTTGGATTGCTGCTCCCGAGCTTACCTTAATGGACCACTTAGAAGAGACCGAATCGGATGACTCTCTATATCATCTTCTTCAAGGCCCTTTCTTATTCTACTTTTTTAGTAGCGTCAAAAAGGATTTTACAGTTGATTATGTGGAATCACCCACGTCTGTTTACTTGTACAAACAAAGTCTTCACCCCGATCTCGATCCATATCCAGATCATCCAGTTAGTTCATTTGGAAGCCCCCATATCATCAATCCCGGTTCCAAGAATACTCACTCCATGGCCCGTCTGTGGCACAGTAACAAACGGGATTGGTACCAGCCATCATAGAGGATGACCCCGGCGTTCTTTACATATGAGCATTCGTGTGATCCCCTAATGCCCTATAAAGAAGGTTTAATGCAGCCCCTCGAGGTGAGAATATGAAGGGGCTCTTGTCTTGAATACAATATTTTTGAAGTTTCACTATATGTCAGTTGCCACCATCCAGCGTTAATAATCCTAATGATTGGATAAACGGATGACACACGTTCAGAGTGAACTAGTAATGTTCCGATTGAGTAGTGTGTTTCATTCATCACTTAGGATTGTAATTGTTTGATGGCAGAGAGTTTTAGAAGATTCTTGGGTACTAAGATCATTTCTATCAAAGGTGATCTTAATACTCACCGATGGTCTGAATAAGAAGATGTGTATTGCCGCCTACTTGTTCGCCAAACAGGTAATCTATTTGGGTTGAAAGAATAGATATTTACATCTTGCGCTTTATCTTAAGCAATGTAATACTTGTCTCATGACTGCCTATGGTGGCATCAATCGACCTAATGGTTTTTTATCTGTCCCTGTCTCTCTAACACGGTCAGGTTATCCTAGGATTATTCTTTCTTTTCACAGAAAGATGATCCTTCGAAAAGATGACCATGCTGATGTATTAATGTGTCTTTATTGTTCTTTCTTCAGTTTAGCCTAAATTAGAGTATTGGTTAAGCGTGCAGATAAGAAGTTTTTTGAGCCAATCATTAGTCCAGTTAAAGATATGGATAGGGTCCGTGGTCGTGTAAGTCAAGTGAAATATGACTTAGTTAAGATCATGGATCGTTATCTACATTGGCTGTCTACCATACCCCTTGAACTAGGGTTGGTGTGGCTGGCTATGACCTTCTGGGCCTGAGACTTCATGGGTAAGAGTTGGCTTCTTTGGTCAGACTATCCCATGCTTTGTTTGGAAGGGCGTCACTGACGGTTCTCGCTCTGAATATAAAAGAAATAAGCGATTGTCTCTCGGCTCAAGTATTCTGTAAGTTTACTTTATTCATAAAGGCATAATTCTTTCCCATCCGGAGGGAAAGTGGATGCAAAATTTCTAGTCATAGTCTTCGATTCTTATGGTAAAAAATATTTTAACTAGAAATTTCATAAGAAAAGACAACTGGTAGCACAGGTTGGATCCTAGCGTAGATTCCTACTATCCCTGTTGAATGATCGAGTAGCTTCGACTTCACCTTTTGTCAAAATTTGGTTCGTGTTAAGTATGCCATTGTTCAAGATCGGTAAGAATGCGATAAGTTCATATTCTCCAGATTCGACTATAAACCAGGTAATGAGGGTCCGAAGGAGAAAGCATAAGCTACCTCGTTCGTGCTCCCGTCTTTCCCGCTGCCATCTTCGGTGGATGCCCCCCTTCCACTTAAAGGCGGATAGGGCACTTAGCCAACCTTTTAGATTGAATAAAGTTACTAAGCTAGCCACCTCACCTCTCTTTCTTACCCTACTTCTTAGTAGTAGGCAACCTTTCTTTCTCGCCTTTCTTCCAACTTTTTCCAGATAAAGGTCTAATAGAGCCGCGCTTTCTTAGTACATTGCCTTTCATTACCAACCTGATGTTTTACAGTACAAAGTTACCTGATATTGGCTACTACTAAGAAGGGCGGAGAGATGTTAACCTTTCACAATTAGTAAGCAATCCCCTAGTTTTAACCTAATGAGTTTTCTTTACGTTGAGTTAACTAGGCGGGTTCGCCTAGATGCCTAGTAAAGAACAAGCTGGTGGGAAAGAGCTGGAGATCATGAAAAGCATTTCCACACAAGGAGGCAGGCTGCCGGGAAGATTTGCTTCTAGATTACCGACTACATGGGAACATATGTTTTATAGGTTGATTATCATTCTTGCTACTCTCGATTTTGAGATGTTCCCGAGAAGAAAGAGCTCACGAGAAAGCTCGTTAGTGGAAATTTGATTCTGGATTCCGAGGTTTAAAGATGCTCGATAGGTAGGGAGAGGAATGGAGTTGGCTCAACAGAGGTAGGAGCTATGAAGCATCTTAGAGTATTCTATTCCGTTTTTCAGCTGGATCCATGTTTGTTCGCGTGGTTTTTCGTCCTTCGGACCCCACTACCTCATAAGGGCATTGAGATCAAGCATGAACCTCTCCGAGCATGGAGAAGGTGATCCGTATACGTAAATTTCAGAATGGAAAAACTCCTTAAAAAATAGATTGACCTTGGGGAGAGAGCTGAAAGGTATGCACTGAAAGGGGTGAGAACCCGTCAGCGTGGATATATTAGGTATAAATCAATGAAACTGGAATTTTCAAAAAGAAAATCTCACTTCAAGAATTCTCAACTTTGAACCTTTGATCCGTGGACCCCCGTTCTATCCACTAACCATGTAAAAAAATGATGAATAGAATGGCGCTGTAGGAACCGGTCGGATTCGAACCAACGAATAGAAGTTTTGCAAACTCATGCCTTAGCCACTTGGCTACGATTCCCTATCAATTCTATGTCTTTCCCCCTTGTCCGACTTTGTTTTACAGGGTAAGACCTGGAATAACAGATGCCGAAATGCTTTGGGAGAAAGGGCACAACATAGGTGGAGATGGGTTTTCATAAAGGCTTTCTAAAACATGATAATCTAAGAGTTCTCCCTACTTGAACCTTTTACGTGGTGACAATATAAAGAAACATTTAGGGATTTGTTGGTGATCCATGATTACACAGTTGATCAAGCCTCTGAAACCGGACTCTTTCTTCCCTCTCAATTCCATCCATAGCCCGAACCCGAACCTTAAATCTGAATGATCTGGAATTCCTTTCCAATTCCATATATCAACTAATGGGGACACCGGAAGGGAATAGATAAAGCACCCCGCTTACTTTTTCTCCATCTCTAGAAAAAAAGCTTTTTGTGCTATGTCCTTCACTCCAAGACGTGTATCATCCTTTCCTTTAGAGTTGTTATTAATATTAGGTTCACCCGGCGGAGGACAAAGAGAGTATAGTCAGTCAAATGTAGTTTTAGTTAAATCCTCAATTTATTACTATTTTATTTCAACAGTATTTGTTTCCATCCAACTGAATCCTATGCTAGCCATTTTCATGTCATTCAACGCTTTATTGTAAATACCAAACGGTTGTATATCTAATCCCCCATCTTCTTTGGGTTGGGCTACGAACAAAAAGATTTTATTTCACTGTCTTTCTCTACTCCTTTCTTCCCCAACAATAGTTTCGGCAGACTCTGCTTTTGACTACTGGGAAAACTTCCTTCCTAAACCAAATTTATGCCAGTAGTATGCTAGTCATGTGATTGGTATAAGCCGAAAAGACATGTTTAATAAAAGTTGTCTGCCACTGAGGCTAATCCCTAATTGAGACTAAGGCAGGCTTCTTTTGATTGCATTTTTTCTTACTGTAGCTTTGTTCCTCTCCCGTTGGTCGAGCGTCTTCAAACGTTGCGCCCCTTCCAACTAGTTATAGATTGTCTTAATGCCTATAAACTAGGACCAAGCCAAGTAAGTCCGTAGATCATCTGTTAATCTTTCTTTGAATCCCAGTAGTTTTAGTATCCGTCATCGTCTGGGGTTTTTTTAAATGACCAATGTATAGAAAAAGTCTTCCCCCGGGAAAACAAGAAATATAGTTTTGAAGCCTCGAACGAACAGTATCTCTATATGGCTTTGTTATTATTACAGTCTTATCTTTACCCAGCCAGTAAGTAGAAATATGAAGAGAGTGGACAACTTTGTCGTGGACCTTTCTTTGGTTTCTTTTATGAACTCCACTAGTCGTCCATGGATTATAGGTGCTATCCATTGTATATAAATAAACTTGCATATCCTACTTTGCACATCCTATTTTTCTTATTCATATAGAAACCAATGATTAACATTTTCATATGCTGCTGCTTTGGCGAGTTTAGTGATCATGGCTGGCTTTGTCACGCCCCGACCCGACCCGCAAAAGGCCAAGCCCGGACCCGACACACGGACGGAGTCTCCTCTGTACCGCGGACGATCCGAAAACCTTAAAACTCATCATAATACTTGCGAAAGCCATAAACAATTTAAACAAGCCAACTTTCTTCGAAACATACATATCTCATTAACCAACTTTGCAACCCAAAAATGATATGCATACTACACAAGTATTTATGCCACTAATCAATTCCATTAGCATGCATTTCCTTACTAGTCACAAGAGTGTAAGTTTACAACTTTACATTCTTTCAACTTATACAACATAAGACCGTAGAGGCCTCAAAATAGAAAATACAAACAAGGCTACAAGCCTCAAAATTAAGCGACTTCCAAGCAATATACATATCGAGCAAGGCTCGCATAAAATCTGGTAACCAACCACCAGCAAAGCAAAGAAGTGCTATCACGGGAACACCTCCACCTGTACCTCCTCCTCAATTACCTCAAGAGGGTCTGCGTCAACTACTCCTGTAAAAATATAGTATAGAGAGGAATGAGCAAAAACTATTGCTCAGCGAGGGCAATTGGTCTCAAGGACGGAGATGAGAGGAGTATGCAATGCAATTAGCCAATCAATGCATACAAATATCATACAGAGATATAATAAAGCCATCAATAAAGCAAGGCAAGTATTTACAGCTGTAAACATTCATTCAAAGGATACGATACTCTTTTCACGAGCAACTTTCAAACTCGAATTCGATGACGACGCGCCGGCCCAAACTACCTTATAACACCAGTTTGGAATACCCCGGAAGTATCCATCAATCTACGACCCAAAACTCCCTGGGAGGCAACCCAAGTGAGAAGAGGGAATAGCAGCGGAGCTAGAGCAACCAATACAGGCAACCCGAGGCTACCCAGAGAGGCCCATCACTCACGCGCGAGACACTATGCAATGCAAGACTCGATACAAGGCGATAAACAAACGATAAAGCCACACGTGGAAGAATAAAAAAGTAGGTTACTCTCGCACGCAATAGCAACAGTTGATATGCATTTCAATCCAAATCAATTCAAACAAGTATTTCAAGAAACCCTAAGCAATCTATAGACATAATATCAAGAAAACAACCAAAATCACAAACCAGCCCCAACTATCAAAACACTACCATTTTCAAACGAGCCACGAGTTCTGGAAACCGACTTCGCCAATCCTCCTAGGTCACCATAAGGCATGTCTAAAGACCCCGAAACCCTACCTAACCCTAGAATTCCCGCAAAGTAATGATTTTCCCCTTTGCTCGTTTGAACTACAACTATATCAACCAAACACCCAACCAACGCCATAATCACACCAAAAGTACTTCCATGGCCTCCCGAAACAACACCAACACGCAAAACGAGAAAATGCTAAAGTCGACCTAAACGACCCCGACTTTCACCAAAGCTTAATTCCCATTTTTTTCATTACGCAACCCAAACAAACCATGCATTTAGGCATTCTAGCACGCCTAGCACATTTGTACATGAACGGACAACATAACGGAGCAACTTCATCATTTCAAGGGTTTACTATTCATAAAATACTATTCAACAACTAATTTAAATTGCAATCTCAACATTTAACCACAAAAAAATGTTAAAAAGCTATAAATACACGTTCTACAATTGCCAAGGAACATTCTAGAAGAATCAAAATGCTTTAAACAACAATCTACGGATAAAATCTAAAAATTACAAAGTTAACATACACAACATTTAAATGCGCAAATAACGTGCTTCCCTCACCTTAGGCACTCCTAGTCGCTAGGAAAACAACGCTGGTCACCTCGGAAACCACCCCGCACGAGCTCACGCGAAGATTGAACGATTGGAAGTTCAAAGGTTTTTTTTTTCCCTTTGAAGCTCACGGCCTGCTCACTGTTTTCAGCCTTGTTTTTTTTTTGTCTTGTTTTAAGCTTATTTAAGTGCTAAGTCTTTGGTCAAAGGTCAAGCCTTGGTCAACTACGTCAAACTTGGTCAAATGGCCTTATTTTGTGCATTTTAAGCTAAAATAACTAACACCAATATAATTTTCAGCTAGCAATAACTAAAATATCAAATTTAAGTCATCTAAATACTAGTTTCATTATTTGCTGAGGACTAGAAACCGTTCTCAAGCTATCGCTCCCTAAATGCAATGCACGTTGCGACAGCAAGAAAGTAACAATTAATTCTCAAAGAATTTAAGGAAATATAATTTCCAAAATATTAAACAAGAAATTTTTACATTCCGGGCTTGGGTATTACACCCTCTCCCCCTTAAAACAATTGCGCCCACGCAATTCCTACCTGGTCAATAAACAACTCCGGATACCGATCCCGAACCTAGTCCTCTCTTTCCCAAGTTGCTACCTCAAACCCATGATGATTCCACATAACCTTTACTAACGGAATACACTTCCTGCGAAGCTCCTGAACTTTCCGATCCACAATTCAAATCTGTTTCTCTTCATAAGATAACTTTTCTTCAATCTGCAAAGGCTCTGGTTCAAGTACATGTGAAGGGTCTGGATGGTATTTCTTTAACATAGACACGTGGAACACATCGTGCAGTCTCGACAAGCTCGGAGGCAAAGCTAACCGATAAGCCAAAGGACCTACCTTTTCGGTGATCTCATACGGACCCATATACCTGGGACTAAGTTTCTCGCTCTTACCGTGCCGAATCAATCCCTTCCGAGGAGAAATCTTAAGAAATACCCAATCTTCCAAATCAAACTCAAGATCCCGACGATGCTTATCTACATAACTCTTCTGACGACTCTGCGCTGTAAGCATACGCTGGCGAATAAGGTGAACATTATCTACCATCTTAATCATCTCAGGTAACACAGTCGGATCAACTGTTCTCATCTCTCCAACCACTTCCCAATATAATAGGGATCTACATTTCCGACCATACAATGCCTCGTAGGGAGCCATACCTATAGTAGATTGATAACTATTGTTGTAGGCGAACTCCGCTAAAGGCAAAAACTTCTCCCAATTCTTCCCAAAGTCTAGCACACATGCTCGAAGCATGTCTTCCAAGATCCTGATTGTTCTCTCAGACTGGCCATCAGTTTGTGGATGATATGTAGTACTGAAGCTCAACTTAGTTCCCAGGGCCTCTTGCAACTTCTGCCAAAAACTAGATCTGAATCTAGGATCCCTATTTGACACTATACTCTGTGGCACACCATGCAATTTCACAATATTAGCAACATAAAGCTCAGCTTGCTTATCAAGGCTATCCTGTTTGTTCATGGGAATAAAATGTGTAACTTTAGTCAAGCGGTCCACAACAACCCAAACAGAATCACATCCTCTCAGAGATCTAGGAAGATCGGTCACAAGGTCCATTGTTATATGTACCCACTTCCATTGCGGAATCGACAACGGCTGTAGAAGTCCGGCTAGCCTCTGATGCTCAACTTTAACCCTCTGACAAGTCAAACATCTGGATACATACCCAGCAATCTCCCTCTTCATATTGTTCCACCAGAAGTGTTGTTTCAAATCTCTATACATTTTTGTACTACCCGGGTAAATCGTATACCTCGAATTATGTGCCTCGGATAGGATCTCATTCTTCAAAGTCAGATCACCAGGAACACATACTCTGCCCCTGAATCTGAAGATACCATCTGCATGTAATTTAAACTCCGACTCTCCCCCTTTTGATTTTTCTTGGATCTTCAAGATGTGAGGATCAGTCTTCTGAGCCTCTCTGATCTGTGCCAACAACCCTGACTGAATCTGCAAACTAGCAAATCGAATCCCTACCTCAGTAGCTTCTGGCTTCCATGAACAAATTTCTTCCAAAGTCTCCCAATCCTTGATAATTAAGCTTGCAACAGTAGCCTTTCGGCTCAAAGCATCAGCAACAACATTTGCCTTACCTGGCACGTAGTTAATAGAACAGTTGTAAGCACTCAAAAGCTCTAGCCATCTTCACTGCCTCATATTCAAATCCTTCTGTGAAAACAAATACTTGAGACTCTTGTGGTCAGTAAAAATTTCAAATCTGCTACCCCACAAGTAGTGACGCCACTTCTTCAAAGCAAACACAATAGCAGCTAACTCAAGATCATGTGTAGGGTAATTGACTTCATATGGTTTCAACTTCCTAGAAGCATAGGCAATCACTTTACCATTCTGCATTAAAACACAGCCCAAACCTTCCTTAGATGCATCACTATAAACAACAAAGTTCCCTGTTCCCTCAGGTAAAGATAGAATAGGAGCTGTAGTTAGTCTTTTCTTCAATTCTTGGAAACTGGATTCACATTTAGCATCCCAGTTGTAAGTAATTTTCTTCCGAGTCAACTGGCTCAAAGGTCCAGAAATTTTGGAAAAGTCTTTAACAAATCTCTGGTAGTAACCTGCCAATCCAAGAAAATTCTGAATCTCTGACACCGTCTCAGGTCTCTTCCAAGATGAAACAACCTCAATTTTAGCTGGGTCCACTGAAAGTCCTCGATCTGAAATGATATGGCCTAGAAAAGATATCTGATTCAACCAGAACTCGCACTTGCTGAATTTAGCAAAAAGCTTGTTTTCCTGCAAAGTCTGTAGCACAATCCTCAAGTGTTGCTCATGTTCAGCCTCATTCTTCGAGTACACTAAAATGTCGTCAATAAAGATCACGACAAAGTGATCAAGATAAAGTCTGAAAACTCTCTGCATCAAGTCCATGAATGCGGCTGGAGCATTCGTCAATCCAAACGGCAACACAACAAACTAATAGTGGCCATATCTAGTCCGGAATGCCGTCTTTGGAATATCATCAATCCGAATCCTAAGTTGATAGTAACCCTGCCTCAAATCAAATTTGGAGTAAACACTCGCACCCTGCAACTGGTCAAACAATTCTTCAATCAACGGCAAGGTGTATTTGTTCTTAATCGTGACTTGATTAAGTCCCCTGTAATCAATCCATAACTGTAACGTGCCGTCTTTCTTTCTCACAAACAACACAGGTGCGCCCCACGGCGAAGAACTAGGTTGTATGAACCCTTTCTCAAGCAAATTCTGAAGCAGAATTTTTAACTCTTGAAGTTCAGCCGATGCCATTCTATAAGGACTCCTAGAAATTGGGGCAGTGCCTGGCACAAGATCAATCACGAACTCAATCTCCCTATCTGGTAGTAAACCCGGTAATTCCTCAGGAAACACACCAGAGAAGTCTCTAACAATCGGAACCTCATTGAAATTCAACTTATCAGTAGGCTGATTGATCAAATAAGCTAAGTAAGCTTCACAACCCTTATTCAACAACTTAGAAGTCTTGATCGCTGATAAAAGAGGAATTCGGGCAGCCCTGCAGTTCCCAACAATCTCCAGTACCGGTAGGTCAGGAACCTGAAGATAAACAATCTTTGTTCTACAATCCAACTGAGCATAGTACTTCCCCAACCAATCCATTCCCAAAATGATTTCAAAGTCACGGAATGGCAATATAATTAAATCAGCAGGAAATTTATGGTTCTCAATGCATATATCACAAGATTTGCAAATAGACTCAGTAACAAATTTTGCACCCAAAGGCGTACTAACTTCAACTTCATGCGGGAATTTATCAACGCAAACATTCACAGATCGTGCACATGCAGGAGTTATAAACGAATGTGTAGCTCTGGATCAATCAAAACTTTAACTGGCTAAGTATTGAGAAGAAAGGTACCTTCCACTATAGCTGTAGTATCGGGTAGCTCCTCCGCATCCAGTGCAAAGACCCTAGCCTGAACCGTCTGTGCTGGACGTGCACCTGCAGCCCTATTCTGAACACCTTGGCCTCCAGTATGGCCCTGAACATTTTTATACTTAAGGCAATCTCTCACCATATGGTCATCGTTTCCACAGCCTGTGCACTTACCACTCTTTCTCCATCAATTAGCCTCAATATGCCCCGATCGATTACAATAGTTGCACTTCTGATTTTGTCTTACAACAGTGTTTCCCGTAGGTGCTGGGGCTCTGGTAGGAGGAACTGTACCTCCCTGCTGGGGACTAGTCACAGCTGGCCTAGCCTGAATCTGCTGCTGTTGCTGATACGGACGTTGCTGAGGAACCTGTGCAGAAGTCTGATACTGCCTCGGCTAACTCTGGCTGCTCTGGCCCAAATACTACTTGTTAATCGGCTGACTGCTCTCAGCTAACATCTCAGCCTTCCGTTTCTCAAACTTCGAGGCTGCCTGAAATGCCTCGGGAAAAGTAGTGTAGGTCTGCCCAGTCAAATGCAACTGAATGTCCATTCTCAGCCCACGGACAAACCTATGAATCATCCTCCTAGCCGGCCATACCAACTCAAGCATATACCTCGACAGACTAACAAACCTAGCCTCGTACTGTGCTATAGTCATATTTCTCTGCTTCAGGGCCACAAACTCATCTTCCCTCCTTTCCATAGCCATCTCGGGAATATACTTATCCCGAAACTCACTTACAAAATCATCCCATAAATGTTGAACATCCTCACAATCCCACCTCAACCAGACAGTATTCCACCACTGCTCTGCATCACCCTCAAATAAGATTGACGCATAATCTATTCTTGCCTCATCAGTGTACCTCAAAGCGGTGAAAATTTTCTCGACACGGTTAATCCATCTCTCGGCTGCCTCATCATCCGGCTCCCCGAAGAACTTTCCCGGCTCGTGCCTCAGAAATTTCTCTAGCTGGTTATTCTCAACTCTATACCCCTGTCCACCAGGATTAGCTTGATTTCCCTGGGGATTATTTCTGTCCTGCCTTTGCTCATGCAGCACCTGTGTAATCCGGTCAACTGCAGTAGTCATGGTAGCCATAAATTGCTCAGGCAACGGTTGCTGACCCTGTTCTGCTGCCTCTTCATCTGACCCTATACCTTGAGTACCACGACGTGGCGGCATAGTAGCAATTTCACAATAGCTGGCAACATTTAAAAGCAGTTTATAGACAGAAATATAGCACATAAGATTAGATAACACTCAAGTCAATAACAATCAAACATTCTAACACGCAATTCACATAACACAAGATTGACATGCCAAATTAATTCACTTTAAACACATAAGCACTCTAAGTTTCACAAAGTCATGCTATAACTTTTTCTTTCCACCTAACAATTATACAATAACATTCTAGCATTTTGGACCTTTACCCCACAGACCGAGAAACATATCCCGGCTCATGCAAGACTATCATGCTCTGATACCACCTAAAGATGTCACGCCCCGACCCGACCCTGCAAAAGGCCAAGCCCAGACCCGACACACGGACGGAGTCTCCTCTGTACCGCGGACGATCTGAAAACCCTAAAACTCATCATAATACTTGCGAAAGCCATAAACAATTCAAACAAGCCAACTTTCTTTGAAACATACATATCTCATTAACCAACTTTGCAACCCAAAAATGATATGCATACTACACAAGTATTTATGCCACTAATCAATTCCATTAGCATGCATTTCCTTACTAGTCACACGAGTATAAGTTTACAACTTTACATTCTTTCAACTTACACAACATAAGACCGTAGAGGCCTCAAACTAGAAAATAGAAACAAGGCTACAAGCCTCAAAATTAAGCGACTTCCAAGCAATATACATATCGAGCAAGGCTCGAACAAAATCTGGTAACCAACCACCAGCAAAGCAAATAAGTGCTATCACGGGAACACCTCCACCTGTACCTCCTCCTCAATTACCTCAAGAGGGTCTGCTTCAACTACTACTGTAAAAATATAGTATATAGAGGAATGAGCAAAAATTATTGCTCAGCGAGGGCAATTGGTCTCAAGGACGGAGATGAGAGGAGTATGCAATGCAATTAGCCAAGCAATGCATACAAATATCATACAGAGATATAATAAAGCCATCAATAAAGCAAGGCAAGTATTTAAAGCTATAAACACTCATTCAAAGGATACGATACTCTTTTCACGAGCAACTTTCAAACTCGAATTCGATGATGACGCGCCGGCCCAAACCACCTTATAACACCAGTTTGGAATACCCCGGAAGTATCCATCAATCTACGACCCAAAACTCCCTGGGAGGCAACCCAAGCGAGAAGAGGGAATAGCAGCAGAGCTAGAGCAACCAACACTGGCAACCCGAGGCTACCCAGAGAGGCCCATCACTCACGCGCGAGATACTATGCAATGCAAGACTCGATACAAGGCGATCAACAAGCGATAAAGCCACACGTGGAAGAATAGCAAAGTAGGTTACTTTCGCACGCAATAGCAACAGTTGATATGCATTTCAATCCAAATCAATTCAAACAACTATTTCAAGCAACCCTAAGCAATCTATAGACATAATATCAAGAAAACAAGCAAAATCACAATCCGGCCCTAACTATCAAAACACTACCATTTCCAAACGAGCCAGGAGTTCTGAAAACCGACTTCGCCACCCTTCCTAGGTCACCATAAGGCACGTCTAAAGACCCCGAAACCCTACTTAACCCTAGAATTCCCGCAAAGTACCGATTTCCTCCTTTGCTCGTTTGAACTACAACTATATCAACCAAACACCCAACCAATGCCATAATCGCACCAAAAGTGCTTCCATGGCCTCCCGAAACAACGCCAACAAGCAAAACGAGAAAACGCTAAAGTCGACCTAAACGACCCCGACTTTCACCAAAGCTTAATTCCCATTTTTTCCATTACGCAACCCAAACAAATCATGCATTTAGGCATTCTAGCACACCTAGCACATTTCTACATCAACGGACAGCATAACGGAGCAACTTCATCGTTTCAAGGGTTTACTATTCACAAAACACTATTCAACAACTAATTTAAATTGCAATTTAAACATTTAACCGCAGAAAATGTTAAAAAGCTATAAATACACGTTCTACAATTGCCAAGGAACATTCTAGAAGCATCAAAATGCTTTAAACAACAATCTACGGATAAAATCTAAAAATTACAAAGTTAACATACACAATATTTAAATGCGCAAATAACGTGCTTCCCTCACCTTAGGCACTCCTAGTCGCTTGGAAAACAACGCTGGTCACCTCAGAAACCACCCCGGACGAGCTCACACGAAGATTGAACGATTGGAAGTTCAAAGGTTTTTTTTTTCCCTTTGAAGCTCACGGCCTACTCACTGATTTCAGCCTTGTTTTTTTTTTTTTTGTCTTGTTTTAAGCTTATTTAAGTGCTAAGTCTTTGGTCAAAGGTCAAGCCTTGGTCAACTACTTAAAACTTGGTCAAATGGCCTTATTTTATGCATTTTAAGCTAAAATAACTAACACCAATATAATTTTCAGCTAGCAACAATTAAAATATCAAATTTAAGTCATCTAAATACTAGTTTCATTATTTGCTGAGGACTAGAAACCGTTCTCTAGCTATCGCTCCCTAAATGCAATGCACGTTATGACGGCAAGAAAGTAACAATTAATTCTCAAAGAATTTAAGGAAATATAATTTCCAAAATATTAAACAAGAAATTTTCACATTCCGGGCTCGGGTATTATACCCTCTCCCCCTTAAAATAATTGCGCCCACGCAATTCCTACCTGGTCAACAAACAACTCCGGATACCGATCCCGAACCTGGTCATCTCTTTCCCAAGTTGCTACCTCAAACCCATGATGATTCCACAGAACCTTTACTAATGGAATACTCTTCCTGCGAAGCTCCTGAACTTTTCGATCCACAATTCGAATCGGTTTCTCTTCATAAGATAACTTTTCTTCAATCTGCAAAGGCTCTGGTTCAAGTACATGTGAAGGGTCTGGATGGTATTTCTTTAACATAGACACGTGGAACACATCATGCAGTCTCGACAAGCTCGGAGGCAAAGCTAACCGATAAGCCAAAGGACCTACTTTTTCGGTGATCTCATACGGACCCACATACCTGGGACTAAGTTTCCCACTCTTACCGTGCCGAATCAATCCCTTCCGATGAGAAATCTTAAGAAATACCCAATCTCGCAAATCAAACACAAGATCCCGACGGTGCTTATCTGCATAACTCTTCTGACGACTCTACACTGTAAGCATATGCTGGCGAATAAGGTGAACATTATCTACCATCTTAATCATCTCAGGTAACACAATCGGATCAACTGTTCTCATCTCTCCGACCTCTTCCCAATATAATGGGGATCTGCATTTCTGACCATACAACGCCTCGTAGGGAGCCATACCTATAGTAGATTGATAACTATTGTTGTAGGCGAACTCAGCTAAAGGCAAAAACTTCTCCCAATTCTTCCCAAAGTCTAGCACACATGCTCGAAGTATTTCTTCGAAGATCCTGATTGTTCTCTCAGACTGGCCATTAGTTTGTGGATGATATGTAGTACTGAAGCTCAACTTAGTTCCCAGGGCCTCTTGCAACTTCTGCCAAAAATGAGATCTGAATCTAGGATCCCTATCTGACACTATACTCTGTGGCACATCATGCAATTTCACAATATTAGCAACATAAAGCTCAGCTAGCTTATCAAGGCTATCCTGTTTGTTCACGGGAATAAAATGTGTAACTTTAGTCAAGCGGTCCACAACAACCCAAACAGAATCACATCCTCTCAGAGATCTAGGAAGATCGGTCACAAGGTCCATTGTTATATGTACCCACTTCTATTGCGGAATCGACAACGGCTGTAGAAGTCCGGCTGGCCTCTGATGCTCAACTTTAACCCTCTGACAAGTCAAACATCTGGATACATACCCAGCAATCTCCCTCTTCATATTATTCCACTAGAAGTGTTGTTTCAAATCTCTATACATTTTTGTACTGCCCGGGTGAATCGTATACCTCGAATTATGTGCCTCGAACAAGATCTCATTCTTCAAAGTTGGATCACCAGGAACACATACTCTGTCCCTGAATCTGAAGATACCATCTGCTTGTAATTTAAACTCTGACTCTCCCCCTTTTGATTTTTCTTGGATCTTCAAGATGTGAGGATCAATCTTCTGAGCCTCTCTGATCTGTGCCAACAACCCTGACTGAATCTGCAAACTAGCAAATCGAATCCCTACCTCAGTAGCTTCTGGCTTCCATGAACAAATTTCTTCCAAAGTCTCCCAATCCTTGATAATTAAGCTTGCAACAGTAGCCTTTCGGCTCAAAGCATCAGCAACAACATTTGCCTTACCTGGCACGTAGTTAATAGAACAGTTGTAACCACTCAAAAGCTCTAGCCATCTTCGCTGCCTCATATTCAAATCCTTCTGTGAAAAAAAATACTTGAGACTCTTGTGGTCAGTAAAAATTTCAAATCTGCTACCCCACAAGTAGTGACGCCACTTCTTCAAAGCAAACACAACAGCAGCTAACTCAAGATCATGTGTAGGGTAATTGACTTCATATGGTTTCAACTTCCTAGAAGCATAGGCAATCACCTTACCATTCTGCATTAAAACACAGCCCAAACCTTCCTTAGATGCATCACTGTAAACAACAAAGTTCTCTGTTCCCTCAGGTATAGCTAGAATAGGAGCTGTAGTTAGTCTTTTCTTCTATTCTTGGAAACTGGATTCACATTTAGCATCCCAGTTGTAAGCAATTTTCTTCCGAGTCAACTGGCTCAAAGGTCCAGAAATTTTAGAAATGTCTTTAACAAATCTCCGGTAGTAACCTGCCAATCGAAGAAAACTCCGAATCTCTGACACCGTCTCAGGTCTCTTCCAAGATGAAACAACCTCAATTTTAGCTGGGTCCACTGAAATTCCTCGATCTGAAACGATATGGCCTAGAAAAGATATATGATTCAACCAAAACTCGCACTTGCTGAATTTAGCAAAAAACTTGTTTTCCGGCAAAGTCTGTAGCACAATCCTCAAGTGTTGCTCATGTTCAGCCTCATTCTTCGAGTACACTAAAATTTCGTCAATAAAGATCACGACAAATTGATCAAGATAGGGTCTGAAAACTCTCTGCATCAAGTCCATGAATGCGGCTGGAGCATTCGTCAATCCAAACGGCAACACAACAAACTCATAGTGGCCATATCTAGTCCGGAATGCCGTCTTTGGTATATCGTCACTCCGAATCCTAAGTTGATAGTAACATTGCCTCAAATCAAATTTGGAGTAAACACTCGCACCCTGCAACTGGTCAAACAATTCTTCAATCAACAACAAGGGGTATTTGTTCTTAATCGTGACTTGATTAAGTCCCCTATAATCAATGCATAACCATAACGTGCCGTCTTTCTTTCTCACAAACAACACAGGTGCACCCCACGGCGAAGAACTAGGTTGTATAAACCTTTTCTCAAGCAAATTCTGAAGCTGAATTTTTAACTCTTGAAGTTCAGCCGATGCCATTCTATAAGGACTCCTAGAAATTGGCGCAGTTCCTGGCACAAGATCAATCACGAACTCAATCTCCCTATCCAGTGGTAAACCCGGTAATTCCTCGGGAAATATACCAGGGAAGTCTCTAACAATCGGAACCTCATTGAAATTTAACTTATCAGTAGGCTAATTGATCAAATAAGCTAAGTAAGCTTCACAACCCTTATTCAACAACTTAGAAGTCTTGATCGCTGATAAAAGAGGAATTCGGGCAGCCCTGCAGTTCCCAACAATCTCCAGTACCGGTAGGTCAGGAACATGAAGATAAACAATCTTTGTTCTACAATCCAACTGAGCATAGTACTTCCCCAACCAATCCATTCCCAAAATGATTTCAAAGTGACGGAATGGCAATATAATTAAATAAGCAGGAAATTTACGGTTCTTAATGCATATATCACAAGATTTGCAAATAGACTCAGTAACAAATTTTGCACCCAAAGACGTACTAACTTCAACTTCATGCGGGAATTTATCAACGCAAACATTCACAGATCGTGCACATGCAGGAGTTATAAACGAATGTGTAGCTCCGGGATCAATCAAAACTTTAACTGGCTGAGTATTGAGAAGAAAGGTACCTTCCACTATAGCTGTAGTATCGGGTAGCTCCTCCGCATCCAGTGCAAAGACCCTAGCCTGAACCGTCTGTGCTGGACGTGCACCTGCAGCCCTATTCTGAACACCTTGGCCTCCAGTACGGCCCTGAACATTGTTATACTTAGGGCAATCTCTCACCCTATGGTCATCGCTTCCACAGCCTGTGCACTTACCACTCTTTCTCCAACAATTAGCCTCAATATGCCCCGATCGATTACAATAGTTGCACTGCTGATTTTGTCTTACAACAGTGTTTCCCGTAGGTGCTGGGGCTCTAGTAGGAGGAACTCTACCTCCTTGCTGGGGTCTAGTCACAGCTGGCCTAGCCTGAATCTACTGCTATGGCTGATACGGACGTTGCTGAGGAACCTGTACAGAAGTCTGATACTGCCTCGGCTGACTCTGGCTGCTCTGGCCCAAATACTTCTTCTTACTCGGCTGACTGCTCTCAGCAAACATCTCAGCCTTCCGTTTCTCAAATATCGAGGCTACCTGAAATGCCTTGGGAAAACTAGTGTAGGTCTGCCCAGTCAAATGCAACTGAATGTCCATTCTCAGCCCACGGACAAACCTATGAATCATCCTCCTAGCCGGCCGTACCAACTCAAGCATATACCTCGACAGGCTAACAAACCTAGCCTCGTACTGTGCTACAGTCATATTTCCCTGCTTCAGGGCCACAAACTCATCTTCCCTCCTTTCCATAGCCATTTGGGAATATACTTATCCCGAAACTCACTTACAAAATCATCCCATAAATGTGGAACATCCTCACAATCCCACCTCAACCTGACAGTATTCCACCACTGCTCTGCATCACCCTCAAATAAGAATGACGCATAATCTATTCTTGCCTCATCAGTGTACCTCAAAGCGGTGAAAATTTTCTCGAAACGGTTAATCCATCTCTCGACTGCCTCATCATCCGCCTCCCCAAAGAACTTTTCCGACTCGTGCCTCAGAAATTTCTCTAGCTGGTTATTCTCAACTCTGTACCCCTGTCCACCAGGATTAGCTTGATTTCCGTGGGGATTATTCCTGTCCTGCCTTTGCTCATGCAGCACCTGTGTAATCCGGTCAACTGCAGTAGTCATGGTAGCCATAAACTGCTCAGGCAACGGTTGCTGACCCTGTTCTGCTGCCTCTTCATCTGACCCTATACCTTGAGTACCACGACGTGGCGGCATAGTAGCAATTTCACAATAGCTAGCAACATTTAAAAGCAGTTTATAGACAGAAATATAGCACATAAGATTAGATAACACTCAAGTCAATAACAATCAAACATTCTAACATGCAATTCACATAGCACAAGATTGACAAGCCAATTAATTCACTTTAAACACATAAGCACTCTAAGTTTCACAAAGTCATGCTATAACATTTTCTTTCCACTTAACAATTATACAATAACATTCTAGCATTTTGGACCTTTACCCCACAGACCGAGAAACATATCCCGGCTCATGCAAGACTATCATGCTTTGATACCACCTAAAGATGTCACGCCCCGACCCGACCCCGCAAAAGGCCAAGCCCGGACCCGACACACAGACGGAGTCTCCTCTGTACCGCGGACGATCCGAAACCCCAAAAACTCATCATAATACTTGCGAAAGCCATAAACAATTCAAACAAGCCAACTTTCTTCGAAACATACATATCTCATTAACCAACTTTGCAACCCAAAAATGATATGCATACTACACAAGTATTTATGCCACTAATCAATTCCATTAGCATGCATTTCCTTACTAGTCACAAGAGTATAAGTTTACAACTTTACATTCTTTCAACTTATACAACATAAGACCGTAGAGGCCTCAAACTAGAAAATACAAACAAGGCTACAAGCCTCAAAATTAAGCGACTTCCAAGCAATATACATATCGAGCAAGGCTCGCACAAAATCTGGTGACCAACCACTAGCAAAGCAAAGAAGTACTATCACGGGAATACCTCCACCTGTACTTCCTCCTCAATTACCTTAAGAGGGTCTACTTC
Source organism: Ehretia macrophylla (assembly GCA_037974665.1). Classification (NCBI taxonomy): domain Eukaryota; kingdom Viridiplantae; phylum Streptophyta; class Magnoliopsida; order Boraginales; family Ehretiaceae; genus Ehretia; species Ehretia macrophylla. Next base: position 55,944,671 of record CM075770.1, read on the forward strand.
AACTACTCCTGTAAAAATATAGTATAGAGAGGAATGAGAAAAAACTATTGCTCAGCAAGGGCAATTGGTCTCAAAGACGGAGATGAAAGGAGTATTCAATGCAATTAGCCAAGCAATGCATACAAATATCATACAGAGATATAATAAAGCCATCAAAAAAGCAAGGCAAGTATTTAAAGCTGTAAACACTCATTCAAAGGATACGATACTCTTTTCACGAGCAACTTTCAAACTCGAATTCGATGATGACGCGCCGGCCCAAACCACCTTATAACATCAGTTTGGAATACCCCGGAAGTATCCATCAATCTACGACCCAAAACTCCCTAGGAGGCAACCCAAGCGAGAAGAGGGAATAGCAGCGGAGCTAGAGCAACCAACACTGGCAACCCGAGGCTACCCAGAGAGGCCCATCACTCATGCGCGAGATACTATGCAATGCAAGACTCGATACAAGGCGATAAATAAGCGATAAAGCCACACGTGGAAGAATAACAAAGTAGGTTACTCCCGCACGCAATAGCAATAGTTGATATGCATTTCAATCCAAATCAATTCAAACAAGTATTTCAAGCAACCCTAAGCAATCTATAGACATAATATCAAGAAAACAAGCAAAATCACAAACCAGCCCCAACTATCAAAACACTACCATTTCCAAACGAGCCACGAGTTCTGGAAACCGACTTCGCCAAACCTCCTAGGTCACCATAAAGCACGTCTAAAGACCCCGAAACCCTACCTAACCCTAGAATTCTCGCAAACTACCGATTTCTCCCTTTGCTCGTTTGAACTACAACTATATCAACCAAACACCCAACCAATGCCATAATCGCACCAAAAGTGCTTCCATGGCCTCCCGAAACAACGCCAACACGCAAAACGAGAAAACACTACAGTCGACCTAAACAACCCTGACTTTCACCAAAGCTTAATTCCCTTTTTTTTCCATTACGCAACCCAAACAAACCATGCATTTAGGCATTCTAGCACACCTAGCACATTTCTACATCAACGGACAGCATAACAGAGCAACTTCATCATTTCAAGGGTTTACTAATCATAAAACACTATTCAACAACTAATTTAAATTACAATCTCAACATTTAACCGCAGAAAATGTTAAAAAGCTATAAATACACGTTCTACAATTGCCAAGGAACATTCCAGAAGCATCAAAACGCTTTAAACAACAATCTACGGATAAAATCTAAAAATTACAAAGCTAACATACACAATATTTAAATGCGCAAATAACGTGCTTCCCTCACCTTAGGCACTCCTAGTCGTTAGGAAAACAACGCTGGTCACCTCGAAAACCACCCCGCACGAGCTCACGCGAAGATTGAACGATTGGAAGTTGAAAGGTTTTTTTTTCCCTTTGAAGCTCACGGCCTGCTCACTGATTTCAGCCTTGTTTTTTTTTATTTTGTCTTGTTTTAAGCTTATTTAAGTGCTAAGTCTTTGGTCAAAGGTCAAGCCTTGGTCAACTACTTAAAACATGGTCAAATGGCCTTATTTTGTGCATTTTAAGCTAAAATAACTAACACCAATATAATTTTCAGCTAGCAACAATTAAAATATCAAATTTAAGTCATCTAAATACTAGTTTCATTATTTGCCGAGGACTAGAAACCGTTCTCTAGCTATCGCTCCCTAAATGCAATGCACGTTGCAACGGCAAGAAAGTAACAATTAATTCTCAAAGAATTTAAGGAAATATAATTTCCAAAATATTAAACAAGAAATTTTCACATTCCGGGCTCGGGTATTACAAGCTCACCTGATCTATCAGCTGAGTAGTAAGCCTCATTGGGATAATTATCAATATCTCTTCTTATCAAAATAAGATTAGGAGGGCGCCCTTTTTTTTTAAATAGCAGCCTGTCTTTCAATATATTGGCAATTACCATAGTCATTCTCTTATACATTGTACTCCCCATAGCAATGGGCCCCGGTCTTGTGAGGTTTTTTTTTTTTTTAGGAATCATTGCTACGAAGAATGATTGAATTGTACCAGGTTTGTTTCTGTTTGACTTCAATTACCATATGGAGATGGAGATCGTCCTTAATTATGTTCCAGCACTGCCCCTGAATTAATCAACCAAGTAGAAGTTGAAGTTCAGTTGGAATCCATCTAGTCGTCTAGTTTTTTACTATGAATAGCCCCCCTGTTGTTGATAGATAGCTTACCGGATTGAAGAATTTTTTTTCCCTGAAAACTTTTTAAATATTTGATTGACTACTGCTATTTGATGTTGGCTTGATAAGATGGATAAGTGTGAGAATGATTTCATAACTTCTGTCCTTATCTCCTCATGCTGAACCAAAACCTAGACCGTTGGGCATTTCAAATTGATAAAAGTATGGATTCCACGTTTCTTAATAGATGCATGGAAAAAAGAAAAACCCTTTTAATCAAAACTGTCAAGATTGTGGGAGCAGCGGCTCCCCTACCCTTCTTGACTTAAAATTGAGCTTCCAATCTTCCTTTTTCCATTCACGTGTTTTCTGATTATTTTCTACTAACATTTCTTTCGCCTTTTGAATCTTCAATAGGGCGTTTAGTCGTTTGTTGAATTGCTACTACTACTAGTACTAGTAGCAGTAGGCTAAAGCTTTCAAATTCTTGGAGGTTTCATTCTAAGTTTCCTCAATCAATTGTATACATTCTGTATTCAGAAGCCATTATTGTTGATCCATCCTCAAAAGTATAGGGATTATCCTTGGTTATCATTAATATAGGTATATGATCAGCCCTTCCAAGTAGTGGTAGGAATGGATTCAAGTAAGATAGATTCGTTCTCCATGATACCTTCCCGGTCCTTTCCCGAATTATACTCAATCTTGTCGATTAGACTAGGTAAAAACCAAATTGTTTAATTCCAGTTAGATTATTCTGAGCAGTTCGCTGAATGTAGACATAAGACGATCAACAGATCTTCGATCGCCCTTTTATCCTTATCTAGTTAAGGGTGAGTCTGATCTGGTTAAAATCCCCCATGTATAAACATTCCATATCCAAATTGTTAGTTCCTGATGTGGGATAATCTTTGTCCATATAGATTGGGGATATCAATCAATGAACCATAGTTTTTTGGTATGCCCAATTTTTTCCAGTAAGGAGTCGTTAGTTTCATTATTGGAAAGCGAGGCCTTCATTCTCTTCTTCCGAATCAGGCCGATTTTTAGTTTATTAAAGGGGTGTTGGAATAGGGATAAACACTACTGAAAGCGGCTCCAGTAGGTATCCTTGGCTTGGTTTCCTGGGCTGCCCAGTGGAATTTTCTGCAATAATAGTCAATATAATCTTGTTCTACTATCCTTCTCATTTTTTCCCGTTACCTAAGCCGAATATGTTAGAGGATAAGTTTATTCATAAGATAACTGGTTCATCCTGACTAGGTCTTTTTTGTCTCTTGAGTACTTTACAAATAGGGGATGCAATTTCGATGTATCAGTCAGAATCACTAGCCATTTTGACCGATTCTCTTCCTCCTCATTTCTTGTTGGAAATGAGTTTTCACTGACTCACTTTCTGATTATGAGTTTCTCAGTTCTGGGTGGACTCGCTTACCTTTGTCAATTATTTTTTCTTCATTATTGTAGAACTGTTGAAGTGGTAGATCTTCTTGTAAGGTTTCACTTTGGTTATTCTGAATTCTATCATTGATAGAGTGGATTTCAACTTCCCGTATCTTACTTCTTTCTTTTAGTCCTCCCACCACGTTGATAGGTCTATGTCACCTCCGTAGGTTGGATTTCCCTTTATGTCAACGGGACATCTAAATTCCTTATATTCTCTGTGGGATTATGTTCTAGTTGTTGAGACTAAACAATCATTCTTTCTTCCATGGCAAATTCAAAAGTAAAGGCTAATCATGTTTACTTCCGTCTAATTGGAATTTAGTAGTTGGATAGGTTTGTTTTGTTTAAGACATCATCCCCCGGCCGTATTCATTATAAGGGTAGATGTTCATAGTCCAAAGCCTGTGTTTGCTATATTATTGAACTCTTTTCTCCAACTAGGAGTTGTCAAATTGATTAGGAGCCTCATGTATGTCGAGTTCTACACGGATACATGCATAAGATAGGTTTGCCTATGTATCTGTCACTTTCTCCTCCCCTATTCAATTGCTGAAATGGGCCTTGCCTTTTCTTCCAAAAATCCTAAACCTTCTTTAATCACTCTGTATACTCGTCCATCATCCAGGGGGAATGGGATTTGGCCATAAGCTATAGGGGCGAGGTGGTTGGAGATGAGCTAAAGTGGAATGACGGGGATTGAATGGCTTGGAAAGTTGGTAGGCTTTGGGGCGAGCTGTGGACTACATTAGATATGGGTTGAAATGGCGAGAGTTGAGATGACGATGATGGTTGGGAAGAAGCAGACCCGATGGTGCCAAGAATCGAGGAATGACCATGTAATTTTTCCCTTACGGGACTCATGGAGTAGCATATTTTGAAAGAGGAAGACGGGGGGTGAGAAGCCATAGCAATATTCTATGCATTTCAGGCCTCAGTTTCTGCATCATGATGCACCTAATATAAGTATTGTGACTGGCATATGTATGAGACCCCATATTTTGCTTTATCTCGATTTGCGTGCTTTACCTCGTTTTGCGTGAATTGACCTATTTATGTGCTATATGACTTAGAATGTGATAAATAAGGGATTAATACTCCTAATACATTCTAAGTTTGCATTGATGAAATTTTCATCAAAAACAGAATCAGAAATTTTATCGTCGGTTTTGGTGAATAGTATTTTTGAACACCTGTCCGCTAAAATTTTTACAGGGGTGTTTTAAACGTTTTAAAACCTAGTCCTCGGGTATTAATAGACCTGTGTTTGATTAAAATGGATTTGGAATCGGTTTTGGAATTTTAAAGATTTTTACACTTTCTTTTGCAAGAAAATGAGTTTTAAGTCGATTCGGGTGAAACTATTTTAAAGTAACACTCTTTGTCACCTAAAATATAATGTCTAGAATTAGTTTAAGTGTTAAATTAATAGTTGAGCAAGAAATAGTCATTAAATGAATTAAAAGACTAGAAAAAAGAATTAAAAGACTAATAAAATCAACTTTGACTATTTTTAATATGTTGACCTTAGCTTATATGTATCAACACACACAAAATACAACACAAAACACACTCAAATTTCACCTACATGGCTGAGAGCCATAGAGAGAAAAACCAAGCTTTTTTTTCAAGTTTTCAAAGCAATTTTTCATAGAAAACCCTAGTTTTTTTCCGTAGATTTTCATGTCGAGTTGGATTCCGCTTGTTGGGCACGCATTGCATGCATATCTAGGCTTATATCGCATCGAAGGTGAGAGAAAAATTCTAGATCTCAAAAGTCATTTTTTAAGTTTTTGCATATAATTGATTATTGAACCGTTAGAATGTTAATTTGAAGTTATATTATTGCTCAGTGTATTACAACGAGATTTGAACCATTGTAGTGAAATTATTTATTTTCTGGTATTTAAAGTTGATAGATTGGCCATTTGATGAATATTTTGAGTTGTTGTGGTTGGAATCGATTGCCGTCAATTTCTAAAAGTTTGTTAATTACGTGGTAACGCCGTTATAATGCCGAATATTCGATTGCGATGTTTGGGTAAAAATCCAGAAATTTCAGCCTAGGTGCATTGAGGTTTTAGGGTACTTGAGCTTGATTTTGATGTGTCTTGGTTGGTTTTTCAGAGGGCTAATGTAGTTAATTGAATGGGTGAGTGTTAGAAACTGATTTGGAGTTGTTTGGATTAGTAGAATGTAAGATATGATTATTTGGAGTTTAGGTTGTCTTTCTTTAAATTGTTGAATTGAGCCTTAGTTGATTGGGTGGTTTTTGAGTGATTGAATTGTGAGTTGGTAATGGTTAGACTAGGGTTAGATTACATGTTTAATGCATGTTAAGTTGGATGGCCTACTTTGTCATCTAACTTAGTTGTTTGTTGTTTAATTGATTACTTGATGTTATATTGAAGATAATTGATGATTATTGATTGATGATTGATGAACCGGCAGCTAGGCAATTCTTCTAGATTATCCTCCTGTGAATGATGTTTATTATTAATGTTGAGTCTTGGTATATGTGTGCCACATCTCGGGCAACATCGGGCTGTCAGGTTGATAACGGCATGACTACCAGAGACTACCTCCAGCTCGCATGATGGAGGTGTCATGGAGGGCGAGGCTAATGAGATACCTCGGGTGCGTGAGTAATAGGGAGTTACAAGAAGATTGGTTAAGATCGTGATGGCGTTTGGAGCTATATTGTTATTGATGTTTTATTGCGTGTTTACTGCTCAAAGGATCATATCCAAGGAGTATAGTAAATACTGTTAGAGATCTATCGGATCCTTACTGAACTTGTTTTTTATAAGCTCACTCTCTATTATTGTATGCATACAGGTGTTATTGAGTAAGATTACGGGTACGTGCCTCCATAAGGGGATAATGTGTCGTATGTGGACGAGTCCTATGTGCCAGAGTCTTGTCCTTGATGCTTGAGATGTTGTATACTCTATTATCTTTTATATTAAACTAGTTGTCTTTCATTTACTTTGTAGTTTATGATGTATAAGTTGTAGCAAAGATAATGAACTAAATGATGCTAACTTAGTAGTCTTTCTTTGGTTATGATCTAGGTTGTTAAGTTGGTTTGTAGTCTATTTTGATATGTATGTTAAAGTTAAGGTTATGTTGGAACGGAGGCGTATAACTAAGAATGATTATTGTATAATATGGTTATGTTGTATGTTGTTAATGGTATTGAGAAATTGATTGTTGTTTGGTTGAGGAGTTTGATTGTATGATGTTCTGAGAGGTTGGTTTAAAGTCTCGGTATCTTAATTACTGTCGTTATACTGCCAAAATTCCGTTGCGTCCTGAATAATTGTAGGTGGGGTCGAGTTGGGGCGTGACATTTATGTGGTATCAGAGCGCATGTTAGCTATCAGCCGGGGTATTCTTGGAATGTGGGTAATGGTCTTAACATGAAAGTATGTATGAAGTGAAAGAGAAGTGAACTATGTGTTAATATGGTTAAGTGATTAAGTGATTATGTGATTTAGTGCTTATGTGATTATGTGATTAATTTGTTTATGTGATTGATACTTAAGTGATTTATGTGTTTATGTGAATTGTTGCTTATTTGCTAAAAATTGTCTATAGCCTGTTTACATGCTATAACATGTGCTAACTCTTTGATTAGTAGAATGACGGGTAGACCGAGGACCAGAGGTAGGCCTGAGGTAACTAATGAGGTTCCAAGAAATGTGGCACCAGGCCAAGTTAGGGATGATGATCGTATAGGTACCGCTTTTGATAGGATGAACGAGATCATGACCAGTCAGGCACAGTTACTGGCAGGGCAGGCTGCCCAAAACTAGGCATTGCAGAATCAATTATTGAATGCACAAGGTGGGTACCACGGTCATGGTACATTGAAAGAGTTTTTAGGGTATTATCCACCACGCTTTCAGGGGGAGCCGGATGATAGGAAAGCTGAGGCGTGGATTAGCAAGGTGGAGAAGATTTTTGACCATCTTGATTATACCGATGAGCGGAAGGTCACTTTTGCCGTGTACTTGCTGGATGGTAAGGTGGAAGAATGGTGGCACACGGTGAAAACTAGTTGGGAGACTCAGGGTATTCCGTATGTTTGGGATACTTTTCTGTTAGCTTTCCAGGCAAAGTATGTCCCGAGGATCGCTAGGGAGCGGAAAGAGGCAGAGTTTCTAGCCTTAGTGCAGGGAGATGCTTCAGTGGCTCAGTATGAGGCCACTTTCACTAAGTTGCTCCGATATGCACCAGAGTATGTGGCTGACAAGGAACGTAAGACTCGTAGGTTCATGTTGAGGTTGAGGCCCGAGATTCAGGATGCAATGGCCCTGAATCGGTATGATATACTTACGGAGGCCTTTGATGCAGCTTCTAGACTGGAGAAGAGAAAAGGGGAACATATTGTATCTAACCAGCCTAGCAAGAGGCCCTTCCAGCCGTAGGGTCAGCAGGGAGTGTTTAGGCCTTCAATACAGTAGGTTGTGTACAGGCCGCTAGCACAGTAGAGCTCTTACAGACCGCAGGGTCAACAGAGTTATTATCGACCGTAGTTTCAACAGGGGTCCTATCAGGTTCAGTCCCAGTACAGGCCAACCCAGTCTTAGGGTCAATACAGGCCTAGTTTTGTTAGACCTCAGCAGCAGGCTGGTACATCTGCTTCTTCAGCTTTTGGTTCTTCTAGGGGCAGTGTCAGTGCATCATCACCGCAGTGTACTTACTGCAAGTGCCAGGGCCATGTGGAGGCCGACTGCAGGGTGAAGTCAGGGGCTTGTTTGGGTTGCGGTAGCAACCAGTATAGGGCAAGGGATTGCCCTAGATATCAGAGGACTGAGGGTCGGGCAGTGACTCAGGGTTATCAAGGTCGACCTGCGGGCAGTGCACCTCAGCAGCAGCGGGTTCAGGCTCGAGCCTACGCAGTTGACTTGGAGGAGATACCTGAGGAGACTGCAGTTGTGGAAGGTAACTTCCTTATACTTGATTAACTTGTTAAAGTGTTGATTGATTCTGGTGCTACGCATTCTTTCATTACTCCTGCTTGTGTGCAACGTGTTAATGTGCAACCTGAAAGACTGCCTTATGTAGTTGAGATTAGTACCTCTTTGACTGATAAGTATATTACTGGCTTAGTATGTAAGGTTAAGGGGTATAATTTTCCTTCGGACCTTATCTTATTTCCTATCTAGGGGTACGATGTTATCTTGGGTATGGATTGACTATCTAGTATGATGCCCAGTTAAACTGTAGAACAAAGGTAGTACAGTTTCGTTTGCCAGATCTGCCAGTAGTTGAGGTAGTAGGGAACCGGGGTGCTAAGACGAGTTTTGTTATCTCAGCAACTAAAGCCATTAAGTTGGTGAGTAAAGGGTGTTCGAGTTATCTAGCTTATTTGATCAACAAGCCATCTGATAAGCTACAGCTGGAGGAAGTTCCTATTACTCAAGAATATCCTAATGTATTTCCCGAGGAGTTGCCAGGGTTACTGCCAGAGAGAGATGTGGAGTTTGTGATTAATCTTGTTCCCGGTACTCAACCTTTTTCTAAATCAGTGTACCAGATAGCACCAGCTGAGTTGAAGGGGTTGAAAACTCAGTTGCAGGAGTTAATAGAGAAGGGTTTCATTCAGCAGAGTTCTTCACCTTGGGGAGCTCCTGTTTTATTTGTAAAGAAGAAAGATGGTACCTTGAGGTTATGCATTGACTATCGTGGTTTGAATCAGGTCACTATCAAGAACAAGTTTCCTTTGCCACTAATTGACGAGTTGTTATTGCTGAGTCTTGGTATGTGTGTGCCACCTCTCGGGAAGCATCGGGCTGTCGAGTTGATAACGGTATGACTACCAGAGACTACCTCCAGCTCACATGACGGAGGTATCATGGAGGGCGAGGCTAGTGAGGTACCTCGGGTGCGTGAGTAATAGGGAGTTACAAGAAGAATGGTTAAGATCGTGATGGCGTTTGGAGCTACACCAAATAGAGTATCCTTTATTGATTGGTCATTATAGTTATGTGTTTATAATGTTATTGATGTTTTATTGCGTGTTTATTGCTCAAAGGATCATATCCAAGGAGTATAGTAAATACTATTAGACATCTATCGGATCCTCACTGAGCTTGTTTTATATAAGCTCACTCTTTATTATTGCATGCATACAGGTGTTATTGAGCAAGATTACGGGTACGTGCCTCCAGAAGGGGATAATATGCCGTATGTGGACGAGTCCTATGTGCCAGAGCCTTGTCCTTGATGCCTGAGATGTTGTATACTCTATTATCTTGTATATTAAACTAGTTGTCTTTCATTTACTTTGTAGTTTATGATGTATAAGTTGTAGTAAAGATAATGAACTAAATGATGCTAACTTAGTAGTCTTTCTTTGGTTATGATCTAGGTTGTTAAGTTGGTTTATAATCTATTTTGATATGTATGTTAAAGTTAAGGTTATGTTGGAACGGAGGCGTATAACTAAGAATGATTATTGTATAATATGGTTATGTTGTATGTTGTTAATGGTATTGAGGAATTGATTGTTGTTTGGTTGAGGAGTTTGATTGTATGATGTTCTGAGAGATTTGTTTAGAGCCTCGGTATCTTAATTACTGTCGTTATACTGCCGAAATTTTGTTGCGTCCTGACTGATTGTAGGTGGGGTCGAGTTGGGGCGTAACAATATGGATTTTGAGAATTTATGGGAGGGGACTTTTGTGGATTTATGAAGACGGATATGGGAGAACTGATGTTCGGAGGATTGCAGAGTGACGAATGAGCTACTTGGGATTGGAAAAATACTGAACGCATTGCAGACATGCCTTTTGATATGATTTTCGCTGATTGGATTAGTCTTCCCGTCATCTACTCTAACCTAGTCAAATCAAGTATGACTGATTCTGAGGTTGTCGTGCTGACCGGGGGTGAGAAAAAAAATGGAATCGAATATTAAACAATAACTAGTGCGTGCGTTTCTTATCAAAGCCCTTGAACTAACCTTTGAGGCATGAAGGGCATTCTTAGGCGGAATCGTGTGGATTCACCAAGCACCTATATATTGATTTGTTGAAAACAGCTCATTTGTCTACCACGCCTATTTGTATTGCTAGAATTATGCTTACCGATATGCAACTGACTAAAGAGGGCGTATGGCTGGGCATTCCGGTCTTAAGCAAAGTCGTCCTGCCGCCTCCGCTCGAACTCCAGAACAAAAGTAAAGTCATTGCTCATTCCCGCCCATGCTTGTTATAACAATTCCCTTTCCTACTAGACTTGTCTAAGAAAAGATGCACGAGCCACTCTTTCTCTTATATACACTTACACTATTTGAAGATAGTGATTTGAATGCCTATCCCCTGCATATACGCTTGCCTTTACTACCTGCCCGCCTTGAACTACTGCAACTGCACATACCTCTTTTGACTCTATCCAAAAGATAGCTTGAACTGGCATTATGACTACACACATATAGCCAATAGAGAGAAGTATTCCCAAGCTAGAGAGGTAGTAGAGGAGAGAAATTGAAGTGGATCTCCTATCTATATTCGACAGCTTGAAGAGGGCTGATGGCTGACTGCTAAAGCCAAATTTTCATTAAAAGCGATTTTTTTGCTCAAGAACTAGACTCAAGCAATTGTGCCTACCAGTCAAGACAGGAAGGTGGGATGCTCACTAGCCTCTTGACCGAAGCGCCAACCCTTTCTCTAATGCTCATATTGAGACTGAGCTTGTTTGCATCTGATCTGAGTAGCGGATCCTCATACTAGCGGCTACTGTTGTTGGACCCCCAGCAGCGGATCATAATGGCAGGGATTTGTTCACAGCGGAAGTGAAACCTCAAATGGACCAGACAACTATGTTTAACACACCAATAATTGATTTTTTTAGCTACCATATTCGATTCCTATGTCTCTATTGATTTCAGTGCTCTGCCAAATAAGTGGTTTGATCCAAATTCGGCATGAAATCTAAGGCTGTTGAGCTCTTTGTCCGAGGACGATCTCCTAATTGTTAGTACGAATCAAGGGCCAAAGACTGAACTCATGATTTGACGAAAATTGTTCGACTGAAAGGTTGATCTCCTAACTCAACTAAAAAGGAATGGACGCACACTGCCCCCAACAAAGGACTTCGTTTGAAGAAGAAAAACCTCAACTCGATCAAAGAACTGAAACCCAAGATTGATGGGTTTCCTGTTGTGAGCAGTTTTGTTGCCTTAGCCTGAACGATGGAGAAGGCACCAAACGATTAGGTATACCATGTCATACCACGTCATGAACTTAACTAAAACCTACCTTATGTTTATTCTTCAACCAACTATTGGTCTAAAAGAAAAAAAAGATGCAACATAGGTATAGAAATCACTTAGTTTCTAAACTATGGAAAGATGGTTCTTATCTTGCTTTCTTTCGTTTGGGTTTTTTCTGCCTTGTTTTTTGCCTAGCAACCCGAAATTTCCCCCCGTATGTACGATGGAAAGAGAGATCAATACGCAATAAATAAATAAAAACAATCCTCGCTATGCAAGCTCAATAGGGATATCGCTCTGAGCCGATGCCCAGCCCATCTAATCTTACGAAATCGAATTTGATAGAATCCCTATAATACCATCTGAACTCGCATTAGAATGTACAAAAGACCCCCCAAAGAAGGTAAAGGTAGCAGCTCCGGAAGATAGCAAACCATATCATATACGCAATTCGTCTTTATCTTCCTAGTAGTAGTATGAATAGGAAATCCAACATGACTGTATTAAGCCTTAAACAATCAGGGTTAAGTTAGCTCATTGCCAGAAAGCAAGCAGGAGCTCGTACTTTGATCAGAGGATGCTCATCCCAGGCAGGCAGCAGGGGCTTCGGGTCTGAGGTAAGCCTTCCTGTATCATTGGTAGGCAAAGGGGTAAGCGAAGATGGTTGTGTTTGTTTGTTATGTTAATAAGCAAATAGGTAAGTAAGCGCAAACAGTATGAATTCCTTTAAATGGATCCCTCTCTCTTAATGACTCTTCTTAGGGAGTAGGATCTGTTTCCTAGGAAATCAGAGAAAGGTAGCGAAGTAATATATTTTTTTTCAAGCAAAGAGCAGTTCGCGCAAGCAAGCGAAGAAGAATCAGAAGCCAAAATGATTATGCAACTTGGCCTTTTCAACTACTTAGGCGCAGGATAGAAGTTGATGGAGCAGCATACCGGAGGGAAACAAAAGTCCTAATTCAAATAAAAAATACAAAAAGATAAATCAAATCTAAATAAACAATTCTTCAAAGAGGCATCATGTTCACTAGGTTATTTTGATATAGACAACATTTGGAGAACGGATGACTAAAACAGATCGATAAAGGCCTTACTATATTCCTTCTCAGGAATAGCGACCTTAGAGCTTCTACTACTATCGGCTACCTAACTGTTGGGAAATCGGGGGTTTTGTCGAAGAATCAGTGCCACGGTGGTTGTGATACCCCGAACCCAACATGCATTTAATGGCATTTAATTGCATTTAATTAAGTGTCATCTTAAATGTTAGCATTGAATTTCGTGTTTATTTTTAGATAAACATTCATTTCTAGCATTATTTTCATATTTCTTTTAGAAGTAATTAAATAATACTTGAGTTAATTATTTTAACGGAGTATCAACTACTTTTCATATTTATGTTACTTGGTTTTATTTTCTTGTACCTTAATGCTCGGTTTTCAATTAAATGAAAAAGTAGCTCCGAGCCCGGAGTGAATTTTGAACTATGTTACTTTTCAAAAATTATATTTTTCTTATATTCCATAATATTTAGGTGTTATTCGTTCTTCGTCGTTTTGTGCATTGCATTTCGAGAGCGATAGTTAGAAAATGATTTCTAGTTCTCAGCAAATAGTGAAAACTAGTATTTAGTGTGTTGATTTTGGAGTTTTAGTATTTTAGTAGTTAGTATTTAGTTGTTAGGATATTAGACTAGTAGTTTTATGCTTTATTTTAAGTTAAAAATGCCAAAATAGCTAGATTTGACCAAGCCAAAAACCTTTGACCTTTGACCATTTAAGCTTGTCATCTTTTAAATAGACAAAATACCATAAAAAATACAAGAAAAGATGGAAAAAAAAGAGGAAGGCCAAAACTACAAGGGAAAAGAAAAAAAAAAGATTTCAACTTCAAATCTTCAAATCTTTGCGAGAGATTGCACGGGGTTGTTTCCGAGGCTTCCAACGTGGTTTTCCTAGTATCTAGTAGCGTCTAAGGTGAGGGTTTCATCGTTATTTGCGCATTTGAAATTATTATGTCTAAACTTTAATTTTTGAGAATTATGCGTAGATTGTTATTTTATCCATTTTGATGCTTGAAGAATGTTCCTTGACAATTGTAAAACATGTATTTGTAACTTTTTAGAATTTTCTACAGTTGAATATAGAAATTGCAATTTAAATTGATAATGGAATAGTAAATTATGAATAGTAAACCCCCGTTTCGTAAAAGTTGCTTTCTTTTGCATTCTGTTGATGTGAAAAGATGCTAGATATGTTAGAATGCCTAAATGCATGATTTGTTTGGGTTGAGTAATGGAAAAACGGAGAAAAATGGCTTGGTACATGTTGGGGTCGTTCCGGTCGAGTTTGGTAATTCCTCGATTTGCGTGAAGACATTGTTGAGGTAAGTCATGGAAGCATTTTTGGTGCAGTTGTGACATTGGTTGGGCGATCGGTTGAGGTAGTTCAAACGAGAAAAGGGGGAAATCGGGGCTTTGCAGGAATTCTAGGGTAAAGTAGGGTTTCGTGGTCTTTAGATGTGCCTTATGGTGTCCTAGGAGGAATGGTGAAATCGGTTTCCAAATCTCATGGCTCGTTTGGACGGGGTAGCATTGAGAAAATTGGGGTCATTTAGTGTTTTAGTTGATTTTTTATAATGCTTGCTTATATAATGCTTAATGTGGATTATTATGCTTGTAATACTTGATTATGATTGAATTGTATATCAATTGTTGATAATACTTGTTAATGTGTTCTTGTTATTTTATTGATTGTAAATACTTATTGTATCGCATGTTGATACTAATCTGCACTTCAGTGCCTTGCTCGAATATCGTTATATTCTTTGTATTGCATTGCATTGTGTCAGGCGTGTGAGTGACAGGCCTCTCTGGGTAGTCTCGGGATGCCAAGGTTGGTTGCTCTAGCTCCGTGTCCTATTCCCGTTCTCGCTTGGGTTGCCGCCCAGGGAGTTTTGGGTCGTAGAATTGACAGAGTATGTCCAGAGTACTCTAACGGAAGTTATAAGGTGGGTGAGCCGGCGTGTCATCGTTAAAGTCATCGAAATCATGATTGGTACATTACTCGTTCGAGTGAACCGTAGCTTTCAAAGTGTGGTATAGCTTTGATTGGTTGTGTTAATGCTTTCTTTAATTGTTATTGTACTCTTGATTATATTGATTGATATTCTTATTGGATATATTGCTTAACAGTTTATTTGCATTGCACGACTTTCTTTCTCTCCACCTCGATATCTGTTCTGCCCCCACTGAATATACATGTTGTGTATACTCACTCCTCACCACCACATTTCAGGAAATACCATGTTAGCTGGAAAGTTTGTGGTTATGTGATAGATCGTGCTTGAAGAGTTGCCTTGTGTGCTATGTGGCTTGAGTTGTCAAAGATGTAAATATTTTACTTTCATGAGATGTATATAATCAATGTGTAAAGAAAAGTCATTTAAGTTTTATGTATAGGTTAGAAAGTTCTGGATTCAATGCATGTTTGTATTGTCTAAAGGAAAGAGTTAGAATAGTCTGGGTACTTGGAAATATATATATACTTGTTGTGTTTAATTGTTGAGAACCGAGGCTCGGATGGCCTTGAGGATTTGTGAATGGTTGGACACGGTACTGGTCCACTTATATGCTATCGCAAGTTTGCATTTTGCCTAGAAACAGGAGAGACTCCGTCCATTTTTCCCTAAATTTTATGCCCGGGTTTGGAATTGGGTTGCGATTAGATTGATTAATAGAACTTCCTGTCTCAAGACGGATCGAGGTGTTACAATGGTGCTACGAGATGGCAATTTATCTTATAGAAGAAGAGATCCGTGGACTTATTGATTGACTATAGATGAGTACCGATCGACTGCTACCTAAGAGAGGATAAGTAGTTCTTATATTGAAAAAGGGCAAGGGGAGAACATGTAAGGGCTTGCCTAGATCTCGTATTTCCTACGTAGTCTGTCGGTCAAACCAAAGATTCTCTTCTCAAAGTAATGGAGATAGTCTTTTTCTTTTTTCCGGTATGTAGCTCCGCGAGCTAGGAGCGCTGTAACACCCCGATCCCTCTCGAGACCGGGAGTTCTATCAATCAATCTAATCACAACCCAATTCCAAACTCGGGCAAAATTTTAGGGAAAGACGGACGGAGTCTCCCCTGTTTCTAGGCAAAATGCAAAACCTGTAATAGCATATAAGTGGACCAGCACCGTGTCCAATCAAACAAACACCTCAAGGTCATCCGAGCCTCGGTTCTCAACAATTAAACACAACAATATACATATTTCCAAGTACCCAAACTATTCTAACTATTTTCCTTTAAACAATTACTTACATGCAATGAAATTAAACTATACTAACTGAATACATAAACTAGATTTTCAAATCACTTCAATAACCTAATAAAACTTAAATTACATTCATTTTTAACACTAAATACAAACAACACATGAAACATACATCTTTGCATCTTTGACAACTCAAGCCACATAGCATGCAAGACAACTCTTCAAGCACGAACTTTCACGCAATCACGAACTTTCCAGCTAACATGGCATTTCCTGAAATGTGGTGGTGAGGAGTGAGTATACACAACACGTATACTCAGTGAGGGTGAGACAAATATCGAGGTGGAGAGAAAGAAGGTCGTGCAATGCAAATAGGTACAGTTAAGCAATATAATCAATAAGAAAGCATTCAATATACACGACAATACAACAAACAATTAAAGAAAGCATTAACACAACCATTCAAAGCTATACCACACTCTGAAGGCTATGGTTCACTCATACGAGCAATGTACCATTCGATTCGATTCCACGAGCATTACATCAATCTCGAGCTTGATGTTGACAACGATGACAATAAGCGCGCAACCACCTTATTACTTCAGTTTGGAATACCCCGGAAGTATCCAATCAATTCTACGACCCAAATCTCCCTGGGAGGCAACCCAAGAGAGAATGGGAATAGGACACGGAGCTAGAGCAACCAACCCTGGCAACCCAAGGCTACCCAGAGAGGCCCATCACTCACGTGCCTGACACTATGCAATGCAATACGAGATACAAGCAATAAACGAGCGATAGCACAACAATACAGATTAGTGGCGATAAACGAGATATCAAGTATTTACAATCAATAATAGCAATCAATTAACTTTTCAAGCATAACTATCATTAATAGCAACAAGAACTCCAATTAAACAAGTAACAGTAGTTCAAACACGAAAACGACAAATATCACTATTCAACCTCTAACTTCCAAAGGCAATTACGAGCAAACGAGCTACGGGATTAGGAAACCGATTACACTACATTCACTTAGGCACTACAAGGCACATTTCTATGTCACTCAACTTCACTTTCTTACCCAAGGCCCGAAAGTCCACCTACTGCGTTTGAACTACAGCTATGCTAACCGATCATTCAATCAACGCCACAACAGCGCCAAAAGTGCTTCCATGCCCTCAATAGCAAAACCCCTAACTCAATTCGAGCACGGTCAACACTTGGTCAAACGGCCCCTTTTCGTTTCATTGTCTAATTTCTAATTTTAACAAAGGCCAGTCCGTTTTTATTGCACAATTTCTCTTTCTATCACTAATGGCACTTATCCAAATCAAGCAATCGCAATTCAAATCAAAATCTGAAATTCTACGATTTTACTATTCAAAATCACTATTCATTATTCTTCCCCAATTTCAAATACGCAATTTCAACCGTAAAAATTGCTAAATAACTATCAAACAATGCTCTACAAACTCAACGAAAGCTATATCAAGCAATTACAAGCATTATAACACATTATATATCAAATCTAAAAATTTGAAACAAAATTCAAATTCGAATTTAAATGCACAAAAGCGTGAAAGTTCTCACAGAGATTGAAGACCAAGACCCGCAAGGACCCGAGCCACGACCCCCGAACAATTCCACGCACAATTGTAGAAGAAAATGCAAGCAAAATCTTTTTTTTTCTTGAGAGAGTTTCGGCCATGGGGGGGAGGGGGGACATGGGTGGTATTTTATTTTTGTTTTTTTGATCATTTTGTTGATTTTTGGCTATTTAAAAAAACTGACAAAGCTCAAGGGCAAAATGGTTATTTTTCAAAGTCAAGCTTAAGTTAAAATTGGTCAAATAAGCTTATTTCGACGACATTTGTTCTATTCCAAGTTAAAACAATGAAATTAAATGAAAAACAACTAAAACTAGTTAAATTAAGCTAAAAACATTTTTCACTAAGTCCGAAGAATATTTCTCTAACTCCCATTTTCGAAATACTATGATCAAACGGTCAATAAATAATCGCTAATAAAGTGATGAGCAATAATATAAAACTTTAATTTTTTTGAAAAGTAGAATAGTAAAATAGTTTAAAATTCACTCCGGCTTGGAGTTACTTTTCTCATTTATTGGAAAACCGAGTAATTTTAATGCAAGACAATTAAAACCGATTATTAAAATAATCAAAACAATCAAAATAATCAATATTCATTTAAAAATAATTAATTTAACTATTTTTAGAATATTTTAAAGAATTTATGAAGTTAATGCTGAGATACAAACAAGCAAGTTAATATAAACACGTAATCAAATGCAATTAAACACTAACATTTAAGATGACACTTAATTAAATACAAGAGAATAAATTCAATTACTATAATTAATAGAAATAGGTAATAATTTTTTAATTAATCAATATAAAAATTATTAAATGCTTCCAACAGAAATATCAAAATAGTGCAAAATGATTGATTTAACTAATTAAACATTTAATTAAATGCAGTCAAATGCTATTAAATGCATGCCGGGTTCGGGTTATCACAAGCGCATCATCAGGGCAAGGCGAAAACAAACATAGGATCATGGCCCTTTTCTTCATTCTTTTGTTTGTGTCCGGTCCGTTGTGTGTGTTTTTAAAGGCTTATCCAGCTCTGGGGCATCCAATTCCTCTTCTTTCTTTTGTTGCTGATCTCACATCGAGAGCAGCTCATTCTTGTTCAGGGTCATCAGATAAGAGATCTTCCTCCGACTCTGAGAAATCGGTCAAGCGGGAGGCTACCCTCACTAACCTCTTTCTCTATAAAAAAAAAACCCCTCCCCAGAGAAGAATATAAGCTCCAGGATGAGTATGTCCTGAATTCCTGGATTCATTTTCGTCCTGATCTACCATGGAATTTTTGGAATCTATAAAAACATTGACGGAGAGGGCTCGTAATGATCTTTGAGAAGATCACAAGGTGCTAAAGTGGCAGGATAGGGGGTCCGTAAGTTTTTGTGAAAGGGATGCTCTTATCATGTTATTGCGGAAAAAGAAAAAAAATGCCTCTATTTGATGTCGATTCATTCACACTTCCATTCCTTGTAGAAAAAGGCTAACTGCTTGTTGGCTGGGAGCTGTATAAGCGGTAACGTCCATGTACGGCTCCGTGAGAAGGCTGGTGGACAGAAATGGCCATGTTGTACCTCACTTTGGTCTTCAATGGGGTCTGCTCTTTCTTTTTTGGGAAAGTATGCCAATATGATATTAATGAGGTGCGGGGCTTTGCATCTGACATTCGTTGGGCTTCCCTCTTTAGGAGCCTGCGTCCCGGCATTTTAGTGAAATAAACCTCTCCGACCAAAGACTAGTGGTAGGTGGTCCTGCGGAGCTTTCGGAAAAGGGTAGCCTAGTGTGTAAATACAACAATGAACCACGGCAAACCCTCAGACGACCTATCTAAGATTAAGGGGAGATCCTCAGTAGTGGTGACCCTTTTACTCTTCCACAGACTGATACCGATTGCTCATACGGGAAATTTGACTCTTGGGTCTGGAACTTGGGGGATTGCTCAGAGAAATCCTTTCTTTCTCGTCCACTTACGGGGTACAAACACACATGCATGGATTACATGTGACAATTACAAGAATCGCGGGGAAGTTAACAGTACCCGATGACATTCAGGGATTGATGTAGACCCATCGGGTAGGGATAATCATTCCGGTCATGGGAGAGGTGGCAACCATTCTCAAGAAATAAAAATGCTGAGCTGAGGGAAGCCCTATGAGTCACTGAAACGATGGCAGGAAGGCCCTTGATCTATCAATAGAGAGAGCAAAAAACAGGCTTTGCTCCCCTTTACAATATGAAAAAAGAAATAAGGGTCAAAGTTTAGACCGCTCATAGTAGCTCTACCTATCGAAAGGATCATGAAAGAGGCGATCAGAATGGTACTCGAATCAATTTACGATCCCGAGTTTCCAAACACATCGCACTTTTGCTCGGGTCGAGGCTGCTACTCGGTCCTAAGATAGATCGAAGAAGAGTGGGGAACCTCTCGCTAGTTTTTGGAATTCGACATCAGGAAGTGTTTTTACACCATCGACCGACATAGACTCATCCCAATCTTTAAGGAAGAGATCGACGATCCCAAGTTCTTTTACTCCATTCAGAAAGTATTTTATGTCGGACGACTAGTAGGAGGTGAAAAGTTACCTTACTCCGTCCCACACAGTGTATTACTATCGGTCCTACTAGGCAACATCTACCTACACAAGCTCGATTAAGAGATAGGGAGGATCCAATAGAAGTATGAAATTTCGATTGTTGAGAGAATCAGATTGGTTCTATTAAGGACAGGTCCTATTGATGACCAAGAAAACTCTGGAGAAAAAACAAGCTTCAATGCTCCCCAAGACAACAGAGACATCATTGTGAGGAGGGTAAAGAGCATCCAATGCAAAGTGGCCTTTCATTCCCTTGTTTCGTCGTGGCACACCCCCTCCCCCCCACAAGCACCCCCCGGCTCATGGGGGGACCAAACAATGCCTTTCATTTTCCCCCATTCGCCAGCCCTTGACGCCTTCCTTAACAAGCCCTCGAGCCTTCTTTGCGCCGCCTTCCCCATAGAAGCTGTTGGGTTGACTCTGAAGGCTGAATTCTATGGTAGAGAAGGTTATAATAATAATTGGGCCATCAGAGACTTTTTTAAGTATTGCAAAAGAAGGGGCCTGCTGGTATAGTTGGACGGGGAGGTGATACTAGTTATCAAGTCAGAGAAAGGCCTGGCCCGTAAGTTGGCCCCCTTAAAAACCAATTACTTAATAAGGATTTGTTACGCACGATATGCCGACGACTTCCTACTAGGAATCGTGGGTGCTGTAGAGCTTCTCATAGAAATATAAAAATGTATTGCCCACTTCCTTCAATCCGGCCTGAACCTTTGGGTAGACTCTGCAGGATCAAGAACAATAGCTACACGTAGTACGATAGAATTCCTCGGTATTGTCATTCAGGAAGTCCCTCCGAGAATGACTCCCATACAATTCTTGTGAGAGCTGGAGAAGCGTCCACGGGTAAAGCACCGTATCCATATATCTGCTTGCCACCTACGCTCCGCCATCCATTCCAAGTTTAGGAACCTAGGTAATAATATCCCGATCAAACAACTGATGAAGGGGATTAGCAGAACAGGGAGTCTAATGGACGCAGTTCATCTAGCGGAGACTATTGGAATAGCTGGAGTAAGAAGTCCCCAAGTGAGCGTATTAAGGGGGACCGTCAAGCACATCTGACAAGGATCAAGGGGGATCTCGTTGTTGCATAGCTCAGGTCGGAACAAGGTGCCATCGGACGTTCAACAAGTAGTCTTACGATCGGGCACTCATGCCTGGAAGTTGTCATTGTATACTCCCGCGGGGCGGAAAGCTAAGGGGGAATGAGGGGGACACTGGACGAGATCTATCAGTAGTGAATTCCCCATATAAATAGAGGCGCATATCAAAAAAATTCTCTGAAGGCTTCAAGATCGGGGTCTCATTAGCCGAAGAAGACCCTGGCCATTCCACGTGGCCTGCTTGATGCACGTCAGCAACGGAGACATCATAAATTGGTCCGCGGGCATCGTGATAAGTCATCTGTCCTACTACAGGTGCCGCGACAACATTTACCAAGTCTGAACGATTGTCGACCACCAGATCCGCTAGTCTACAATATTCACCCTAGCCCACAAGCACAAATCCTCGGCTCGGAATATAATCCCAAAGTACTCCCAAGACTCAAGTATTGTCAATCAAGAGGTGGTAAGACCCTTGCAGAGTTCCCCAACAACATAGAGCTTGGGAAGCTCGGATCCAGTCAAGATCTGAACAATAAGGCTACACTTTAGTCTAGTCGTCTGTGTTTTTTTCTATAAGTTACGATGCGAACGAGCCTTTACTTATGAGATTAGTTGAGTAGGCTTGCCTTAGTTGTCTGCTATAAGATAGCTAGTTTTGGGGCTTTTAACATAAAAAAGCCTTTCCGGTCTGAAAGTTCACTTCTGGCGCCTAGCTTCTACTGCTGCTAACGCTTCGACTTGAAATCAAGCTAAAGCTACCTTGAATCAATCAATGAATGAATGAAAAAAAAAACTGCTTACTGAGGTTTAAAAATACTCGACCGATAGGGAGAAGAATGGAGTACGGAAGACCGGTTGGTTTGAGGACTCGTTGGTCAAAGGAAAGGGAAGGTCCTGATTCCGGGACGGAGCCATATGACGCGAGAGTGTCACATATGGTTCCTTTGAGAAAGGTATGATACCACCACCTATCAAGTCTGATGAGCGGTCCACGGAGCTGCATCCTTACTCACCTGGTCTATGAACATCGCTCTTTCCAGGAGGTTGGCCACCTATCCTAGAACTTCCCATTTCCTAGAAGATCCCAGGCTCGATCTGGTTTAGTATCAAGGTGATTCTATTTCTGTTCCTATATATATGGGTCCATATAGTATTTCCACGATATCGTTGTGATCAATTATTTGGACTTGGCCAGAAAGTGTTCTTGCCTCTATCTTTAGCTCGGGTAGTCGCTGTTTCTGGTGTTTTAGTCACCTTTCAATGGCTCCCTTAATTATGTGTGAGGAATTGCCCTATTGTGGGAAGTGGGCTACTCCCTGAAAATGCCCCAAACGTAGGTTTGTTTGTCGTTAGGTCTAAAAATCTTCCTTGCTCATGTATGCAGTACTCATCAAGTCAGCAGTC
Organism: Ehretia macrophylla; assembly: GCA_037974665.1. NCBI lineage: Eukaryota > Viridiplantae > Streptophyta > Magnoliopsida > Boraginales > Ehretiaceae > Ehretia > Ehretia macrophylla. The sequence continues at coordinate 55,967,472 of CM075770.1, forward strand.
GCTGTGAGTATTGTAACGAACCCCTTAAGCAGGTGGCGAGGGACTGGTTTTCACCCTCAGAGAACCAAACTTTAGATCCACTCGGGATAAGCGCAGAGGAGGTGGCAAGGGAACAAAGGTCGTCAAGGGTTTTTGCGATCTCTCTAGCAATAAGACTCTTGGGGATTGCATTAACAGAATCCGTCTCAGAGCACGGGTGGCTGTCAGGCTAGAAAGGAGGAAACTCAGCCTTTTTTCAATTGGAGGGAATTTAGGCTGATCTATAAGACGTGTATGTTAAAAGACTTCACTTTGTTAATCTTTAATTGTAGTCCCCGGTGAAAACCAATCTCCTCCTTGTGGCATCTTTAGCCTATAGCCAGTCTAAAAACAACCTCAATGGCGGTGGCAGAACAATTTGGAAAAAAATAAGGAAGGAACAAACCGAAATACTCATAACAAGGGGTCCGACAAGTATGCCCGGGAGCAGCCAGCGGAGCTAGAAGCAGGAGCTGCAAAAAAGCAAGATTAAAGACGACATAACTAAATAAAAAAGAGAACAACAACAACAAGACCAGAGAACGGGCAAGGGAAAGGAGTGTCAGTCAGAGTACTTGTGAGACCCCATTTTTTGCTTTATCTCGATTTGCGTGTTTTACCTCATTTTGCGTGAATTAACCAGTTTATGTGCTATATGAGTTAGAATGTACTAAATATGTGATTAATACTCCTAATACATGCTAAGTGTGCATTCATTAAATTTTTATAAAAAACAGAATCATAAATTTTATCGTCTGTATTAGTGAATAGTGTGTTTGAACACCCGTCCGCTAAAATTTTTACAGGGGTGTTTTAAATGTTTTAAAACCTAGTCCTCGGGTATTAATAGACCCGTGTTTGATTAAAACGGATTTGGAATCGGTTTTGGAATTTTAAAAATTTTTACACTTTCTTTTGCAAGAAAACGAGTTTTAAGCCGACTCGAGTGAAACTGTTTTAAAGTAACACTATTTGTCACCTAAAATATATTGTCTAGAATTAGTTTAAGTGTTAATTTAATAGTTGAGCAAGAAATACTCAAGAAATGATTTAAAAGGCTAAAATAGAATTAAAGGACTAAAAATTAACTTTGACTTTCTTTTATTTTATTTGACCAAGCCTTTATATGCATAATATATCATCATCACCTACTAAAACAACACAAAACATACCCAAAGCAGACACAAGGTGGCCGAAACTCCATAGCTTTTCTTGAGAGCATTTTTAACATTTTTTCAAAGTAAATTTTCATTAAAAGTTGCAATTCAATGCCAATTTCCATCAACCAAGGCTTGATCCACCTCTTGAGCATCCGTTGAGCATCTTTGTAGCTTCAAAACACATCAAAGATGAGAGAAAAATTCTAGATCTCAAAAGTCATAATTTATTTTTTTGCTTATAATTGCATTTTGAACCGATAGAATGTTAATTTGAAGTTATATTATTTCTCAGTGCATGCTAGGGATCGTTTATGTGTATTACTATGAGATTTGAACCATTGAAGCGAAATTATTTATTTTCGGGTATTTAAAGTTGATAAATTGGCCATTTGATGAATATCTTGAGTTGTTGTGGTTGGAATCGATTGTCGTCGATTTCTAAAAGTTTGTTAATTACGTGGTAACGCTGTTATAATGCCGAATTTTTGATTGCGATGTTTGGGTGAAAATTCAGATATTTCAGCCTAGGTGCATTGAGGTTTTAGGGTTGTTGGGCTCGATTTTGATGTGTCTTGGTTGGTTTCCAAGAGAGCTAATGTAGTTGATTGAATGAGTGAGTGTTAGAAACTGATTTGGAGTTGTTTGGATTAGTAGAATGTAAGATATGATTATTTGGACTTTAGGTTGTCTTTCTTTAAATTGTTGAATTGAGCCTTAGTTGATTGGGTGGTATTTGAGTGATTGAATTGTGAGTTGTTGATGGTTAGACTAAGGTTAGATTACGTGTTTAATGCATGTTAAGTTGGATGGCCTACTTTGTCATCTAACTTAGTTGTTTGTTGTTTAATTGATTACTTGATGTTATATTGATGATAATTGATGATTATTAATTGATGATTGATGAACCAGGAGCTAGGCAATTCTTCTAGATTGTCCTCCTATGAATGACGTTTATTATTATTGCTGAGTCTTGGTATGTGTGTGCCACATCTCGGCAGCATCGAGCTGTCGGGTTGATAACGGCATGACTACCAGAGACTACCTCCAACTCGCGTGACAGAGGTGTCATGGAGGGCGAGGCTAGTGAGGTACCTCGGGTGCGTGAGTAATAGGGAATTACAAGAAGAATGGTTGAGATCGTGATGGCGTTTCGAGCTACACCAACTAGAGTATCCTTTATTGATTGGTCATTATAGTTATGTGTTTATATTGTTATTGATGTTTTATTGCGTGTTTACTGCTCAAAGGATCATTTCCAAGGAGTATAGTAAATATTGTTAGAGATCTATTGGATCCTCACTGAGCTTGTTTTATATAAGCTCACTATCTATTATTGCATGCATACAGGTGTTATTGAGCAAGATTACGGGTACATGCCTCCAGAAGGGGATAATGTGTCGTATGTGGACGAGTCCTATTTGCCAGAGTCTTATCCTTGATGTTTGAGATGTTGTATACTCTATTATCTTGTATATTAAACTAGTTGTCTTTTATTTACTTCATAGTTTATGATGTACAAGTTGTAGTAGAGATAATGAACTAGTTGTTGCTAACTTAGTAGTCTTTCTTTTATTATGATTAGGTTGCTAAGTTGGTTTATAATCTATTTTGAGATGTATGTTAAAGTTAAGGTATTATGTTGGAGCGTAGGCGTATAACTAAGAATGATTATTGTACAATATGGTTATGTTGTATGTTGTTAATGGTATTGAGGAATTGATTGTTGATTGGTTGAGGAGTTTGATTGTATGATGTTTTGAGTGGTTGGTTTAGAGCCTCGGTGTCCTAATTACTGTCGTTATACTGCCGAAATTCTGTTGCGTCCTAACTGATCGTAGGTGGGGTCGAGTTGGGGCGTGACATTTAAGTGGTATCAGAGCGAATGTTAGCTGTCAGCCGGGGTATTCTCGGAATGTGGGTAATGGTCTTAGCATGAAAGTATGTATGAAGTGAAAGAAAAGTGAACTATGTGTTGATATGGTTAAGTGATTAAGTGATTATATGATTTAGTGCTTATGTGATTATGTGATTAATTTGTTTATGTGATTGATACTTAAGTGATTTATGTGTTTATGTGAATTGTTGCTTATTCACTAATAATTGTCTATAGCCTGTTTACGTGCTATAACCTGTGCTAACTCTTTGATTAGTAGAATGACGGGTAGACTGAGGACTAGAGGTAGGCCTGAGGTGACTAATGAGGTTCCGAGAAATGTGGCACCAGGCCAAGCTAGGGGCGAGGATCGTATAGGTGCAGCTTTTGATAGGATGAACGAGATCATGCCCGGTCAGGCACAATTACTGGCGGGGCAGGCTGCCCAAACTCAAGCATTGCAGAATCAGTTATTGAACGTACAAGTTGGGTACCACATGCGTGGTACACTGAAAGAGTTTTTAGGGTATTATCCACCACTGTTTTAGGGGGAGTTAGATGATAGGAAAGCTGAGGTGTGGATTAGTAAGGTGGAGAAGATTTTTGACCCTCTTGATTATACCGATGAATGGAAGGTCACCTTTGCCGTGTACTTGTTGGATGATGAGGCAGAGGAATGGTGGCGCATGGTGAAAACTAGCTGGGAGACTCAGGGTATTCCGTATGTTTGGGATACCTTTCTGTTAGCTTTCCGGTCGAAGTATGTCTCGAGGATCGCGAGGGAGCGGAGAGAGGCAGAGTTTCTAGCCTTAGTGTAGGGAGATGCTTCAATGGCTCAGTATGAGGCCACTTTCACGAGGTTGTCCCGGTATGCACCAGAGTATGTGGCTGACGAGGAACGTAAGACTCGTAGGTTCATGTTGGGGTTGAGGCCCGAGATTCAGGATGCGATGGCCTTGAATCGGTATGATATACTTACGGAGGCCTTTGATGCAGCTTCTAGACTGGAGAAGAGAAAGGGGGAATAGATTGTATCTAGCCAGCCTAGCAAGAGGCCCTTCCAGCCGCACGGTCAGCAGGGAGTGTTTAGGCCTTCAGTACAGCAGGTTGTGTACAGGCCGCCAGCACAGTAGAGCTCTTACAGACCACAGGGTCAGCAGAGTTATTATCGACTGCAGTTTCAGCAGGGGTCTTATCAGGTTCAGTCCCAGTACAGGGCAGCCCAGTCTTAGGGTCAATATAGGCCTAGTTTTGTTAGACCTCAGCAGCAGGCTGGTACAGCTGCTTCTTTAGCTTCTGGTTCTTCCAGGGGCAGTGTCAGTGCATCATCACCATAGTGTAATTACTGCAAGCTCCAGGGCCATGTGGAGGCCGACTGCAGGGTGAAGTCAGGGGCTTGTTTGGGTTGCGGCAGCAATCAGCATAGGGCGAGGGATTGCCCTAGATATCAGAGGACTGAGAGTCGGGCAGCGACTCAGGGTTACCAGGGTAGACCTGCGGGCAGTGTACCTCAGCAGCAACGAGTTCAGGCTCGGGCCTATGTAGTTCACTTGGAGGAGATGTATGAGGCCTGACCTCCTTTTGCGTGCAATACCTCGTTTCGTGTGCCCTAACCTAGAATTGCATGCATTGACCTAGGTTTAAGAGGCGTGTCTCGTTTTATGTGCCTTGTAGTGAATTACGTGCATTCATTTAGAGTTGCGTGTATTTACTTGGAAAATGTGCATTCGTCTCGTAGTTCGTGTCTTACATCGTAATGCATGCCCTAAACCTAGGAAAGCATGCCCGCACGCTAATCAAGAAAACATCTTACACGAAGCACTAGATTATTAATTAATCCTACAAACTCCACTAACTATTATTAAAATGCTAATTCAACTCACTAGAAGACGAAATTTCACCAAAAGCTAAACATTCTTATTCTTTATTCTTTATTCTTTTGCATATCCCAAGCACACAATAAAATAAGCTCAAACAAGACAAAAAATTCAGATTTGACCAAGCCTTGGCCGACCATGTGAAGGGTTTTGTCCATGCCTTGCAATTTCAAATCAAACTTAGACAAGTTATGACACAATGCAAAAAAAAATAAAAAATGAAACCAAAGCATTATTTTATCCTCCACCATGCTGCACCTTTTAGATCCATTCAATGCCCATGCTAGACAATTCAAAATATGCTCTTGAAGACACAAAAATCAGAAATTTTGAAGCTCAAGGCCGACACACTCACAAACACCAACATTTTATTCTTTTCAAACATTCTCTCAAGCTCTCAATTCCTGTCTCTCTCTCTCTCGTCCTAGGCTGCTTCATCATGCTCCCTAGCTTAAGCTCATCATCCTAAGGTTCATCAAGACATTCAAGACACTAAGGAACTCGACCAAGCAAGCTAGAAGCAAAGAGACATGCATGCAAGCTCATAGAACCTTCATTTCGGCTTAGGTATGTTTGATAGCTTCTACTTCATTTCCTTTTGTTCTAGCCACATGCACATACTAAGAACATGGTAACTAAGCTAGGAATTATAGAATCTCAAGTTATCTCCCGGCCAAGCAAGGAGAAAAGACGATCTTGTGCATCTTCATTATTGTCTTGCTAAGGTGAGGGCTAAAACTCTTTTGAAAAACTTTCAAAAACCACATGCATGCCTTAATATGTCTATTTTTACCTCTGTATTTGTGATATATGTGTGTACATGAGCTTTTGTAACCATGCATGGCAAGATATTTGGCTAGAATTTGAAGATAGGTGAAATCGCGTAAATGGCAGTTTTCTGACTTGTTGGAGCGAAGTGAATTTGACATGGTAAATGATGTTGAAAATGAGTCAAAATTGGTAGGTGACCATTTTCGTCAGTGCTGAGAATTTTTCATAGAAATAGGCCAACGCCAATTTTGACTCTAAGGTCTCCAAAATGGAAAAACATCAGAAGGTGTCCAAATCTGGAAAATCTGGGAAAATGGAGCAGGTTTGTGGCAGTTCACTGTCCTTGTAGAACGAACCAGGTTTGACTTAGTAAATGATATCTAAAATGTATGAAATTTGGAAGTTTTCTAGATTTTTCAGTTTTGGACATTTTTGTCAGAAATAGATCAAAACCAATACTGACCCTAAGACCCTCAAAAATGACAAGTATTGAAATGTGTACAAATCTGGACAGTTTTGCGTAGTCTCACGGTTTTGGCTATAACTCTTGAATCCGAACTCCAAATGATACAAGGTTTGTTTCTGGATTTAGTTCACTTAATAAGATTAATTTGACATTTCTTTCACTAGAATTGGAGATTATTTTCTTGTCTAAATGATTATGGGAAAACAGACCTTTGCTGTGAGGTTTTATCTAGTGATATGCCTTGAAAATTATTGTAACTTCTCTTGTGGTATTAAATGCTTGGGATTGTGGCACTTGGATGTTGTATGGACTGTTTTGAATGGTTGATGATGTTTTAATTAATCGATGCATGACTTTGGTTTAATTGCGTAACAACTTGTGGCTTAAATCGCACGGGTAAGCATGAATTGAAACCCTAGTGACTATGAAAACTCGCTAAGTGTTGATCCTATGGTTATCATGTTTAATTATGTGATTAGTAGGCTGCCCGTAGTTTTCCTTATAGCCCTAAATGTGATTTCGATGATTACATGTTGACAAGTAGACCTTTCTTGCCCCCGGTTCCACGTAGACGTCGTTACATGTTGTATGGCCTTATTATTTGATTACGTGAACCCCGAAATGAGTTATATGACTTGATTTACATGTATTACATGGCTGCCCGTTAAATATTCATATAACTCCATGTGCCTTACAAGTGAAATTACCTGTCATAGCATGCCTCGCGTGTTTACTTGTCAACGTGCGATCTTATAACTGCTCAGAGGCAACCTACTTTGTTGTCCTCCTAACGTGATATGTTAAATGTTATAAATGCACATTGTATACAAGGTTGCAATCTTTCATTGTGGCATGGTAGCGTTTCACGCACGCCGGGCGGCATCAGGCTTGTCAGTGCTACCGTGACTACCATGGTCCAATTCCCTCTCTCACTTGGCATTCCACCCTCGGAGAGTTGGGTTGTAGGTTTTTGGGGTACATCCGGAGTACACCCAAATGGGAATGATAAGTGGATTATTGAAGTCCGCCGCAACAAATCGTATCGAAATCGATATTGAGAGCAAATGCTCACCGTATCCTTGAAATGATTGGTAATTGTATCTGTTGCTCAATTTGATTCTTATACTTTGCGTACCTTATTACTTGTAATACGTGACATGTTTTCAACAGGGGTTTTTCATTAGTTAACCAGAAAAAGAGTTTCAAAACGTATTTCTCATTCCCCCTCGCTGAGTTCATAAGGACTTACCCTCTTTTATCATCTCAGGTGATGAAGATCAGGAACAAGTACCTAAGGATAACGTGCCTATCGATGACTCCTTGGAGTGGTTGCATGTCCTACGTGCCTTACTTGACTGTGGCTATTTTGTGAACGATATGTTGCTTTGAAGACTATTTCTTATGTTACTTGTTGTCGTTATTGTAAATGACCCTCATTGTAATTTGGAGTCTAATTTTGATTTGTACCGATATTAACTAGACAGACACTCTTTTGGTCATTTTGCTATCACTACTTGGTTAGTAACTATTACAGGCTTATGAAGTATTAGGCAAGGAATCAAGTGAAATGAATCTATCTAATCTTCAGCAGGTACTCATTTGTAGACTAAGATCAACAAGTACTTGTGTAACAGGAATTGATACATAAACGAGACATAGCTATCATGCGAGGTTGTTAATCAAACAAGACTTCGAAATAACCAGTAGGCATGTCGATTGGTGATAAATAGTAATCTTAATTAGAATCAAATTTGAGATTGAAATTTTGAGTCATTTAGAAAATTAGGTCAAACAAAAGAGCTCAATTACAGTCGTTATGCTGCCGGTTTTCCAGAGAATTTTTAGAGTTCTAGGCTAACGTTAAGTGTTAAACCTTAATGAGCGATTAAGTACGTGAAATAATATGAATGTGTGGATCACATCCTAGTTTAACCTCTATAGGTCAGGTTGGGGCGTGACACCTCATAGAAATGGTATCAGAGCTTAGATTGCTTAAGCTAGGTTTAACTCTCGGACCATGGGTAGAAGCCCTAAGATTGTTGAGATAACTTGTTTATATGTGTTAATGTGTGACAATATCAATTGTGCCTTCTCTGTTTCTATGTGCTTATGTGATTAACATGTCTTAACTGTTTCAAGAATTGTATATCTATGTGAAATTGTATGTTACATACATTATACATTAAATTATTGTCTTGTCATATTCCAATAAATTATGCATCGTAATCTGTGCCTATAGATGGCTGGCCCTAGTACCCGCAATACCAATAGGAGCGATGAGCCTCAAGAAGCCGGAGATGCTCATCAAACTAATCCCGGCATAGCCATGTTTAACATGATGGCGAATGCTATGGATCGCGTGTCGCGAGTAATGGAATGTCAAGAAGCACGTGAAGCAAACAACAACAACAACAATAGGAATGATGGTAACAATGGGAGAAATAGCAGAATGCGGGAGTTCCTTGACTTTCGCCCGTCCAAATTCCATGGGGAAGCTGATGATGAAAAGGCAGAGGCTTGGCTGTCCGAGATTGAAAGGATTTTCAGGCCACTTGACTATACTGATGAAGAAAAGGTTGAGTTCGATGTGTTTCTGTTGCACGGGGATGCTGAGCATTGGTGGCACACTGTGGAGGCACTTTGGGAAACTGATCATACACCTCGCTTGTGGGGTAATTTCGTTAAGGCATTCAAGGAGAAATACGTACCTGCAGTTTCCAGGCAGAGGCGAATTGAAGAATTCATGCACTTGAACCAGGGTAACATGACGGTGGCCCAGTATGAGGCTCGTTTTGACAAACTGTCCTGTTATGCTCAATACATGGTTAGTACACCTGAGGCGAAGATGTGGAAATCTACGAATGGGTTGAGGCCAGAAATTCAGGATCAGTTGGCTTCGCATGACTTTACTACCTATTCTGCTCTCTTTGTTGTTACCTCCCGAGTTGAGAAGAGGAAACTTGATAGAGCCGGTTCAAGCCAACCGAACAAGAAACCATATCAACCTCCAGGACAACAGAGGAAATTCCAGACCTAGAGTCGCAGTCAGGGCCAGAGCCAGAACAGACCAGTTAATAACCATGACCCGACTTAAGCACCATCATCCTCTTCCACTTGTGGATCCACAGGTAGTTCACCTACTACTCAGACTATCACTTGTTCTTATTGTAACAGGAAGGGTAACACCGAGGCCCAGTGTTGGAGGAAATGGGGATGATGTGTAGGGTGTGGCAGTGATCAACACCAGGTCAAGGATTGTCCTAAATGGCAAAGGGGACAAAATCAGATTAAATCAGCTGGTAGAGGCAAGACTCCAGTTCCTAGAGTTCAGGCCCGAGCTTATGCTATTGAGTGCGATGAGCTTCCTTAGGAGACCGCTGTTGTTGAAGGTACATTCTTGATACTGAATCAACCTGTTAGGGTGCTAATTGATCCAGGTGCTACTCATTTGTTTATTACTCCCTTATGTGTGCAACATGTGAAATTACGAGTTGTATGCTTGCCTTACGAAGTAGAAGTTGGTACTCCGATGGGTTCTAAACTTGTTACTAGCTCAGCTTGTAAAGCATGTAAAATCCAAATTAAGGATAGGGAATTCTTAGCCAATCTTATAGTGTTACCCTTTCGAGACTATGAAGTCATTTTAGGGATGGACTGGTTGGTAAAGCATCACACCCAACTAGATTGCTAGATGAAGATTGTAACATTCCAGATACCTGGTCAACCAATATTGGAGGTAATGGGTCGAAGAGACTTCACCGGGAATCCCATCATTTCATCTGCGAAAGCAGTAAAGTCCTTGAGAAAAGGGTGTAGTGGATACTTAGCTTACCTCATCAACAAGCCATTGGACAAAGCTAAGTTGGAGGAGATGCCAGTGATTAAAGATTATGCGGATGTGTTTCCAGAAGAATTGCCCGGTTTACCCCCGGATTGGGAGATCGAGTTCATAATAGAATTACTACCTGGCACCTAGCCGATATCTAAAGCTCCCTATCGTATAGCACTAGCCGAGCTACAAGAATTGAAGGACCAATTGCAAGGATTGTTGAAGAAGGGGTTTGTTCAACCAAGTGCTTCTCCGTAGGGCGCACCAGTCCTATTTGTAAAGAAGAAAGACGGAACGTTGAGGCTATGCATCAATTACCGAGGATTGAACCAAGTGACCGTCAAGAATAAATACCCACTTCCACTGATCAACGAGTTGTTTGATCAACTTCAAAGAGCTAAAGTGTATTCGAAACTCGACTTAAGACAAGGGTACTACCAGTTGTGGATCAAAAAGGAGGATGTGCCTAAAATGGCTTTTAGGAGGAGATATAGGCATTATGAATTTGTGGTGATGCCATTTGGTCTAACTAATGCCCCTGCAGCTTTTATGGACTTGATGCACAGGGTGTTTCAACCCTACTTGGACCAATTTGGGGTGATCTTTATTGATGATATTTTGGTATACTCGAAATTCGAGGCTGAGCATGAACAACATCTGCGATTGGTATTGCAGAAACTTCAAGAGCATCAATTATATGTGAAGTTTAGCAAATGTGAATTTTGGTTGCAGCAGATTGTATTCTTGGGGCACATTATATCCCAAGAAGGAATAGTGGTGGATCCAGCAAAGATAGAAGCGGTGATGTCTTGGAAGAAGCTGGAAAATGTTACGGAAGTTCGGAGTTTTCTTGGTTTAACCGACTATTATCGGAGATTCGTGAAGGATTTCTCAAAGATTGCAACACCGCTTACAAAGCTCACTCAAAAGAAAACAAAGTTCATGTGGGATGACAAGTGGGAGAACAGCTTCCAAGAATTGAAGAAAAGACTGACTACCGCACATGTTCTTGCATTGCTTGAAGGAAGTCAAGGCTTTATAGTCTAAAGCGATGCTTCCAAAGAAGGACCGGGGTGTGTGTTGATACAGAATGGTAGAGTGATTGCGTATGCCTCTAGGAAGCGCAAGTCGCATGAATTGAATTACTCGACGCATGATTTGGAGTTAGCGGCCATTGTGTTTGCACTCAAGAAATGGAGGCACTATCTATGGGGTAACAAGTTTGAGGTGTTTACTGATCACAAGAGCTTGAAATACTTGTTCTCACAAAAAGAGTTGAACATGAGGCAAAGACAGTGGATGGAGCTTTTGGATGATTATAACTGCACAATCAATTATGTGCCCGGTAAAGCAAATGTAGTTGCAGATGCCTTAAGTCGGAAAGCGAGCATGGCAAAACTGGAAGTTAAGGTGCAGGAGTTGTTAGAGGAAGCATTTTTGTGGAATCCACAATTGACTCAAAAAGGGTAACTTTTTGCCACTACACAAGTTCAATCGACCTTGTTGTTTGAATTGCGAGAGGCTCAACAGAAGGACCAACAGTTTCAGAAGATTAAAGAAAGCAACACAGATTTCAAGTTTCATGATGATGGTATTTGGAGGTTCAGGAATCGAATTTGTGTTCCTAATGATCCAGAAATGAAAAAGAAGATTCTTGAAGAAGCCCATAACTCAAGATATACTATTCACCCCAGCGGAACAAAGATGTACCGGGATTTGAAGCAACACTATTGGTGGAATAACATGAAGAGGGAGATTGCGGAGTTTATGGCACGGTGTTTGACTTGCCAGAGAGTCAAAGCAGAACATCAATGACCGGTAAGTATACTTCAACCGTTGGAAATTCCCCGATGGAAATGGGAACATATAACTATGGACTTTGTCATGGACCTGCCCAGGTCACAAAAGGGTCATGACGTCGTTTGGGTCATAGTGGATAGATTGACTAAGTCAGTACACTTCTTACCGATGAACAAGGAGGATAGTCCTGAGAAATTGGGAGATATGTGTGATAACCCGAACTTGGCATGCATTTAATGGCATCTAACCGCATTTAGTTGAGTGTTTAATTAGTTAAACATCTATTTTTGCACTATTTTGAGATTTCTTCTATAAAAAAAAGCATTCAATAATTTTTATATTGATTAACTAAAGATTATCACTTATTTTTATTGTTTATAGTGATTAGATTTATTTACTTGTGTTCGATTAAGTGCCATTTTAGATATTAGCATTTAGTTGCATCTGACTACGTGTTTATGTTAACTAATTCTCTTGTACCTTCACACTAGTTTCATAATTCATGGAAAATATTCTAGAAATAGTTAAATTAATTATTTTTAAATAAATATTGATTATTTTGAATGTTTTGATTATTTTAGTAATCGGTTTTAATTGTCTTGCATTAAAATCAATCGGGTTTCACATAAATGAGGAAAGTAACTTCGAGCCGGAGTGAATTTTAAACTATTCTACCATTTTACTTTCCAAAGAATTAAAATTTTATATTATTGCTTATCACTTTATTAGCGATCGATTATGGACCGTTCGATCGTAGCATTTCGAAAATGAAAGTTGGAAGAATATTCCTCGGATTTCGAAAATAATGTTTCTAGTTTAAATTAGCTAGTTTTAGTCGGTTTTCATTAAAATTGCATTGCTCTAACTTGAATTGGATTAAATAGCATCAAAATAAGCTTAATTGACCAATTTTAACTTAAGTTTGATTTTGCAAATGACCAAAATGCCCCTTGTCACCTAATAAATAATAAAACAATGCAAAAATCAAACAAAACAAAATGCCAAATGACCATTTTGTCCTAGCCATGGCCGAAGCTTCAAGGGGAGAAAAACAAAAAGATTTTCTTGCATTTTCTTCTACAATTGCGCGTGGAATTGCTCGGGGGTCGTGGTTCGGGTCCTTGCGGGTCTTGGTCTTCAATCTCTGTAAGGGTTTTCACGCTTTTGTGCATTTTAATATGAATTTGATTTTTGAGTCAATTTTTCAGATTTGATATTTATCGCGTTATAATGCCTGTTATTGCTTGAAATAGCTTGCTTAGGGTTCGTAGAGCATTGCTTGTTAGTTATTTAGCAATTTTTACGGTTGAAACGGCGTATTTGAAATTGGGGAAGAACATGAAGAGTGAATTATGAATAGTAAATTCTAGAATTTTGGATTTCGATCCAAATTGCGATTGATTGATTTGGATAGGTGCCATTAGTGATAGAAAGCTAAAATGTGAAATAAAAACGGATCGGCCTTTGTTAAAATTGGGAATTAAACGAAGAAACGTAAAGGGGTCGTTTGACTAAAAGTTGACCGTGCTCGAATTGAGTTGGGGGTTTCGTAATTGAGGGCATGGAAGCACTTTTGGCGCTGTTGTGGCGTTGATTGAATGACCGGTTAGCATAGCTGTAGTTCAAACGCAGTAGGTGGACTTTCGGGTCTCGGGTCAGAAAGTGAAGTTTAGAGACATAGAAATATGCCTTGTAGTGCCTAAGTGAATGTAGTGAAACCAGTTTCCTAATCCTGTAGCTCATTTGCTCGTAATTGTCCTTGGAAGTTGGGGTTGAATAGTGATATTTGTTGTTTTCGTGTTTGAACTGTCGTTACTTGTTTAAATGTTGTTATTGTTGCTTATTATTGCTTGTTATGCTTGAAAAGTTAGTTGAATGCTAGTATTGATTGTGATTGCTTGTTATCTCGTTTGTTGTCACTAGTTTGTATTGTTGTGCTATGGCACGTTTATTGCCTTGAATCGAGTCTTGCATTGCATAGTGTCTCGCGCGTGAGTGATGGGCCTCTCTGGGTAGCCTCGGGTTGCCAGTGTTGGTTGCTCTAGCTCCACTGCTATTCCCTTTCTCGCTTGGGTTGCCTCCCAGGGAGATTTGGGTCGTAGAATTGATGGATACTTCCGGGGTATTCCAAACTGGTGTTATAAGGTGGATGCGCGCTTATTTTCATCGTTGTCAATATCAAGCTCGAGATTGATGTATCGCTCGTGGAATGGTACATTGCTCGTATGAGTAAACCACAGCCTTCAGAGTGTGGTATAGCTTTAAAGGGCTGTGTTAATGCTTTCTTGATTGCTTATAGTATTGTTGTTTGTATTGAATGTTTCCTTATTGTCTTTATTGATTAACTGTGATTATTTGCATTGCACGATCTTCTTTCTCTCCAACTCGATATCTGTCTCGCCCTCACTGAGTATACGTGTTGTGTATACTCACTCCTCACTACCACATTTCAGGAAATGCCTTGTTAGTTGAAAAGTTCGTGGATATGTGTTAGTTCGTGCCTGAAGAGTTGTCTTGCGTGCTTTGTGGCTTGAGCTGTCAAAGATGTAAAGATGTATGTTCATATGTTGTATGTATTTATTGTTAAAAGAAATGTAATTTAATCTAGCTAAGTAGTTGAGGTAGATTGATAAGTTAGTTATGAATTCAGTAGTATAGTTAACCCGATGCATGTTTGTAATTATCTAAAAGAAAAGAGTGAAAATGGTATGATTGTATATTTTGTGCTGTAGATTAGTATGGATTAAATGTCAAGCTTGAATGTTCTTGTAAAAGATGTAAAGAGATAGGTTAGCTTTAAACTGGAAATGTATATTTATATGCTGTGTTTAGTTGTTGAGAACCAAGGCTCGGATGGTCTTGAGGTGGTTGAATGTTTGGACATGGTATTGGTCCACTTATATGATGTTACAGGGTTTTACATTTTGCCTAGAAACAGGGGAGACTCCGTCCGTTTTCCCTGAAAATTATGCCCGGGTTTGGTTTTGGGTTGTGATTAGATTGATTGATAGAACTTCCGGTCTCGAGAGGGATCGGGGTGTTACAGGTGGTATCATAGCTTGTCTAGCTCATAAGCCGGGACAGGATCTTCGGTCTGGTGGGTAGTGATCCTTGAATGTGTGCTTGTTAAGTGTGTTTTGAAAGTGCATGCTTGTATGTGAGATTGTGTGTCTTGACATGAATGTGTGCTCCTATGTGATATAGTTATGTGTTATGTGTTAATTGTGTGCTAAGTGAAGTAAAGTGTCTAGTTGTGCATTGAATTGACCTATCGAATTGGCATTGTGAATCGAATTGATCTCGTGAATTGTTATTTGCTTGAAGTATTGAAGTATTGCTTGTAATGTGTGTTTTAAAATGTCTTGATTTGATTATGTTATGCTTGACTTGATTTCCGTGCTTGAGTGACTTTGTTGAATAAACTATTTTGTAAACTTGCTTGCATAATAGTTTAAGGCATATGTATAACTGTGATATATTGGCATTCATACATGTCCTATTGAAATGGTAAGTAAGTCATCTTCCTCCCCTGAAGAAAGTGGTTCACAGCTGGCTTCTCAAGGTGTATGGGTTGGCAGGAAATGAATGGCATTTAATTAGCCTTTATTTGGGAGTTGGTGTTTGCTTTTGGAGCTCGGTTATTGACGAATCTCTATGGTCCTTCTCTGTGCTTAACAGTTGTGAAATGGTAGCTTTCTCTTGGGGTTTTATTTGGTTATTCTTTGGAGCATTCTTCGGTTTTCTTAATGGGTATTCTTTGGAGACTTCTGTTGGCATTTCTCAGTGGATTTGGCTATTGGGATTTTAATCGGCCTTACTGCACAGTATTATCTATGGCATATGTGTCTCGGTCTTTATTGGAGTGTTACTGGTATTCCTTATTGGAAATTCTTCAATGGCATTTTCTAGGATCCTTAGTGGCCATTTATTTAACATTTACTTATTGGGCAATTCTTGGTACCTTCTTACTGGAGCATTGTTCGGGTATTTTCTTTGGCATCCCTCAGTTGGTTTGTTAACTGGAATCCCTATTAGACTCATTATCTCATATTACTTACGGTATTCTTTGGAATTCTTATCGGGCATTCTACTAGTATTTTTCCTTATTGGCATTTATTGGAAGATTTCATTTAGAGGTTGGCCTTGGGTATTCTTCTCTATATTCCTTTACAGAATTTTCAGCTGGGTCTATTTACGGTAGTCAGTACTGCAAGAGGTGCATCTACTCTGGCTATCTCTTAACTTTCTTATTGGGTACTTGTTAGACTTCTATTGAAGATTCTTAAATAAGGTATTCCTTCAGTGCTGTTCCTGCCATTAGTATGTGGTATTGATAATATCTACAGTATCTTTGCTTCAGTCATTAGTTGGTATTTCCTCGGCATTCTTGATTGGAATTTCTATTCGGGATTTCCTACGAGCATTCTTATATATTATCCTGCTCAGCAACCGATGAAGATTTATCAGAGTTGGATTTTAGATGATGCATAGTCCTATTGGAAGAAGAATTGCGAGGACGCAATTGTTTTATGGGGGGAAGGATGTGATAACCCGAATCTGGAATGCATTTAATGGCATCTAACCGCATTTAGTTGAGTGTTTAATTAGTTAAACATCTATTTTTGCACTATTTCGAGATTTCTTCTAAAAAAAAAACATTCAATAATTTTTATATTGATTAACAAAAGATTATCACTTATTTTTATTGTTTATAGTGATTAGATTTATTTACTTGTGTTCGATTAAGTGCCATTTTAGATATTAGCATTTAGTTGCATCTGACTACGTATTTATGTTAACTAATTCTCTTGTACCTTCACACTAGTTTCATAATTCATGGAAAATATTCTAGAAATAGTTAAATTAATTATTTTTAAATAAATATTGATTATTTTGAATGTTTTGATTATTTTAGTAATCGGTTTTAATTGTCTTGCATTAAAATCACTCGGGTTTCAAATAAATGAGGAAAGTAACTTCGAGCCGGAGTGAATTTTAAACTATTCTACCATTTTACTTTTCAAAGAGTTAAAGTTTTATATTATTGCTTATCACTTTATTAGCGATCGATTATGGATCGTTCGATCGTAGCATTTCGAAAATGAAAGTTGGAAGAATATTCCTCGGATTTCGAAAATAATGTTTCTAGTTTAAATTAGCTAGTTTTAGTCGGTTTTCATTAAAATTGCATTGCTCTAACTTGAATTGGATTAAATAGCATCAAAATAAGCTTAATTGACCAATTTTAACTTAAGTTTGATTTTGCAAATGACCAAAATGCCCCTTGTCACCTAATAAATAATAAAACAATGCAAAAATCAAACAAAACAAAATGCCAAATGACCATTTTGTCCTAGCCATGGCCGAAGCTTCAAGGGGAGAAAAAGAAAAAGATTTTCTTGCATTTTCTTCTACAATTGTGCGTGGAATTGCTCGGGGGTCGTGGTTCGGGTCCTTGCGGGTCTTGGTCTTCAATCTCTGTGAGGGTTTTCACGCTTTTGTGCATTTTAATATGAATTTGATTTTTGAGTCAATTTTTCAGATTTGATATTTATCGCATTATAATGCTTCTTATTGCTTGAAATAGCTTGCTTAGGGTTCGTAGAGCATTTCTTGTTAGTTATTTATCAATTTTTACGGTTGAAACGGCGTATTTGAAATTGGGGAAGAACATGAATAGTGAATTATGAATAGTAAACCCTAGAATTTCGGATTTAGATCCAAATTGCAATTGATTGATTTGGATAGGTGCCATTAGTGATAGAAAGCTAAAATGTGAAATAAAAACGGATCGGCCTTTGTTAAAATTGGGAATTAGATGAAGAAACGTAAAGGGGCCGTTTGACCAAAAGTTGACCGTGATCGAATTGAGTTGAGGGTTTCGTAATTGAGGGCATGGAAGCACTTTTGGCGCTGTTATGGCGTTGATTGAATGACCGGTTAGCATAGCTGTAGTTCAAACGCAGTAGGTGGACTTTCGGGTCTCGAGTGAGAAAGTGAAGTTTAGAGACATAGAAACATGCCTTGTAATGCCTGAGTGAATGTAGTGAAATCGGTTTCCTAATCCCGTAGCTCATTTGCTCATAATTGTCCTTGAAAGTTGGGGTTAAATAGTGATATTTGTTGTTTTTGTGTTTGAACTGTCGTTACTTGTTTAAATGTTGTTATTGTTGCTTATTATTGCTTGTTATGCTTGAAAAGTTAGTTGAATGCTAGTATTGATTGTGATTGCTTGTTATCTCGTTTGTTGTCACTAGTTTGTATTGTTGTGCTATTGCTCGTTTATTGCCTTGTATCGAGTCTTGCATTGCATAGTGTCTCGCGCGTGAGTGATGGGCCTCTCTGGGTAGCCTCGGGTTGCCAGTGTTGGTTGCTCTAGCTCTGCTGCTATTCCCTTTCTCGCTTGGGTTGCCTCCCAGGGAGATTTGCGTCGTAGAATTGATGGATACTTCCGGGGTATTCCAAACTGGTGTTATATGGTGGATGCGCGCTTATTGTCATCGTTGTCAACATCAAGCTCGAGATTGATGTATCGCTCGTGGAATGGTACATTGCTCGTATGAGTAAACAACAGCCTTCAGAGTGTGGTATAGCTTTAAAGGGCTGTATTTATGCTTTCTTGATTGCTTATAGTATTGTTGTTTGTATTGAATGTTTCCTTATTGTCTTTATTGATTAACTGTGATTATTTGGATTGCACGATCTTCTTTCTCTCCAACTCGATATCTGTCTCGCCCTCACTGAGTATACGTGTTGTGTATACTCACTCCTCACCACCACATTTCAGGAAATGCCTTGTTAGCTGAAAAGTTCGTGGATATGTGTTAGTTCGTGCCTGAAGAGTTGTCTTGCGTGCTTTGTGGCTTGAGCTGTCAAAGATGTAAAGATGTATGTTCATATGTTGTATGTATTTATTGTTAAAAGAAATGTAATTTAATCTAGCAAAGTAGTTGAGGTAGATTGATAAGTTAGTTATGAATTCAGTAGTATAGTTAACCCGATGCATGTTTGTAATTATCTAAAAGAAAAGACTGAAAATGGTATGATAGTATATTTTGTGCTGTAGATTAGTATGGATTAAATGTCAAGCTTGAATGTTCTTGTAAAAGATGTAAAGAGATAGGTTAGCTTTAAACTGGAAATGTATATTTATATGCTGTGTTTAGTTGTTGAGAACCAAGGCTCAGATGGTCTTGAGGTGGTTGAATGTTTGGACATGGTATTGGTCCACTTATATGTTGTTACAGGGTTTTACATTTTGCCTAGAAACAGGGGAGACTCCGTCCGTTTTCCCTGAAAATTATGCCCGGGTTTGGTTTTGGGTTGTGATTAGATTGATTGATAGAACTTCCGGTCTCGAGAGGGATCGGGGTGTTACAATATGTATGTGGCGGACATTGTAAGGTTGCACGGGATGCCTGTGAGTATTGTATCAGATAGGGATCCTCGTTTTACTTCCCGATTTTGGAGGAGATTGCAAGAATCTTTGGGAACGAAGTTGAGTTTTAGTACAGCTTATCACCCTCAAACGGACGGACAATCTGAGAGAACTATTAAGATTCTGGAGGATATGCTGAGGGCGTGTGTTTTAGACTTCAGAAAAGGTTGGGAGAAATATCTGTCCCTAGCGGAGTTCGCTTATAATAATAGTTATCAGACTACTATCGGGATGGCCCCATTTGAGGCATTGTATGGACGTAAGTGTCGATCCCCAATTTACTAGGATGAAGTAGGTGAGACGAAGACTTTTGACCTGACCCTTTTACCTGAAATTATGAAGACTGTGGAAAATGTCCACCTAAACTGGAAACAGATGCTTACCGCCCAAAGCAGGCAGAAAAGTTATGCAGACTGACGGAGATGGAGTCTAGAGTTTGAGGTCGGTGACAAGGTGTTCTTGAAGATATCACCTCGGAGGGGACTGATTAGACATGGCAAGGGTGGAAAGTTGAGCCCGAGGTTTGTAGGACCATTTGGGATAATTGAGAAGGTTGGCAAATTGGCGTATCGTTTGGAACTACCTCAAAACCTCTCCAATATTCATGATGTCTTTCATGTTTCAATACTACGGAAGTATTACCCTGATCCATCGCATATCTTGGAGCCTGAGCCGTTGCAGCTTCGGGAGAACTTGTCTTATGAAGAGAAGCCCATCCGGATTCTAGACCAGCAAGATCGAGAGTTGCACAACAAATCTATACTGATGGTGAAAGTGTTGTGGGATCACCATGGAGTTGAAGAAGCAACGTGGGAAAGACAAGACCAGATGGAGCAATAGTATCCAGTATTATTTCAAAGGTAATGTTGAATTTCGGGATGAAATTCTTTTAAGGAGGGGAGGATGTGAGGCCCGACCTCATTTTGCGTGCGATACCTCATTTCGTGTGTCCTAATCTAGAATTGCGTGCCTTGACCTAGGTTTAAGAGTCGTGTCTCGTTTTATGTGCCTTGCATCGAATTACGTGCATTCATTTAGAGTTGCATGCATTTACTTGGGAAACATGTATTCGTCTCGTAGTTCGTGACTTACCTCGTAATGCGTGTCCTAAACCTAGGAAAGCGTGCCCACGCGATAATCAAGAAAGCATCTTACACGAAGCACTAGATTATTAATTAATCCTACAAACTCCACTAACTAATATTAAAATGCTAATTCAACTCACTAGAAGACGAAATTTCACCAAAGGCTAAACATTCTTATTCTTTATTCTTTATTCTTTTGCACATCCCAAGCACACAATAAAATAAGCTCAAACAAGACAAAAAATTCAGATTTGATCAAGCCTTAGCCGACCATGTGAAGGGTTTTGTGCATGCCTTGCAATTTCAAATCAAACTTAGACAAGTTATGACACAATGCAAAAAAAAAAAAAAAATGAAACCAAAGCATTATTTTATCCTCCACCATGCTTCACCTTTTCGGTCCATTCAATGCCCATGCTAGACAATTCAAAATATGCTCTTGAAGACACAAAAATCAGAAATTTTGAAGCTCAAGTGTAACACCCCGATCCCTCTCGAGACCGGGAGTTCTATCGATCAATCTAATCACAACCCAAATCCATGCCCGGGCATAAATTTTAGGAAAAACGGACGGAGTCTCCCCTATTTCTAGGCAAAATGTAAAACCTGCGATACCATATAAGGAGACCAATACCATGTCCAAACATTCAACCACCTCAAGGCCATCCGAGCCTTGGTTCTCAGCAATTAAACTCAGCAAGTATACATACATTTCCAATTTAAAACCTAACATATCTCTTTTCATTTTTGACAAGTACATTCGAACTAGACGGTTAAACCATACTAAGCCACTGCATAAAATAAACTATCATGCCATTCTAACTCTTTTCCTTTGGACATTACAGACATGCATTTGAAGTTAAGTTATAATAACTAGATACATAATCTAACTTATCAAACTACTTCAACAATCTAATGTAACTTAAATTACATACTTTTTGACATTAAATACCTACAACATATGAAAGCATATATCTTTACAACTTCGACACTCAAGCCACATAGGCACGCAAGACAACTCTTTAGGCAACGAACTTTCACGAAATCACGAACTTTCCAGCTAACATGACATTTCCTGAAATGTGGTGGTGAGGAGTGAGTATACACAACACATATACTCAGTGAGGGCGAGACATATATCGAATTGGAGAGAAAGAAAGCCGTCCAATGCAAATAAGACAGTTAAGCAATATAATTGATAAATAAGCAATCAAGACAAACAATCAATACAATAAGCAATTACTGAAAGCATTAACACAACCATTCAAAGCTATACCACACTTTGAAGGCTATTGTTCACTCATACGAGTAATGTACCATTTCACGAGCGATACATCAATCTTGAGCTTGATGTTGACAACGATGACAATAAGCGCGCAACCACCTTATAACACCAGTTTGGAATACCCTGGGAGTAACCATCAATCTACGACCCAAATCTCCCTAGGAGGCAACCCAAGCGAGAAAAGGGAATAGCAGCGGAGCTAGAGCAACCAACACTGCCAACCCGAGGCTACCCAGAGAGGCCCCTCACTCACGCGCGAGACACTATGCAATGCAAGACTCGATACAAGGCAATAAACGAGCAATAGCACAACAATACGAACTAGTGACAACAAACGAGATAACAAGCAATCACAATCAATACTAACATTCAACTAACTTTTCAAGCATAACAAGCAATAATAAGCAACAATAACACCAATTAAACAAGTATATCAAGCAACCCTAAGCATTCTATAGGCATAATATCAAGATAACAAGCAAAATCACAAATCGACACCAACTATCAAAACACTACCATTTTCAAACGAGCCACGAGTTCTGGAAACCGACTTCGCTAATCCTCCTAGGTCACCATAAGGCACATCTAAGGACCCCGAAACCCTACTTTACCCAAGAATTCGCGCAAAGCCCCGATTTCCCCCTTTGCTCGTTTGAACTACAACTATACCAACCAAACACCCAACCAAGGCCATAATCGCACCAAAAGTGCTTCCATGGCCTTCCAAAACAATGCTAACACGCAAAATGAGAAAACGCCAAACTCTACCTAAATGACCCCGACTTTCACTAAGCCGTTTTTCTCCGTTTTTTC
The DNA here is from genome assembly GCA_037974665.1 of Ehretia macrophylla. NCBI lineage: Eukaryota > Viridiplantae > Streptophyta > Magnoliopsida > Boraginales > Ehretiaceae > Ehretia > Ehretia macrophylla. Next base: position 55,989,887 of record CM075770.1, read on the forward strand.
TATTACACATTCCAATTAAACCACACATTTAGGCATTCTAGCACATCTAGCATCTTCCTACATCAACAGAACGCGTAACGGAGCAACTTCATCGAAACGGGGGTTTACTATTCATAATTTACTATTCATTATACAATTTATATTTCAATTTCAATTTTCAACCGCAGAAAATGTTAAAAAGCTATAAATACATGTTCTACAATCAACAAGGAACATTATTTAAGCATTAAAACGATTAAACTAACGATCTACGCATAAAATCCAAAAATCAAAGTTTAGATACAAATATTTCAAATGCACAAATAACGATGAAACCCTCACCTCATATGCTCCTAGACGCTAGGAAAACCCCGTAGGATGCCTCGGAAACCACCCCGTGGAAGCCCTCGCGAAGAATTGAAGATTTGAAGTTGAATTTCTTTTTTTTTCTCTCTTCTTATTTTCGGCCAGCTGCTCTCTGATTTTTCAGCTTCCTTCTTTTATTTTTTTGTGCTATTTTAGGCTATTAAAAAGATGGCAAAGGTCAAAGGTCAAGCCCTTTGGTCAAACCACTTAAAAATTGGTCAAACTAGCCTATTTTCATGCATTTTTAAGCTAAAACAACTAAGGTTGTTAATTCTAGCTAACAACAATTAAATTATAAAATTTAAGGCACTAAAATACTAGTTTCACTATTTGTTGAGGACTAGAAAATATTCTCTAGCTATCGCTCCCGAAATGCAATGCACGTTGCGACAACAAAGAAGAAACAATTAAATCTCAAAGAATCTAAGAAATATATCATTTTTGGAAAGCATCATAGTTTAAAATTTACTCCGGCTCGGAGCTACTTTTCATTTAATTGAAATCCGAGCATTTAAGTGCAAGAAAAATAAAACCAATTGACACAAATATGAAAAGTAGTTGATATTCCGTTAATATGATTAGCTCATGTATTATTCTAGTTACTTCTAAAAGAAATATGAAAGTAAAACTACAAATAAATGTTTAACTAAAAATAAACACAAATTCGATGCCAACATTTAAGATGTCACTTAGTTAAATGCAATTAAATGCCATTAAATGCATGCCGGGTTCGGGTTATCACATCCTTTCCCCCTTAAAACAATTGCATCCTCGCAATTCTTCTTCCAATAGAACTCTGCATCCACTGAAATTCAACTCTAACTAATCTTCTTCAGCTGCTGAGCAAGATAATATATAAGAATGCTCGTTGGAAATCCCGAATAGAAATTCCAATCAAGAATGCCGAGGAAATATCAACTAAATAATGAAGCAAAGATACTGTAGATATCATCAATACCATATACTAATGGCAAGAAGAGTACCGAAGGAATACCCTATTTAAGAATCTTCAATAGAAGTCTAACAAGTACCAAATAAGAAAGTTAAGAGATAGCCAGAGTAGATGCACCTCATGCAGTACTAACTACCGTAAATATACCCAGCTGAAAGTTCTGTAAAGGAATATGGAGAAGAATACCAAAGGCCAACCTCTAAATGAAATCTTCCAATAAATGCCAATAAGGAAAATACTAGTAAAATGCCCGATAAGAATTCCAAAGAATACCGTAAGTAATATGAGATAATGAGTCTGATAGGAATTCCAGTTACCAAACCAACTGAGGGATACCAAAGAAAATACCCGAACAATGCTCTAGTAAGAAAGTACCAAGAATTGCCCAATAAGTAATACTAAATAAATGACCACTAAGAATCCTAGAGAATGCCATTGAAGAATTTCCAATAAGAAATACCAATAACACTCCAATAAAGACCGAGACACATATGCCATAGATAATACCATGCAGTAAGTCCAACTGAAAACCCAATAGCCAAGTCTACCAAGAAGTGCTAATAGGAGTCTCCAAAGAATACCCAATAAGAAACCCAAGAATGCTACCAAGAGCCACCATACAGAAACCCCAAAGAAAGTTATCTTTTTATAATTGCCATTCACAAATAAGAGTCTTAGAAGTATGCCAACAACTGAGCTCCATAAACAAACACCAACTCCCAAATAAGGCTAGTCAAATGCCATTCATTTCCTGCCAATCCATACACCTTGAAAAGCCAGCGGTGAACCACTTTCTTCAGGGGAGGAAGAGGACTTACTTACCATTTCGATAGGACATGTATGAATGCCAATATATCACAGTTATACACATGCCTTAAACTATTATGCAAGCAAGTTTACAAAAGAGTTCACCAAACCATTTAATCATCTAAGTCATTCAAACATGACAATCAATGCAAGCACAACACAATCAATTCAAATCACGGCATAGCTAATTCAAGACATTCTATACACACATTACAAGCAATAATTCAAGCAAATAACAATTCACGAGGTCGATTCGATTCACGATGCTAATTCAATAGGTCAATTTAATGCACAACTAGACACTTTACTTTACTTAGCACACAATTAACACATAACACATAACTATATCACATAGGAGCACACATTCATGTCAAGACACATAATCTCACATACAAGCATACACTTTCAAGACACACTTAACAAGTACACATTCAAGGACCACTACCCACCAGACCGAGGACCCTGTCCTGGCTTATGAGCTAGACAAGCTCTGATACCACCTGTAACACCCCGATCCCTCTTGTCACGCCCCGACCCAACCCCCAAGCTAAAGGTTAAGTCCGGACCCGACACACGGACAGAGTCTCCCCTGTACCGTGGACATTCTAAAAACCTGTAAACACTTAAACAAAGTCCCAACAATACAATACAAGCTTTTCTTAATTAAACAACAAAGCTATAAGGCCATCCGAGCCTTATGGTACACAATAGTTCCAAAACACACAAGCATGCGAGAACTTGTTGTCAGCATAGTTTTATAATCATGACATTCTAGGAAATCAATTAAACATAATTGAAAGATCAAACATTTCTACTTTAAGCCATTCACTCCCAAGCAAGCAAAGCGAATAGAAGTAGATCATAAGTTATTACAGTACATAGGCCATCAAAGCTACAACACAATCAACTAGTCTTTCAACTTATACAACAAGCATATACATAGCCCTTAGGCTACAAAATAATACATAAGATAATCAGATGAATCTTCCACATAGCAGCAAATTCATTAACCACCTCAAGCTATCAGGCACAACAACTAAGGTAAAGGCTCAATCTGAACTTCTTCTTCCTCAACTAATTCAACAAGCTGGGGATCACCCTCAGCGTCTCCTGAAACAGATATCGAGGTATGAGCAACCACTGTTGCCCAGTGAGGGATATAGTCCCGGGGCGTGCAATGCAACAGATAATACAATTATACAACAATAACCTTAGACAATTAAAGAAACAACGATAACTTAAATAACCACACATTTAAAAGGATACATTTCACACAATCCCCTATACACCAATCTTCACTGATCTTCATTCACGATCCATGAACCACGAGCACGATCACAATAAACCGGCATAACCCCAAACACTCCAGTGGTTGTACTCCGGATGTACCCCGATAATCCTACGACCCAACATCCCCTGGCGATCTCCGGACCAGGCGAATGAGGGACTAGGGCACGGAGTTTGAATATCCACCGGCAAGCCCTCTGCCGCCCAGCCGATATTCAACACATCCGCCCCTGACACTATGGTTGCGCAACCACTAGGCAATGCACTTAACAATGGCACGTTAATAACAATAATATAAGCATTAACACATAGGAGGATCAACAAAGTAGGTTGACCTCGATGCAATTAGAATAGAAGCAATTATAGAAGCTAATAAGCAGTTTACAAAGGAACATATACAAAATAAGCATAGAATCATACCAAAAGCTCCAAATCAACTTGAAACCACATATAAACACTTAAGGAGTCATGCCATGGGCTTAGAAGTGTGAGTCAACTGAAATTGCACCTAAACCCCTTTGTTTTTCAAACTATTTCTCTTCCAAACCAAGGTTAATGATTCCATTTTCAAAGGAAACTCTCCCAACCTTCTAACTAACCCTCAAGGTACCCTCTCAACCCTCTAACTCATTCAAATGCCCGTGATTACCCCAGAAGCCCCAAATTCCCTCTTATGGCTTTAAACTACACATACATTGTCCGGGCTTCAAACAAGGGATATCAAGGCTTCTATAGCACCTAGGTAGCCTAAGGATACTAGAATTGAAGCCCGAATCCACCCGGATTCGCATTAACCTCGAAAGCCCCAAATTAAAGTCGGCTATTTTCCATTTTTAAGTGATTTAAGGACAATGCAAGTGCACGAGGCTATTAGGTTACCTTCACTAGCACCTAAGGCATCTATTAGAAGCATTAAATCAAGCTAATTCGAGCAATTACGCAAAACCCTAGAAAAACGTCACTATTCACCCTAAAAATCAAACTAACGATTCTAACCGTTTAAATTGCGAAACGATGGCTCAAATATGTTCTCTAGCATTCATATACATGGTATAATAGCATAGATAACAAATACAATGGCATTTGATCACATTTTCAACAAATCAAGAAATTGACAACTATTTAGAAATGCAAAAACAAGCCGTGAAATCCCTCACCAAAGCGCGTAGGAGCACCTAGGAACCTTGCACACACCCTACACTAGTTGCTCAAGGCTTGGAGTGGCTTGAAATGAAGGATTGAAGAGCAAAAATTGTTTTTTCCTCACTGTTTGCTGCTGTCGGGTTTCTGCTTCTGTTTTTCAGCTTTTTATTTTTTTTTCTTTTGCATTTTATGAGCTTAAGTGATATATAAAAGGGGCTAAGTTGAGGTGGGGTCATTTGGGTGCTTAAGTGATCTAATATAATGCGCTTATTGAGCTTAAAACGAGCTTAGATAGTAAAATATATGCTAGCTAATTAATTACCTAAGTTAGTTACGTAACACTATTCATTCAACTACAAAAGTCATTTTCTAAACGATCCCTCCTAACGCCTTTAGTTCAAATGCACATTTTTCCCACTACTTTTACAATTAATATGATTTAATAAAAATGCTAATTAACTAATAGAAAGCAATTTAAAAACGGCGTGAATAGTAATCACAAAAGTCAGTTAGTAAGGCACAGAAGTAAATGCGCAAACAAGGGATGCAACAGTAATTAAATGCATAGCTAAAACCCGGGCGTCACATCCTCTCCCCCTTAAACTAATTGCGTCCACACAATTCTTACATGATTCGGCGAATAACTCTGGATACCGTTCCCGCATCTGATCCTCTCTCTCCCACGTCGCATCCTCTACTCCGTGATAATCCCATAGAACTTTAACCATCGGAATGCTTTTTGTCCTCAGCTCCTGAACTTTCTGATCAACAATTCGAAGAGGTTTCTCTGTGTAGGTCAAAGTTTCACTGATCTCTAGCGGTTCCGGCTCAAGTATGTGAGAGGGATCTGGCTGATATTTCCGAAGCATGGAAACATGGAATACGTCATGAATTCTGCCCAGACTGGGAGGTAAAGCCAAATGGTAAGCCAAATCACCAACAGTTTCAGTTATCTCAAATGGTCCCACATATCGAGGACTGAGTTTACCTCCTTTACCATGCCGAATCAAACCCTTGCGAGGAGAAATTTTCAGAAATACCCGGTCGCCCACGACAAATTTCAGATCACGACGGCGTCTATCTGCATAACTCTTTTGCCGACTTTGAGCTGTAAGCATTCTTTTTCTAATAAGCTGCACATGATCAATCATTTTGTTCATTTCAGGTAAGAGAGTAGGGTCGATAGTCTTCATTTCACCAACATCATCCCAGTAGAGAGGAGACCAGCATTTACGCCCATATAGTGCCTCATAAGGTGCTATACCAATAGTAGCTTGATAACTATTGTTATAGGCGAACTCTGCAAGTGGCAAATACTTCTCCCAACTTTTACCAAAGTCCAGAATACAAGCCCGCAACATATCCTCGAGGATTAAGATAGTTCTCTCGGATTGACCATATGTCTGGGGATGATAAGCTGTACTGAAATTCAAATTCATGCCCAAAGCTTTCTGAATCTTCTGCCAGAACTGAGATGTGAATCTGGGATCTCTATCTGACACGATACTCTTTGGAATCCCATGAAGTCGGACAACATTCTCAATATACAACTCTACCAGCTTGTCAAGAGAATCAGACTTCTTTTTAGCAATAAAGTGAGAAGTCTTGGTCAGTCTATCCACAATAACCCAAACTGAGTCATTACCCTTCGAAGACCTCGGTAAATCCGATACGAAATCCATAGTAATATGATCCCATTTCCAAACAGGAATAGCCAAAGGCTGCAACAACCCTGCAGGTCTCTGATGTTCTGCTTTAACTTTCTGACAAGTAAGACATCAAGCAACATAGTCAGCAATCTCTCTCTTCATATTATTCCACCAGAAATTCTGCTTTAAATCTTTATACATTTTCGTACTGCCTGGATGGATAGGGTATATAGAACTTTGTGCCTCAGCAAGAATATCCTTCTTCAGAGTTGGATCATTCGGAATACAGATTCTACCTTTGAATTTGAGAATACCATCGTCGTGCAGTTTGAAATCCGACTCTCCACGTTTAGAATTCTCTAAGACTTTCAACAATTGAAGATCAGCCTGTTGAGCTTCTCAAATCCTGGATAATAACAGAGATTGAATCTGCAAACTTGCGAATTGGATACCATAATTTGAAGTACTAGGCTTCCATAAGCATAATTCTTCCATGAATTCCCAATTCTTGATAATCAAACTGGCAACAGTAGCCTTTCGGCTCAAAGTATCGGTAACAATATTGGCCTTACCCGGAAGATAGTTAATAGTGCAGTTATAGTCCTCAAGTAATTCCAGCCAACGCCTCTGCCTCATGTTCAACTCTTTCTGTGAAAACAGATATTTCAAGCTCTTATGATCTGTAAAGATTTCAAACTTGTTGCCCCAGAGATAATGACACCATTTCTTTAATGCAAGAATGATAGCGGCAAGCTCAAGATCATGAGTCGGATAATTGAGTTCATAAGGTTTTAGTTTCCTGGAAGCATAAGCAATAACCCTGCCATTCTGCATCAATACACAACCCAGACCTTCCTTCGAAGCATCACTATAGATCACCAGATTATCATAACCCTCAGGTAAAGCAAGACTAGGAGCTGTAGTCAATCTCTTCTTCAATTCCTGGAAGCTGGCCTCGCATTTATCACTCCAGTCAAAAACTGTTTTCTTCTGAGTAAGTTGAGTTAAAGGCCCTGCAATCTTAGAGAAATCCTTGACAAACCTCCAATAATACCCAGCTAAACCAAGGAAGCTACGAATCTCCGTGACAGTTTCAGGTCATTTCCAAGATAACACAACTTCAATCTTTGCTGGATCAACAGAAATACCATCCTGCGAGATAATATGGCCAAGAAAAGCAACTTGCTTAAGCCAGAATTCACATTTGCTAAACTTTGCAAATAACTGATGCTCCTGAAGAGTCTGCAACACAATTCTGAGATGCTGTTCATGTTCCGCCTCAGATTTAGAATAGACAAGGATATCATCAATAAATATGACCACAAATTGGTCCAGATAAGGACGGAATACCCTCTGCATTAAGTCCATGAATGCGGCGGGAGCATTAGTAAGACCAAACGGCAAGACAACAAACTCATAATGGCCATATCGAGTTCTGAAAGCAGTTTTAGGAACATCATCTTTCTTAATCCTCAATTGATAATAGCCCTGCCTCAGATCAAATTTAGAGAATACCCTAGCGCCTTGCAACTGATCAAATAACTCTTCGATTAAAGGCAAAGGATATTTATTTTTGATGGTTACCTGATTAAGACCCCGATAATCAATGCATAGGCGAAGAGATCCGTCTTTCTTTTTAACGAATAGAACTGGCGCACCCCACGGTGAAGAACTCGGCTGAATGAATCCCTTCTCAAGAAAGCCTTGCAATTGAACTTTCAATTCCTGCAATTCAGGTGGAGCCATTCTATACGGAGTCCTAGAGATAGGTGAAGTCCCCGGCAATAAATCAATCATGAACTCTATCTCTCTATCAGGCGGTAACCCAGGTAATTCCTCAGGAAAGACCCCCGGAAACTCCCTCACGATAGGTACATCATTCAATTTCAATTGATCCCCAGGTTGATTAATCAAATATGCAAGATAAGCCTCACAACCCTTGCTCAATAATTTAGATGCCCTAATAGAAGAAATAATAGGAGTTCCCGTAGATTTTCTACTACCAACTATTTTAAGTACAGGCTGGTCAGGCATTTCTAGATACACAATCTTCTTTCTACAATCAAGCTGGGCATAATATTTACTTAACCAGTCCATCCCCAATATAATTTCAAAGTCATTGAAGGGTAGGATAATCAAATCAACAGGAAAAACACGACCCTCAATAAATATACTACATGCTCTGCAAATAGATCTAGTAACAAACTTCGGACCCATAGGAGTATAAACCACAATCTCATACAACAGTTTATCATGTTTCAATTTAGCATTTTGTGCACAAGTAGGAGTAATAAAAGAATGCGAAGCCCCAGAATCAATTAAAACCTTAACTGATTGATCATTAAGAAGAAAAATACCTTCTACCACAGCAGTAGTATCCGGAAGCTCCTCAGCATCCAAAGCAAATACACGGGCCTGACCTCGTGGTGGTGGTGCTGCAGCTGTGGCCCTGGTCTGAGAGTTCTGAGCAGATGTCTGACCCCTAGGGTTCTTAAATTTCTGACAGTCCTTAACCCTGTGCTGATCACTGCCGCAACCTGTACACTTGTTATGTTTCTTCCAACAAACATCCTCAGTGTGGCCCTGGCGCTGACAGAAGCTGCACTGCTGGTGACGTCTTGCAACAGTGCCTCCCGAAGGATCTCTGTAAGTAGAGGTAGCTGAACTACCCTGCTGCGAACGGGAAACTGCTGGACGGAATTGACTCTGGGTCTGACTCTGAACTGGTCGTGCCTGAGTCTGAGTAGGCCCTGTAAAACTTTGAGTCTGCCTCGGCTGTGAACTCTGCCCAACTGATACAGCCTGCCCCTGGTACCCTTGACTCTGAGACTGAAACCGTTTACTCGATTGACTGGTCTCGGCTAACACATCGGCCTTCCGTTTCTCATACCTCGAGGCGGCTCGGACAACCGCAGCATAGTTGGGAAAATCATTTGAAGACAAGTTCAGCATAATATCCCTCCTCAAACCCAGGATGAACCTCTGGATCTTCATGTCCTCCGGCTGAATCAAAGTTGGTGCATAACGGGAATGCCGGGTAAAAGTAGCCTCGTATTGATCTACCGTCATACTTCCCTGCTTCAAGTTGATGAACTCTATTTGACGCCTCTCGCGGGCAACTACCGATATATACTTGTCTCGAAATTCTCAGACAAAGTCGGCCCACGAATGATGAACTCCCTCAGCTCCCCATTTCTCACTAATGGTATTCCACCAATCTTCAGCATCACCCTCGAGAAGGAAAGTAGCATAAGTAATCTTCCTGTCATCATGGCACTCGAGTATTGCTGCCACTCTCTCAAACTTCCTTAGCCACATCTCAGCCTTCATATCGTCCGGCTCCCCAAAGAAAGTATAGGCCCCATGATGTATAAACCGATCATACAGATTCCCTCCGGTAGGACCACTATGTGACGCCCGGGTTTTAGCCATGCATTTAATTACTGTTGCATCTCTTGTTTGCGCATTTACTTCTATGCCTTATTAACTGACTTTTGTGACTACTATTCACTCCATTTTTAAACTACCTTCTATTAGTTAATTAACATTTTTATTAAATCATATTAATTGTAAAAGTAGTGGAAAAAATGTGCATTTGAGCTAATGGCGTTAGGAGAGCTCGTTTAGAAAATGATTTTTGTAGTTGAATGAATAGTATTACGTAATAACTTTATAGATTTAATTAGCTAGCCTAAGTTTTATACATTAGCCTCGTTTTGAAGCTAGCAACGCGCATTTTATTAGATCACTTAAGCACCCAAATGACCCCACCTCAACTTAACCCCTTTATTATATCACTTAAGCTCATAAAATGCAAAAGAAAAAAAAAATAAAAAGCTAAAAGCAGGAGCCAAACCCGACAGCCCCTCTTTGCACTTGGGAGGAATTTTTCATCTTCAACTCTTCAATTCAAGCCAAGCCAAGCCTTAAGCAACTAGTGTAGGGTGTTTGCAAGGTTCCTAGGTGCTCCTACGCGTATTGGTGAGGGATTTCACGACTTGTTTTTGCATTTTTAAATAGTTACTCATTTCTTGATTTGTTGAAAAATATGATTATATGCCATTGTAATTGTTATCTATGCTAATATACCATCTATATGAATGCTAGAGAACACATTTGAGCCATTGTTTCGCTTTTTAAACGGTTAGAATCGTTAGTTTGATTTTTAGGGTGAATAGTGACATTTTTTCTAGGGTTTTGTGTAATTGCTCGAATTAGCTTGATTTAATGCTTCTAATAGATGCCTTAGGTGTTAGTGAAGATAGCCTAATAGCCACGTGCACTTGCATTGCCCTTAAATTGCCTAAAAATGGAAAATAGCCGACTTTAATTTGGGGCTTTCGGGGTTAATGCGAATCCGGGTGGATTCGAGCTTCAATTCTAGTATCCTTAGGCTATCTAGGTGCTATAGATGCCTTGATATCCCTTGTTTGAAGCCCGGACAATGTAGGTGTAGTTTAAAGCCAAAAGAGGGAAATTGGGGCTTTCGGGGTAAACGCGGGCATTTGAATGAGTTAGAGGGTTGAGAGGGTACCTTGGGGGTTAGTTAGAAGGTTGGGAGAGTTTTCTTTGAAAATGAAATCATTAACTTTGGTTTGGAAGAGAAATAGTTCGAAAAACAAAGGGGTTTAGGTGCAATTTAAGTTGTCTCACACTTCTAAACCCATGTCAGGACTTCTTGAGTGTTTATATTTGATTTTAAATTGATTTGGAGCTTTTGGTATGATTCTATGCTTATTTGGTATATGTTCATTTGTAAACTGCTTATTAGCTTCTATATTTGCTTCTATCCTAATTGCAACGAGGTCAACCTACTTTGTTGATCCTCATATGTGTTAATGCTTATATTATTTCTATTAACTTGCCATCGTTAAGTGCATTGCATAGTGGTTGCGCAACCATAGTGTCAGGGGCTGATGTGTTGAATATCGGCTGGGCGGCAGAGGGCTTGCCGGTGGATATTCAAACTCCGTGCCCTATTCCCTCATTCGCCTGGTCCGGAGATTGCCAGGGGATGTTGGGTCGTAGGATTCGGGGTACATCCGGAGTACACCCATTGGAGTGTTTGGGGATTATGCCAGCTTATCGTGATCGTGCTCGTGGTTCGTGGATCGTGATTGAAGACCAGTGAAGATTGGTGTATAGGGGATTGTTGAAATGTATCCTTTTAATTGTGTGGTTATTTAAGTTATCATTGTTTCTTTAATTGTTTAAGTGTTATTGTTGTGTAATTGTATTATCTGTTGCATTGCACGCCCCGGGACTATATCCCTCACTGGGCAACAGTGGTTGCTCATACCTCGATATCTGTTTCAGGAGACGCTGAGGGTGATCCCCAGCTTGTTGATTTAGTTGAGGAAGAAGAAGTTCAGATCGAGCCTTTACCTTAGTTGCTGTGTCTGATAGCTTGAGGTGGTTAATGAATTTGCTGCTATGTGGAAAGTTCAATTAATTGTTTTATGTTCTATTTTGTGGCCTAAGGGCTATGTATATGTTTGTTGCGCAAGTCGAAGGATAGTAGATTGTGGTGTAGAATTGGAAGCCATGTCTTGTAATAACTTTTATTCTTGCCTTATTTCCTTGCATGCTTGGGAGTGGATGGTTAATGTAGAATGCTTTATCCTTTAAGTTGTTTTATTGATTTCCTAGAATGTCATGATTATAAAACTATGCTGACAACAAGTTCTCGCATGCTTGTGTGTTTTGGAGCTATTGTGTACCATAAGGCTCGGATGGCCTTATAGCTTTGTTGTTTAATTAAGAAGAGCTTGTATTGTATTGTTGGGACTTTGTTTAAGTGTTTACAGGTTTTTAGAATGTCCACGGTACATGGGAGACTATGTCCGTGTGTCGGGTCCGGACTTAACCTTTAGCTTGGGGGTTGGGTCGGGGCGTGACATTTAAGTGGTATCAGAGCTATAGATTGCATGAACCCGGGTTAAATTTCTCGGTCTGTGGGTAGAGATTTGTTATGTGACTTTGTGAATACATGAGTCCTTGATTTTGATTGACCTAAGTGAAATTTGAATAAGGAATGAACATGCTAGCATGGAAATAGAATATCAAGAGTCTAGAATGTCAAGTATGATCTAGTGATTTATGTTTACTTCAAGAATGTGGAATATTTATTTGAACTTCTATGTACTTGACTTTATGTGAATCTAATTGGACTTTTCTTCATGTGTTGCTTATAAATTGCATATATACATATATATATACCTGTCATAACACTTTGCATTCTAGCTATTCGAGATGGGGCCTCGCCGTCGTGCTGATAATCCGAATGTTGGTGGAGAACCCGAGGGGGTTCAGGGGCAAGAAGCTGAGGTGGCCGAAAATGCACCGCAGGTTCAAGAACCGAGCACTGCACAGATCTTGGCCATGATGGCCACAGCTATGAACACTATCGCGCAGTTTGTTACACAACAGGGTCAGCCAGGGGTCGTTGGAGGTAATCAGGCTGCGAAAGCCGGAGGTAGTGGCCCTACCGGAGGGAATCTGTATGATCAGTTTATACATCATGGGGCCTATACTTTCTTTGGGGAGCCGGACGATATGAAAGCTGAGATGTGGTTAAGGAAGTTCGAGAGAGTGGCAGCGATACTGGAGTGCCATGATGACAGGAAGATTACTTATGCTACTTTCCTTCTCGAGGGTGATGCTGAAGATTGGTGGAATACCATCAGTGAGAAATGGGGAGCTGAGAGAGGTCATCATTCGTGGGCTGATTTTTTCTGAGAATTTCGAGACAAGTATATATCGGTAGTTGCCCGCGAGAGGCGACAAACTGAGTTCATAAACTTGAAGCAGGGAAGTATGACGGTAGATCAATACGAGGCTACTTTTACCCGGCTTTTCCGTTATGCACCAGCTTTAATTCAGCCGGAGGACATGAAGATTCAGAGGTTCATCTTGGGTTTGAGGAGAGATATTATGCTGAACTTGTCTTCAAATGATTTTCCCAACTATGCTGCAGTAGTCCGAGCTGCCTCGAGATATGAGAAACGGAAAGCCGATGTGTTAGCCGAGACCAGTCAATCGAGTAAACGGTTTCAGTCTTAGAGTCAAGGGTACCAGGGGCAGGCTGTATCAGTTGGGCAGAGTTCGCAGCCGAGGCAGACTCAGAGTTACACAGGGCCTACTCAGACTCAGGCATGACCAGTCCAGAGTCAGACTCAGAGTCAGTTCCGTCCAGCAGTTTCCCGTTCGCAGCAGGGTAGTTCAGCTACCTCTACTTACAGAGCTCCTTCGGGAGGCACTGTTGCAAGACGTCACCAGCAGTGCAGCTTCTGTCAGCGCCAGGGCCACATTGAGGATGTTTGTTGGAAGAAACATAACAAGTGTACAGGTTGCGGCAGTGATCAGCACAGGGTTAAAGACTGTCAGAAATTTAATAACCCTAGGGGTCAGACATCAGCTCAGAACTCTCAGACCAGGGCACCAGCTACAGCACCACCACCATGAGGCCAGGCCCGTGTATTTGCTTTGGATGCTGAGGAGCTTCCGGATACTACCGCTGTGGTAGAAGGTATTTTTCTTTTTAATGATCAGTCAGTTAAGGTTTTAATTGATTCCGGGGCTTCGCATTCTTTTATTACTCATACTTGTGCACAAAATGCTAAATTGAAACATGATAAACTGTTGCATGAGATTGTGGTCTATACTCCTATGGGTCTGAAGTTTGTTACTATGTCTATTTGCAGAGCATGTAGTATATTTATTGAAGGTCGTGTTTTTCCTACTGATTTGATTATCCTACTCTTCAATGACTTTGAAATTATATTGGGGATGGACTGGTTAAGTAAATATTATGCCCAGCTTGATTGTAGAAAGAAGATTGTGTATCTAGAAATGCCTGACCAGCCTGTACTTAAAATAGTTGGTAGTAGAAAATCTACGGGAACTCTTATTATTTCTTCTATTAGGGAATCTAAATTATTGAGCAAGGGTTGTGAGGCTTATCTTGCATATTTGATTAATCAACCTGGGGATCAATTGAAATTGAATGATGTACCTATCGTGAGAGAGTTTCTGGGGGTCTTTCCTGAGGAATTACCTGGGTTACCGCCTGATAGAGAGATAGAGTTCATGATTGATTTATTGCCGGGGACTTCACCTGTCTCTAGGACTTCGTACAGAATGGCTCCACCTGAGTTGCAGGAATTGAAAGTTCAATTGCAGGGCTTGCTTGAGAAGGGATTCATTCAGCCGAGTTCTTCACCGTGGGGTGCGCCAGTTCTCTTCGTTAAAAAGAAAGACGGATCTCTTCGCCTATGCATCGATTATCGGGGTCTTAATCAGGTAACCATCAAAAATAAATATCCTTTGCCTTTAATCGAAGAATTATTTGATCAGTTGCAAGGCGCCAGGGTATTCTCTAAATTTGATCTGAGGCAGGGCTATTATCAACTGAGGATTAAGAAAGATGATGTTCCAAAAACTGCTTTCAGAACTCGATATGGCCATTATGAGTTTGTTGTCTTGCCGTTTGGTCTTACTAATGCTCCCGCCGCATTAATGGACTTAATGCAGAGGGTATTCCGTCCTTATCTGGACCAATTTGTGGTCATATTTATTGATGATATCCTTGTCTATTCTAAATCTGATGCGGAACATGAACAACATCTTAGAATTGTGTTGCAGACTCTTCAGGAGCATCGGTTATTTGCAAAGTTTAGCAAATGTGAATTCTGGCTTAAACAAGTTGCTTTTCTTGGCCATATTATCTCGCAGGATGGTAGTTCTGTTGATCCAGCGAAGATTGAAGTTGTGTTATCTTGGAAACGACCTGAAACTGTCACGGAAATTCGTAGCTTCCTTGGTTTAGCTGGGTATTATCGGAGGTTTGTCAAGGATTTCTCTAAGATTGCAGGGCCTTTAACTCAGCTTACTCAGAAGAAAACAGTATTTGACTGGAATGATAAATGTGAGGCCAGCTTCCAGGAATTGAAGAAGAGATTGACTACAGCTCCTATTCTTGCTTTACCTGAGGGTTATGATAATCTGGTGATCTATAGTGATGCTTCGAAAGAAGGTCTGGGTTGTGTATTGATGCAGAATGGCAGGGTTATTGCTTATGCTTCCAGGAAACTAAAACCTTATGAACTCAACTATCCGACTCATGATTTTGAGCTTGCAGCTATCATTCTTGCATTAAAGAAATGGCGTCATTATCTCTGGGGCAACAAATTTGAAATCTTTACAGATCATAAGAGCTTGAAATATCTGTTTTCACAGAAAGAGTTGAACATGAGGCAGAGGCGTTGGCTGGAATTACTTGAGGACTATAACTGCACTATTAACTATCTTCCAGGTAAGGCCAATATTGTTGCTGATGCTTTGAGCCGAAAGGCTACTGTTGCTAGCTTGATTATCAAGAATTGGGAATTCATGGAAGAATTGTGCTTATGGAAGCCTAGTACTTCAAATTCTGGTATTCAATTTGCAAGTTTGCAGATTCAATCTCTGTTGTTATCCAGGATTCAAGAAGCTCAACAGGCTGATCTTCAATTGTTGAAAGTCTTAGAGAATTCTAAAGGGGGAGAGTCGGATTTCAAACTGCACGACGATGGTATTCTTAAATTCAAGGGTAGAATCTGTATTCCGAATGATCCAACTCTAAAGAAGGATATTCTTGCTGAGGCACACAGTTCTCGATATACTATCCATCCAGGCAGTACGAAAATGTATAAAGATTTAAAGCAGAATTTCTGGTGGAATAATATGAAGAGAGAAATTGCTGACTATGTTGCTCGATGCCTTACTTGTCAGAAAGTTAAAGCAGAACATCAGAGACCTGCAGGGTTGTTGCAACCTTTGGCTATTCCTGTTTGGAAATGAGATCATATTACTATGGATTTCGTATCAGATTTACCGAGGTCTTCGAGGGGTAATAACTCAGTCTGGGTTATTGTGGATAGACTGACCAAGACTTCTCATTTTATTGCTAAAAAGAAGTCTGATTCTCTTGATAAACTGGTAGAGTTGTATATTGAGAATGTTGTCCGACTACATGGAATTCCAAAGAGTATCGTGTCAGATAGAGATCCCAGATTCACATCTCAGTTCTGGCAGAAGATTCAGAAAGCTTTGGGCACGAATTTGAATTTCAATACAGCTTATCATCCTCAGACAGATGGTCAATCTGAGAGAACTATCTTGATCCTTGAGGATATGTTACGGGCTTGTATTCTGGACTTCGGTAAAAGTTGGGAGAAATATTTGCCACTAGCAGAGTTCGCCTACAACAATAGTTATCAAGCTACTATTGGTATGGCACCTTATGAGGCACTGTATGGGCGTAAATGTCGGTCTCCTCTCTACTGGGATAATGTTGGTGAAATGAAGACTATCGACCCTACTCTCTTACCTGAAATGAACAAAATGATTGATCAGGTGCAGCTTATCAGCAAAAGAATTCTTACAGCACAGAGCCGGCAAAAGAGTTATGCAGATAGACGACGTCGTGATCTGAAATTTGCTGTTAGGGACCGGGTATTTCTGAAAATTTCTCCTCGCAAGGGTTTGATTCGGCATGGTAAAGGAGGTAAACTCAGTCCTCGATATGTGGGACCATTTGAGATAACTGAAACTGTTGGTGATTTGGCTTACCGTCTAGCTTTACCTTCCAGTCTGGGCAGAATTCATGACGTATTCCATGTTTCCATGCTTCGGAAGTATCAGCCAGATCCCTCTCACATACTTGAGCCGGAACCGCTAGAGATCAGTGAAACTTTGACCTACACAGAGAAACCTCTTCGAATTGTTGATCAGAAAGTTCAAGAGCTGAGGACTAAAAGCATTCCGATGGTTAAAATTCTGTGGGATCATCACAGAGTAGAGGATGCGACATGGGAAAGAGAGGATCAGATGCGGGAACGGTATCCAGAGTTATTCGCCGAATCATGTAAGAATTGCGTGGACGCAATTAGTTTAAGGGGGAGAGGATGTGACGCCCGGGTTTTAGCCATGCATTTAATTACTGTTGCATCCCTTGTTTGCGCATTTACTTCTATGCCTTATTAACTGACTTTTGTGACTACTATTCACTCCGTTTTTAAACTGCCTTCTATTAGTTAATTAACATTTTTATTAAATCATATTAATTGTAAAAGTAGTGGGAAAAATGTGCATTTGAGCTAACGGCGTTAGGAGAGCTCGTTTAGAAAATGATTTTTGTAGTTGAATGAATAGTGTTACGTAATAACTTTATAGATTTAATTAGCTAGCCTAAGTTTTATACATTAGCCTCGTTTTGGAGCTAGCAACGCGCATTTTATTAGATCACTTAAGCACCCAAATGACCCCACCTCAACTTAACCCCTTTATTATATCACTTAAGCTCATAAAATGCAAAAGAAAAAAAAAATAAAAAGCTGAAAACAGGAGCCAAACCCGACAGCCCCTCTTTGCACTTGGGAGGAATTTTTCATCTTCAACTCTTCAATTCAAGCCAAGCCAAGCCTTAAGCAACTAGTGTAGGGTGTTTGCAAGGTTCCTAGGTGCTCCTACGCGTATTGGTGAGGGATTTCACGACTTGTTTTTGCATTTTTAAATAGTTACTCATTTCTTGATTTGTTGAAAATATGATTATATGCCATTGTAATTGTTATCTATGCTAATATACCATCTATATGAATGCTAGAGAACACATTTGAGCCGTTGTTTCGCTTTTTAAACGGTTAGAATCGTTAGTTTGATTTTTAGGGTGAATAGTGACATTTTTTATAGGGTTTTGTGTAATTGCTCGAATTAGCGTGATTTAATGCTTCTAATAGATGCCTTAGGTGTTAGTGAAGATAGCCTAATAGCCCCGTGCACTTGCATTGCCCTTAAATTGCCTAAAAATGGAAAATAGCCGACTTTAATTTGGGGCTTTCGGGGTTAATGCGAATCCGGGTGGATTCGAGCTTCAATTCTAGTATCCTTAGGCTATCTAGGTGATATAGATGCCTTGATATCCCTTGTTTGAAGCCCGGACAATGTAGGTGTAGTTTAAAGCCAAAAGAGGGAAATTGGGGCTTTCGGGGTAAACGCGGGCATTTGAATGAGTTAGAGGGTTGAGAGGGCACCTTGGGGGTTAGTTAGAAGGTTGGGAGAGTTTCCTTTGAAAATGAAATCATTAACTTTGGTTTGGAAGAGAAATAGTTCGAAAAACAAAGGGGTTTAGGTGCAATTTAAGTTGTCTCACACTTCTAAACCCATGTCAGGACTTCTTGAGTGTTTATATGTGATTTTAAATTGATTTGGAGCTTTTGGTATGATTCTATGCTTATTTGGTATATGTTCATTTGTAAACTGCTTATTAGCTTCTATATTTGCTTCTATCCTAATTGCAACGAGGTCAACCTACTTTGTTGATCCTCATATGTGTTAATGCTTATATTATTGCTATTAACTTGCCATCGTTAAGTGCATTGCATAGTGGTTGCGCAACCATAGTGTCAGGGGCGGATGTGTTGAATATCGGCTGGGCGGCAGAGGGCTTGCCGGTGGATATTCAAACTCCGTGCCCTATTCCCTCATTCGCCTGGTCCGAAGATTGCCAGGGGATGTTGGGTCGTAGGATTCGGGGTACATCCGGAGTACACCCACTGGAGTGTTTGGGGATTATGCCGGCTTATCGTGATCGTGCTCGTGGTTCGTGGATCGTGATTGAAGACCAGTGAAGATTGGTGTATAGGGGATTGTTGAAATGTATCCTTTTAATTGTGTGGTTATTTAAGTTATCATTATTTCTTTAATTGTTTAAGTGTTATTGTTGTGTAATTGTATTATCTGTTGCATTGCACGCCCCGGGACTATATCCCTCACTGGGCAACAGTGGTTGCTCATACCTCGATATCTGTTTCAGGAGACGCTGAGGGTGATCCCCAGCTTGTTGATTTAGTTGAGGAAGAAGAAGTTCAGATCGAGCCTTTACCTTAGTTGCTGTGTCTTATAGCTTGAGGTGGTTAATGAATTTACTGCTATGTGGAAAGTTCAATTAATTGTTTTATGTTCTATTTTGTGGCCTAAGGGCTATGTATATGTTTGTTGCGCAAGTCGAAGGATAGTAGATTGTGGTGTAGAATTGGAAGCCATGTCTTGTAATAACTTTTATTCTTGCCTTATTTCCTTGCATGCTTGGGAGTGGATGGTTAATGTAGAATGCTTTATCCTTTAAGTTGTTTTATTGATTTCCTAGAATGTCATGATTATAAAACTATGCTGACAACAAGTTCTCGCATGCTTGTGTGTTTTGGAGCTATTGTGTACCATAAGGCTCGGATGGCCTTATAGCTTTGTTGTTTAATTAAAAAGAGCTTGTATTGTATTGTTGGGACTTTGTTTAAGTGTTTACAGGTTTTTAGAATGTCCACGGTACAGGGGAGACTATATCCGTGTGTCGGGTCCGGACTTAACCTTTAGCTTGGGGGTTGGGTCGGGGCGTGACATTTAAGTGGTATCAGAGCTATAGATTGCATGAACCCGGGTTAAATTTCTCGGTCTGTGGGTAGAGATTTGTTATGTGACTTTGTGAATACATGAGTCCTTAATTTTGATTGACCTAAGTGAAATTTGAATAAGGAATGAACATGCTAGCATGGAAATAGAATATCAAGAGTCTAGAATGTCAAGTATGATCTAGTGATTTATGTTTACTTCAAGAATGTGGAATATTTATTTGAACTTCTATGTACTTGACTTTATGTGAATCTAATTGGACTTTTCTTCATGTGTTGCTTATAAATTGCATATATACATATATATATACCTTTCATAACACTTTGCATTCTAGCTATTCGAGATGGGGCCTCGCCGTCGTGCTGATAATCCGAATGTTGGTGGAGAACCCGAGGGGGTTCAGGGGCAAGAAGCTGAGGTGGCCGAAAATGCACCGCAGGTTCAAGAACCGAGCACTGCACAGATCTTGGCCACGATGGCCACAGCTATGAACACTATCGACCAGTTTGTTACACAACAGGGTCAGCCAGGGGTCGTTGGAGGTAATCAGGCTGCGAGAGCCAGAGGTAGTGGCCCTACCGGAGAGAATCTGTATGATCGGTTTATACATCATGGGGCCTATACTTTCTTTGGGGAGCCGGACGATATGAAAGCTGAGATGTGGTTAAGGAAGTTTGAGATAGTGGCAGCGATACTGGAGTGCCATGATGACAGGAAGATTACTTATGCTACTTTCCTTCTCGAGGGTGATGCTGAAGATTGGTGGAATACCATCAGTGAGAAATGGGGAGCTGAGAGAGGTCATCATTCGTGGGCCGATTTTTTTCGAGAATTTCGAGACAAGTATATATCGGTAGTTGCCCGCGAGAGGCGACAAACTGAGTTCATAAACTTGAAGCAGGGAAGTATGACGGTAGATCAATACGAGGCTACTTTTACCCGGCTTTCGCGTTATGCACCAGCTTTAATTCAGCCGGAGGAAATAAAGATTCAGAGGTTCATCTTGGGTTTGAGGAGAGATATTATGCTGAACTTGTCTTCAAATGATTTTCCCAACTATGCTGCAGTAGTCCGAGCTGCCTCGAGATATGAGAAACAGAAAGCCGATGTGTTAGCCGAGACCAGTCAATCGAGTAAACGGTTTCAGTCTCAGAGTCAAGGGTACCAGGGGCAGGCTGTATCAGTTGGGCAGAGTTCGCAGCCGAGGCAGACTCAGAGTTACACAGGGCCTACTCAGACTCAGGCACGACCAGTCCAGAGTCAGACTCAGAGTCAGTTCCGTCCAGCAGTTTCCCGTTCGCAGCAAGGTAGTTCAGCTACCTCTACTTACAGAGCTCCTTCGGGAGGCACTGTTGCAAGACGTCACCAGCAGTGCAGCTTCTGTCAGCGCCAGGGCCACACTGAGGATGTTTGTTGGAAGAAACATAACTAGTGTACAGGTTGCGGCAGTGATCAGCACAGGGTTAAAGACTGTCAGAAATTTAAGAACCCTAGGGGTCAGACATCAGCTCAGAACTCTCAGACCAGGGCACCAGCTGCAGCACCACCACCATGAGGCCAGGCCCGTGTATTTGCTTTGGATGCTGAGGAGCTTCCGGATACTACCGCTGTGGTAGAAGGTATTTTTCTTCTTAATGATTAGTCAGTTAAGGTTTTAATTGATTCCGGGGCTTCGTATTCTTTTATTACTCCTACTTGTGCACAAAATGCTAAATTGAAACATGATAAACTGTTGCATGAGATTGTGGTCTATACTCCTATGGGTCCGAAGTTTGTTACAATGTCTATTTGCAGAGCATGTAGTATATTTATTGAAGGTCGTGTTTTTCCTACGGATTTGATTATCCTACCCTTCAATGACTTTGAAATTATATTGGGGATGGACTGGTTAAGTAAATATTATGCCCAGCTTGATTGTAGAAAGAAGATTGTGTATCTAGAAATGCCTGACCAGCCTGTACTTAAAATAGTTGGTAGTAGAAAATCTACGGGAACTCTTATTATTTCTTCTATTAGGGAATCTAAATTATTGAGCAAGGGTTGTGAGGCTTATCTTGCATATTTGATTAATCAACCTGGGGATCAATTGAAATTGAATGATGTACCTATCGTGAGAGAGTTTCCGGGGGTCTTTCCTGAGGAATTACCTGGGTTACCGCCTGATAGAGAGATAGAGTTCATGATTGATTTATTGCCGGGGACTTCACCTGTCTCTAGGACTCCGTACAGAATGGCTCCACCTGAGTTGCAGGAATTGAAAGTTCAATTGCAGGGCTTGCTTGAGAAGGGATTCATTCAGCCGAGTTCTTCACCGTGGGGTGCGCCAGTTCTCTTCGTTAAAAAGAAAGACGGATCTCTTCGCCTATGCATCGATTATCGGGGTCTTAATCAGGTAACCATCAAAAATAAATATCCTTTGCCTTTAATCGAAGAGTTATTTGATCAGTTGCAAGGCGCCAGGGTATTCTCTAAATTTGATCTGAGGCAGGGCTATTATCAACTGAGGATTAAGAAAGATGATGTTCCAAAAACTGCTTTCAGAACTCGATATGGCCATTATGAGTTTGTTGTCTTGCCGTTTGGTCTTACTAATGCTCCCGCCGCATTCATGGACTTAATGCAGAGGGTATTCCGTCCTTATCTGGACCAATTTGTGGTCATATTTATTTATGATATCCTTGTCTATTCTAAATCTGATGCGGAACATGAACAACATCTTAGAATTGTGTTGCAGACTCTTCAGGAGCATCGGTTATTTGCAAAGTTTAGCAAATGTGAATTCTGGCTTAAGCAAGTTGCTTTTCTTGGCCATATTATCTCGCAGGATGGTATTTCTGTTGATCCAGCGAAGATTGAAGTTGTGTTATCTTGGAAACGACCTGAAACTGTCACGGAAATTCGTAGCTTCCTTGGTTTAGCTGGGTATTATCGGAGGTTTGTCAAGGATTTTTCTAAGATTGCAGGGCCTTTAACTCAGCTTACTCAGAAGAAAACAGTATTTGACTGGAATGATAAATGTGAGGCCAGCTTCCAGGAATTGAAGAAGAGATTGACTACAGCTCCTATTCTTGCTTTACCTGAGGGTTATGATAATCTGGTGATCTATAGTTGTAACGCCCCGATCCCTCACGAGACCGGAGGCTCTAATAACCATGCTATTCTCAACCCAACCAAACCCGGTCACAAAATTTTAGGGAAAACGGACAGAGTTTCCCCTGTATTGTGGACATTCTGAAACCTGTAAACTCTCAAATAAGGTAACTACAAAGTAAACAAACTTTTCATGGCTATTTATAAAGATTCAAGGCCATCCAAGCCTTGAAGCAAACAACAGTTCTAAAACCACACAAGCATGCAAGTAACTTGTTTACAATATAGTCTAATAGCCATGCCATTCTAGGATAACATTAAAACATACTTAGAGATAAAACATTCTACACTAAGCCATTCACTCCCCAAGCATGCAAAGCAACTAGAAATAGAAATATAAGTTATTACAAGCCATAGAATTTCTACTGCTACTACATTATCAGACTTCCAGCTTACATATTACTCAAATACATACATGAGCTTTAAGGCCCCAAAATAGATTATACATAGAACAACAAATTCTTCATATAGCAACCAAAAAGCACATCCACCTCAAACAAATATCACACAGCAGCTAAAGCAACTCCACCAACTGTGCCACCTGAAACAGATATCGAGGTATGAGCAACCACTGTTGCCCAGTGAGGGATATAGTCCCGGGGCGTGCAATGCGACAGATAACACAGTTATACAACAATATCACTTAGACAATTTAAGAAACAATGATAACTTAAGTAACCACACATTTAAAAGGATACATTTCAACAATCCCCTATACACCAATCTTCACTGGTCTTCAATCACGATCCACGAACCACGAGCACGATCACGATAAGCTGGCATAACCCCAATCACTCCAGTGGGTGTACTCCGGATGTACCCCGAATCCTACGACCCAACATCCCCTGGCAATCTCCGGACCAGGCGAATGAGGGAATAGGGCACGGAGTTTGAATATCCACCGGCAAGTCCTCTACCGCCCAGCCGATATTCAACACATCCGCCCCGACACTATGGTTGCGCAACCACTATGCAATGCACTTAACGATGGCAAGTTAATAGCAATAATATAAGCGTTAACACATATGAGGATCAACAAAGTAGGTTGACCTCGAGGCAATTAGCATAGAAGCAACTATATAAGCTAATAAGCAGTTTTACAAAGGGACATTTACAAAATAACCATAGAATTATGCCAAAAGCTCCAAATCAACTTAATATCACATATAAACACTCAAGAAGTCATGCCGTGGGTTTAGAAATGTTAGACAACCGAAATTGCACTTAAACCCCTTTGTTTTTCGAACTATTTCTCTTCTAAACCAAAGTTAATGACTTCATTTTCAAAGGAAACTCTCCCAACCTTCTAACTAACCCCCAAGGTACCTCTCAACCCTCGAACTCAATCAAATGCCCGCGTTTACCCCGAAAGCCCCAATTTCCCTCTTTTGGCTTTAAACCACACCTACATTGTCCGGGCTTCAAACAAGGGATATCAAGGCATCTATAGCACCTAGGTAGCCTAAGGATACTAGAATTGAAGCCCGAATCCACCCGGATTCGCATTAACCCCGAAAGCCCCAACTTAAAGTCGGCTATTTTCCATTTTTAGGCGATTTAAGGGCAATGCAAGTGTACGGGGCTATTTAATTATCTTCACTAGTACCTAAGGCATCAATTAGAAGCATTAATTCAAACCAATTCGAGCAATTACACAAAACCCTAGAAAAAACGTCACTATTCACCCTAAAAATCAAACTAACGATTCTAACCGTTTAAATTGCGAAACGACGGTTCAAAAGTGTTCTCTAGCATCCATATAGATAGTATATTAGCATAGATAACAATTATAATGGCATATAATCATATTTTCAACAAATCAATAAATGAGCAACTATTTAAAAATGCAAAAACAAGTCGTGAAATCCCTCACCACTACGCGTAGGAGCACCTAGGAACCTTGCAAACACCCTACACTAGTTGCTCAAGGCTTGGAGAGGCTTGGATTGGAGGCTTGGTGAGCAAAATCTCTCTCTTTTCTCCTCTAGCTGCTGTCGGGTTTTTTGGGCTGCTGTTTCAGCTTTTTATTTTTTTTTTCTTTTGCATTTTGTGAGTTTAAGTGATATAATAAGGGGTTGAGCTGAGGTGGGGTCAATTTGGTGCTTAATTGATCTAATAAAATGTGCGTAGTAAGCTTAAAACTAGCCTAAAGTGAAACATGTGAGCTAGCTAATTAAATCTCTAAGTTAGTTATGTAACACTATTCATTCAACTACAAAAATTATTTTCTAAACGAGCTCTCCTATCGCCTCTAGCTCAATTGCACATTTTTCCCACTACTTTAACAATTAATATGATTTAATAAAAATACTAATTAACTAATAGAATGCAGTTTAAAAATGGAGTGAATAGTAACTTAAGAAGACAATTAATAAGGCATAGAAAGAGATGCGCAAATAAAGGATGCAACAGTAATTGAATGCATGGCTAAATCTCGGGCGTCACATCCTCTCCCCCTTAAACAAATTGCGTCCACGTAATTCTTCCTCACAAGAGAACATCTGCATCAATTGAAAACCAACTTCGATTATTCGTCATCAGTTGCTAAGCAAGAATACCATATACAAATTCTCGTGGGAGCTCATTAAGAAATTGCAGTAGTATTGTCTGCGAACCTCACTTAATAAGGCCAAATAAAGGCTCCAATAGAGATGTTACTTTGAAATCCAAATAAGAATCCCACTGGCACGAATACCATAGAAGAATAGAATCCCAACTAAGAGCGTAGAGAAAATACCAATAAAAGTTTCGAGAAGGAGTATTGTAAATAATACCAGATAATAAGGCTAAAAAGAATCCCATATACCAATTATTCCGAGAGATGCCGACAAAAGAATACCAAAAGAATAGCTGATAAGAAAATACCAAGAATATACTCCAGAGAACTGTCATATAGAAACCCCAAAAGAAGCTACTCATTTATGACCGCTAAGCACTGAAGAAGGCCTTAGAAGAATCCCAATAACTGAGCTCCAACTATATCCACCAATTCCCAAATAATGGCTGATTAATTGCCTCTCATTTATGCTAATCAACATAATTTGGAAGGCCTGCCACTAATCACCTCTCTTCAGGGGAGGAAGGAGTTTTTCTTACCATTCGACGGGCTATGTATGCATGCCAAACAATTGCATATGTATAATCATTCCTTAAACTATTACGCAAACATGCTAATAAAAGAGTTTGTGAAATAGTGTAATCAACAAAGTCATTCAAGCACGATAATCAAGTCAAGCATAACACAACTCAATCAAAGACATTCAAATACACACATTACAAGCAACAGTTCAAGCATTTAATAATTCACGAAGTCAATTTGATGCGTAACTAGCCACTTTACTTAACTTAGCACACGTTTAGCACGTAACACATAATTATATCACATAGGTGCACACATTCAATACAAGACACAGAATCAAACATGCAGGCATACACTTTCAAGACACACACTTAACAAGTACACACGCAAGGGTCATTACCCGACAGGACGAGGACCCTGTCCTGGCTTAGAGCTAACTAAGCTCTGATACCACCTGTAACGCCCCGATCCCTCACGAGACCGGAGGCTCTAATAACCATGCTATTCTCAACCCAACCAAACCCGGTCACAAAATTTTAGGGAAAACGGACAGAGTTTCCCCTGTATTGTGGACATTCTGAAACCTGTAAACTCTCAAATAAGGTAACTACAAAGTAAACAAACTTTTCATGGCTATTTATAAAGATTCAAGGCCATCCGAGCCTTGAAGCAAACAACAGTTCTAAAACCACACAAGCATGCAAGTAACTTGTTTACAATATAGTCTAATAGCCATGCCATTCTAGGATAACATTAAAACATACTTAGAGATAAAACATTCTACACTAAGCCATTCACTCCCCAAGCATGCAAAGCAACTAGAAATAGAAATATAAGTTATTACAAGCCATAGAATTTCTACTGCTACTACATTATCAGACTTCTAGCTTACATATTACTCAAATACATACATGAGCTTTAAGGCCCCAAAATAGATTATACATAGAACAACAAATTCTTCATATAGCAACCAAAAAGCACATCCACCTCAAACAAATATCACACAGCAGCTAAAGCAACTCCACCAACTGTGCCACCTGAAACAGATATCGAGGTATGAGCAACCACTGTTGCCCAGTGAGGGATATAGTCCCGGGGCGTGCAATGCGACAGATAACACAGTTATACAACAATATCACTTAGACAATTTAAGAAACAATGATAACTTAAGTAACCACACATTTAAAAGGATACATTTCAACAATCCCCTATACACCAATCTTCACTGGTCTTCAATCACGATCCACGAACCACGAGCACGATCACGATAAGCCGGCATAACCCCAATCACTCCAGTGGGTGTACTCCGGATGTACCCCGAATCCTACGACCCAACATCCCCTGGCAATCTCCGGACCAGGCGAATGAGGGAATAGGGCACGGAGTTTGAATATCCACTGGCAAGCCCTCTGCCGCCCAGCCGATATTCAACACATCCGCCCCGACACTATGGTTGCGCAACCACTATGCAATGCACTTAACGATGGCAAGTTAATAGCAATAATATAAGCGTTAACACATATGAGGATCAACAAAGTAGGTTGACCTCGAGGCAATTAGCATAGAAGCAACTATATAAGCTAATAAGCAGTTTTACAAAGGGACATTTACAAAATAACCATAGAATTATGCCAAAAGCTCCAAATCAACTTAATATCACATATAAACACTCAAGAAGTCATGCCGTGGGTTTAGAAATGTGAGACAACCGAAATTGCACTTAAACCCCTTTGTTTTTCGAACTATTTCTCTTCTAAACCAAAGTTAATGACTTCATTTTCAAAGGAAACTCTCCCAACCTTCTAACTAACCCCCAAGGTACCTCTCAACCCTCGAACTCAATCAAATGCCCGCGTTTACCCCGAAAGCCCCAATTTCCCTCTTTTGGCTTTAAACCACACCTACATTGTCCGGGCTTCAAACAAGGGATATCAAGGCATCTATAGCACCTAGGTAGCCTAAGGATAATAGAATTGAAGCCCGAATCCACACGGATTCGCATTAACCCCGAAAGCCCCAACTTAAAGTCGGCTATTTTCCATTTTTAGGCGATTTAAGGGCAATGCAAGTGTACGGGGCTATTTAATTATCTTCACTAGTACCTAAGGCATCAATTAGAAGCATTAATTCAAACCAATTCGAGCAATTACACAAAACCCTAGAAAAAACGTCACTATTCACCCTAAAAATCAAACTAACGATTCTAACCGTTTAAATTGCGAAACGACGGTTCAAAAGTGTTCTCTAGCATCCATATAGATAGTATATTAGCATAGATAACAATTATAATGGCATATAATCATATTTTCAACAAATCAATAAATGAGCAACTATTTAAAAATGCAAAAACAAGTCGTGAAATTCCTCACCACTATGCGTAGGAGCACCTAGGAACCTTGCAAACACCCTACACTAGTTGCTCAAGGCTTGGAGAGGCTTGGATTGGAGGCTTGGTGAGCAAAATCTCTCTCTTTTCTCCTCTAGCTGCTGTCGGGTTTTTTGGGCTGCTGTTTCAGCTTTTTATTTTTTTTTTCTTTTGCATTTTGTGAGTTTAAGTGATATAATAAGGGGTTGAGTTGAGGTGGGGTCAATTTGGTGCTTAATTGATCTAATAAAATGTGCGTAGTAAGCTTAAAACTAGCCTAAAGTGAAACATGTGAGCTAGCTAATTAAATCTCTAAGTTAGTTATGTAACACTATTCATTCAACTACAAAAATTATTTTCTAAACGAGCTCTCCTATCGCCTCTAGCTCAATTGCAAATTTTTCCCACTACTTTAACAATTAATATGATTTAATAAAAATACTAATTAACTAATAGAATGCAGTTTAAAAATGGAATGAATAGTAACTTAAGAAGACAATTAATAAGGCATAGAAAGAGATGCGCAAATAAAGGATGCAACAGTAATTGAATGCATGGCTAAATCTCGGGCGTCACAATAGTGATGCTTCGAAAGAAGGTCTGGGTTGTGTATTGATGCAGAATGGCAGGGTTATTGCTTATGCTTCCAGGAAACTGAAACCTTATGAACTCAACTATCCGACTCATGATCTTGAGCTTGCAGCTATCATTCTTGCATTAAAGAAATGGCGTCATTATCTCTGGGTCAACAAATTTGAAATCTTTACAGATCATAAGAGCTTGAAATATCTGTTTTCACAGAAAGAGTTGAACATGAGGCAGAGGCGTTGGTTGGAATTACTTGAGGACTATAACTGCACTATTAACTATCTTCCAGGTAAGGCCAATATTGTTGCTGATGCTTTGAGCCGAAAGGCTACTGTTGCTAGCTTGATTATCAAGAATTGGGAATTCATGGAAGAATTGTGCTTATGGAAGCCTAGTACTTCAAATTCTGGTATTCAATTTGCAAGTTTGCAGATTCAATCTCTGTTGTTATCCAGGATTCCAGAAGCTCAACAGGCTGATCTTCAATTGTTGAAAGTCTTAGAGAATTCTAAAGGGGGAGAGTCGGATTTCAAACTGCACGACGATGGTATTCTTAAATTCAAGGGTAGAATCTGTATTCCGAATGATCCAACTCTAAAGAAGGATATTCTTGCTGAGGCACACAGTTCTCGATATACTATCCATCCAGGAAGTACGAAAATGTATAAAGATTTAAAGCAGAATTTCTGGTGGAATAATATGAAGAGAGAAATTGCTGACTATGTTGCTCGATGCCTTACTTGTCAGAAAGTTAAAGCAGAACATCAGAGACCTGCAGGGTTGTTGCAACCTTTGGCTATTCCTATTTGGAAATGAGATCATATTACTATGGATTTCGTATCAGATTTACCGAGGTCTTCGAGGGGTAATGACTCAGTCTGGGTTATTGTGGATAGACTGACCAAGACTTCTCATTTTATTGCTAAAAAGAAGTCTGATTCTCTTGATAAACTGGTAGAGTTGTATATTGAGAATGTTGTCCAACTACATGGAATTCCAAAGAGTATCGTGTCAGATAGAGATCCCAGATTCACATCTCAGTTCTGGCAGAAGATTCAGAAAGCTTTGGGCACGAATTTGAATTTCAGTACAGCTTATCATCCTCAGACAGATGGTCAATCTGAGAGAACTATCTTGATCCTTGAGGATATGTTACGGGCTTGTATTCTGGACTTCGGTAAAAGTTGGGAGAAATATTTGCCACTAGCAGAGTTCGCCTACAACAATAGTTATCAAGCTACTATTGGTATGGCACCTTATGAGGCACTGTATGGGCGTAAATGTCGGTCTCCTCTCTACTGGGATGATGTTGGTAAAATGAAGACTATCGACCCTACTCTCTTACCTGAAATGAACAAAATGATTGATCAGGTGCAGCTTATCAGCAAAAGAATGCTTACAGCACAGAGCCGGCAAAAGAGTTATGCAGATAGACGACGTCGTGATCTGAAATTTGCTGTGGGGGACCGGGTATTTCTGAAAATTTCTCCTCGCAAGGGTTTGATTCGGCATGGTAAAGGAGGTAAACTCAGTCCTCGATATGTGGGACCATTTGAGATAACTGAAACTGTTGGTGATTTGGCTTACCGTCTAGCTTTACCTCCCAGTCTGGGCAGAATTCATGACGTATTCCATGTTTGGATGCTTCGGAAGTATCAGCCAGATCCCTCTCACATACTTGAGCCGGAACCGCTAGAGATCAGTGAAACTTTGACCTACACAGAGAAACCTCTTCGAATTGTTGATCAGAAAGTTCAAGAGCTGAGGACTAAAAGCATTCCGATGCTTAAAGTTCTGTGGGATCATCACGGAGTAGAGGATGCGACATGGGAAAGAGAGGATCAGATGCGAGAACGGTATCCAGAGTTATTCGCCGAATCATGTAAGAATTGCGTGGACGCAATTAGTTTAAGGGGGAGAGGATGTGACGCCCGGGTTTTAGCCATGCATTTAATTACTGTTGCATCCCTTGTTTGCGCATTTACTTCTATGCCTTATTAACTGACTTTTGTGACTACTATTCACTCCGTTTTTAAACTGCCTTCTATTAGTTAATTAACATTTTTATTAAATCATATTAATTGTAAAAGTAGTGGGAAAAATGTGCATTTGAGCTAACGGCGTTAGGAGAGCTCGTTTAGAAAATGATTTTTGTAGTTGAATGAATAGTGTTACGTAATAACTTTATAGATTTAATTAGCTAGCCTAAGTTTTATACATTAGCCTCGTTTTGGAGCTAGCAACGCGCATTTTATTAGATCACTTAAGCACCCAAATGACCCCACCTCAACTTAACCCCTTTATTATATCACTTAAGCTCATAAAATGCAAAAGAAAAAAAAAATAAAAAGCTGAAAACAGGAGCCAAACCCGACAGCCCCTCTTTGCACTTGGGAGGAATTTTTCATCTTCAACTCTTCAATTCAAGCCAAGCCAAGCCTTAAGCAACTAGTGTAGGGTGTTTGCAAGGTTCCTAGGTGCTCCTACGCGTATTGGTGAGCGATTTCACGACTTGTTTTTGCATTTTTAAATAGTTACTCATTTCTTGATTTGTTGAAAATATGATTATATGCCATTGTAATTTTTATCTATGCTAATATACCATCTATATGAATGCTAGAGAACACATTTGAGCCGTTGTTTCGCTTTTTAAACGGTTAGAATCGTTAGTTTGATTTTTAGGGTGAATAGTGACATTTTTTCTAGGGTTTTGTGTAATTGCTCGAATTAGCTTGATTTAATGCTTCTAATAGATGCCTTAGGTGTTAGTGAAGATAGCCTAATAGCCCCGTGCACTTGCATTGCCCTTAAATTGCCTAAAAATGGAAAATAGCCGACTTTAATTTGGGGCTTTCGGGGTTAATGCGAATCCGGGTGGATTCGAGCTTCAATTCTAGTATCCTTAGGCTATCTAGGTGCTATAGATGCCTTGATATCCCTTGTTTGAAGCCCGGACAATGTAGGTGTAGTTTAAAGCCAAAAGAGGGAAATTGGGGCTTTCGGGGTAAACGCGGGCATTTGAATGAGTTAGAGGGTTGAGAGGGTACCTTGGGGGTTAGTTAGAAGGTTGGGAGAGTTTCTTTTGAAAATGAAATCATTAACTTTGGTTTGGAAGAGAAATAGTTCGAAAAACAAAGGGGTTTAGGTGCAATTTAAGTTGTCTCACACTTCTAAACCCATGTCAGGACTTCTTGAGTGTTTATATGTGATTTTAAATTGATTTGGAGCTTTTGGTATGATTCTATGCTTATTTGGTATATGTTCATTTGTAAACTGCTTATTAGCTTCTATATTTGCTTCTATCCTAATTGCAACGAGGTCAACCTACTTTGTTGATCCTCATATGTGTTAATACTTATATTATTGCTATTAACTTGCCATCGTTAAGTGCATTGCATAGTGGTTGCGCAACCATAGTGTCAGGGGCGGATGTGTTGAATATCGGCTGGGCGGCAGAGGGCTTGCCGGTGGATATTCAAACTCCGTGCCCTATTCCCTCATTCGCCTGGTCCGGAGATTGCCAGGGGATGTTGGGTCGTAGGATTCAGGGTACATCCGGAGTACACCCACTGGAGTGTTTGGGGATTATGCCGGCTTATCGTGATCGTGCTCGTGGTTCGTGGATCGTGATTGAAAACCAGTGAAGATTGGTGTATAGGGGATTGTTGAAATGTATCCTTTTAATTGTGTGGTTATTTAAGTTATCATTGTTTCTTTAATTGTTTAAGTGTTATTGTTGTGTAATTGTATTATCTGTTGCATTGCACGCCCCGGAACTATATCCCTCACTGGGCAACAGTGGTTGCTCATACCTCGATATCTGTTTCAGGAGACGCTGAGGGTGATCCCCAGCTTGTTGATTTAGTTGAGGAAGAAGAAGTTCAGATCGAGCCTTTACCTTAGTTGCTGTGTCTGATAGCTTGAGGTGGTTAATGAATTTGCTGCTATGTGGAAAGTTCAATTAATTGTTTTATGTTCTATTTTGTGGCCTAAGGGCTATGTATATGTTTGTTGCGCAAGTCGAAGGATAGTAGATTGTGGTGTAGAATTGGAAGCCATGTCTTGTAATAACTTTTATTCTTGCCTTATTTCCTTGCATGCTTGGGAGTGGATGGTTAATGTAGAATGCTTTATCCTTTAAGTTGTTTTATTGATTTCCTAGAATGTCATGATTATAAAACTATGCTGACAACAAGTTCTCGCATGCTTGTGTGTTTTGGAGCTATTGTGTACCATAAGGCTCGGATGGCCTTATAGCTTTGTTGTTTAATTAAGAAGAGCTTGTATTGTATTGTTGGGACTTTGTTTAAGTGTTTACAGGTTTTTAGAATGTCCACGGTACAGGGGAGACTCTGTCCGTGTGTCGGGTCCGGACTTAACCTTTAGCTTGGGGGTTGGGTCGGGGCGTGACACACTACCTCCGGCTCTCGCAGCCTGATTACCTCCAACGACCCCTGGCTGACCCTGTTGTGTAACAAATTGGGCGATAGTGTTCATAGCAGTGGCCATCGTGGCCAAGATCTGTGCAGTGCGCGGTTCTTGAACCTGCGGTGCATTTTCGGCCACCTCAGCTTCTTGCCCATGAACCCCCTCGGGTTCTCCACCAACATTCGGATTATCAGCACGACGGCGAGGCCCCATCTCGAATAGCTAGAATGCAAAGTGTTATGACAGGTATATATATGTATATATGCAATTTATAAGTAAACACATAAAGAAAAGTCCAATTAGATTCACATAAAGTCAAGTACATAGAAGTTCAAATAAATATTCCACATTCTTGAAGTACACGTAAATAACTAGATCATACTTGACATTCTAGACTCTTGATATTCTATTTTCATGCTAGCATGTTCATTCCTTATTCAAATTTCACTTTGGCAAATCAAAATCGAAGACTCATGTATTCACAAAGTCACATAAACAAATCTCTACCCACAGACCGAGAAATTTAACCCGGCTTCATGCAATCTATAGCTCTGATACCACTTAAATGTCACGCCCCGACCCAACCCCCAAGCTAAAGGTTAAGTCCGGACCCGACACACGGACAGAGTCTCCCCTGTACCGTGGACATTCTAAAAACCTGTAAACACTTAAACAAAGTCCCAACAATACAATACAAGCTTTTCTTAATTAAACAACAAAGCTATAAGGCCATCCGAGCCTTATGGTACACAATAGTTCCAAAATACACAAGCATGCGAGAACTTGTTGTCAGCATAGTTTTATAATCATTACATTCTAGGAAATCAATTAAACATAATTGAAAGATCAAACGTTTCTACTTTAAGCCATTCACTCCCAAGCAAGCAAAGCGAATAGAAGTAGATCATAACTTATTACAGTACATAGGCCATCAAAGCTACAACACAATCAACTAATCTTTCAACTTATACAACAAGCATATACATAGCCCTTCGGCTACAAAATAATACATAAGATAATCAGATGAATCTTCCACATAGCAGCAAATTCATTAACCACCTCAAGCTATCAGGCACAGCAACTAAGGTAAAGGCTCAATCTGAACTTCTTCTTCCTCAACTAATTCAACAAGCTGGGGATCACCCTCAGCGTCTCCTGAAACAGATATCGAGGTATGAGCAACCACTGTTGCCCAGTGAGGGATATAGTCCCGGGGCGTGCAATGCAACAGATAATACAATTATACAACAATAACACTTAGACAATTAAAGAAACAACGATAACTTAAATAACCACACATTTAAAACGATACATTTCACACAATCCCCTATACACCAATCTTCACTGATCTTCATTCACGATCCACGAACCACGAGCACGATCACGATAAGCCGGCATAACCCCAAACACTCCAGTGGGTGTACTCCGGATGTACCCCGATAATCCTACGACCCAACATCCCCTGGCAATCTCCGGACCAGGCGAATGAGGGACTAGGGCAGGGAGTTTGAATATCCACCGGCAAGCCCTCTGCCGCCCAGCCGATATTCAACACATCCGCCCCTGACACTATGGTTGCGCAACCACTATGCAATGCACTTAACAATGGCACGTTAATAACAATAATATAAGCATTAACACATAGGAGGATCAACAAAGTAGGTTGACCTCGATGCAATTAGAATAGAAGCAATTATAGAAGCTAATAAGCAGTTTACAAAGGAACATATACAAATAAGCATAGAATCATACCAAAAGCTCCAAATCAACTTGAAACCACATATAAACACTTAAGGAGTCATGCCATGGGCTTAGAAGTGTGAGTCAACTGAAATTGCACCTAAACCCCTTTGTTTTTCAAACTATTTCTCTTCCAAACCAAGGTTAATGATTCCATTTTCAAAGGAAACTCTCCCAACCTTCTAACTAACCCTCAAGTTACCCTCTCAACCCTCTAACTCATTCAAATGCCCGCGATTACCCCGGAAGCCCCAAATTCCCTCTTATGGCTTTAAACTATACATACATTGTCCGGGCTTCAAACAAGGGATATCAAAGCTTTTATAGCACCTAGGTAGCCTAAGGATACTAGAATTGAAGCCCAAATCCACCCGGATTCGCATTAACCTCGAAAGCCCCAAATTAAAGTCGGCTATTTTCCATTTTTAAGCGATTTAAGGACAATGCAAGTGCACGGGGCTATTAGGTTACCTTCACTAGCACATAAGGCATCTATTAGAAGCATTAAATCAAGCGAATTCGAGCAATTACGCAAAACCCTAGAAAAACGTCACTATTCACCCTAAAAATCAAACTAACGATTCTAACCGTTTAAATTGCGAAACGATGGCTCAAATATGTTCTCTAGCATTCATATACATGGTATAATAGCATAGATAACAAATACAATGGCATTTGATCACATTTTCAACAAATCAAGAAATTGACAACTATTTAGAAATGCAAAAACAAGCCGTGAAATCCCTCACCAAAGCGCGTAGGAGCACCTACGAACCTTGCACACATCCTACACTAGTTGCTCAAGGCTTGGAGTGGCTTGAAATGAAGGATTGAAGAGCAAAAATTGTTTTTTCCTCACTGTTTGCTGCTGTCGGGTTTCTGCTTCTGTTTTTCAGCTTTTTATTTTTTTTTCTTTTGCATTTTATGAGCTTAAGTGATATATAAAAGGGGCTAAGTTGAGGTGGGGTCATTTGGGTGCTTAAGTGATCTAATATAATGCGCTTATTGAGCTTAAAACGAGCTTAGATAGTAAAATATATGCTAGCTAATTATTTACCTAAGTTAGTTACGTAACACTATTCATTCAACTACAAAAGTCATTTTCTAAACGAGCCCTCCTACTACTTTTACAATTAATATGATTTAATAAAAATGCTAATTAACTAATAGAAGACAGTTTAAAAACGGCGTGAATATTAGTCACAAAAGTCAGTTAGTAAGGCACAGAAGTAAATGCGCAAACAAGGGATGCAACAGTAATTAAATGCATGGCTAAAACCCGGGCGTCACACCTCTCGAGATCGGGAGTTCTATCGATCAATCGAATCACAACCCAAATCCAAGCCCGGGCAAAAATTTTAGGGAAAACGGACGGAGTCTCCCCTGTTTCTAGGCGAAATGTAAAACCTGCGACAGCATATAAGGGGACCAATACCATGTCCAAACATTCAACCACCTCAAGGCCATCCGAGCCTTGGTTCTCAGCAATTAAACTCAGCAAGTATACATACATTTCCAATTTAAAACCTAACCTATCTCTTTTCATTTTTGACAAGTACATTCGAACTAGACGGTTAAACCATACTAAGCTACTGCATAAAATAAACTATCATGCCATTCTAACTCTTTTCCTTTGGACATTACAGACATGCATTTGAAGTTAAGTTATAATAACTAGATACATAATCTAACTTATCAAACTACTTCAACAATCTAATGTAACTTAAATTATATACTTTTTGACATTAAATACCTACAACATATGAAAGCATATATCTTTACAACTTCGACACTCAAGCCACATAGTCACGCAAGACAACTCTTCAGGCAACGAACTTTCACGAAATCACGAACTTTCCAGCTAACATGACATTTCCTGAAATGTGGTAGTGAGGAGTGAGTATACATAACACGTATACTCAGTGAGGGCGAGACAGATATCGAATTGGAGAGAAAGAAAGTCGTGCAATGCAAATAAGACAGTTAAGCAATATAACTGATAAATAAGCAATCAAGACAAACAATCAATACAATAAGCAATTACTGAAAGCATTAACACAACCATTCAAAGCTATACCACACTTTGAAGGCTATTGTTCACTCATACGAGCAATGTACCATTTCACGAGTGATACATCAATCTTGAGCTTGATGTTGACAACGATGACAATAAGCGCGCAACCACCTTATAACACCAGTTTGGAATACCCCGGGAGTAACCATCAATCTACGACCCAAATCTCCCTGGGAGGCAACCCAAGCGAGAAAAGGGAATAGCAGCGGAGCTAGAGCAACCAACACTGGCAACCCGAGGCTACCCAGAGAGGCCCATCACTCACGCGCGAGACACTATGCAATGCAAGACTCGATACAAGGCAATAAACGTGCAATAGCACAACAATACAAACTAGTGACAACAAACGAGATAACAAGCAATCACAATCAATACTAATATTCAACTAACTTTTCAATCATAACAAGCAATAATAAGCAACAATAACACCAATTAAACAAGTATATCAAGCAACCCTAAGCATTCTATAGGCATAATATCAAGATAACAAGCAAAATCACAAATTGGCACCAACTATCAAAACACTACCATTTTGAAACGAGCCACGAGTTCTGGAAACCGACTTCGCTAATCCTCCTAGGTCACCATAAGGCACGTCTAAGGACCCCGAAACCCTACTTTACCCTAGAATTCGCGCAAAGCCCCGATTTCCCCCTTTGCTCGTTTGAACTACAACTATACCAACCAAACACCCAACCAACGCCATAATCGCACCAAAAGTGCTTCCATGGCCTTCCGAAACAATGCCAACACGCAAAATGAGAAAATGCCACATTTTACCTAAACGACCCCGACTTTCACTAAGCAGTTTTTCTCTATTTTTTCTATTACACATTCCAATTAAACCACACATTTAGGCATTCTAGCACATCTAGCATCTTCCTACATCAACAGAATGCGTAACGGAGCAACTTCATCGAAACGGGGGTTTACTATTCATAATTTACTATTCATTATACAATTTATATTTCAATTTCAATTTTCAACAGTAGAAAATGTTAAAAAGCTATAAATACATGTTCTACAATCAACAAGGAACATTCTTTAAGAATTAAAATGATTAAACTAACGATCTACGCATAAAATCCAAAAATCAAAGTTTAGATACAAATATTTCAAATGCGCAAATAACGATGAAACCCTCACCTCAGATGCTCCTAGACGCTAGGAAAACCCCGTAGGATGCCTCGAAAACCACCCCGTGGAAGCCCTCGCGAAGAATTGAAGATTTGAAGTTGAATTTCTTTTTTTTTTCTGTCTTCTTATTTTCGGCCAGCTGCTCTCTGGTTTTTCAGCTTCCTTCTTTTATTTTTTTGTGCTATTTTAGGCTATTAAAAAGATGGCAAAGGTCAAAGGTCAAGCCCCTTGGTCAAACCACTTAAAAATTGGTCAAATTAGCCTATTTTCATGCATTTTTAAGCTAAAACAACTAAGGAAATGTTAATTCTAGCTAACAACAATTAAATTATAAAATTTAAGGCACTAAAATACTAGTTTCACTATTTGCTGAGGACTAGAAAATATTCTCTAGCTATCGCTCCTGAAATGTAATGCACGTTGCGGCAACAAAGAAGAAACAATTAAATCTCAAAGAATCTAAGAAATATATCATTTTTGGAAAGCATCATAGTTTAAAATTTACTCTGGCTCAGAGCTACTTTTCATTTAATTGAAATCCGAGCATTTAAGTGCAAGAAAAATAAAACCGATTGACACAAATATGAAAAGTAGTTGATATTCCGTTAATATGATTAGCTCATGTATTATTCTAGTTACTTCTAAAAGAAATATGAAAGTAAAACTACAAATAAATGTTTAACTAAAAATAAACACAAATTCAATGCCAACATTTAAGATGTCACTTAGTTAAATGCAATTAAATGCCATTAAATGCATGCCGGGTTCGGGTTATCACATCAAGGCCGACACACTCACAAACACCAATATTTGATTCTTTTCAAACATTCCCTCAAGCTCTCAATTCCTCTCTCTTTCTCAGCCTAGGCTGCTTCATCACTCTCCCTAGCTTAAGCTCATCATCCTAAGGTTCATCATGACATTCAAGACACTAAGGAACTCGACCAAGCAAGCTAGAAGCAAAGAGACATGCATGCAAGCTCATAGAACCTTCATTTCGGCTTAGGTATGTTTTATAGCTTTTACTTCATTTCCTTTTGTTCTAGCCACATGCACATACTAAGAACATGGAAAAGCAAGGAGAAAAGATGATCTTGTGCATCTTCATTATTGTCTTGCTAAGGTGAGGGCTAAAACTCTTTTGAAAAGCTTTCAAAAACCACATGCATGCCTTCATATGTCTATTTTTACCTATGTACTTGTGATATATGTGTGTACATGAGCTTTTGTAACCATGCATGGCAAGATATTTGGCTAGAATTTGAAGATAGGTGAAATTGCGTAAATGGCAGTTTTCCGACTTGTTGGAGCAAAGGGAATTTTACCTGGTAAATGATGTTGAAAATGCTTGAAAATTGGTAGGTGACTAGTTTTGTCAGTTCTGAGCATTTTTCATAGAAATAGGCCAAGGCCAATTTTGACTCTAAGTTTCCAAAATGGAAAAACATCGGAAGGTGCCCAAATCTGGGAAAATGGAGCAGGTTTGTGGCAGTTCACTGTCTTTGTAGAACGAACCAGTTTTGACTTATTAAATGATATCTAAAATGTATGAAATTTGGTAGGTTTCTATATTTTTCAGTTTTGGACATTTCTGTCTAAATAGACCAAAGCCAATTCTGACCCTAAGACCCTAAAAAATGACAAGTATGGAAATGTGTACAAATCTGGACAGTTTTGCGTAGTCTCACGGTTTTGGCTATAACTCTTGAATCCGAACTCCAAATGATGCGAGGTTTGTTTCTGGATTTAGTTCACTTAATAAGATTTAATTTGAAATTTTTTTCACTAGAATTGGAGATTATTTTCTTGTCTAAATGATTGTGGGAAAACAGACCTTTGCAGTGAGGTTTTATCTAGTGATATTCCTTGAAAATTATTGTAACTTCTCTTGTGGTATTAAATGCTTGGGATTGTGGCACTTGGATGTTGTCTAGACTGTTTTGAATGGTTGAGGATGTTTTAATTAATCGATGCATGACTTTGGTTTAATTGCGTAACAACTTGTGGCTTAAATCGCACGGGTAAGCATGAATTGAAACCCTAGTGACAATGAAAACTCGCTAAGTGTTGATCCTATGGTTATCGTGTTTAATTATGTGATTAGTAGGCTACTCGTAGTTGTCCTTATAGCTCTAAATGTGATTTCGATGATTACATGTTGACAAGTAGACCTTTCTTGTACCCAGTTCCACGTAGATGTCGTTGCATGTTGTATGACATTATTATTTGATTACGTGAACCCCGAAATGAGTTATATGACTTGATTTACATGTGTTACATGGCTTCCCGTTAAATATTCATATAACTCCATGTGCCTTACAAGTGAAATTACCTGTCATATCATGCCTCGCGTGTTTACTTGTCAACGTGCGATCTTATAACTGCTCGGAGGCAACCTACTTTGTTGTCCTCCTAACGTGATATGTTAAATGTTATAAATGCGCATTGTATACAAGGTTGCAACATTTCATTGTGGCATGGTAGCGTTTCACGCATGCCGGGCGGCATCAGGCTTGCCGGTGCTACCGTGACTACCATGGTCCAATTCCCTCTCTCGCTTGGCATTCCACCCTCAGAGAGTTGGGTTGTAGGTTTTCGAGGTACATCCGGAGTACACCCAAATAGGAGTGATAAGTGGATTATTGAAGTCGGCCGCAAAAAATCATATCGAAATCAATATTGAGAGCAAATGCTCACCGTATAGGATCATGGAATTATTGTGATATTCCTTTAGAGGTATGAATGCGAGATTGATACAACATGAGTCATGATTTTGGAGTTATAGTTATATAGTTAGCATACCGATGCAGCTTTGATGACTATGTATGGAGATTCTAACCTTAGTTAATGAACTTGACCTTAAGATCAAATGGAGAATAGAGTCGTTCAAAGGAAAGAACTGTAAATGTAAAGGTCACACCGAACTAAATGATTGGAGAAACATAAGAAGTGAATTGGTTGCGGTAAAAGATCACCAAACACGGGACGAACCGAAGTAGGAAGAATAACAAGGGTCAGAATCCGTCTAAATGACCTCAATAGGAAAGAATGAATTTCGGGACGAAATTCTTTTAAGGAGGGGAAGATGTGAGGCCCGACCCCGAATAACATGTGTTATCTTGATTTGTGTGCCATAGACCAAGAATTATATGGCTGACCTTGGATTACGTGCCCTGTCTTGGTTTTCGTGCATGCTTCGTCATTCGTGCCTTGACCTAGAATGGTGTGCCCTAATCCCCGACTGATGTACAATACCTAGATATACGTACCCTGACCTCGATGTATGTGCGTTATCTCGTTTCGTGTGCCCTAACCTTGAACTACGTACCTTAACCTAGATATAGAGTCGTGCCTTGATTTACGTGCATTGCATTAAATTACGTGCCTTGAATTGGTTTACGTGCAGTCACTTAGGATTGCGTGCATTAGTCTTGAAGTATGTGCCTTAGTCTTGAAGTTCGTGTCTTACCTTGTAGTTTGTGTCTACCTCGTGATTCGTGCCCCGTATTGATTTCTGTACGTGTCTCGTAGTGCATGCCATAGACATAGGAAAGTATGCCCGCACGCTAATCGATAAAGAATCCTACACAAAGAACTAAACTATAAAATAATCCTACACAATCCACTAACTAATATTATATTCCTAGTTCAAATTGTCTACAAAACTCACTAACTACTAAAATATTCTATTCTTCCTAACACACTCAACTAACCAATAAACTATTATAAACCTACACTTATTATAATCCAAAATAGACTAACATGAATCTGAATTTTCAGATTCTTCATTGCATTACACGACCAAACACTCAAAAATTGAAGATATTTCAAGACAATGCATGCATTAAAATATTCATTACATTATTCTATGCTTTCCACTTTCTCCAAACACAAGACTTACCCTTTTATCTTATCAAAGCATGCCTCACAATTCAAAATTCTCAAAAGATGACACAAAATCAGATTTTTGCAAGCCCAAGTCTGACACACACAAGCGCCTACTCAAACAAACACTCAACTTCATCCATTTCCTCACAAACTCTTTCATTCTCTCTCCTTCTCTCTCATTTTCGACCATGGCTGCCTCTTGACCTTCTAAGACCTCAAGCATGCTCTCAAGATCTCTCCCAAGCTCGGCCATAGCAGCCCAAGCAAGCAAGAAGCAAGCAAGAAGCTCCCTTTATGCATTTTGAAGAGCATTTGTGCTCATTCGCTAAATCTTCACGAAGTGAGGGTTAATCCTTTTTAAAAAGTTTTCAAAAACCACATGCAAGCCTTCATATGTCTATATTTACCTCTGTACTTGTGATATATTTGTGCACTTGAGCTTTTGTAACCATGCATGGCAAGATATTTGGCTAGAACTTGAAGATAGGACGAATCGCGAAATCTGAGCAGTTTTCTGACTTGTTGGAGCGAAGCAACTTTGGCCAGGTAAATGATGTTTAAAATGCGTTAAAATTGGTAGGTAACTATTTTTGCCAGTTATGAGCATTTTTCATAGAAATAGGCCAAGGCCAATTCGGACTCTAAGACCCGTAAAATGGAAAAATATCAAAATGTGTCGAAATCTTGAAAATCTGGGAAAATAGAGCAGGTTTTTGGCAGTTCACTGACCACGTAGAGCAAAACCATTTTGGCCTAGTAAACGATATTTAAAATGTATAAAATTTAGTAGGTTGCTATAATTTTCAGTTCTGGAACTGTTTGTAAGAAATAGACTAAGGCTAAATCTGACCCTATGGCCCTAAAAAATGACAAGTATTGAAATGTGTACAAATCTGGACAGTTTTGTGCAGTCTCATGGTTTTGGCTATAACTCTTGAATCCGAACTCCAAATGATGCGAGCTTTGTTTCTGGATTTAGTTCACTTAATAAGCTTTAATTTGACATTTTTTTCACTGGAATTGGAGATTGTTTGTTTGTCTAAATGATTGTGGGAAAACAGGCCATTGCAGTGAGGTTTGTATCTAGTGATATGCTTTGAAAATTATTGTAACTTTTCTTGTGGTATTAAATGCTTGGGATTGTGGCACTTGGATGTTGTGTGGACTGTTTTGGATGTTTGAGGATGTTTTAATTGATCAATTCAAGGCTTGGGTTTAATTATTTGTCAACTTGTGGCTTAATCGCACGTGTAAGCATGAAATGAAACCTTATCGGCTATGAAAACTCGCTAAGCGATGATCCTATGGTTATTGTGTTTAATTATGTGATTAGTGGGCTGCCTAATAAATTTTAAGTATGCTTGAAATGGTTTAAGAGTTGCTTGTGGTGTTTAGCGAACGAAACCGACCCCGAGCACGACCTTGCAAACCCTAATGGCACCGTAGCTCCCCGAGTCATAAACCGTTTGTCACGCCCCAACTTGACCCCTCCTATAATCAGTCAGGACGCAACGGAATTTCGGCAGTTTAACGATAGTAAATAGGACACTGAGGCTCTAAACCAACCTCTATAGAACATCATACATCAACTTCACAAACCATACAACGAACAACTCCCCAATAAAATAACAACATACATCACAACCATATTATACAATAAACCGTCCTCATTATATGCCACCGTTCCAACATAATACATTAACCTTTAATATACAATACAAAAACATATTGAGCCAATCTAGCAACCTAATCATAAACAAAAGAAAAGCTACTAAGACAACATCAACTAATTCATTAACTTATCAACATCTTATACATTATAAACTACAAAGTAGATAAAAGTCTACTAAGTTAATTTACAAGATAATAAAACATGTACGACATCATGGATAAGACTCTGGAACATAGGACTCATCCACGTAGGGCACGTTTTCCACATTCTCCTGTTCAGGAGGCACGTACCCATAATCCTGCAAAAGTACACCTGTATGCAAGCAATAATAGAGAGTAAGCTTATATAAATAAGCCCAGTGAGGATCCGATAGATCTCGAGCAAGGTCTACTAAACTCCTTGGAATAATCCTTTGAGTCAGTAAACACACAATAACATAAATAATACTATCATCACATAACTATATGACCATTCAATAAAGGATACTCTCTCTAG
This sequence comes from Ehretia macrophylla, assembly GCA_037974665.1. NCBI lineage: Eukaryota > Viridiplantae > Streptophyta > Magnoliopsida > Boraginales > Ehretiaceae > Ehretia > Ehretia macrophylla. The sequence goes on from CM075770.1 coordinate 56,034,132, forward strand.
TTGGTGTAGCTCCAAACGCCATCACGATCTCAACCATTCTTCTTATAACTCCCCATTACTCACGCACCCAGGGTACCCTCAATAACCTCTCCCTCTATGATACCTCCGTCATGCGAGCTGGAGGTAGTCTCTGATAGTCATGTCGTTATCAACCCGACAGCCCGATGCTGCCCGAGAGGTGGCACACACATACGAGAGACTCAGCAATAAATATAAACATCAATCATCAATATTCCGAGAGATCAGCAACGAAAGTGCCCGATTCCCGTACTCAATAATCAATCAATATTCTGAGAGATCAGCAATGAAAGTGCCCAATTCCCATACTCAATAATCAATCAATAATCATCAATCATCATATTATCATATCTTACATTCTTACATTCTACTAATCCAAACAACCCCAAATCAGTTTCAAACACTCACCCATTCAACCAACTACATTAGCCCTCTCGGAAATCCACCATAACACCTCCAAATCATGCTCGATAACCCTAAAACCCTAGGATATCTTGGCTGGATTTTCCGGACTTTCCCACGAGCAATGTAATCGAAAATTCGGCATTACAACAGCGCTAACACGTAATTATCAAGTATTTAGAAATCGACAGCAATCGATTTCGATCATCACAACTCAATTAATTCAACATTGAACAATTTAATCAAAATTTAATACCCGAAAAATAAAAATTATGCTACATCTGACAGAAACTCGTAGTGTTACCACTAAACGATCCCTAGCATGCAAGGAGCAATAATCTAACATCATATTACAATTCTAACAGTTCAATCTTCATTTATACGCAAAAATGCAAAAGACAAGTTTTGAGATCTAGAATTTTTCTCTCACCTTTGATGTGTTTTGATGCAAGAAATGTGTAGAATGGATGCCAAACAATCAATTTCAAGCTTTGAATCACTCAATTCGGCTTTGAAACGCAAAATCTGTGAGAAAAATGCTTCGAAAATGCCTTTATCTTTCTCCTCCAAGGAGCCACGGTTTTGTGTGTGTTTTTGGTGGTGTTTTGCTTTGTTTTTAATGTGTGTTGGTCATATATTAAGCAAAGGTCAAATAAATAAAAGAAAGTCAAAGTGGAAACTAATTATTTTTAGTGTTTTCTTGACTTTAAATGCATTTTCTTGATCACCAAAGTTCAAAACAATTATTCAACACCCAAGCTAGCTCAAGTAGGTTATTTTTAGGTGACAAGAAGTTTTACAATCAAACACTTTCACCCAAGTCGGCTTAAAACTCGATTTTCGCAAAAGTCGGTGTAAAAACCCTAATAAATTCTTAAGCCGATTTTAAAACCGTTTTAATCAAACATAGGTCTATTAAAGTCCGTGGTCTAGGTCTAGAAGGGTTAAAAAGACCAGTTTCAAAATTTTAGCGGACGTGTTTCGGAAACACTATTCACTAAAAATCGACGATAAAATTTATGATCCCATTTTTTATGAAAATTTCATGAATGCACGTTTAGCACGTATTAGGAGTATTGACATCAAAATTATAATATTCTAGGTCATATAGCACTTAAACAGGTCAAATGCACGCAGAACGAGATAAAACACGTAAATTAAGTTAAAGCAGAAAAGTGGGGTTTCACATTCTCCCCTCCTTAAAACAATTGCGTCCGCGTAATTCTCGAACTGACAGACAATTAAATCCTCAATCGTTACACTTAATAATACTTCTCTTAGTTCTCATTTTTCTCTTCGGATGACAACTAACCAAAGACCTCAAAAGAACAAACTCTGTTGACTACAAGTTGATGATCATAATTCCAAGACAATCTTCAATTCATAATTCTCTCCTACCTCATATCATATTGCATATGAAAGAAATCGCAACTCCAAAATCCTAGCATGACACCACTAATTATCAATCATCTCATACTACACAAAAGAGCTCTATGAACACCCCGAGGGCTTAAAAACTCATTTACGATGATATGAATGATTACCGATCAAGGGAATATCTCAAAAGTGACATTTGTTAGAATATGGCTCTTATGAAATTTACAAGGAAATAAGAATATGGAAAATCATATTCGAGCCAACAATCAAGTGAACAGGAGGTCAAACAGGTTAGAGAATCAAGAGGTTAATAGTTTAATAAGGAAGCATGATAACTAAGATAAGAAATGTCTCAGCACCTATCAGTTAAATAAGTACGAACAAATGATGATGACGAGTCAAGACAGTGCTGAGTATGTTGAACAAAAATTTCTGAACAAGTAGATATTTCAATTCGCGATGATTGTTCAAGGAACCAACAAGTAAGTTGTACTTGAGGTGAAATGAAATTAAGAAATAAGAGATGATTAATTCAATAGAAAACATGAGTGGCAAGAGTATCTCAGCATACAATAACCAAAGAAGTATTAATAAGAAGGACAATGCCGAGTATATTGAATGAGCAATTACAAGCAAAGTAATGGCTCAGGATTTAATAATAAAACAATAGGATTAACAAGGATCAACAAGAATGACAATGATGTATTTAGGTAGGGAGTACATCAAGCAAGTGAAATTCGAACAAGTAAAATGGTATACCAAAGGAAAAATTACTTTCAAATGAATAGTAATAGGGTGAAATGAAATATTGAAACGAATGGCTAGAGATATAGAATGAAATATAGAAGTCTCAAACCTTAACTCCAATAAGCGACATTGCTATAAGAAGCAAATATGAATGTTAAGAATAGAAACAATGTCAAATGAGCATATGATCCATTAATCCAATAAGCAAAACTTTCAAGAAACAATTGATATGCTAGAAAAGTATAACTCTCTCTCAAATAAGTGAGAATAGAGTAAAAGATAATAATAAGACTGATAGAATTACGAAGTACAAGAAGGGTGTCCCACCTACACACTTAAACACCAACAAGTCAAATCCTACAATCTATCTTCCTCCAAAACAAGACACTAAGGAGATCTAAAGAACCTAAGGAGTCATAACAATCACCAAACAAGATAAATCACTCCAAAATTTTACATTCCGTACCAGACCAATCACTAAACAAGATAAATCACCGATTACCCAACAAGATTAACTAATGAGGACTCCAAAATCTGATAACGCAATACTGATTCATATTAACCCATTATAACACTAGTGAATCCTCAATCAACAATTTAGAAAGTCATACCACCTAGAACTCAAAAGCTTGATGTAGGCAAGTAAATGTTCAGCCATCGAAATGCATTCCGATTCCTCAAATTATTCTATCTCCCAACAATTACATCTTCGAATAAAGTAACTTTAGTCAGGAATCACTCCAATTGTTTCCAAGGTTTAAAGATCAAAACTTCAAAATACCCATTAATAATATAGCAATCCCAAATAGTAGACATATTCACATGTTATACCACACTTCATTCCATTCACAAATATACATCACTAATTCCTCAAATAAATTCATTGTAAAATAACCTCAAGAAAGTATAGTCTGAGTTGAGACTTCAAAAGTGTCTAATCACAACCTCACAGAAACCTCAACTTATGATTCATCTCCAAGTAATAATAAGTTAAACATGGCAAAAAAGTAATTATAATCATCAAGATACATTGCTATTTTCCTCGAACAACTTAATTCTCGCTAAAGGAACATCAAGAACAGATCCATTAAACTGAGACTAAAATCCATAAACATAACAATTAAAATCTCACTGATAAACTACTAGAATAATAATAATCCAAAATCATGGCCTACCACTATTTCCGAAAACTCTTGCAGTCATCCTTACTTCACCCAAAAGAAATCACTAACAGTTATAGCATATATACAATTATATCTCATGAAAACCAGTACCAACATATTACATGATTATCATATATTACAACATTATCACATAACACACAATTCAGCATATAAGAAGCCAACATCACATAAACAGGTTATATCACAGAAGTAAGTTATAAACAATTAAAGTCACATAAGCAACAAACTTCACATAAAGCACTTTGATCACATAAAACACAATTGTCACATAATACACATTAATCACATAATGCACATTAATCACGTAATGCACATTAATCACATAATGCACATTAATCACAAAATGCACATTAATCACAAAATGCATATTAACTACCACACATTGAGTACGTAAGACACGTTATCACAAAAAACATATTGACCACATTAGTTCACTTAACACACAAGGCATACTGGTCACATAGAAAGTTAGACACATAAGTAAATTAATCACATAAACATTTCTTTCACATAATACATACTTGCATGCTTAGACCACTACCCACATTCCGAGGATACCCCGGCTGACAGCTAACATGCGCTCTGATACCACTTAAATGTCACGCCCCAACTCGACCCCTCCTATAATCAGTCAGGACGCAACGGAATTTCGGCAGTTTAACGATAGTAAATAGGACACTGAGGCTCTAAACCAACCTCAATAGAACATCATACATCAACTTCACAAACCATACAACGAACAACTCCTCAATAAAATAACAACATACATCATAACCATATTATACAATAAACCATCCTAGTTATATGCCACCGTTCCAACATAATACATTAACCTTTAATATACAATACAAAAACATATTGAGCCAATCTAGCAACCAAATCATAAACAAAAGAAAAGCTACTAAGACAACATCAACTAATTCATTAACTTATCAACATCTTATACATTATAAACTACAAAGCAGATAAAAGTCTACTAAGTTAATTTACAAGATAAAAAAACATGTACGACATCATGGATAAGACTCTGGAACATAGGACTCATCCACGTAAGGCACGTTTTCCACATTCTCCTGTTCAGGAGGCACGTACCCATAATCTTGCAAAAGTACACCTGTATGCATGCAATAATAGAGAGTGAGCTTATATAAATAAGCCCAGTGAGGATCCGATAGATCTCGAGCAAGGTCTACTAAACTCCTTGGAATAATCCTTTGAGTTAGTAAACACACAATAACATAAATAATACTATCATCACATAACTATATGACCATTCAATAAAGGATACTCTCTCTAGTTGGTGTAGCTCCAAATGCCATCACGATCTCAACCATTCTTCTTATAACTCCCCATTACTCACGCACCCAGGGTACCCTCAATAACCTCTCCCTCCATGACACCTCCGTCATGCGAGCTGGAGGCAGTCTCTGATAGTCATGCCGTTATCAACCCGACAGCCCGATGCTGCCCGAGAGGTGGCACACACATACCAGAGACTCAGCAATAAATATAAACATCAATCATCAATATTCGAGAGATCAGCAACGAAAGTGCCCGATTCCCGTACTCAATAATCAATCAATATTCTGAGAGATCAGCAACGAAAGTGCCTGATTCCCATACTCAATAATCAATCAATAATCATCAATCATCATATTATCATCATCAATAATCATATCAATAATCAATTTAACAACAATTAACTAAGTTAGATGACAAAGTAGGCCATCCAACCAGACATGCATTAAACACACAATCAAACCCTAGTTTACCCCTCAATATCTCACAATTCAATCACTCAAACCACACCCGATCAACTAAGGCTCAATTCAATAATTTAAAGAAAGATAACCTAAACTTCAAATAATCATATCTTACATTCTACTAATCCAAACAACCCCAAATCAGTTTCAAACACTCACCCATTCAACCAACTACATTAGCCCTCTCGAAAATCCACCATAACACCTCCAAATCATGCCCGATAACCATAAAACCCTAGGATATCTTGGCTGGATTTTCCGGACTTTCCCACGAGCAATGTAATCGAAAATTCGGCATTACAACAGCGCTAACACGTAATTATCAAGTATTTAGAAATCGACAGCAATCGATTTCGATCATCACAACTCAATTAATTCAACATTGAACAATTTAATCAAAATTTAATACCCGAAAAATAAAAATTATGCTACATCCGACAGAAACTCGTAGTATTACCACTAAACGATCCCTAGCATGCAAGGAGCAATAATCTAACATCATATTACAATTCTAACAGTTCAATCTTCATTTATACGCAAAAATGCAAAAGACAAGTTTTGAGATCTAGAATTTTTCTCTCACCTTTGATGTGTTTTGATGCAAGAAATTTGTAGAATGGATGCCAAACAATCAATTTCAAGCTTTGAATCACTCAATTCGGCTTTGAAACGCAAAATATGTGAGAAAAATGCTTTGAAAATGCCTTTATCTTTCTCCTCCAAGGAGCCACGGTTTTGTGTGTGTTTTTTGTGGTGTTTTGCTTTGTTTTTAATGTGTGTTGATCATATATTAAGCAAAGGTCAAATAAATAAAAGAAAGTCAAAGTGGAAACTAATTATTTTTAGTGTTTTCTTGACTTTAAATGCATTTTCTTGATCACCAAAGTTCAAAACAATTATTCAACACCCAAGCTAGCTCAAGTAGGTTATTTTTAGGTGACAAGAAGTTTTACAATCAAACACTTTCACCCAAGTCGGTTTAAAACTCGATTTTCGCAAAAGTCGGTGTAAAAATCCTAATAAATTCTTAAGCTGATTTTAAAACTATTTTAATCAAACATAGGTCTATTAAAGTCCGTGGTCTAGGTCTAGAAGGGTTAAAAAGACCAGTTTCAAAATTTTAGCGGACGTGTTTCGAAAATACTATTCACTAAAAATCGACGATAAAATTTCTGATCCCGTTTTTGATGAAAATTTCATGAATGCACATTTAGCACGTATTAGGAGTATTGACATCAAAATTATAATATTCTAGGTCATATAGCACATAAACAGGTCAAATGCACGCAAAACGAGATAAAACACGTAAATCTAGTTAAAGTAGAAAAGTGGGGTTTCACACCGTTCTTTTATGAATTATGAAGGATATTGAGGAAGATTAATAGGCTGCCCGTATATGTCCTTATAGCCCTAAATGTGATTCTCGATGATTACATGTTGATAAGTAGACTTTGCTTGCACCCGGTCTAAATTAAGCGTCGTTACATGCTTGTACAATCTTATTACTTGATACATGAACCCCGAAACGAGTTATATGACTTGATTTACATGTGTCACATGGCTGCCCGTTTAGTATTCATATAACTCCATATGTTTTACAAGTGAAATTACATGTCAAAGCATGCCTCGTGTGTTTACTGGTCAATATGTGACCTTATACTTGCTCGAAGGCAACCTACTTTGTTGTCCTCCTAATGTGAATTGTTAAAAGACATTCTATGGCTTATTTGAACATGATTACTTGGCTGCCCATGGAAGTTTAATTGGTTTCAAATTGATATATGAAATGATTACATGTTCTTACAATGCCTTATATGCCAATATGTCAAAATGTGATCATATACTTGCTCGGAGGCAACCTACTTTGTTGACCTCCCAATGTGAAATGTTAAATGGCATACATGTGCATTGCATGCAAGGTTGCAACCTTTCATTCTGGCGTGGTAGCGTTTCATGCACACCGGGCGGAATCGGGCTTGCCGGTGCAACCGTGACTACAATTGTCCAATTCCCTCTCTCGCTTGGGGGCTAGACTTCCTCGGAGAGTTGGGTCGTAGGATTTCAGGGTACATCCGGAGTACACCCATTTGGCGTGATAAATGGATGATTGAAGCCGACCGCAACAACTATTATCAGAAATGATCTTGAGAGCGAAAGCTCACCGTATCCTTTTCACTATGTGTTTAAGTACTCTCGCTTGGTTCCTAGAGGACCTAGGGGAAGAAAGACGGGTAAATGTGTTCTTTACTTTACATTACGTTATAAAACTTACTTGTGTTATATGTCATGCTTTCAAAAAGGGTTTTTCATAAGTTTAACCGGAAAATGATTTCAAAATGTTATCTCTCGTTCCCCCTCGCTGAGTTCATAAGGACTCGTCCTTTTTTTTGTCACAGGTGCAGCAGATTTGGAACAGATACCCGAAGTAAATGTGCTTGTTGATGAATCCTTGGAGTGATTACGTGCTTTATGTGCCTTGCTTGACAATGGCTGTTTTGTGAACGTTGTGTTTGCTTTGAAGAATATTTATTTTGTTGATGTAAATAACCCCGTTGTAATTTGGGTCTAATTTTGGATTGTACTATCTATAACTGGACGAACTCATTATTTGGCTATTGTTTTATTGTCTTGATTAGTAGTTATTATAGGGGTTTAAACCACTAGGTGAATAATCAACAAAGTTAACTCTATCCAACTCTACTTAGGTACTAATTCGTAAGCTAAAGGATAATAGTTACGTGCATGATAGGGGTAAATTGAAAAATAAATGGGACATAGTTATCATGCTAGGCTATTAGTCAAACGACGCTTCGAGATAATTAGTAGGCATATCTATTGATAACAAAATAGGAAATTTTAGTTGGAATTGAATCAATGATTAAAGGTTTTGAGGCGTTTTAGAAAATAGGTCAAACCGAAGGTCTTAAATATAGCCGTCATACTGCCAGATTTTTGAAAAATCTTTTGGAATTCTAAATCGACGTTAAGTATTAATCGTAAGAAATGACCAAGTCGTACAAATAGCATAGAAGAATTAGGTCATTCCCTAGTCTAGCCTCCATAGGTCGGGTTGGGGCATGACATACGTAGCATTAGTGCTGCTATGATCGCACCCGTCATGTTGATTGTGAAAAACCCTTCTGTGTTGACGGTTCACAGTCGCAGCCAAGAAAGATGGCCAATTCAAAAGGCGTAATGGGTTTATCGACAACCCATCTTCTTCAACAATGCAGCATCACAGCAAGACCTGATATGGTCACATTGTAGAGCCCTTCAATATTCAGTGAGTTGGGTTCTCATCCTTTTCGCGAATCACGACGAACGACCCGGGGCTAAAAAATAGTACAAAAAGTAGAAAAGTGGCCTGAAACTGATGAAAATGTTCAATTTTGGTTACTGAAAAAAGGCGCAGCTAAGCAGGCTTGGTGCCCCCGTCATAGTGCTCGTCGTAGAGCTCTTGGAGAGCTTTCCAATAGTAAGTTGTGCACTTCATAACTACTTACGGATCAAAAGTTATGTGCACTGGAGCGATGGAGACCTAGTCACAGGCCCCACGTCCTCGGTTTGCGGGCCCAGCCTCTACACGAAGTGAAGTTGTCATGCCGAAGATGCTGTGGGACTCGAGAATATAAATGTAATGGATAAAGCATCTTGGCAAGGCTAAACTGGGCAAAAAAAGAAAAATGTGGGTACAACACCAGGACTTCCCAGGGGGTTACCTATCCTAGTACTACTCTCTCCCAAGCATGCTTAACTTCGGAGTTCTGATGGGATCCGGTGCATTAGTGCTAGTACGATCGCACCTGTCATGTTGATGGTGCAAAGCCCTTATGTGTTGACGGTTCACAGTCCTAGCCAAGAGAGACGAACCATTCAAAAGGCCCATTGGGCTTATCGACAGCCCATCTGCTTCAACAACGCAGCATCACATTAAGAAGTGATATCGACGCGTTGTACAGCACTCCAATGTTCTGCGAGTTGGGTTCTCTTCCTTTTCGTGGCTCACGACGCAGGACACGGGCCTAAAAAACAGCGCAAGAAGAAGAAAAGTAGCGCAAAACTTGAGGAAAACATTTCATTTTGGGTACCGAAAAAAGGCACAGCAAAGCAGCCTTGCTGCTGCCCTCAAAGAGCTCCCGGAGAGCTTTCCAACAGTATGCTGTGCTCCGCATAACTCCTTACGGATCAAAAGTTATAGGCGTCGGAGCGACGGAGACCTGGTCACAGGCCCCATATCCTCGGTTTGCCAGCCTAGCCTCTACGTGAAGCAAAGTTGTCTTGCCCAAGATGCCATGGGACTTGAGAATATAAATGCGATGGATAAATCATCTTGGCAGGGCTAAATATGGCAAAAAAAAAATGAAAAGGGGGGTGCAACACGAGGACTTCCAAGGGGGTCACCCATCCTAGCACTACTCTCGTCCAAGCACGCTTAACTTCGGAGTTCTAATAGGATCCGTTGCATTAGTGCTGGTATGATCACACCCGTCATGTTGATTATGAAAAACCCTTATGTGTTGACAGTTCACAGTCGCAGCCAAGAAAGACGGTCTATTCAAAAGGCCTATTAGGTTTATCGGCAGCCTATCTTCTTCAACAACGCAGCGTCACGGCAAGATATGATATGGTCACATTGCAGAGCCGTTTAATATTCTGCAAGTTGGCTTCTCATCCTTTTTGCGACTCACGACGAATGACCCGGGGCTAAAAAACAGAGCAAAAAGAAGAAAAGTGACTCGAAATTGATGAAAATGTTCAATTTTGGTTACTGAAAAAGGCGCAGCTATGCTGGCTTACTGCCCCAATCGTAGAGCTCCTGGAGAGCTTTCCAACGGTATAACTCCTTACGGATCAAAAGTTATGTGCACCATATTGACGGAGACCTGTTCACAGGCCCCACGTCCTCGGTTTGTGGGCCCAACCTCTATGCGAAGCGAAGTAGTCTTGCCCAAGATGCCATGGGACTCGAGAATATAAATGTGATGGATAAAGCATCTTGGCAAGGCTAAACTCGGCAAAAAAAGGAAAATGGGGGTACAACACGAGGACTTCCCAAGGGGTCACCCATCCTAGTACTACTCTCGCCCAAGCGCGCTTAACTTTGGATTTCTAATGGGATCCGATGAATTAGTGCTGGTACGATCATACCCTTCTTGTTGATGGTGCAAGGCCTTTATGTGTTGACGGTTCACAGTCCTAGCCAAGAGAGACGAACCATTCAAAAGCCCTATTGGGCTTATCGACAGCCCATCTGCTTCAACAACGCAGCATCAATGCAAGACGTGATATCGACGAGTTGTAGAGCACTCCAATGTTCCTCGAGATGGGTTCTCTTCATTTTTGCTGCTCACGACGAACGACACGAGCCTAAAAACAGCGCAAGAAGAAGAAAAGTGGCCCAAAACTGATGAAAACGTTCAATTTTGGGTACCAAAAAAATCCGCAGCAAAGCAGTCTTGATGCTCCCATCTAAGAGCTCCGGGAGATATTTCCAACGGTATGTTGTGCGCCGCATAAGTCATTTAGGATCAAAAGTTATAGGCACTGGAGCGACGTAGACCTTGTCACAGGCCCCACATCCTCGGTTTCCGGGCCCAGCCTCGACGCAAAGCGAAGTTGTCTTGGCCAAGATGCCGTGGGACTCGAGAATATAAATGTGATGGGTTAAGCATCTTGGAAAGGCTAAACGTTGCAAAAAAAAAAGGAAAAGAGGGGTGCAACACGAGGACTTCCCAAGGGGTTACCCATCCTAGTAATATTCTCGCCCAAGCACGCTTAATTTCGGAGTTTTGACGGTATCCGATGCATTAGTGTTGGTATAATCACACACGTCTTGTCGATGGTGCAAGGCCCTATTGTGTTGATGGTTCACAATCCTAACCAATATAGACAAACCATTCAAAAGGCCCATTGGGCTTATCGATAGTCCATTTGCTTCAAGAATGTAGCATCACCGTAAGACGTAATATCGACGCGTTGTAGAGCACTCCAATGTTCTGCGAGTTGGGTTCTCTTCCTTTTCATGGCTCACGACGAAGGACATGGGCCTAAAAAATAGTGCAAGAAAAAGAAAAGTGGCCCAATACTTGATGAAAAAGTTTGATTTTGGGTAACGAAAAAAGGTGCAGCAAAGCAGCCTTGCTATTGCCATCAAAAACCTCCCGAAGAGATTTCCAACAGTATGCTGTGCGCCGCATAATTCCTTACGGATCAAAGGTTATAGGCGTCGGAGCGGCAGAGACCTGGTCACAGGCCCTACATCCTCGGTTTGCCGGCCCAGCCTCTACGCAAAGCGAAGTTGTCTTGCCCAAGATACCGTGGGACTTGAGAATATAAATGTGATGGATAAATCATCTTGGCAGGGCTAAACATGGCAAAAAAAATGAAAAGTGGGGTGCAACACGAGGACTTCCAAAGGGGTCACCCATCCTAGTACTACTCTCGCCCAAGCACGCTTAACTTCGGAGTCCTAATGGGATCCGTTGCACTAGTGTTGTTATGATCGCACCCGTCATGTTGATTATGAAAAACCCTTATGTGTTGACGGTTCACAATCGCAGCCAAGAAAGAAAATCCATTCAAAAGGCCTATTAGGCTTATCGGCAGCCTATCTTCTTCAACAACGCAGCGTCACCGCAAGACTTGATATGGTCGCGTTATAGAGCCGTCTAATGTTCCGCGAGTTGGGCTCTCGTCCTTTTCGCAACTCACGACGAGTGACCCGGGGCTAAAAAATAGTGGAAAAAGAAGAAAAGTAGCTTGAAACTAATGAAAATGTTCAATTTTGGTAACTGAAAAAAGGCACAGCTTTGTTGGCTTGCTGCCCCCAACGTAGAGCTCCTGGAGAGCTTTCCAATGGTATGTTGTGTGTCGCATAACTCCTTATGGATCAAAGGTTATGTGCTCCGGAGCGACGAAGACCTGCTCACAGGCCCCACGTCCTCGGTTTGCGGGCCCAGCCTCTACGCGAAGCAAAGTTATCATGCCCAAGATGCCGTGGGACTCGATAATATAAATGTGATGGATAAAGCATCTTGGCAAGCCTAAACTGGGCAACAAAAAGGAAAATGGGGGTACAACACGAGGACTTCCCAGGGGGTCACCCATCCTAGTACTACTCTCACCCAAGCACGCTTAACTTCGGATTTTTGATGGGATCCGATGCATTAGTGTTGGTATGATTGCACCCGTCTTGTTGATGGTACAAAGGCTTTATGTGTTGACGATTCACAGTCCTAGCCAAGAGAGACGAACCATTCAAAAGGCCCATTGGGCTTATCGACAGCCCATCTGCATCAACAACGCAGCATCACCGCAAGATGTGATATTGGCAAGTTGTAGAGCACTCCAATGTTCTGCGAGATGGGTTCTCTTCCTTTTCGCGGCTCACAACGAATGACACTGGCCTAAAAACAGCGCCAGAAAAAGAAAAGTGGCCTGAAACTGATGAAAACGTTCAATTTTGGGTACCGAAAAAATCCGCAGCATAGCAGCCTTGCTGTTGAAAAGGACCGCAAAGTGACACGCAAAGTGAAGTTGTCTTGCCCAAGATGCCGTGGGACTCGAGAATATAAATGTGATGGATAAATCATCTTGGCAAGGCTAAATGTGGCAAAAAAAAATGAAAATGGGGGTGTAACACGAGGACTTCCTGGGAGGTCACCCATCCTAGTACTACTCTCGCCCAAGCACGCTTAACTTCGAAGTTCTATTGGGATCCGATGCATTAGTGCTGGTATGATCGAACCCATCATCTTGATTGTGCAAACCCTTATGTGTTGACGGTTCTCTTCCTTTTCGCGAGTTAGTTCCTCGTCCTTTTCGCGGCTCCCGACGAACGACCTGAGCCTAAAAAATAGTGCAAAAAAAAAAAAGAAATATTGCTCAAAATTGATGAAAAGGTTCAATTTTTGTTAAACAAAAAATGCGCAGCTGAGCAGGCTTGCTGCCCCCGTCGTAGAGCTCTCGGAGAGCTATCCAACGCTATGTTGTGTGCCGCATAACTCCTTACGGATCAAAAGTTATGTGCACCAGAGTGACGGAGACCTGGTCACAGGCCCCACGTCCTCGGTTTGCGGGCCCAGCCTATGCAAAGCTAAGTTGTCTTGTAGAAGATGCCGTGGGACTCGAGAATATAAATGTGATGGATAAAGCATCTGTGCTGTGAGGCCCGACCCCGAATAACGTGTCCTACATTGATTTGCGTGCCTTAGACCAACAATTTTATGACCGACCTTGGATTACGTGCCTTGTCTTGGTTTTTCTGCATGCCTCACCATTCGTGCCTTGACCTAGAATTGTGTGCCCTAATTCTTGACTTACGTGCCCTGACTTCGATTTACGTGCGATACTTCGATTTGTATGCACTGACCTTGAATGGCGTGTGTGATAACCCGAACCCAACATGCATTTAATAGCCTTTAATTACATTTAATTAAATGCCATCTTAAATGTTAATATTTAATTGCACTTGATTGCATGTTTATATTTACTTGTTCATTTGTATCTTGGCATTAACTTGATAATTCTTTAAAATATTTTAGAAACAGTTAAATTAATTATTTTAAATGTATATTGATTATGTTGATTGATTTGATTATTTTAATAATCGATTTTATTTGTCTTGCATTAAAATCACTCGGTTTTCAAATAAATGAGAAACGTAACTCCGAGCCGGAGTGAATTTTAAACTATTCTACTATTCTACTTTCCAAAAAAAAATTTAAGTTTTCTATTATTGCTCATCACTTTATTAGCGATCATTTATTGACCGTTCGATCGTAGTATTTCGAAAATAAGAGTTGGAGAAATATTCTTCGGACTTAGTGAAAAATGTTTTTAGCTTAATTTAACTAGTTTTAGTTGTTTTTCATTTAATTCCATTGTTTTAACTTGAATTAGATTTAAATGGCATCAAAATAAGTTTATTTGATCAATTTTAACTAAAGTTTGATTTTGCAAATGACCAAAATGCCCTTGTCACCCTTTTAAATAATAAAACAAGGCAAAAATCAATAAAAACGATTTGCAAAATGCCATTTGTGTCCTTGCCATGGCCGAAAGTTTGAGGGAAAAAAAAGAAAATTTGTTTTGCATTTTTCTTCTACAATCATGCGTGGAATTTCTCGGGGGTCGTGGCTCGGGTCCTTGCGGGTCTTGGTCTTCAATCTCTGTGAGGGTTTTCACTCTTTTGTACATTTAAATTCGAATTTGAATTTTGTGTCAAATTTTTAGATTTGATATATAATGTGTTATAATGCCTGTAATTTCTTGATATAGCTTCCTTTTAGTTTGTAGAGCATTGTTTGATAGTTATTCAGCAATTTTTACGGTCGAAATTGCGTATTTAAAATTGGGAAAAAATAATGAATAGTGAATTTTGAATAGTAAACCCTAGAATTTTGGATTTTGATCCGAATTGCGATTGCTTGATTTGGATAGGTGCCATTAGTGATAGAAAGATAGAATGTGCAATAAAAACAAACCGGCCTTTGTTAAAATTAGAAATTAGACAATGAAACGTAAATGGGCCGTTTGACCAAAAGTTGACCGTGCTCGAATTGAGTTGGGGGTTTTGCTATTGAGGGCATGAAAGCACTTTTGGCACTGTTGTGGCGTTGATTGAGCGACCGGTTAATATAGTTATAGTTCAAACATAGTAGGTGGACTTTCGGGCTCCGGTTGGGAAAATGAGGTTTAGTGACATAGAAACGTGCCTTGTAGTGCCTGAGTGAATGTAGTGAAATCGGTTTCCTAATCCCGTAGCTCGTTTACTCGTAATTGCCTTTGGAAGTTAGAGATTGAATAGTGATATTTTTCATTTTCGTGTTTGAACTACTATTACTTGTTTAATTGGTGTTATTGTTGCTATTAATGATAGTTATGCGTGAAAAGTTAATTGAATGCTAGTATTGATTGTAAATGCTTGATATCTCGTTTATCGCCTCTAATCTGTATTGTTGTGTTATCGCTCGTTTATCGCCTTGTATCATGTCTTGCATTGCATAGTGTCAGGCGCGTGAATGATGGGCCTCTCTGGGTAGTCTTGGGCTGCCAGTGTTGGTTGCTCTAGCTCCGTGTCCTATTCCCATTCTCGCTTCGATTGCCTCCCAGGGAGATTTGGGTCGTAGAATTGATAGATACTTCCGGGGTATTCCAAACTGAAGTTATAAGGTGGTTGCGCGCTTATTGTCATCGTTGTCAACATCAAGCTCAAGATTGATGTATCGCTCGTGAAATGGTACATTGCTCGTATGAGTGAACCATAGCCTTCAGAGTGTGGTATAGCTTTGAATGGTTGTATTAATGCTTTCATTACTTGTTTATTGTATTGATTGTTTATATTGATTGCTTACTTGTCAGTTATATTGCTTAACAGCCTTATTTGTATTGCACGACTTTCTTTCTCTCCACCTCAATATCTGTCTCGCCCTCACTGAGTATACGTGTTGAGTATACTCACTCCTCACCACCACATTTCAGGAAATGCCTTGTTAGCTGGAAAGTTCGTGGTTGCGTGAAAGATCATGCTTGAAGAGTTGTCTTGCGTGCTATGTGGCTTGAGTTGTCAAAGATGCAAAGATGTATGTTCATGTGTTGTATGTATTTATTGTCAAAAAGAATGTAATTTAAATTTAACTAGGTAATTGAGGTAGAATGATAAGCTAGCTTATGTATTCAGATAGTATAGTTTAACTTCAATGCATGTTTGTAATGTCCAAAGGAAAAGAGTTAGAATGGTATGATAGTCTAATTTATTCAATAGGTTAGTATGGTTTAATTGTCAAGCTTGAATGTACTTGTCAAAGACGAGAAGAGATAGGTTAGCATATAAACTGAAAATGTATATTTGCTTGTGATTGTTTGTTGAGAAACAAGGCTCGGATGGCCTTGAGGTGTTGGTATGGTTGGACACGGTGCTGGTCCACTTATATGTTGTCGCATGTTTGCAATTTTGCCTAGAAACAGGGGAGACTCCATTCGTTTTACCTAAAAAATTTTCCCGGGTTTGGAATTGGGTTATGATTAGATTAATTGATAGAACTCCCAGTCTCGAGAGGGATCAGGGTGTTACAGCGTGCCCTAACCTAGGTTTAAGAGTCGTACCTCGATTTACATGAATTGCATTGAATTACGTGTCTTGCATTGGTTTACGTGCATTCACCTAGGGTTACGTGCATTTGTATTGGAATCAGTGCATTTATCTCGAAGTACGTGCCTTACCTCGTAGTTCGTGTCCATCTCGTGATTCGTGCCCCGTATTGATTTATGTGCATGTCTCGTAGTGCGTGCCTTACCTCGTAGTGAGTGTCCTAGACCTAGAAAAGCGTGCCCACATATAATACCCGAGCCCGGAATGTGAATTTTCTTGTTTATTATTTTGAAAATTTTATTTCTTAAAATTCTTTGTGAATTAATTGTTACTTTCTCGCTGTCGCAACGTGCATTGCATTTAAGGAGCGATAGCTAGAGAACATTTCTAGTCCTCAGTAAATAGTGAAACTAGTATTTAGATGACTTAAATTTTATATTTTAATTGTTGCTAGCTGAAAATTTATGTGGTGTTAGTTATTGAGCTTGAAAATGCACAAAAATAGAGCCTTTGACCAAGTTTTAAGTTGTTTGACTTGGACCTTTGACCCTTTGACCATTTAACACTTAAATAAGCATTTAACTAAGCAAAATAAAAATAAAAAACAGCAGCTGAACAGAGCAGAATAGGCCGAGAGCTTTGAGAGAAAAAAAAAAGATTTCAACTTCCAATCATTCAATCTTCGCGTGAGCTCGTGCGGGGTGATTTCCGAGGCAACTAGCATTGTTTTCCTAGCGACTAGGAGTACCTGAGGTGAGGGAAGCATGTTATTTACGCATTTAAACGTTATGTATGTTAACTTTGTCAATTTTGAGATTTGTCCGTAGATCGTTATTTAAAGCGATTTGATGCTTCTAGAATGTTCCTTGGCATTTGTAGAACATGTATTTATAGCTTTGTAACATTTTCTGCGGTTAAATGTTGTGATTGCAAATTAAATTGTCAATTGAATAGTGTTTTGTGAATAGTAAAACCTTGAAACGTTGAAGTTGCGCTGTTATGCTTTCTGTTGATGTAGAAATGTGCTAGGTACGCTAGAATGCTAAAATGTGTGGTTTGTTTGGGTAGCGTAGTGGAAAAAATGAGAATTATGCCTTTGGAAAAGTCGGGGTCGTTTAGGTCGACTTTAGCATTTTCTCGTTTTGCGTGTTGGCATTGCTTTAGGAAGCCATGGAAGCACTTTTGGTGCGATTATGGCGTTGGTTGGGTGTTTGGTTGTTATAGTTGTAGTTCAAACAAGAAAGGGGGAAATCGGGGCTTTGCGCGAGTTCTAGGGTAAAGTAAGGTTTCGGGGTGTTTAGACGTGCCTCATGGTGACCTAGGAGGGTTGGCGAAGTCAGTTTCCAGAACTCGTGGCTCGTTTGGAAATGGTAGCGTTTTGATAGTTGGAGCCGAGTTGTGTTTTTGTGTGTTTTCTTGACTTTGTGCTTATAGAATGCTTAGAATTACTTGAAATACTTGTTTGAGTTGTTTTGGATTGAATTGCTTATCAATTGCTGCTATTGCGTGCGAGAGTAACCTACTTTGTTATTCTCCCACGTGTGGCTTTATCGCTTGTTTATCGCCTTGTATCGAGTCTTGCATTGCATAGTGTCTCGCGCGTGAGTGATGGGCCTCTCTGGGTAGCCTTGGATTGCCAGTGTTGGTTGCTCTAGCTCTGCTGCTATTCCCTTTCTCGCTTGGGTTGCCTCCTAGGGAGATTTGGGTTGTAGGTTGATGGATACTTCCGGGGTATTCCAAACTGGTGTTATAAGGTGGTTTGGACCGGCGCGTCGTCATCGAATTCGTATTTGAAAGTTGCTCGTGAAAAGAGTATCGTATCCTTTGAATGAGTGTTGCAGCTTTAAATACTTGCCTTGCTTTATTGTTGGCTTTGGTTGTATCTTTATATGATTTGTATGTATTGCTTGGCTAATTGCATTGCATACTCCTCTCATCTCCGTCCTTGAGACCAATTGCCCTCGCTGAGCAATAGTTTTTGCTCATTCCTCTATATACTATGTTTTTACAAGAGTAGTTGAAGTAGACCCTCTCGAGGTAATAGAGGAGGAGGAGCAGGTGGAGGTGTTTCCATGATAGCATTTCTCTGCTTTGCTGGTGGTTGGTTACCAGATTTTGTGCGCACCTTGCTTGTTATGTATAATGCGTGGAGGTCGTTCAATTTTGAGGCTTGTAGCCTTGTATGTATTTTCTAGTTTGAGGCCTCTATGGTCTTATGTTGTATAAGTTGAAAGAATATAAAGTTGTAAACTTATACCTTGTGACTAGTAAAGAAATGCATGCTAATGGAATTGATTAGTGGCATAAATACTTGTGTAGTATGCATATCATTTTGGTTTGGAAAGTTGGATAATAAGAAATGTATGTTTTTAAAGAAAGTTGGCTTGTTTTGATTATTTTATGGCTTTCGCAAGTATTATATTGATTTTAGGGTTTTCGGATCGTCCGCGGTACAGAGGAGACGCCGTCCGTGTGTCGGGTCTGGGCTTGGCCTTTTGCGGGGTCGGGTCGGGGCGTGACATCTTTAGGTGGTATCAGAGCATGATAGTCTTGCATGAGCCGGGATATGATTCTTAGTCTGTGGGGTAAAGGTCTAAAATGCTAAAGTGTTTATGTATGATTGCTAAGTGAAAAGAAAATGTTATAACATGACTTTGTGAACTTGGAATGTTTATGTGTTTAAGTGAAATAGTTTGGCAAGTTGAACTTGTCTTATGTGAATTGTGTGATAGAATATTGGATTGTTATTGACTTGAGTGTTATCTAATCTTATGTACTATATTTCTGTCTATAAACTGCTTTTAAATGTTGCCAGCTATTGTGAGTTGCTACTATGCCGCCACGTCGTGGTACTCAAGGTATAGGATCAGATGAAGAGGCAGCAGAACAGGGTCAGCAGCCGTTGCCTGAGCAGTTTATGGCTACCATGACTACTGCAGTAAACCGGATCACACAGGTGCTGCATGAGCAGAGGTAGGACAGGAATAATCCCCAGGGAAATCAAGCTAATCCTGGTGGACAGGGGTACAGAGTTGAGAATAATTAGTTAGAGAAATTTCTGAGGCACGAGCCGGGAAAGTTCTTCGGGGAGCCGGATGATGAGGCGGCCGAGAGATGGATTAATCGTGTCGAGAAAATTTTCACTGCTTTGAGGTACACCGATGAGGCAAGAATAGATTATGCGTCATTCTTATTTGAGGGCGATGCAGAGCAGAGGTGGAATACTGTCAAATTGAGGTGGGATTGTGAGGATGTACCACATTTGTGGGATGATTTTGTAAGTGAGTTCCGGGACGAATATATTCCCGAGATGGCTATGGAAAGGCGGGAAGACGAGTTTGTGGCCCTGAAGCAGGGAAACATGACTGTTGCACAGTACGAGGCTAGGTTTGTTAGCCTGTCGAGGTATATGCCCGAGTTGGTACGGCTGGCTAGGAGGATGATTCATAGGTTTGTCCGTGAGCTGAGAATGGACATACAGTTGCATTTGATTGGGCAGACCTACACTACTTTTCCCGAGGCATTTCAGGCAGCCTCGAAGTTTGAGAAACGGAAGGCTGAGATGTTAGCTGAGAGCAGTTAGCCGAGTAAGAAGCAGTATTTGGGCCAAAGCAGCCAGAGTCAGCCGAGGCAGTATCAGACTTCTACACAGGTTCCTCAGCAACGTCCGTATCAGCCACAGCAGCAAATTCAGGCTAGGCCAGCTGTGACTAGACCCCAGCAGGGAGCTACAGTTCCTACTACTACCAGAGCCCCAGCATCTACGGGAAACACTGCAGTTAGGCAAAATCAGCAGTGTAATTATTGTAATCGGTCAGGGCATATTGAGGCTAACTGCTGGAGGAAGAGTGGTAAATGTACGGGTTGTGGCAGTGATGATCACAGGGTGAGAGATTGCCCTAAGTATAACAATGTTCAGGGCCGTGGTGGAGGCCAAGGTGTTCAGAATAGGGTTGCAGGTGCACATCCAGCACAGAGAGTTCAGGCTAGGGTCTTTGCACTGGATGCAGAGGAGCTACCCGATACTACAGCTATAGTGGAAGGTACCTTTCTTCTCAATACTCAGCCAGTTAAAGTTTTGATTGATCCCGGAGCTACACATTCGTTTATAACTCCTGCATGTGCATGATCTGTGAATGTTTGCATTGATAAATTGCCTCATGAAGTTGAAGTTAGTACTCCTTTGGGTGCAAAATTTGTTACTGAGTCTATTTGCAGATCTTGTGATATATGTATTGAGAACCGTAAATTTCCTGCTGATTTAATTATATTACCATTCCGTGACTTTGAAATCATTTTGGGAATGGACTGGTTGGGTAAGTATTATGCTCAGTTGGATTGTAGAACAAAGGTCGCTTATCTTAAGGTTCCTGACCTACCAGTACTAGAGATTGTTGGGAACTGCAGGGCTGCCCGCATTCCACTTTTATCAGCGATCAAGACTTCTAAGTTGTTGAATAGGGGTTGTGAAGCTTACTTAGCCTATTTGATCAATCAGCCTGCTGATAAGTTGAGTTTGAATGAGGTTCCGATTGTTAGAGACTTCCCTGGTGTATTTCCCGAGGAATTACCAGGTTTACCACCGGATAGGGAGATTGAGTTCGTGATTGATCTTGTGCCAGGCACTGTGCCAATTTCTAGGAGTCCTTATAGAATGGCATCGGCTGAACTTCAAGAGTTAAAAATTCAGCTTCAGAACTTGCTTGAGAAAGGGTTTATACAACCTAGTTCTTCACCGTGGGGTGCGCCTGTGTTGTTTGTGAGAAAGAAAGACGGCACGCTACGGTTATGCATTGATTACAGGGGACTTAATCAAGTCACGATTAAGAACAAATACCCCTTGCCGTTGATTGAAGAATTGTTTGACCAGTTGCAGGGTGCGAGTATTTACTCCAAATTTGACGTGAGGCAGGGTTACTATCAACTTAGGATTCGGAGTGACGATATACCAAAGACGGCATTCAGGACTAGATATGGCCACTATGAATTTGTTGTTTTTCCATTTGGTTTGACGAATGCACCAGCCGCATTCATGGACTTGATGCAGAGGGTTTTTCGACCTTACCTTGATCAGTTTGTCGTGATCTTTATTGACGACATTTTAGTGTATTCGAAGAACGAGGCTGAACATGAGCAACACTTGAGGATTGTGCTTCAGACTTTGCAGGAAAACAAGCTTTTTGCTAAATTCAGCAAGTGTGAGTTCTGGTTGAATCATATATCTTTTCTAGGCCATATCATTTCAGATCGAGGAATTTCAGTGGACCCAGCTAAGATTGAAGTTGTTTCATCTTGGAAGAGACCTGAGATGGTGTCAGAGATTCGGAGTTTTCTTGGATTGGCAGGTTACTACCGAAGATTTGTTAAAGACTTTTCCAAAATTTCTGGACCTTTGAGCC
Source organism: Ehretia macrophylla (assembly GCA_037974665.1). Classification (NCBI taxonomy): domain Eukaryota; kingdom Viridiplantae; phylum Streptophyta; class Magnoliopsida; order Boraginales; family Ehretiaceae; genus Ehretia; species Ehretia macrophylla. Next base: position 56,056,114 of record CM075770.1, read on the forward strand.
AGTTGACTCGGAAGAAAGTTGCTTACAACTGGGATGCCAAGTGTGAATCCAGTTTCCAAGAATTGAAGAAGAGACTAACTACAGATCCTATACTAGCTTTACCTGAGGGAACAAAGAACTTTGTTGTCTACAGTGATGCATCTAAAGAAGGTTTGGGCTGTGTTTTAATGCAGAATGGTAAGGTGATTGCCTATGCTTCTAGGAAATTGAAACCTTCTGAAGTCAATTACCCTACACATGATCTTGAGTTAGCTGCAGTTGTGTTTGCATTGAAGAAGTGGTGTCATTACTTGTGGGGTTGCAGATTTGAAATTTTTACTGACCATAAGAGTCTCAAGTATTTGTTTTCACAGAAGGATTTGAATATGAGGCAGCGGAGATGGCTAGAGCTATTCGGTGGTTATAACTGTTCTATTAACTACGTGCCAGGTAAGGCAAATGTTGTTGCTGATGCTTTGAGCCGAAAGGCTACTGTTGCAAGCTTGATTATCAAGGACTGGGAGACTTTGGAAGAAATTTGTTCATGGAAGCCAAAAGCTACTGAGGTAGGGATTCGATTTGCTAGTTTACAGATTCAGTTAGGGTTGCTAGCACAGATCAGAGAGGCTCAGAAGACTGATCCTCACATCTTGAAGATCCAAGAAAAATCAAAAGGGGGAGAGTCGGAGTTTAAATTACATGCAGATGGCATTTTCAGATTCAGGGATAGAGTATGTGTTCCTGATGATCCGACTTTGAAGAATGAGATCCTGTCCGAGGCACATAATTCAAGGTATACGATTCACCCGGGCAGTACAAAAATGTATAGAGATTTGAAGCAACACTTCTGGTGGAACAATATGAAGAGGGAGATTGCTGGGTATGTATCCAGATGTTTGACTTGTCAGAGGGTTAAAGTTGAGCATCAGAGGCCAACCGGACTTCTACAGCCGTTGTCGATTCCGCAATGGAAGTGGGTACATATAACAATGGACCTTGTGACCGATCTTCCTAGATCTCCGAGAGGATGTGATTCTGTTTGGGTTGTTGTGGACCGCTTGACTAAAGTTACACATTTTATTCCCGTGAACAAACATGATACCCTTGATAAGTTAGCTGAACTTTATGTTGCTAATATTGTGAGATTGCATGGTGTGCCACAGAGTATAGTGTCAGATAGGGATCCCAGATTCATATCTCGTTTTTGGCAGAAGTTGCAAGAGGCCATGGGAACTAAGTTGAGCTTCAGTACTGCATATCATCCGCAAACTGATGGCCAGTCTGAGAGAACCATCAGGATCTTGGAGGACATGCTTCGAGCATGTGTGCTAGACTTTGGGAAGAATTGGGAGAAGTTTTTGCCTTTAGCGGAGTTCGCCTACAACAATAGTTATCAATCTACTATAGGTATGGCTCCTTACGAGGCGTTGTATGGTCGGAAGTGCAGATCCCCGTTATATTGGGAAGAGGTTGGAGAGATGAGAAAAGTTGATCCGACTGTGTTACCTGAGATTATTAAGATGGTAGATAATGTTCACCTTATTCGCCAGCGTATGCTTATAGCTCAGAGTCGTCAGAAGAGTTATGCGGATAAGCACCGTCGGGATCTTGAGTTTAATTTGGGAGATTGGGTGTTTCTTAAGATTTCTCCACGGAAGGGATTGATTCGGCACGGTAAGAGCGGGAAGCTTAGTCCCAGGTATGTGGGTCCGTATGAGATCACCGAAAAGGTAGGTCCTTTGGCTTATCGATTAGCTTTGCCTCCGAGCTTGTCAAGACTGCACGATGTGTTCCATGTGTCTATGTTGAAGAAATACCATCCAGACCCTTCACATGTACTTGAACCAGAGCCTTTGCAGATTGAAGAAAAGTTGTCTTATGAAGAGAAACCGATTAGAATTATGGATCGGAAGATTCAGGAGCTTTGCAGAAAGAGTATTCCGTTAGTAAAGGTTTTGTGGAATCATCATGGGTTTGAGGAAGCAACTTGGGAAAGAGAGGACTAGGTTCGGGATCAGTATCCGGAGTTGTTTGTTGACCAGGTAGGAATTGCGTGGGCGCAATTATTTTAAAGGGGAGAGGGTGTAATACCCGAGCCCGAAATGTGAATTTTCTTGTTTATTATTTTGAAATTTTTATTTCCTAAAATTCTTTGTGAATTAATTGTTACTTTCTCGCTGTCGCAACGTGCATTGCATTTAAGGAGCGATAGCTAGAGAACGTTTTCTAGTCCTCAGCAAATAGTGAAACTAGTATTTAGATGACTTAAATTTTATATTTTAATTGTTGCTAGCTGAAAATTTATTTGGTGTTACTTGCTAAGAGATGATCCTATGGTTAAATGTGTAGAATTGTGTGGTTAGTAGGATGTCTAATAAATGCTAAGTATGCTTGAGATGGTTTAAGTGTGTCTTGTGGTCCTTAGCAAATAAAATCGACACCTGAACACGGCCTTGCAAACCCTAATGGCACCGTAGACTCCCAAGTCATAAACCACTTTTGTGTATCTTGTAATTGATGTTAAGGAATATTTATAGGCTGCCCGGAATTGTCCTTGTAGCTCTAAGCATGATTACGATGATTGCATGTTGATAAGTGAACTATTCTTGCACCCGGTCTTGTATAGGTGTCGTTGCATGCTTGTATGATCTCAACACTTGATATGTGAACCGAAAATGAGTTATGTAACTTGATACATATGTGTTACTTGGATGCCCGTTTAATGTTCATATGCCTCTAAATGTTCTACAAAGTGAAATTATATGCCAAAGCATGCCTCGTATGTTTACTTGTCAATATGTGATCTTATAATTGCTCGGAGGCAACCTACTTTGTTGACCTCCTAATGTTAATTGTTAAAAGATATTCAATGGCTTATTTGAACATGATTACTTGGCTGCCCGTGAAAGTTTAATTGCTTTCAAATGGATATATGAAATGATTATATGTTCTTACAATGCCTTATATGCCAATATGTCAAAATGTGATCATATACTTGCTCGGAGGCAACCTACTTTGTTGACCTCCTAATGTGAAATGTTAAATGGCATAAATGTGCATTGCATATAAGGTTGCAACCTTTCATTTTGGCATGGTAGCGTTTCACGCACGCTGGGTGACATCGGGCTTGCCGGTGCTACAGTGACTACCATGGTTCAATTCCCTCTCTCGCTTGGCATTCCACCCTCAGAGAGTTGGGTCGTAGGATTTCGGGGTACATCCAGAGTACACCCATTTGGAGTGATAAGTGAATGATTGAAGCCGGCCGCAACAATTGTTATCGAAATGAACTTGAAAGCAAAAGCGCAATGTATCCCTTGAACGGCAGGAACTAAGTGCTATACGAGGCAAAGTACTACACCTGAAAGTGGTGGGAGCTACCTCTTGGGCCCGTAGGAGCCACCTCTAGAGTCCTGTACGTATCAAAACGTATCCTTTTTACTACGTGTTTAAGTACTCTCGCTTGGTTCCTAGAGGACCTCGCGGAAGAAAGACGGGTAAATGTGTTCGATTATAGTTTTGTTATATTATGAACTTGCTTATTTCATATGACATGTTTTCAAAAGCATTTTTTCATAAGATTAACCGGAAAAGAGTTTTTAAAAAACATTATCTCTCGTTCCCCCTCACTGAGTTCATAAGGACTCACCCTCTTTTATCATCACAGGTGAAGAAGATTTGAAACAGGTACCTGAGGAGAATGCTCCTATTGATGATTCCTTGGAGTGATTACGTGCTCTATGTGCCTTGCTTGTCAGTGGTTGTTCTGTGAATATTGTATTTGCTTTGAAGATTACTTATTTTGTTGATGTAAATGTCCCCGTTGTAATTTGGGTCTAATTTTTTATTGTACTATCTATAACCGGACGAACTCTTTATTTGGTTATTGTTTTTGTTTCCTTGATTAGTAGTTATCATAGGTGTTTAAACCACTAGGTGAATAATCAACTAAGTTAACTCTATCCAATTCTACTTAGGTACTCATTTGTAAGCTAAAGGATAATAGTTACGAGCATGATAGGGGTAAATTGACAAATAAACGGGACATAGTCATCACACTAAGCTTATTAACCAAATGGGACCTTCAAGATAAATTAGTAGGCATATCGGTTGATAACAAAATAAGAATGATAGTTGGCATCAAATTAAAGATTTGGAATTTTTGTGGTATTTAGAAATTAGGTCAAACCAAAGATCCTAAATACAATCGTTATGCTGCCGTTTTTTTTGAAAAACTTTTGGAGTTCTAGGCTAACGGATAAGCTTTAACCTTCGTCAATCGGTTATAGTTGTTAAATAATGTGAATTATTAGATCACACCCTAGTCTAACCTCCTTAGGTTGGGTTGGGGCGTGACAATAACCGAGCAGGCTTGCTGCCCCCTATCGTAGAGCTCCAAGAGAGCATTCCAATAGTATGTTGTGCGCCGCATAACTCTTTACGGATCAAAAGTTATGGGCAACGGAGCGACGGAGACTTGGTCACAAGCCCCACGTACTCGGTTTGCAGGCCCAGCCTCTACGTGAAGCAAAGTTGTCTTGCCCAAGATGCCGTGGGACTCGAGAATATAAATGTGATTGATAAAGCATCTTGGCAAGGCTAAACATGGCAAAAAAAGAGGAAAAAAGGGTGCAACAAGAGGACTTCCCAAGGGGTCACCCATCCATTTGTGCATCTTCATCTATTAACTTGCTAAGGTGAAGGTGTGGGTTAAACTCTTTTAAAAGCTTTCAAAAATCACATGCATGCCTTCATATGACTATATTTACCTCTGTAGTTGTTGTATATGTGTGTACATGAGCTTATATGACCATGCATGGCTAGATTTTGGGCTAGAACTTGAAGATAGGTAATAATCGTGTAGCTGGCAGATTTCTGACTCGGTAGAGAAAAGTGTATTTGGCCTAGTAAATGATGTTGAAAATGAGTGAAAATTGGTAGGTGACTAATTGTGCCAGTTGTGAGAAGTTTTCATAGAAATAGGCCAAGGCCAATTTTGATTCTAAGGCCTCCAAAATGGCAAAACATCGAAAGGTATCTAAATCTGGAAAAATTGGAAATTTGAAGTAGAATCTGGCAGCCTTCTGACCTTGTAGAAGGAAACTGTTTTAGCCTAGTAAATGATGTCCCAAATGCATGAAAATTGGTAGTTTGCTAGATTTTGCAGTTCTGGACATTTTTCTTAGAAATAGACCAAAGCCAATACTGATTCTATGACCCTAAAAAATAGCAAAAATATTAATGTGTCTAAAACTGGACAGTTTTGAGTAGTCTCATGGTTTTGACCGTAACTCCTAAATCCGAACTCCAAATGATGCAAGGTTTGTTCCTAAATTTAAATCACTCATTAAGATTTAATTTGAAATTTTGGTCACTGAAATTGGAGATTGTTTACTTGTCTAATCGAATGTGGGAAAACAGACCATTGCAGTGAGGTTTTGTTTAGTGATATGCTTTGAAACATGTTGTAACTTCTCTTGTGGTATTGAATGCTTGGAATTGTGGCACTTAGAAGTTGTGTGGGCTGTTGTGGTTGATTGAGGTTGCTTAACTTGGTTGATGCATGGCTTGGGTTTATTAATTGATGAATGGTTGCTTAATTGAAATGGAATTGAGGCCCTATCGCTTATGACTACTTGCTAAGAGATGATCCTATGGTTAAATGTGTAGCATTGTGTGGTTAGTAGGCTGTCTAATAAATGCAAAGTATGCTTGAGATGGTTTAAGTGTGTCTTGTGGTCCTTAGCAAATAAAATCGACACCCGAGCACGGCTTTGCAAGCCCTAATGGCCCCGTAGACTCCCAAGTCATAAACCACTTTTGTGTATCTTGTAATTGATGTTAAGGAATATTTATAGGCTGCCCGGAATTGTCCTTGTAGCTCAAAGCATGATTTCCGATGATTGCATCTTGATAAGTGAACTATTCTTGAACCCGGTCTTGTATTAGTATCGTTGCATGCTTGTATCATCTCAACACTTGATATGTGAACCCAAAATGAGTTATGTGACTTGATACATATGTGTTACTTGGCTGCCCGTTTAATGTTCATATACCTCTAAATGTTCTACAAAGTGAAATTATATGTCAAAGCATGCCTCGTATGTTTACTTGTCAATATGTGATCTTATAATTGCTCGGAGGCAACCTACTTTGTTGACCTCCTAATGTGAATTGTTAAGAGATATTCAATGGCTTATTTGAACATGATTACTTGGCTGCCCGTGAAAGTTTAATTGCTTTCAAATGGATATATGAAATGATTATATGTTCTTACAATGCCTTATATGCCAATATGTCAAAATGTGATCATATACTTGCTCGGAGGCAACCTACTTTGTTGACCTCCGAATGTGAAATGTTAAATGGCATAAATGTGCATTGCATACAAGGTTGCAACCTTTAATTTTGGCATGGTAGCGTTTCACGCACGCCGGGTGATATCGGGCTTGCCGGTGCTACCGTGACTACCGTGGTCCAATTCCCTCTCTCGCTTGGCATTCCACCCTCAGAGAGTTGGGTCATAGGATTTCGGGGTACATCCAGAGTACACCCATTTGGAGTGATAAGTGAATGATTGAAGCCGGCCGCAACAATTGTTATCGAAATGAACTTGAAAGCAAAAGCGCAATGTATCCCTTGAACGGCAGGAACTAAGTGTTATACGAGGCAAAGTACTACACCTGAAAGTGGTGGGAGCTACCTCTTGAGCCCGTAGGAGCCACCTCTAGAGTCCTGTACGTATCAAAAAGTATCCTTTTTACTACGTGTTTAAGTACTCTCGCTTGGTTCCTAGAGGACCTCGGGGAAGAAACACGGGTAATTGTGTTCGTTTATATTTTTGTTATATTATGAACTTGCTTATTTCATATGACATGTTTTCAAAAGTATTTTTTCATAAGATTAACCGGAAGAGAGTTTTTAAAAAAACATTATCTCTCATTCCCCCTCATTGAGTTCATAAGGACTCACTCTCTTTTATCATCAAAGGTGAAGAAGATTTGAAATAGGTACCTGAGGAGAATGCGCCTGTTGATGATTCCTTGGAGTGATTACGTGCTCTATGTGCCTTGCTTGTCAGTGGTTGTTCTGTGAATATTATATTTGCTTTGAAGACTACTTATTTTGTTGATGTAAATGACCCCGTTGTAATTTAGGTCTAATTTTTTATTGTACTATCTATAACTGGACGAACTCTTTATTTGGTTATTGTTTTTGTTGCCTTGATTAGTAGTTATCATAGGTGTTTAAACCAATAGGTGAATAATCAACTAAGTGAACTCTATCCAATTCCACTTAGGTACTCATTCGTAAGCTAAAGGATAATAGTTACGTGCATGATAGGGGTAAATTGACAAATAAACGGGACATAGTCATCACACTAAGCTTATTAACCAAATGGGACCTTCAAGATAAATTAGTAGGCATATCGGTTGATAACAAAATAGGAATAATAGTTGGCGTCAAATTAAAGATTTGGAATTTTTGAGGTATTTAGAAATTAGGTCAAACCAAAGATCCTAAATACAATTGTTATGCTGCCATTTTTTTTTGAAAAACTTTCGGAGTTCTAGGCTAACGGATAAGCTTTAACCTTCGTCAATCGGTTATAGTTGTAAAATAATGTGAATCATTAGATCACACCCTAGTCTAACCTCCTTAGGTTGGGTTGGGGCGTGACAATAGCCGAGCAGGCTTGCTGCCCCCTATCGTAGAGCTCCAAGAGAGCGTTCCAACAGTATGCTGTGCGCCGCATAACTCCTTACGGATCAAAAGTTATGGGCAACGGAGTGACGGAGACTTGGTCACAAGCCCCACGTCCTCGGTTTGCAGGCCTAGCCTCTACGTGAAGCAAAGTTGTCTTGCCCAAGATGCCGTGGGACTCAAGAATATAAATGTGATGGATAAAGCATCTTGGCAAGGCTAAACGTGGCAAAAAAAAGAGGAAAAAGGGGTGCAACACGAGGACTTCCCAAGGGGTCACCCATCTATTTGTGCATCTTCAAGAACATTTGTGCATCTTCATCTATTAACTTGCTAAGGTGAAGGTGAGGGTTAAACTCCTTTAAAAGCTTTCAAAAATCACATGCATGCCTTCATATGACTATATTTACCTCTGCAGTTGTTGTATATGTGTGTACATGAGCTTATATGACCATGCATGGCTAGATTTTTGGCTAGAACTTGAAGATAGGTAATAATCGTGTAGCTGGCAGATTTCTGACTTGGTAGAGCGAAGTGTATTTGGCCTAGTAAATGATGTTGAAAATACGTGAAAATTGGTAGGTGACTAGTTGTGCCAGTTCTGAGAATTTTTCATAGAAATAGGCCAAGGCCAAATTTGATTCTAAGGCCTCCAAAATGGCAAAACATCGAAAGGTATCTAAATCTGGAAAAATTGGAAATTTGAAGTAGAATCTGGCAGCCTTCTGACCTTGTAGAAGGAAACTGTTTTAGCCTAGTAAATGATGTCCCAAATGCATGAAAATTGGTAGGTTGCTAGATTTTGCATTTCTGGACATTTTTGTCAGAAATAGACCAAAGCCAATACTAATTCTATGACCCTAAAAAATAGCAAAAATATTAATGTGTCTAAAACTGGACAGTTTTGAGTAGTCTCATGGTTTTGACATTAACTCCTAAATCCAAACTCCAAATGATGCAAGGTTTGTTCCTAAATTTAAATCACTCATTAAGATTTAATTTGAAATTTTGGTCACTGAAATTGGAGATTGTTTACTTGTCTAATCGAATGTGGGAAAACAGACCATTGCAATGAGGTTTTGTTTAGTGATATGCTTTGAAACATGTTGTAATTTCTCTTGTGGTATTGAATGCTTGGAATTGTGGCACTTAGAAGTTGTGTGGGCTGTTGTGGTTGATTGAGGTTGCTTAACTTGGTTGATGCATGCCTTGGGTTTATTAATTGATGAATGGTTGCTTAATCACAATGGAATTGAGGCCCTATTGCTCATGACTACTTGCTAAGAGATGATCCTATGGTTAAATGTGTAGCATTGTGTGGTTAGTAGGCTGTCCAATAAATGCTAAGTATGCTTGCGATGGTTTAAGTGTGTCTTGTGGTCCTTAGCAAATAAAATCGACACCCGAGCACGGCCTTGCAAACCCTAATGGCCCCATAGACTCCCAAGTCATAAACCACTTTTGTGTATCTTGTAATTGATGTTAAGGAATATTTATAGGCTGCCCGGAATTGTCCTTGTAGCTCTAAGCATGATTTCCGATGATTGCATGTTGATAAATGAACTATTCATGCACCTGGTCTTGTATAAGTGTCGTTGCATGCTTGTATGATCTCAACACTTGATATGTGAACCCAAAATGAGTTATGTGACTTGATTCATATGTGTTACTTGGCTGCCCATTTAATGTTAATATGCCTCTAAATGTTCTACAAAGTGAAATTACATTTCAAAGCATGCCTCGTATGTTCACTTGTCAATATGTGATCTTATAATTGCTCGGAGGCAACCTACTTTGTTGACCTCCTAATGTGAATTGTTAAAAATTATTCGATGGCTTACTTGGACATGATTACTTGGCTGCCCGTGAAAGTTTAATTGCTTTCAAATGGATATATGAAATAATTATATGTTCTTACAATGCCTTATATGCAAATATGTTAAAATGTGATAATATACTTGCTTGGAGGCAACCTACTTTGTTGACCTCCTAATGTGAAATGTTAAATGGCATAAATGTTCATTGCATACAAGGTTGCAACCTTTCATTTTGGCATGGTAGTGTTTCACGTACGCCGGGCGGCATCGGGCTTGCCGGTGCTACCGTGACTACCATGGTCCAATTCCCTCTCTCGCTTGGCATTCCACCATCGGAGAGTTGGGTCGTAGGATTTCGGGGTACATCCAGAGTACACCCATTTGGAATGATAAGTGAATGTTTGAAGCCGGCCGCAACAATTGTTATCGAAATGAACTTGAAAGCAAAAGCGCAATGTATCCCTTGAACGGCAGGAACTAAGTGTTATACGAGGCAAAGTACTACACTTGAAAGTGGTGGGAGCAACTCTTGAGCCCGTAGGAGCCACCTCTAGAGTCCTGTACGTATCAAAACATATCATTTTTACTACGTGTTTAAGTACTCTCGCTTGGTTCCTAGAGGACCTCAGGGAAGAAAGACGGGTAAATGTGTTCGTTTATATTTATGTTATGTTACGAACTTGCTTATTTCATATGACATGTTTTCAAAAGGATTTTTCATAAGATTAACCGGAAAAGGGTTTTTAAAAAACATTATCTCTCATTCCCCTTCGCTGAGTTCATAATGGCTTACCCTCTTTTATCATCACAATTGAAGAAGATTTGAAATAGGTACCTGAGGAGAATGTGCCTTTTGATGATTCCTTGGAGTGATTACATGCTCTATGTTCCTTGCTTGTCAGTGGTTGTTCTGTGAATGTTGTATTTGCTTTGAAGACTACTTATTTTGTTGATGTAAATGACCCCGTTGTAATTTGGGTCTAATTTTGGATTGTACTATCTATAACCGGACGAACTCTTTATTTGGTTATTGTTTTTATTCTCTTGATTAGTAGTTATCATAGGTGTTTCAACCACTAGGTGAATAATCAACTAAGTTAACTCTATTCAATATCACTTAGGTACTCATTCGTAATCTAAAGGATAATAGTTACGTGCATGATAGGGGTAAATTGAGAAATAAACGAGTCATAGTCATCACACTAGGCTTATTAACCAAATGGGACCTTCAAAATAAATTAGTAGGCATATCTGTTGATAACAAAATAGGAATGATAGTTGGCATCAAATTAAAGATTTGGAATTTTTGAGGTATTTAGAAATTAGGTCAAACCAAAGATCTTAAATACAGCCGTTATGCTACCGTTTTTTTTTTGAAAAACTTTTGGAGTTCTAGGCTAACGGATAAGCTTTAATCTTCGTCTATCGGTTATAGTCATAAAATAATGTGAATGATTAGATCACACCCTAGTATAGCCTCCTTAGGTTGGGTTGGGGCATGACAAGTTAGAATGGTATCAGAGCTTTGTTTACTAACTAGGCATTAGTCGGGTTCAACTCTCGGACCATGGGTAGAAGCCCTAAGATAATTATGATGTCTTGTTTATATGTGTTAATGTGTACTAATGTGCTTTAATTGTTTGAGCATTGAATATTATTTGCCTTTGTGGACCATATGTATTAGGTGTCATTCACACCAACACGTTAATGCCCTCAATAATGCATGCATGCTTTTATACTCCTTCCTTGATACATGTGCATGTCATATGACCATGACTGACTGTTTATATACATAGATAGTTAGGATTAGGACTTCTAGGGAATTGAATTTATGTAGGAAGAACAAAAAGGCTCGGTTAGAGGTTTCTCGCATCTTCACAAGTACTTGATGGATCGTATGTATTATTGGATATGCATATATAAAATGCGTAGCACATGTATAAATGTTGAGGTAATGTTATCTCCTTATCTTTGGAATACCCATACCTATGATTAAGTTATCAATTTTATAGATATGAAGTTCTTGATTCTGTTAAACCGTTCTTCTAATTGCAGTTCAAGCATAAAGGTTAATGACATACAACTTTCCATAAGATATAAGAGTATACTATTGGACAAGTGGAGTAGAATATGTATATTCATATGCTTATAATGGATGTTTGACTTAGGGGTTGCTTTTGAATCAAATTCTTATATCTTAAATTGGTGTAATAGACTATTTATACGATTGAATCTTTACTTGATTGGAATGAAGCATTGATGAATCTGATATGGTGTATACTAGCGAGTTTCAAGTTCACTAAATGGTAAGACCGCGACCTAGAAATTAAGAGGTGAATTCGTGAAAGTTGACAATAGTTTACTTTTAGGGGTTAGATTATTAAGACATGGATAGTGTATTTGAGTGACTCAACAATGGATAACCTTAAGACATGTAGGCAACTCTGGAGACCGAATTTAACAAGGTTGATGATTCTTTAGTATAACAAGATATAAGGATGCTGGAATCGAGGAATTCACGTAGCTAGAACTCGAGTTCGGAAGACTACACCTAACTGTTAGGTCAAATAGAAGTGTAAGGTATTGAATTATGCATTAGATGACTAACGTTGCTAAAGGTCCTAAGTTGGATATTGGTGATATTAAGAAACACGGTATTAGTTTGGTACCCCTCGGATTTAGTTGTAATTATGCAAAATAAGTCATTTTACACACTCGTTATTTGGATACCCTAGTGGATGTTAGGAAGCATATATCCCTAAGTAATACCGATGGACCTGGTATATAAACCATGTAAATGATATTAAGCATCTGGTTGCAAAGTGGAGTCGTTAGGGTATGATTTTTAATCCTAAATAGCTAATAGTGAGTATGCATGATGATTCATGGTGAACCCTAGGAACTAAGGTCGATGAGTCTTGATGCTCTTAGCTAGTTGAACATGTAAATGAGAAGAGTAAGATTTCATATAGTTAAGATAGAGATGAATTAGAGTCATAATGACCCAAGAGACTATTGTTAGCCCACCGTATCTATGTGCATCGTTTCACGTCTAGAAACTAGCTGTTGGTAGACTTCGAATTGCGGTCGTTGAATAGAGGGGTAGATCTTGTAGTGATAGTTAAATGAGTGGTTGATTACTTTTGAAGTTCTATTAGGTTATGTTGAAGGATGCCTCGTGGTCATAATTCTTATGTTGATACAACCTTGGAGTTATCTCGTGTAAGTATCTTATGAGCTCGATCATTTCGATACCCATTTATAGTCCTAAGATTATTGTTGTACGGCCGGTAACCTAGTAGAGCATTGATATCACTTACATGGCTATGAATTCAACTTAGTAACAGTAATGTTGGAAATATATTGGCGGGCATTGAGTGTTCGAATGAATGACTAGGTCGCTAAGTATGTAGGACCATTGTCCTCTTAAGTATGACATAACCTTGGATTGAGGTAAGTGAAATTTATTTGAGATTGAAACTATCCGCCTTAGGAGTTTCCGTTAAGATTAAAAGAAATTCTGAAGCCTCGTGACTTAAAGATAGAGATTTGAATAAGGAAATAAATTGTGGATCACAAGCTGATGAAACTTACTTGAAGAGTTGAACTAGTGCCACATGATTAGTTTACCCATGCAATTTCGATGGCAATTTGTTGGTGGTACTTAATAAACCTTAGAATTCGAGTTTAATGAATCTCAACAGTCTTTCTCCTTGATTACGAGCGTAAAGGTTAACGAAATTGAGAAAAAATGTTAGTGAATAGGAGCCTGTAACCGGGAGACAAGTCATTAGAAGATTTGCTAATCTAATGTACCCACGAGATAAGAAGGGCTATGATACCATCGATAGATGACAATTTGAGATGGATTAGTTTGTTTGGTGAGTTCTTCCTAAAAATAGTGTCGTATAGTGGAAATGACCCATAACATGTGTATGTCCTACGTGCTAACAACTTTGAAGCTAGTAGATAGGAAATGTAAATCGGATATAGACCTATCATCTTGAAATTAGCGTGTGTCACCATAAGATTGTGGTATTATTGTGATATTCCTTTTTAAGGTATGAATGCAAGATTGACACGACATAAGTCATGATTTTGGAGTTATAGTTATATTGTTAGAATACCAATGCAGGTTTGATTACTATGTTTGGAGGTTCTAACCTTAATTAACAACTCGACCTTAAGATCAAATTGAGAGAATAGAGTCGTTCAAAAGAACGAACTATAAATGTAGGGGTTACACCGAATTAACGATTGGATAAAGTTTGGCAGTTTTGGAAAAGGGGATCATGGAGCGAGCAATGGCCCGGAGTAGAAATATCAATGGCCAGAACCCATCTAACTGACCCCAACAAGTAAGAATGAATTTCGGGACAAAATTCTTTTAAGGAGGGGAGGATGTGAGGCCCGACCCCGAATAACGTGTCCTACCTCGATTTGCGTGCCTTAGACCCACAATTATATGACTGACCTTAGATCACATGCCATATCTTGGTTTTTGTGCGTGCCTCATCATTCGTGCCTTGACCTAGAATTTTGTGCCTTAATCCTCGACTTACATGCCCTGACTTCGATTTACGTGCGATACTTCAATTTGTGTGCACTGACCTTGAACGGCGTGCCCTAACCTAGGTTTAAGAGTTGTACCTCGATTTACGTGCATTGCATTGAATTACATGCCTTGTATTGGTTTACGTGCATTCACCTAGGGTTGCGTGCATATGTATTGGAATCAGTGCATTTACCTCGAAGTACGTGCCTTACCTCGTAGTTCGTGTCCACCTCGTGATTTGTGCCCCGTATTGATTTTTGTGCGTGTCTCGTAGTGCGTGCCTTACCTCGTAGTGAGTGTCCTAGACCTAGGAAAGCATGCCCGCACGCTAATCAAGAAAGCATCCTACACGAAACACTAGATGATAGAATAATCCTACAAACTCCACTAACTAATATTCTAATCCTAAGTCCATGCACTAGAAGACAAAATTTCACTAAGCACTAAACATTCTTCATTTTTATTCCTTATTCTTTTGCAAATTCCAAGCACCTAAAATACCACATCAACCTACAATAAAATAAGGCTTAACACATGACAAAAATTCAGATTGTATAGCTCATTTAGCCGACACATCTTGCAATTTGACAAGCATTGCATAATTTCAAACTAAGCCTAGAAAAGCTATGACACCAACACATAAAACAATGCATAAAAAACTCCTAAAAACCCTACCCAAGCATGCCATTCTTGGCCTACACACCATTCCCATCCCTCACAATTCAAATTGCTCCAAAAGATGACACAATTTCAGATTTTTGCAAGCATAGGGCCGACTACATTCACAAACATTTCATCTCTTTCTCTCAAGCTCTCATTCATTCATTTTCTCTCTCTCTCTCTCTTGGCCAAGGCTGCATCCTTAAGCTCCATAGCTCAAGCTCATCTTCTAAGGCTCTCCTAGGCACTCAAGAACTCTAAGAAACTCGACCATAGCAGCCCAAGCAAGCAAGAAGCAATAAAAACGCAAGCAAGCTCATAAAACTCACCATTCTTGGCCTTAGGTATGTTTTGCTAGTTTTCTTCCATTTCTTTTTGTTTCACCCACATGCACACTTTCCTCACATGCTAACTCAGTTAGGAATTAAAGGAAAACAAGCCATCTCTTGGCCAAAGAAAGGAAGAAGCTCCATTTGTGCATCTTCAAGAACATTTGTGCATCTTCATCTATTAACTTGCTAAGGTGAAGGTGAGGTTTAAACTCTTTTAAAAGCTTTCAAAAATCACATGCATGCCATCATATGACTATATTTACCTCTGTAGTTGTTGTATATGTGTGTACACGAGCTTATATGACCATGCATGGCTATATTTTTGGCTAGAACTTGAAGATAGGTAATAATCGTGTAGCTGGCAGATTTCTGACTCAGTAGAGAAAAGTGTATTTGGCCTAGTAAATGATGTTGAAAATGTGTAAAAATTGGTAGGTGACTCGTTGTGCCAGTTCTGAGAATTTTTCGTAGAAATAGGCCAAGGCCAATTTTGATTCTAAGGCCTCCAAAATGGCAAAACATCAAAAGGTATCTAAATCTGGAAAAATTGGAAATTCGAAGTAGAATGTGGCAGCCTTCTGACCTTGTAGAAGGAAACTGTTTTAGTCTAGTAAATGATGTCCCAAATGCATGAAAATTGGTAGGTTGCTAGATTTTGCAGTTTTGGACATTTTTGTCAGAAATAAACCAAAGCCAATTCTGATTCTAAGACCCTCCAAAATAGCAAAATATTAATGTGTCTAAAACTGGACAGTTTTGAGTAGTCTCACGGTTTTGACCATAACTCCTAAATCCGAACTCCAAATGATGCAAGGTTTGTTACTAAATTTAAATCACTCATTAAGATTTAATTTGAAATTTTGTTCTCTGAAATTAGAGATTGTTTGCTTGTCTAATCGAATGTGGGAAAACAGACCATTGCAGTGAGGTTTTGTTTAGTGATATGCTTTGAAACATGTTGTAACTTCTCTTGTGTTTTTGAATGCTTGGAATTGTGGCACTTAGAAGTTGTGTGGGCTGTTGTGGTTGATTGAGGTTGCTTAACTTGGTTGATGCATGCCTTGGGTTTATTAATTGATGAATGGTTGCTTAATCACAATGGAATTGAGGCCCTATCGCTTATGACTACTTGCTAAGAGATGATCCTATGGTAAAATGTGTAGAATTGTGTGGTTAGTAGGCTGTACAATAAATGATAAGTATGCTTGAGATGGTTTAAGTGTGTCTTGTGGTCCTTAGCAAATAAAATCGACACCCGAGCACGGCCTTGCAAACCCTAATGGCCCCATAGACTCCCAAGTCATAAACAACTTTTGTGTATCTTGTAATTGATGTTAAGGAATATTTATAGGCTGCCCGGAATTGTCCTTGTAGCTCTAAGCATGATTTCCGAGGATTGCATGTTGATAAGTGAACTATTCTTGCACCCGGTCTTGTATAAGTGTCGTTGCATGCTTGTATGATCTCAACACTTGATATGTGAACCCATAATGAGTTATGTGACTTGATTCATATGTGTTACTTGGCTGCCCGTTTAATGTTCATATGCCTCTAAATGTTCTACAAAGTCAAATTACATGTCAAAGCATGCCTCGTACGTTTACTTGTCAATATGTGATCTTATAATTGCTCGGAGGCAACCTATTTTGTTGACCTCCTAATGTTAATTGTTAAAAGATATTCAATGGCTTATTTGAACATGATTACTTGGCTGCCCGTGAAAGTTTAATTGCTTTCAAATGGATATATGAAATGATTATATGTTCTTACAATGCCTTCAATATGTCAAAATGTGATCATATACTTGCTCGGAGGCAACCTACTTTGTTGACCTCGTAATGTGAAATTTTAAATGGTATAAATGTGCATTGCATACAAGGTTGCAACCTTTCATTTTGGCATGGTAGCTTTTCACACACGCCGGGCGACATCGGGCTTGCCGGTGTTACCGTGACTACCATGGTCTAATTCCCTCTCTCGCTTGGCATTCCACCCTCGGAGAGTTGGGTCGTAGGATTTCGGTGTACATCCGAAGTACACCCATTTGGAGTGATAAGTGAATGATTGAAGCCGGCCACGATAATTGTTATCGAAATGAACTTGAAAGCAAAAGCGCAATGTATCCCTTGAACGGCAGGAACTAAGTGCTATACGAGGTAAAGTATTACACCTGAAAGTGGTGGGAGCTACCTCTTGAGCCCGTAGGAGCCACCTCTAGAGTCCTGTACGTATCAAAACATATCCTTTTTACTACATGTTTAAGTACTCTCACTTGGTTCCTAGAGGACCTCGGGGAAGAAAGACGGGTAAATGTGTTCGTGTATATTTTTGTTATATTATGAACTTGCTTATTTCATATGACATGTTTTCAAAAGGATTTTTTCATAAGATTAACCGGAAAAGAGTTTTTAAAAAACATTATCTCTCGTTTCCCCTCGTTGAGTTCATAAGGACTCACCATCTTTTATCATCATAGGTGTAGAAGATTTGAAACAGGTACCTGAGGAGAATGCGCATGTTGATCATTCCTTGGAGTGATTACGTGCTCTGTGTGCCTTGCTTTTCAGTGGCTGTTCTGTGAATATTGTATTTTCTTTGAAGACTACTTATTTTGTTGATGTAAATGACCCCGTTGTAATTTGGGTCTAATTTTGGATTGTACTATCTATAACCGGACGAACTCTTTATTTGGTTATTGTTTTTGTTGCCTTGATTAGTAGTTATCATAGGTGTTTAAACCACTAGGTGAATAATCAACTAAGTTAACTCTATCCAATTCCACTTAGGTACTCATTCGTAAGCTAAAGGATAATAGTTACGTGCATGATAGGGGTAAATTGACAAATAAACGGGACATAGTCATCACACTAGGCTTATTAACCAAATGGGACCTTCAAGATAAATTAGTAGGCATATCGGTTGATAACAAAATAGGAATGATAGTTGGCATCAAAATTAAAGATTTGGAATTTTTGAGGTATTTAGAAATTAGGTCAAACCAAAGATCCTAAATACAACCGTTATGCTGCCATTTTTTTTGAAAAGCTTTTGGAGTTCTAGGCTAACGGATAAGCTTTAACCTTTGTCAATCGATTATAGTTGTAAAATAATGTGAATCATTTGATCACACCCTAGTCTAACCTCCTTAGGTTGGGTTGGGGAGTGACAACAACTGAGTAGGCTTGCTGCCCCCTATCGTAGAGACTTGGTCACAGGCCCCACGTCCTCGGTTTGCAAGCCCAGCCTCTACGTGAAGTGAAGTTGTCTTGCCGAAGATGCCGTGGGACTCGAGAATATAAATGTGATGGATAAAGCATCTTGGCAAGGCTAAACGTGGTGAAAAAAGAGAAAAAAAGGGGTGCAACACGAGGACTTCCCAAGGGGTCACCCATCCTATTACTACTCTCGCCCAAGCATGCTTAACTTCGGAGTTCTGATGGGATCCGATGCATTAGTGCTGGTATGATCACACCCGTCTTCTTTATGGTACAAGGCCCTTATGTGTTGATGGTTCACAGTCCTAGCCAAGAGAGACGAACCATTCAAAAGGCCCATTTCGCTTATCGACAGCCCATCTGCTTGAACAACGCAGCATCACCGAAGACGTGATATTGACGTGTTGTAGAGCACTCAAATGTTCTGCGAGTTGGGTTCTCTTCCTTTTCTCGGCTCACAACGAACAACACGGGCCTAAAAATTAACGCAGGAAGAAGAAAAATGGCCCAAAACTAATGAAAACGTTTGATTATGGGTACCAAAAAAAAGGCCCAGCAGAGCAGCGTTGTTGCTCCCGTTGAAGATCTCTCGGAGAGCTTTCCAACGGTATGCTGTGCGTTGCATAACTCCTTACAGATCAAAAGTTATAGGCACCAGAGCGACGGAGACTTGGTCACAGGCCCCACATCCTTGGTTTGTGGGCCCAGCCTCTTCGCGAAGCGAAGTAGTCTTGCCCAAGATGCCGTGGGACTCGAGAATATAAATGTGATGGATAAAGCATCTTGGCAAGGCTAAACGTGGCAAACAAAAAAAAGTAAAGGGAGGTGCAACACGAGGACTTCCCAAGTGGTTACCCATCCTAGTACTACTTTCGCCTAAGCATGCTTAACTTCGGAGTTCTAATGGGATCTGTTGCATTAGTGCTGGTATGATTGCACCCGTCATGTTGATTGTGAAAAACCCTTATGTGTTGACCGTTCACAGTCGCAGCCAAGAAAGACGGCCCATTCAAAAGGCCTATTGGGCTTATCGACATCCCATCTTCTTCAATAACACAGCATCATAGCAAGACGTGATATGGTCGCATCGTAGAGCCCTCTAATGTTCCATGAGTTAGGTTCTCATCCTTTTTGCGACTCACGACGAACGACCCGGGGCTTAAAAATAGTGCAAAAAGAAGAAAAGTGGGCTGAAACTGATGCAAATGTTCGATTTTGGTTACTGAAAAAAGGCGCAGCCTAGCAGGCTTGTTGCCCCCGTCGTAGAGCTCTGGGAGAGCTTTTCAATGGTATGTTGTGCGCTGCATAACTCCTTAAGGATCAAAAGTTATATGCACCGGAGTGACGGAGACCTGGTCACCGGCCCTACGTCCTCGGTTCACGAGCCCAGCCTCTGCGCGAAGTGATGTTTTCTTGCCGAATATGCCATGGGACTCGAGAATATAAATGTGATGGATACAACATCTTGGCAAGGCTAAACTGGGTAAAAAAAATAGGAAAATGGGGATACAACATGAGGACTTCCCAAGGGGTTACCCATCCTAGTACTACTCTCTCCCAAGCAAGTTTAACTTCAGAGTTTTGATTGGATACGGTGCATTAGTACTGGTATGATCGCACCCGTCATGTTGATGGTGCAAATCCCTTATGTATTGACTGTTCACAATCGCAGCCAAGATAGACGAATCATTCAAAAGGCCCATTGTGCTTATCGACAGCCCATCTGCTTCAACAACGCAGCAGCACCGCAAGACGTGATATTGACACATTGTAGAGCCCTTCAATGTTCCGCGATTTGGGTTCTTGTCCGTTTCGCGGCTCACGACGAACGACCCGGGCCAAAAAAATAGCGCAAAATAAAGAAAATATCCCGAAACTAATGAAAACGTTCAATTTTGGGTACCAAAAAAAGGCACAACTGGGCAGGCTTATAGCCCCCCTATCGTAGAGCTCCCAGAGAGCTTTCCAACAGTATGCTTTGCGCCGCATAACTCCTTATGGATCAAAAGTTATGGGCACCGGAGCGACAGAGACTTGGTCATAGGCGCCACGTCCTCGGTTTGCGGGCCCAGCCTCTACGCGAAGCGATGTTGTCTTTCCCAAGATGCCGTGGGACTCGAGAATATAAATGTGATGGATAAAGCATCTTGGCAAGGCTAAACGTAGCAAAAAAAATGAAAAGGGAGGTGCAACACGAGGACTGCCTAGGGGGTCACCCATCCTATTACTACTCTCGCCCAAGCACTCTTAACTTCGGAGTTCTGATGGGATCCGGTGCATTAGTGCTAGTATGATCGCACTCGTCATGTTGATTGTGTAAAACCCTTGTGTGTTGACAGTTCACAGTCCCAGCCAAGAAAGACAGCCCGTTCAAAAGGCCTATTAGGCTTATCGACAACCCATCTTCTTCAACAACTCAGCATCACCGCAAGACATGATATCAACATGTTGTAGAGCCCTCTAATGTTCCATGAGTTAGGTTCTCGTCCTTTTCGTGGCTCACGACGAATGACCCGGTCCTAAAAAATAGCGCAACAAGAAGATAAAGTAACCCAAAACTGATAAAAATGTTCAATTTTGGGTACAGAAAAAAGGTACAGCCAAGCAGCCTTGCTGCAACCATCGAAGAACTCCTGGAGAGCTTTCCAACGGTATGTTGTGCGCCACATAACTCCTTACGGATCAAAAGTTATAGGTAGCGGAGCGACAGAGACCTGGTCACAGGCCCCACGTCCTCGGTTTGCGGGCCCAGCCTCTACGCGAAGCGAAGTTGTCTTGCCCAAGATGCCGTGGGACTCGAGAATATAAATGTGATGGATAAAGCATCTTGGCAAGGCTAAATGTGGCAAAAAAAATTGAAAAGGGGGGTGCAACACGAGGACTTCCCAAGAGGTCACCCATCCTAGTACTACTCTCGCCCAAGCTCGCTTAACTTTGGAGTTCTATAGGGATCTGATGCATTAGTGCTAGCATGATTGAACCCATCATGTTGATTGTGCAAAACCCTTATGTGTTGATGGTTCTCGTCCTTTCCACGAGTTGGGTCCTCGTCATTTTCGCAGCTCATAACAAACGACCCAGGCCTAAAAAATAGTGCAAAATAAAGAAATATTGCCTGAAACTGATGAAAAGGTTCGATTTTGGTTACTCAAAAAAGGCTCAGCTGAGCAGGCTTGCTGCCCCCGTCGTAGAGCTCTCGGAGAGCTATCCAACGGTATGTTGTGTGCCGCATAACCCCTTACGAATCAAAAGTTATGTGCACCAGAGTAAAGGAGACCTGGTCACAGGCCCCACGTCCTCGGTTTACGGGCCCAGCCTATGCGAAATGAAGTTGTCTTGTAGTAGATGCCGTGGGACTCGAGAATATAAATGTGATGGATAAAGCATCTTGGCAAGGCTAAATGGGAAAAAAAGAAGGAAAATAGGGGTGCAACACGAGGACTTCCCAAGGGGTTACCCATCCTAGTACTACTTTCGCCGAAGCAAGATTAACTTCGGAGTTCTGAAGGGATCCGGTGCATTAGTGCTGGTATGATCGCACCAGTCATGTTGATGGTGCAAGTACCTTATGTGTTGACGGTTCACAGTCCCAGCCAAGAGAGACGAACCATTCAAAAGGCCCTTTGACTTTATCTACAGCCCATCTGCTTCAACAACGTAGCATCACCGCAAGACGTGATATTGACGCATTGTAGAGCCCACCAATGATCTATGAGTTGGGTTCTCGTCCTTTTCGCGGCTCCCGACGAACGACTCGGGCCTAAAAAATAGCACAAAAAGAAGAAAAGTGTCCCGAAACTGATGAAAACGTTTGATTTTGGGTACCGAAAAAAGGCACAACTTTGAGGCCCGACCTCGAATTGCATGTGTTACCTCATTTTGTGTGCCCTAACCTTGAACTGCGTGCCTTAACCTAAGTTTAAGAGTCATGTCTTGAATTATGTGCATTCATTTAGGGTTGCGTTCATTTACTTGGAATACGTGCATTTGTCTCGTAGTTCGTGCCTTACCTCGTAGTGTGTGCCCTAGACCTTGGAAAACGTGCCTGCACGCTTTTCAATAAAGAATCCTACACAAAGGACTAGACTATAAATAATCCTACAAACTCCACTAACTATTATTTTAATCCTAAGTCAATTCACTAAAAGACAAAAGCACAAAACACTAAACATTCTTTATTCCTTATTCTATTTGCAAAATCCATGCACCTCAAATACCACAATCAACCTACAATAAAATAAGCTTAAAACAAAACAAAAAATTCAGATTTGCACCATGCCTTGGCCGACCATATGTAGGCATTTTGACTAGGCTTGCATAATTTCAAATTATTCTAGACAATCTATGACACCAACACAAGACACAATGCATTAAAAAACTCCTAAGCACCCTACCCCAAGTCCCCTTTCTCGGCCACATCACCATAGCATGCCAACAATTCAAAATAATGCTGAAAAGATTACACAAAATCAGATTCTACAAGCTCAAGGCCGACACACACACACACACAAGCAACATTTCTCTCTCAAACTCTCTTATTCTCTCCCATTCTCTCACTCTCTCGGCCATGGCTGCCTCTGGAATCTCCATAGATCAAGCTTACCTTCTAAGACTCAGCTAGGCTCTCAAGGATTCCAAGAAGCTTGACCATAGCAAGCAAAGCAAGAAAATCTCGCACAAGCTCTCAAAACTCTTCATTTTTGGCCTAAGGTAAGTTTTGATAGTTTTCTTCCTTGTCTTTTGGTTTCACACACATGCACACCTCCTACAAAAGCTAACTAAGCTAGTATTTAAGGGAAATCAAGATACCTCTCGGCCAAAGCAAGCAAAGAAGACCTTTTTTGTGCATTTTCAAGAGCATTTGTCCATCTTCATCTATCAATTTGCTAAGGTGAGGGTTAAACTCTTTTAAATGCTTTCAAAGCTCACATGAATGCTCTCGTATGACTATATTTACCTCTGTAGTTATTGTATATGTGTGTATATGAGCCTATCTTCTTGTGCATGGCTTGATTTTGGCTAGAAACTTAGAGATATGCAAACTCATTTTTCTGGCAGATTACTGACCTTGTAGAACGAAGTGTTTTTTACCTAGTAAACGTTGATAAAAATGCATACAAATTGTTAGGTTACCATATTTTTCAGCTCTGAACATTTTTGGAAGAAATAGGCTAAGGCTAATTCTGACTCTAAGACCCTAAAAAATGGCAAAAATCGTAATGTGTCTAAAAATGTACAGTTTTGCGTAGTCTCACGGTTTTGGCCATAACTCCTAAGTCCGAACTCCAAATGCAGTGAGGTTTGTTCCTAGATTTAAATCACTCAGTAAGATTTAATTTTACATTTGGTACACTGAAATTGGAGATTAATTTCTTTGCTAAGTGAATGTAGAAAAACAAACCATTGCAGTAAGGTTTTTGCTTAGTAATATGCTTCAAATCATGTTGTGACCTTACTTGAGGTATTGAATGCTTGAAATTGTGGCACTTAGAAGTTGTGTGGGCTGTTGTGGTTGGTTGAGGTTGCTTAATTTGGTTGATGCATGGCTTGGGTCCATTAATTGATGAATGGTTGCTTAATCGCATGTGTAAGCACGGAATTGAGACCCTATCGCTTAGGACTACTTGCTAAGAGATGATTCTATGGTTAATTGTGTTCAATTGATGCTGAGGAATATTAATAGGCTGCCCGAAATTGTCTTTATAACTCTAAATATGATTCTTGGTGATTGCATGTTGATAAGTGAACTATTCTTGCACCCGGTCTCGTATAAGCGTCATTGCATGCTTGTATAATCTTAACACTTGATACATGAACCCCGAAATGAGTTATATGACTTGATTTATATGTGTTACTTGGCTTCCCGTTTAATGTTCATATAACTCTAAGTGTTCTACAAAGTGAAATTACATGTCAAGCTTGCCTCGTTCGTTTACTTGTCAATATGTGATCTTGAAATTGCTCGGAGGCAACCTACTTTGTTGTCCTCCTAATGTGAATTGTTAAATGGTATAAATGTACATTGCATACAAGGTTGCAACCTTTCATTGTGGCATGGTAGTGTTTCAAGAACGCCGGGCGGCATAGGGCTTGTCGGTGCTCCCGTGACTACCATGGTCCAATTCCTTCTCTCGCTTGGTATTCCACCCTCGGAGAGTTGGGTCATAGGATTTCGGGGTATATCCGGAGTATACTTAATTGGGAGTGATAAGTGGATGATTGAAGCCGGCCGTAACAATTGTTATCGAAAATGATATTGAGAGCAAATGCTCACCGATTGAACTTGAGAGCAAAAGCTCACCGTATCCTTGAAATGATTGGTAATTGTATTTGTTGTTCAATTTGATTCTTATACTTTGCGTACTTTATTATTTGTAATACGTGGCATGTTTTCAAAAAGTGGTTTTCATAGGATTAACTGGAAAAGAGTTTCAAAACGTTATCTCTCATTCCCCCTCGCTGAGTTCATAAGGACTCACACTCTTTTATCATCACAGGTGAAGAAGATCATGAACAAGTACCCGAGGAGAACGTGCCTGTTGATGACTCCTTGGAATGATTGTATGCCTTATGTACCTTGTTTGACTGTGGCTATTTTGTGAACGTTATGTTTGTTTTGAAGACTATTTCTTATGTTGTTGTTGTTGTAAATGACCCCCGTTGTAATTTGGGGTCTAATTTTGGCTTGTACTACTTATAATTAGACGAACACTCTATCTTGTGATTTGCTATCACGATTTTGATTTAGTAACTATCATAGGCAACTCAATCACTAGGTGAATAATCAAATGATATAACTCTATCTAATTTCACCTAGGTGCTCAATAGTAAGCTAAAGATCAACAGTTACTTGTGCCCTAGGAATTGACAAGTAAACATGATATAGTCATTGTGCTAGGCTTATTAATCAAACAAGACTTTCGAGATAGACTAGTAGACATATCGATTGATGACCAAATAGGAGTCCTTAATGGAATTGGAGCAATGATTGGAATAATTGAGGCGTTTGGAAATTAGGTCAAACCAAAAGGTTCTAAATACAGCCGTTATGCTGCCGATTTTTCGAAAAATCTTTCAGAGTTCTAGGCTAACGTTAAGTGTTAAATCATAACAACGGTTAAGTATGTGAAATAGTGTAAATAATTAGATCACACCCTAGTCTAGCCTTTATAGGTCAGGTTGGGGCGTGACACCTTATTAGAATGGTATTAGAGCTTAGATTGCTTAAGTCGGGTTTAACTCTCGGACCATGGGTAGAAGCCCTAAGGTAATTATGATGACTTGTTTTTGTGTGTTAATATGTGCCAATGTTAAATGTGTCTTCTTTGTTTCTACGTGCTTATGTGATTAACGTGTCTTAACTATTTTGAGAATTATATGTCTATGTGAAATTGTATGTTGTATACTCTATACATTAATTTCTTGTCTTGTCATATCTTAATAAATTGTGTATAATAATCTGTGCCTATAGATGGCTGGTCTTAGTACCCGCAATACCAATAGGGGCGATGAGCCTCAAGAAGCCGGAGATGCTCACCAAGCTAATCCCGGCATGACTATGTTTAACATGATGGCGAGTGCTATGGATCGCATGTCGCGAGTAATGGAACATCAAGAAGTATGTGAAGCAGCCCATAATAACAACAACTACAGAGCTGGTGGTAACAACAACAAGAATGGTAGTAACAATGGGAGAAACAGTAGGATGCGGGAGTTTCTTGATTTTCACCCGTCCAAGTTCTTCGGGGAAGCTAATGATGAAAAGGCAGAGGCTTGGCTATCTGAGATTGAAAGGATTTACAAGCCACTTGACTATACTGATGAAGAAAAGATTGAGTTTGATGTGTACCTGTTACACAAGGATACTGAGCATTGGTGGCATACTGTGGAGGCACTTTGGGAAATTGATCATACACCTCGCTTGTGGAGTAACTTCATCAAGGCTTTCATGGAGAAATATATACCTGCATTTTTGAGGCAGAGGCAGATTGAAGAGTTTATGACCTTGAGCCAGGGCAACATGACAGTGGCTCAGTATAAGGCCCGCTTCGACAGACTGTCCCGCTATGCACAATACATAGTCAGTACCCTTGAGGCGAAGATGTGGAAATTTATGAATGGGTTGAGGCCAGAAATTCAAGATCACTTGGCTTCACATGACTTTACTACATATTCTACTCTCTTTGTTGCTACTTCCCGGGTTGAGAAGAGAAAACTTGATAGAGCTGGTTCGAGTCAGTTGAATAAGAAACCTTACCAGCCTCAAGGACAACAGAAGAACTTCCAGACTCAGAGTCGCAGTCAGGGCCAGAGCCAGAATAGACCAGTCAATAACGTGGCCTGTCTAAAGCACTCTCAGCCTCTTCCACCTGTGGATCCACATGTAGCTCACCCGCTACTCAGACTATCACCTGTTCTTACTGTAACAGGAAGGGTCACACTAAGACCCAATGTTGGAGGAAATTGGGACGATGCGTGGGGTGTGGCAGCGATCAACACTAGGTTAAGGACTGCCCTAAATGGCAAGGGGAACAAAATCAAAATAAACCAGCTAGTAGAGGCAAGACTCCAGTTCCTAGAGTTCTAGCCCGAGCTTATGCTATTGAATGCAAGGAGCTTCCCAAGGAGACTGCTGTTGTTGAAGGTACATTCTTGATACTAAATCAACCTGTTAGGGTGCTAATTGATCCAGGTGCTACTCATTCATTTATTATTCCCTTGTGTGTACAACGTGTGAAATTACGAGTTGAATGTTTGCCTTACGAAGTAGAAGTCGATACTCCGATGGGTTCTAAACTTGTTACTAACTCAGCTTGTAAAGCATGTAAAATTTGAATTAAGGATAGGGAATTCTCGGCCAATCTTATAGTGTTACCCTGTTGAGACTATGAAGTCATCTTAGGGATGGACTGATTGGCAAAGCATCATGCCCAACTAGATTGCCGGACGAAGATTGTAATATTCCAGGTACCTAGCCAACCAACATTAGAGGTAATGGGTCGAAGGGATTTCACTGGGAGTTCCATCATTTCATCCACGAAAGCAGTGAAGTCCATGAGAAAAGGGTGTAGCGGATACTTAGCTTACCTCATTAATAAGCCATCAGACAAAACTAAGTTGGAGGAGATGCCAGTGATTAAAGAATATGCCGATTGTTTCCAGAAGAATTGCCGGGTTTGCCTCCTGATTGGGAGATCGAGTTTGTAATAGAATTACTGCATGGCACACAACCGATATCTAAAGTTCTCTATCGTATGGCACCAACCGAGCTACAAGAATTGAAGGACCAATTGCAAGGATTGTTGAAGAAGGGGTTTGTTCAACCAAGTTCTTCTCCGTGGGGTGCACCAGTCCTATTTGTAAAGAAGAAAGATAGAACGTTGAGGTTATGCATCGATTACAGAGGATTGAACCAAGTGACCATAAAAAATAAATACCCACTTCCATTGATCGATGAGTTGTTTGACCAACGTCAAGGAGCTAAAGTGTATTTGAAACTCGAATTGCGACAAGGGTATTATCAGCTGCGGATCAAAAAGGATGATGTTCCTAAATCGGCTTTCAGGATGAGATATGGGCACTATGAGTTTGTGGTTATGCCATTTGGGCTGACTAATGCCCCTGCAACTTTTATGGACTTAATGCACAGGGTGTTTCAACCCTACTTGGACCAATTTGTGGTGATCTTTATTGATGATATTTTGGTATACTCAAAATCCAAGGCTGAGCATGAACAACATCTGCAATTGGTATTGCAGAAGCTTCGGGAGCATCAATTGTAAGCAAAGTTTAGCAAATGTGAATTTTGGTTGCAGCAGATTGCATTCTTGGGACACATTATATCCCAAGAGGGAATAGCAGTGGACCCAGCAAAGATAGAAGCAGTGATGTCCTAGAGGAAGCCGAAAAATGTCACAGAGGTTCAGAGTTTTTTTGGTTTAGCCAGCTATTATCGGAGGTTTGTGAAGGATTTCTCAAAGATTGCCGGATCGCTTACAAAGCTCACTCAGAAGAAAATGAAGTTCGTGTGGGATGACAAGTGTGAGAACAACTTTCAGGAGTTGAAGACAAGATTGACAACCGCAGCTGTTCTTGCGTTGCCTGAAGGAAGTCAAGGCTTTGTGATCTATAGCGATCCTTCTAAGGAACGATTGGGTTGTGTATTGATGCAGAATGGTAGAGTGATTGTATATGCCTCTAAGAAGCCAAAGCCATATGAATTGAATTACTCGACGCATGATTTGGAGCTAGCGGCTATTGTGTTTGCAGTAAAGAAATGGAGGCACTATCTATGGGGTAATAAGTTTGAGGTGTTTACGGATCACAAGAGTTTGAAGTACTTGTTCTCACAGAAATAATTGAATATGAGGCAAAGACGGTGGATGGAGCTCTTAGATGATTATAATTGCACAATCAATTATGTGCCTGGTAAAGCGAATATGGTAACAAATTCCTTAAGCTGGAAGGCGAGCATGGAAAAATTGGAGGTTAAGGTGTGGGAGATATTAGAAGAAGCATTTATGTGAAAACCACAATTGACCCAAAAAGGGTTACTATTCGCCACTATACAAGTTCAATCGACCTTGTTGTCTGAGATTCGAGAGGCCCAACAGAAGGACCAGCAATTTCAGAAGATTAAGGAAAGCAATGCAGATTTCAAGTTTCATGATGATGGTATTTGGAGGTTCAGGAGTCGAATTTGTGTCCCTAATGACCTAGGGTTGAAGAAGAAGATTCTTGAAGAAGCCCATAACTCAAGATATACTATACACCCCGGTAGAACAAAGATGTACCGGGACTTGAAGCAACACTATTGGTGGAATAACATGAAGAGGGAGATTGTAGAGTTTATGGCACGGTGTTTGGCTTGTCAGAGGGTCAACGCAGAACATCAACGACTGGCAAGTTTACTTCAGCCGTTGGAAATTCCCCGATGGAAATGAGAACATATAACTATGGACTTTGTCATGGACCTACCCATGTCACAAAAGGGTCATGATGCGGTATGGGTCATAGTAGATAGATTGACTAAGACCGCACAGTTCTTACCGATGGATAAGGAGGATAGTCCTGAGAAACTAGGAGATATGTACGTAGCAGACATTGTAAGGCTACATGGGATACCTGTAAGTATTGTGTCAGATAGGGATCCTCGTTTTACTTCCCAATTTTGGAAGAGATTACAAGAAGCTTTGGGGACGAAGTTGAGTTTCAGTACAGCTTATCACCCTCAGACGGAAGGACAATCTAAGAGAACTATTCAGATTTTGGAGGATATGTTGAGGGCGTGTGTTTTAGACTTCGGAAAAGGTTGGAAGAAGTATTTGCCTCTAGCGGAGTTCGCTTATAATAACAGCTATCAGGCCACTATCGAGATGGCCCTATATGAGATATTGAATGGACGTAAGTGTCGATCCCCAATATACTGGGATGAAGTAGGTGAGACGAAGACTTTTGACCCGACCCTTCTACCAGAACTTATGAAGACTGTTGAAAATGTCCACCTCATCTGGAAACGGATGCTTACCACCTAAAGTTGGCAGAAAAGTTATGCAGACCGACGGAGACGGAATTTGGAATTTGAGGTCGGCGACAAGGTGTTCTTGAAGATATCACCTCGGAGATGATTGATTAAACATGGTAAGGGTGGAAAGTTGAGCCCGAGGTTTGTAGGACTGTTTGAGATAGTTGAAAAGGTTCGCGAATTGGCGTATCGCCTGGAACTTCCCCAAAACCTCTCCAATATTCATGATGTCTTCCATGTCTCAATGTTACGGAAGTATCACCCAGACCCATCGCACATCTTGGAGTCAGAGTCGTTGCAGCTTCGGGAGAACTTGTCTTATGAAGAAAAGCCTATTCCGATCCTAGATGAACAAGATCGGGAGTTGCGCAACAAGTCGATACCGATGGTGAAATATTATGGGATCACGATAGAGTTGAAGAAGCAATGTAGGAAAGGCGAGACCGGATGGAGCAATAGTATCCGGCGTTATTCCAAAGGTAATATTGAATTTCGGGATGAAATTCTTTTAAGGAGGGGAGGATGTAAGGCCACCTCGAATTGCGTGCGTTACCTCATTTTGTGTGCCCTAACCTTGAATTGCGTGCCTTAACCTAGGTTTAAGAGTCGTGTCTTGAATTACGTGCATTCATTTAGGGTTGCGTGCATTTACTTGGAATACATGCATTTGTCTCGTAGTTCATGTCTTATCTCGTAGTGCGTGCCCTAGACCTAGAAAAACGTGCATGCGCGCTTTTCAATAAAGAATCCTACACAAAGCACTAGACTATAAATAATCTTACAAACTCCACTAACTATTATTTTAATCCTAAGTCAATTCACTAAAAGACAAAAGCACAAAACACTAAACATTCTTTATTCCTTATTCTATTGGCAAAATCCATGCACCTCAAATACCACAATCAACCTACAATACAATAAGCTTAAAACAAAAGCAAAAAATTCAGATTTGCACCATGCCTTGGCCTACCATATGTAGGCATTTTGACTAGGCTTGCATAATTTCAAATTATTCTAGACAATCTATGACACCAACACAAGACACAATGCATAAAAAAACTCCTAAGCATCCTACCCCAAGTCCCCTTTCTTGGCCACATCACCATAGCATGCCAAAAATTCAAAATAGTGCTCAAAAGATGGCACAAAATCAGATTCTACAAGCTCAAGGCCAACACACACACACACAAGCAACATTTCTCTCTCAAACTCTCTCATTCTCTCCCATTCTCTCACTCTCTAGGCCATGGCTGCCTCTTGAATCTCCATAGTTCAATCTCACCTCCTAAGACTCACCTAGGCTCTCAAGGATTCCAAGAAGCTTGACCATAGCAAGAAAAGCAAGAAAATCTCGCACAAGCTCTCAAAACTTTTCATTTTCGGCCTAAGGTAAGTTTTGATAGTTTTCTTCCTTGTCTTTTGATTTCACACACATGCACACCTCCTGCACAAGGTAACTAAGCTAGGATTTAAGGGAAATCAAGATACCTCTCATCCAAAGCAAGGAAGAAGACCTTTTTGTGCATTTTCAAGAGCATTTGTGCATCTTCATCTATCAATTTGCTAAGGTGAGGGTTAAACTCTTTTAAATGCTTTCAAAGCTCACATGCATACTCTCATATGGCTATATTAACCTCTGTAGTTATTGCATATGTGTGTATATGAGCCTATCTTCTCATGCATGGCTTGATTTTGGCTAGAAACTTAGAGATATGCAAACTCATTTTTCTAGCAGATTACTGACCTTATAGAACGAAGTATTTTTGACCTAGTAAACGTTGATAAACATGCATGAAAATTTATAGGTCACTAGATTTGGCAGCTCTGAACATTTTTGGCAGGAATATGCTAAGGCTAATTCTGACTTTAAGACCCTAAAAAATGGCCAAAATCGTAATGTGTCTAAAATTGGACAATTTTGCATTGTCTCACGGTTTTGGCCATAACTCCTAAGTCCGAACTCCAAATGCAGTGAGGTTTGTTCCTAGATTTAAAGCACTTAGTAAGATTTAATTGTACATTTGGTACACTGAAAATGGAAAAGAGTTTCAAAATGTTATCTCTCGTTCCCCCTCATTGAGTTCATAAGGACTCACCCTTTTTTATCATCACAGGTGAAGAAGATCAAGAACAGGTACTTGAGGAAAACGTGCCTGTTGATGACTCCTTGGAGTGATTGCAAGCCTTATGTGCCTTGTTTGACTGTGGCTATCTTGTGAACGTTATGTTTGTTTTGAAGACTATTTCTTATGTTGTTGTTGTTGTAAATGACCCCCGTTGTAATTTGGGGTCTAATTTTGGCTTGTACTGCTTATAACTAGACGAACACTCTATCTTGTGGTTTACTATCACTATTTTGATTTAGTAACTATCATAGGCAACTCAATCCCTAGGTGAATAATCAAATGATGTAACTCTATCTAATTTTACCTAGGTGCTCCATAGTAAGCTAAAGATCAACAGGTACTTGCGCCCTAGGAATTGACAAGTAAACAGGATATAATCATCATGCTAGGCTTATTAATCAAACAAGACTTTCGAGATAGACTAGCAGGCATATCGGTTGATGACCAAATAGGAGTCCTTAATGGAATTGGAGCAATGATTGGAATAATTGAGGTGTTTGAAAATTAGGTCAAACCAAAAGGTCCTAAATAAAGCTGTTATGCTGCCGGTTTTTCGAAAAATCTTTTAGAGTTCTAGGCTAACATTAAGTGTTAAATCATAACAACGGTTAAGTATGTGAAATGGTGTAAATAATTAGATCACACCCTAGTCTAGCCTCTATAGGTTAGGTTGGGGTGTGATAGCAGTTGTACTGGCTTACTACCCCTATAGTAGAGCTCTCGGAGAGCTTTCCAATGGTATATTGTGCGCCGCATAACTCCTTACGAATCAAAAGTTATAGGCACCGAAGCGACGGATACTTAGTCACAGGCCCCACATCCTCGGTTTACGGGCCAAGCCTCTACGCGAAGTGAAGTTGTCATGACGAAGATGCCGTGGGACTCGAGAATATAAATGTGATGGATAAAGCATCTTGGCAAGGCTAAACGGGGCAAAGAAAAAGGAAAAAATGGGTTCCACACGAGGACTTCCCAAGGGGTCACCTATCCTAGTACTACTCTCGTCCAAGCACGCTTAACTTCGGAGTTCGGATGGGATTCGGTGCATTAGTGCTGGTATGATCGCACCCGTCATGTTGTTGGTGCAAAGCCCTTATGTGTTGATGGTTCACAGTATCAGCCAAGAGAGACGAACTATTCAAAAGCCCTATTGGGCTTATCGACAGCCTATCTACTTCAACAATGCAGCATCACTACAAGACATGATATCGACGCATTGTAGAGCACTCTAATGTTCCTTGAGTTGGGTTCTCGTCCTTTTCGCGGTTCACGATGAACGACCCGAACATAAAAAATAGCACAAAAAGAAGAAAAGTTGCCCGAAATGAATAAAAATGTTCGATTTTGGT
Source organism: Ehretia macrophylla (assembly GCA_037974665.1). NCBI lineage: Eukaryota > Viridiplantae > Streptophyta > Magnoliopsida > Boraginales > Ehretiaceae > Ehretia > Ehretia macrophylla. The sequence goes on from CM075770.1 coordinate 56,089,375, forward strand.
TACTGAAAATGACGCAACTGAGTAGGCTTGCTGCGCCTGATGTAGAGCTCCCGGAGAGATTACCAACGGTATCCTATGCACCGCATAACTCCATACGGATCAAAAGTTATGGGCACCGGATCGACGGAGACTTGGTCACAGGCTCAACGTCCCTGGTTTGCGGGCCCAGCCTCTATGCGAAGTGAAGTTGTCTTGCCCAAGATGCCGTAGGACTCGAGAATATAAATGGGATGGATAAAGCATCTTGTGAAGGCTAAACATGGATAAAAAAAAAAGAAAATGGAGGTGCAACACGAGGACTTCCTAGGGGGTCACCCATCCTAGTACTACTCTCACCCAAAGCCCTTATGTGTTTATGGTTCACAGTCCCAGGCAAGAGAGATAAACCATTCAAACGGCCCAATGGGCTTTTCGATAGCCCATCTGCTTCAACAACGCAGCATCACCGCAAGACGTGATATTGGCGTATTGTAGAGCCCTCCAATGTTACCGGAGTTGGGTTTTCGTCCTTTTCGTGGCTCACGACGAACGACAAGGGCCTAAAAAACAGCGCAAAAGAAGAAAAGTAGCCCGAAAGTGATGAAAACGTTCAATTTTTGGGTACCGAAAAAGGCGTAGTTGAGAAAGCTTGCTGCCCTTGTCGTAGAGCTCCCGGAGAGCTTTCCAACGGTATGTTGTGCGCCGCATAACTCCTTACGGATCAAAAGTTATGGGCACTGGAGCGACAGAGACTTGGTCACAGGCCCTACGCCCTCGGTTTGCGGGCTTAGCATCTTCGCGTAGCGAAGTTGTCATCCCCATGATACCGTGGGACTCGAGAATATAAATGTGATGGATAAAGCATCTTGGCAAGGCTAAACGTGGCAAAAAAAATGAAAAGGGGTGTGCAACATGAGGACTTCCCAGGGGGTCACCCATCCTAGTACTACTCTCACCCAAGCACGCTTAACTTCGGAGTTTTGATGGGATATGGTGCATTAATGCTGGTATGATCGCACCCGTCTTGTTCATGGTGCAAAGCCCTTATGTGTTGATGGTTCACAGTCCCAGCCAAGAAAAACGGCCCATTCAAAATGCCAATTGGGCTTATCGACAACCCATCTGCTTCAACAACGTAGCATCACCACAATACGTGATATCGACGCGTTGTAGAACCCTCCAATGTTCTGCAAATTGGGTTCTCGTCCTTTTCGCTGCTCACAACAAACGACACAGGCCAAAAAACAACGCAAAAAGAAGAAAAGTATCCCGAAACTGATGAAAATGATCGATTTTGGATACCAAAAAAAAGCGCAGTCGAGCACACTGGCTGTTCTCATCGTAGAGCTCCTGGAGAGCTTTCCAACGGTATGCTGTGCGCCGCAAAACTCCTTACGGATCAGAAGTTATGGGCACTGGAGCAACGGAGACCTGGTCACAGGTCCCATGTCCTCGGTTTGCGGGCCCAGCCTCTACCCGAAGAGAAGTTGTTTTTCCAAGATACCGTGGGACTCGAGAATATAAATGTGATGGATAAAGCATCTTAGCAAGGCTAAACGTGGCAAAGAAAAATGAAGAGTGGGGTGCAACACGAGGACTTCCCAGGGGTCACCCATCCTAGTACTACTCTTACCCAAGCTCGCTTAACTTCAGAGTTCTAATGGGATCCGGTGCAGTAGTACTGGTATGATCGCAGCTGTCTTGTTGATGGTGCAAAGCCCTTATGTGTTGACGGTTCACAGTCCTAGCCAAGAAAGACGAACTATTCAAAAGGCCCATTGGGCTTATCGACAACCCATCTACTTCAACAACATAGCATCACCGCAAGACGTGATATCAACACGTTGTAGAGCCCTTCAATGTTCCGCGAGTTGGGTTCTCCTGCTTTTCGAGGCTCACAACGAACAACCCAGGCCTGAAAACTAGCGCAAAATGAAGAAAAGTGCCTGAAATTGATGAAAATGTTTGATTTTGGGTACCGAAAAAGGCGCAGCTGGGCAAGCTTGCTGCCCCAGTCATAGAACTCGCGAAGAGATTTCAAATGGTATTGTGTGCACCGCATAACTCCTTACGGATCATAAGTTATGGGCACCAGAGCAACAGATACCTGGTCACAGGCCCTACGTCCTCGGTTTGCGGGCCCAGCCTCTACGTGAAGTAAAGTTTTCTTGCCCAAGATGCCGTGGGTCTCGAGAATATAAATGTGATGAATAAAAGCATATTGGAAAGGATAAACGTGGCATAAAAAATATAAAGGGGGTGCAACACAAGGACTTCCCAGGGGGTCACCCATCCTAGTACTACTCTCGCCCAAGCACACTTAGTGCTGGTATGATCGCACTCGTCTTGTTGATAGTACAAAGCCCATATGTGTTAACGGTTCACAGTCCAAACCAAGAGAAAAGTGGCTCGAAATAGATAAAAACATTCGATTTTGGGTTTTGAAAATAGATGCACCTTAGCAGGCTTGCTGTTATCGTTGTAGAGCTCTCGGAGAGCTTTCCAACGGTATACTGTGGGTCGCATAACTCCTTACAGATCAAAAGTTACGAGCGCTGGAGCGACGGAGACTAGGTCACGAGCACCACAACCTAGGTTTGCGGGCCTATCCCCTCCGCGAAGTGAAGTTGTCTTGTCCAAGATGCCGTGGGACTCAAGAAAAGAAATGTGACAAGTGAAGCATCTTGGCATGGCTGAATGGGGCAATACAAAAATTAAAATGGGGGTGCAGCACGAGAACTTCCTAGGGGATCACCCATCCTTGTACTACTCTAGCCCAAGCATTTAACTACGAAGTTCTGATGGTATCCGGTGCATTTGTGTAGGTATGATCGCACCCGTTATGTTGAGGGTACAAAGCCTTAATTTGTTGACGATTCACAGTCCCAAGCAAGAGAGACGGCTCATTCAAAATGACCAATGGGCTTACCGACAACCCATCTGTCTCACCAATGCAATATCCTTGCAAGATGTGATTTCGACGTGTAGTAGGGCCCTTAATATCTTGCGAGTTAGGTTGTCGGCTTTTTTGCGGCTCACGACGAACGACCCGGGAAGAAAAATTAACATAAAAAGAAGAAAAGTGGCCCGAAACTGTTGAAAGCATTCAATTTTGGGTTTAGAAAATGGCACAACTAAGCAGGCTTGCTGCCCCTGTTGTAAAGCTCCTGGAGAGCTTTCCAACGGTATACTGTCGGCTGTATAGCTCCTTACAGATCAAAAGTAATAGGCACCGAAGTAACGGAGACCAGGTTACAAGCCCCACGACCTCGGTTTCTGAGCCCAGCCCCTCCGCGAAATGAAGTTGTTTTGCCCAAGATGCCATGGGACTCGATAAAAGAAATGTGACGGATGAAGCATCTTGGCATGGCTGAACGGGGCAAAACAAAAATAAAAAGGGGGGGGTGTAACACAAGGACTTCCCAAGAGGTCACCCATCCTAGTACTACTCTCGCCCAAGCATGCGTAACTTCAGAGTTCTGATGGGATTCGGTGCATTAGTGCTAGTATGATCGCACCCGTTATGTTGAGGGTGCAAAGCCCTTATGTGTTGACGGTTCATAGTCCCAGGCAAGAGAGACGGCCCATTCAAAAGGCCGAATAGGCTTACCAACAACCCATCAGCCTCAACAATGCAGTATCCTCGCAAGACATGATATCGATGCGTAGTAGGGCCCTTAAAATCCCATGAGTTAGGTTGTCGTCTTTTTTGCTGCTCACGACGAACCACCCGGGATGAAAAAATATCTTAAAAAGAAAAAAAGTGGCCTAAAACTGATGAAAACGTTCAATTTCTGTTTGGAAAATAGTCGCAGTCGAGCAGGCTTATTGCCCTTGGCGTAGAGCTCTCGAAGAGCTTTCCAACAGTATACTGTGGGTCGTATAACTCCTTATGGATCAAAAGTTACGGGCACTAGAGCGACGAAGGCCAGGTCATAGGCACCACGACCTAGGTTTTCGAGCCCAGTGTGATAACCCGAACCCGGCATGCATTTAATAGCACTTGACTGCATTTGATTAAATGTTTAATTAGTTAAATCAACCAATTTGCACTATTTTAATATTTCTCTTGGAAGCATTTAGTAGTTGTGTATTGAATAATTAAAAGATTATTACCTATTTCTAATAATTATAGTAATTGAAATTCTTTTCTTGTGATTAATTAAGTGTTATCTTAAATGTTAGTGTTTAATTGTATTTGACTACGTGTTGTATTAACTTTCATTTGTATCTTAATATTGACTTCATAATTCTTTAAAATGTTCTAGAAATGGTTAAATTAATTAATTTAGATGAATATTGATTACCTTGATTGTTTTGGTTATTTTAATAATCAGTTTTGGTTGTCTTGCATTAAAATCACTCGGTTTTCAAATAAATGAGGAAAGTAGCTCCGAGCCGGAGTAAATTTTAACTATGATGCTTTCAAAAAATGATATATTTCTTAGATTCTTTGAGATTTAATTGTTACTTCTTTGTTGTCGCAACTTGCATTGCATATCGAGAGAGATAGTTAGGAAATGAATTCGAGTCCTCAGCAAATAGTGAAAACTAGTATTTAGTGTTTTAATTTTAGTGTTTTAAGTTGTATTTAACTGGAATTGGATTTATGTTACTTATTTTAGCTTTAAAATGCTTGAAATAGGCCATTTTGACCAATTTTAAGTTAGTTGACCAAGTGCTTTGACCTTTGACCTTAGTTGGCTTATAAAATAACAAATAACAAAGGAAAAAAAATAAAACAAAAGCTGGAAAAAACAGAGCAGCCATGGCCGAAACCATGAGGAGAAAAAAAAAAGAAATTTCAACCTTCCAAACTTCCAATCTTCGCGTGATCTCGTGCGGGGTAGTTTTCAAGGTGTCCAGCGTTGTTTTCCTAGCGACTAGGACTGCCTAAGGTGAAGGAATCATGTTAATTGCGCATTTAAATGTTATGTATGTCAACTTTGTGAATTTTGAGATTTATCTGTAGATTATTGTTTAAAGCATTTTGATGCTTCTAGAATGTTCCTTGGCAATTGTAAAATGTGTATTTATAGATTTTTAATATTTTCTGCGGTTAAATGTTGAGATTGCAATTTAAATTGGTTGTTGAATAGTGTTTTATGAATAGTAAACCCTTAAAACAATGAAGTTGCTCTGTTATGCCGTCCGTTGATGTAGAAATGTGCTAGGTATGCTAGAATGCCTAAATGCATAGTTTGTTTGGGTTGCGTAATGGAAAAACAGAGAAAAATCGCTTGGTGAAAGTCGGGGTCATTTAGGTCGAGTTTGGCGTTTTCTCGTTTTGCATGTTGGCATTGTATCGGGAGGCCATGGAAGCACTTTTGGTGTGATTATGGCGTTGGTTGGGTGTTTGGTTGGTATAATTGTAGTTCAAACTAGCAAAGGGAGAAATCAGGGCTTTGCGTGAATTCTAGGGTAAAGTAGGGTTTCGGGTCCTTAGACGTGCCTTATGGTGACCTACGAGGATTGGCGAAGTCGGTTTCCAGAACTCGTGGCTCGTTTGGAAATGGTAGTGTTTTGATAGTTGGGGCCGATTTGTGATTTTGCTTGTTATCTTGATATTATGCCTATAGAATGCTTAGGGTTGCTTGATATACTTGTTTAATTGGTGTTATTGTTGCTTATTATTGCTTGTTATGCTTGAAAAGTTAGTTGAATGCTAGTATTGATTGTGATTGCTTGTTATCTCATTTGTTGTCACTAGTTTGTATTGTTGTGCTATCGCTCGTTTATCGCCTTGTATCGAGTCTTGCATTGCATAGTGTCTCGCGCGTGAGTGATGGGCCTCTCTGGGTAGCCTCGGGTTGCCAGTATTGGTTGCTCTAGCTCCGCTGCTATTCCATTTTCTCGCTTGGGTTGCCTCCCAGGGAGATTTGGGTCGTAGATTGATGGATACTTCCGGGGTATTCCAAACTGGTGTTATAAGGTGGATGCGTGCTTATTGTCATCGTTGTCAACATCAAGCTCGAGATTGATGTATCGCTCGTGAAATGGTATATTGCTCGTAAGAGTGAACCATAGCCTTCAGAGTGTGGTATAGCTTTGAATGGTTGTGTTAATGCTTTCAATAATTGCTTATTGTATTGATTGTTTGTCTTGGTTGTTTATTTATCAGTTATATTGCTTAACTGTCTTATTTACATTGCACGACTTTCTTTCTCTCCAATTCGATATCTGTCTCGCCCTCACTGAGTATACGTGTTGTGTATACTCACTCCTCACTACCACATTTCAGGAAATGTCATGTTAGCTGGAAGTTCGTGATTTCGTGAAAGTCCGTGCTTGAAGAGTTGTCCTGCGTGCCTATGTGACTTGAGTTGTCAAAGTTGTAATGTTGTATGCTTTTATGTATTATATGTATTAATGTTAAAAAGGATGTAATTTAAGTTTCATTAGATTATGCATTTAGTTAATGTAGCTTAACCTCAATGTATATTTGTAATGACAAAGGAACAGAGATAGAAATGTATGATAGTCTAGCTTATGAAATAGGTTAGTGTAGTTTAATTGCTAAGCTTGAATGTATATTTACTTGTGATTTGCTTGTTGTGAACCAAGGCTCGGATGGCCTTGAGGTGGTTGAATGTTTGGACATGGTATTGGTCCACTTATATGCTGTCACAGGTTTTACATTTCGCCTAGAAACAGGGGAGACTCCGTCCGTTTTCCCTGAAAATTTTGCCCGGGTTTTGGTTTGGGTTGTGATTAGATTGAATGATAGAACTCCCGGTCTCGAGAAGGATCGGGGTGTTACACCCAGCCCCTCTGCGAAGTGAAGTTGTCTTGCCCAAGATACCGTGGGACTCAAGAATAGAAATGTGACATGTGAAGCATCTTGGCATGGCTAAACGGGGCAAAACAAAAATGAAAAAGGAGGTGCAGTACGAGGACTTTCTAGGGGGTCACCCATCCTTGTACTACTCTCGCCCAAGCGCACTTAACTTCGGAGTTCTGATGGGATCCAGTGCATTAGTGCTGGTATCATCGCACCCGTTATGTTGAGGGTAGAAAAGCCCTTATGTGTTAATGGTTCATAGTCCTAGGCAAGAGAGACGGCCCATTCAAAAGGCCCAATGGGCCTACATACATCCCATCTGCCTCAACAAAGCAGCATCTTCACAAGACGTGATATTGACACGTAGTAAGACCCTTAATGTCCCACGAGTTAGGTTGTCGGGATGAAAAAATAGTGTAAAAAGAAGAAAAGTGGTCAAAAACTAAAGAAAACGTTCCATTTTGGGTTCCGAAAATAGGCGTTGCCGAGCAGGCTTGTAGCCCCTGTCATAGAGCTCTTGGAAAGCTTTCCAATGGTATATTGTGGGCCGCATAACTCCTTGTGGATCAAAAGGTACGAGCTCCAGAGCGACGATGCATCTGCCTCAACAATGCCTCAATGATGCAAAGCCCTATTCAAAAGGCCCAATGGGCTTACCCACAACCCATCTGCCTCAACAACGCAACATCCTCGCAAGACGTGATATCGACGCGTAGTAGGGCCCTTAATATCCAGTGAGTTAGGTTGTTGGCTTTTTTTGCGGCTCGCGACGAACGATCCGAGACTAAAATATAGCGTAAAAAGATGAAAAGTGGCCAGAAACTGATGAAAACGTTCGATTTTGGGTTCAAAAAATAGGCGCAGATGAGTAGGCTAGTTGCCCCTGTCGTAGAGCTCCTGAAGAGCTTACCAAAGGTATACTGTGGGCCGAATAATGCCTTACGAATCAAAAGTTACGGGCAATAGAGCGACGGAGACTAGGTCATAGGCACCACGACATAGGTTTGCGGGCCTAGCCCCTCCATGAGGCAAATTTGTCTTGCCCAAGATAGCGTAGGACTCGAGAAAAAAAATGTGACGGGTGAAGCATCTTGGCATGGCTGAACGGGGCAAACCAAAAATGAAAATGGGGGTGCAGCACGAGGACTTCCCTGGGGATCACCCATCCTTGTAATACTCTCGCCTAAGCGCGCTTAACTTTGGACGTTTGATGGTATCCGGTGCATTAGTGCTGGTATGATCGCACCCGTTATGTTGAGGGTGCAATGCCCTTATGTGTTGACAGTTCACAGTCCATGGCAAGCGAGACCTTCTATTCAAAAGGCCCAATGGGCTTACTGACAACACATCTGCCTGAACAACGTAACATCCTCACAAGACATGATATCGACACGTATTGGGGCCCTTAATGTCCCGCGAATTAGGTTGTTGGCTTTTTTACAGCTCAAGATGAACGACCTGGGATGAAAAATTATGGTAAAAAGAAGAAAAGTGGCTCGAAACTGATGAAAACTTTGATTTTGGGTTCCAAAAATAGGTGCAGCAGAGCAGGCGTGCTGCCCCTGTCGTAGAGCTCCCGAAGAGCTTTTTAACGGTTGACACTAGGCTGCATAACTCCTTATGGATCAAAAGTTATGGGCACCGGAGCGACAGAGACCAGGTCATAGCCCCTCCGCGAAGCGAATTTGTCTGGCCCAAGATAACATAGGACTTGAGAAAAGAAATGTGATGGGTGAAGCATCTTGGCATGGCTGAACGGGGCAAAACAAAAATGAAAAGCGGGGTGCAGCACGAGGACTTCCCAAAGGGTCACCCATCCTTGTATTACTCTCGCCTAAGCGCGCTTAACTTTGGAGTTCTGATGGGATCCGGTGCATTAGTGCTGGTATGATCGCACCCGTTATATTCATGGTGCAAAGCCCTTATGTGTTGACGGTTCACAGTCCATGGCAAGAGAGACGATCCATTCAAAAGTGCTAATGGGCTTACAGACAACCCATCTGGCTCAACAATGCATAATCATCGCAAGACGTGATATCGATTGTAGTGGGGCCCTTAATGTCCTGCGAGTTAGGTTGTCGGCTTTTTTGCAGCTCAAGACGAACGACCCGGGATTAAAAAATAGGGTAAAAAGAAAAAAAGTGGCTCAAAAGTGATGAAAACGTTAAATTTTGGGTTCCAAAAATAGGTGCAGCCGAGCAAGCTTTTTGCCACCGTTGTAGAGCTCTCGGAGACCTTTCTAACGGTATACTGTGGGCTACATAACTTCTTATGGATCAAAAGTTATGGGCACCGGAGCGAGGGAGACCAGGTCACAGGCCCCACAACTGCGGTTTGCGGGCCCGCCCCTTCGCGAAGCAAAGTTGTCTTGGCCAAGATGCCGTGGGACTCGAGAAAAGAAATGTGATGGATGAAGCATCTTGGCATAGCTGAACGGGGCAAAACAAAAATAAAAAAGAGGGTGCAACACGAGGACTTCCCAGGGGGTCACCTAACCCAGTATTACTCTCGCCCAAGCACGCTTAACTTTGGAGTTCAGATGAGATCCGGTGCATTAGTGCTAGTATGATGACACCCGTTATGTTGAGGGTACAAAGCCCTTATGTGTTGATGGTTCACAATCCGAGGCAAGAGAGACGAGCCCTTCGAAAGGTCCAATGGGCTTATCGACAACCTATCTGCCTCAACAACATAGCATCCTCGCAAGACGTGATATCGACGCGTAGTAGGACCCTTAATGTCTGACGAGTTAGGTGGTCGTCTTTTTTTGCGGCTCAAGATGGACAACCTGGGACGAAAAAATAATGTAAAAAGAATAAAAGTGGCCCAAAACTGATGAAAATGTTTGATTTTGGGATCCGAAAACAAGTGCAGCTGAATAGGCTTGCTGCCCCCATCGTAGAGCTCCCGGAGAGCTTTCCAATGGTATACTATGGGCCGCATTACTCCTTACGGATCAAAAGTTATGGGCACCGAACCGACGGAGACCAGGTCACAAGTATCACGACCTAGGTTTGTGGGCCCAGCCCCTCCGCGAATCGAATTTGTCTTGCCCAAGATGTCGTGGGACTTGAGGAAAAAATATGACCGGTCAAGCATCTTGGCATGGCTGAACGGGGAAAAACAAAAATAAAAAGGGGGGTGCAGCATGAGGACTTTCCAAGGGGTCAACCATCCTTGTACTACTCTTTCCCAAGAGCGCTTAATTTCGGAATTCTGATGGGATCAAGTGCATTAGTGCTGGTATGATCGCACCCGTTATGTTGACGGTGCGAAGCCCTTATGTGCTGTCGGTTCATAGTCCCAGGCAAGAGAGACGACCCATTCAAAAGACCAAATGGGCTTACCGACAACCCATCTGCCTCAACAACCAAGTATCCTCGCAAGACGTGATATCGAAGCGTAGTAGGGTCCTCAATGTCCCCTGAGTTAGGTTGTCGGCTTTTTCACGGCTCACGACAAACGACCCGGGAATAAAAAATATCGTAAAAAGAAGAAAAGTTGCCCGAAACTGATGAAAATGTTCGATTTTGGGTTTCGAAAATAGGTGCAGCTGAACACGTTTGCTGCTCTTGTCGAAGAGCTCCCAGAGAGCTTTTCAACGGTATACTGTGGGCCGCATAACTCCTTACAAATCAAAAGTTACGGGCACCGGAGCAACGGAGACCAGGTCAATGGTACCACGACCTAGGTTTGCGGGCCTAGCCTCTCCGCGAAGCGAAGTTGTTTTTCCAAAGATGCCGTGGGACTCGAGAAAATAAATGTGACGGGTGAAGCATCTTGGCATGGCTGAACGAGGCAAAATAAAAATGAAAAGGGAGGTGCAGTACGAGGACTTCCTAGGGGGGTTACCCATCCTTGTACTACTCTTGCTCAAGCGCGCTTAACTTTCGAGTTCTAATAGGATCCAGTGCATTAGTGCTGGTATGATCGCACCCGTTATGTTGAGGGTGTAGAGCCCTTATGTGTTGACGGTTCACAGTCCCAGCCAAGAGAGACGACCCATTCAGAAGGCCCAATGGGCTTACTGACAACCCAGCTGCCACAACAACGCAGTATCCTCGCAAGATGTGATATCGACACGCAGTAGGGCCCTCAATATCCAGCGAGTTAGGTTTTCACCTTTTTCGAGGCTAACAACAATTGACCCGGGATGAAAAAATAGAGTAAAAAGAAGAAAAGCGGGCTGAAACAGATGAAAACGTTCATTTTGGGTTTCGAAATTAGGTTCAGCTGTGCAAGCTTGCTGCCCCCGTCGTAGAGCTCCCGGAGATCTTTCCAACGGTATACTATGGGCCGCATAACTCCTTACGGATCAAAGGTTATGGGCACCGGAGCGACGGAGACTAGGTCACAGGCCCACGACCTCGGTTTGTGGGCCCAGCCCTTCCGCGAAGTGAAGTTGTCTTTCCTAAGATGCCGTAGGACTCGAGAAAAGAAATGTGACGGATGAAGCATCTTGGCATGGCTGAACAGGGCAAAACAAAAATAAAAAGGGGGGGTGCAACACGAGGACTTCCCATGGGGTAACCGATCCTAGTACTACTCTCGCCCAAGCATGCATAACTTCAGAGTTCTGATAGGAACCATTGCATTAGTGCTAGTATAATCGCACCGGTTATGTTAAGGGTGAAAAATCCTTATGTGTTAACTGTTCATAGTCCTAGGCAAGAGAGACGGCCCATTCAAAAGGCCCAATGGGCTTACCGACAACCCATCTGCCTCAACAACGCAGCATCCTCGCAAGACGTGATATCGATGTGTAGTAGGGCCCTTAATGTCCCGCGAGTTAGGTTGTCGGGTTTTTCGCTGCTCACGATGAACGACCCGAGACGAAAATATGTCGTAAAAAGAAGTGGCTCGAAACTGATGAAATTATTCGATTTTGGATTCCAAAAATAGGTGCAGCATAGCAAGCTTGCTGCCCCCATCGTAGAGCTCCCTTAGAGCATTCCAACAGTATACTGTGGGCCGCATAACTCCTTATGGATCAAAAGTAATGGGCACCAGAGCGACGGAGACTAGGTCAAAGGCCCCACGACCTCAGTTTGCGGGCCCAGCCCCTCCGCGAAGTGAAGTTGTCTTGCCTAAGATACCGTGGCACTCGAGAAAAGAAATGTGACGGGTGAAGCATCTTGGCATGGCTGAACGGGGTAAAACAAAAATGAAAAATGGGGTGCAACACGAGGACTTCCCAAGGGGTCACCCATCCTTGTACTACTTTGGCCCAAGCGTACTTAGCTTCTGATTTCTGATGGGATCTGGTGCATTAGTGCTGGTATGATCGCACCCATTATGTTGAGGGTGCAAAGCACTTATGTGTTGACGATTCACAGTCCCAGGCAAGAGAGACAGCCTATTCAAAAGGCCTAATGGGCTTACCTACAACCCATCCGCCTTAACAACGAAGCATCCTCGCAAGTCGTGATATCAACACATAGTAGGACACTTAATGTCCCACGAGTTAGGTTGTCCACTTTTTAGCGGCTCACGACGAATGACCGGGGATGAAAAAATAGCATAAAAAGAATAAAAGTGTGCCAAAACTGATGAAAACATTTGATTTTGGGTTTCAAAAACAAGCGCAACTGAGCAGGCTTGCCACCCCTATCGTAGAGCTCCCAGAGATCTTTCCATCGGTATACTATGGGCCGCATAACTCCTTACCGATCAAAAGTTACGGGCACCGGAGCGGCGGAGACCAAGTCACAAGTACCACAAATAGGTTTGCATTCCCAGCCCCTCCGCGAAGCGAAGTTATCTTGCCCAAGATGCCGTGGGACTTGAGAAAAGAAATGTGACGGGTGAAGCATCTTGGCATGGCTGAACGGCACAAAACAAAAATATAAATAGGGGTGCAACACGAGGACTTCCCAAGGGGTCAACCATCCTTGTATTACTCTTGCCCAAGCGCGCTTAACTTCGGAGTTCTGATGAGATCCAGTGCATTAGTGCTGGTATGATCGCACCGGTTATGTTGAGGTGCAAAGCCCTTATGTGTTGACGGTTCACAGTCCCAAGCAAGAGAGATAGCCCATTCAAAAGGTCCAATGGGCTTACCGACAACCCATCTGCCTCAACAATGCAGCATCCTCGAAAGACGTGAAATCGACGCGTAGCAGGTCCCTTCTCTCCTACGAGTTAGGTTGTTGGCTTTTTTGCGGCTTACAACGAACGACCCGGGATAAAATAATAGCAGAAAAAGAAGAAAAGTAGCTCGAAAGTGATGAAAACGTTCGATTTTGGGTTTCAAAAATAGGCTCAGTTGAACAGGCTTGCTCCACCTGTTGTAGAGCTCCCAGAGAGCTTTCTAACGGTATACTGTGGGTCGTATAACTCCTTATGGATCAAAAGTTATGGGCACCGGATCGACGGAGACCGGTCACAAGCCCCACGACCTCGGTTTGTAGGCCCAGCCCCTCCACAAAGAGAAGTTTTCTTGCCAAAGATGCTGTGACACTCGAGAAAAGAAATGTGACGGATGAAGCATCTTGGCACAATTGACCAGGGAAAAACAAAAATTAAAAGGAGGGGTACAACATGAGGACTTCCTAGGGGGTCACCCATCCTAGTATTACTCTTGCCCAAGCACGCGTAACTTCAGAGTTCTTATGGGATCCGGTGCATTAGTGCTAGTATGATTGCACCTGCTATATTAAGGGTGCAAAGCCCTTATGTGTTGACGGTTCACAGTCCCAAGTAAGAGAGACGGCCCATTCAAAAGACCCAATGGGCTTACCGGCAACCCATTTACCTCAACATCGCAGCATCCTTACAAAACGTGATATCGATGCGTAGTAAGGCCCTTAATGTCCCACGAGTTAGGTTGTCAGCTTTTTGCGACTCACGACTAACGATCCGAGATGAAAAAGAGCATAAAAAGATAAAAAGTGGCCCAAAACTAATGAAAACATTCAATTTTGGATTCCGAAAACAGGCGCAGCAAAGCAGGATTGATGCCACTATCGTAGAGCTCACGAAGAGCTTTCCAACGGTATACTGTGGGCCGCATAACTCCTTGCGGATCAAAAGTTACGGGCATCAGAGCGACGGAGACCAGTTCACAGGCACCACGACCTAGGTTTGAAGCCCAGCCCCTCCGTGAAGCGAAGTTGTCTTGCCCAAGATGCCGTGGGACTCGAGAAAAGAAATGTGATAGGTGAAGCATCTTAGCATGGCTGAACGGGGCAAAACAAAAATGAAAAAGGGGGTTGCAGCACGAGCCCTTATGTGTTGATGGCTCACAGTCCCACGCAAGAGTGACGGCCCATTCAAAAGGCCTAATGGGCTTACCAATAACCCATCTGCCTCAACAAAGCAGCATCCTCCAAATACGTGAAATCGACGCATAAAAAGGCCCTTAATGTCCCGCGAGTTAGGTTGTCGGCTATTTTGGGGCTCATGACGAACGATCCGGGAAGAAAAAATAGCATAAAAAGATAAAATTTTGCCTGAAACTGATGAAAACATTCGATTTTGGATTCCAAAAACAGGCACAGCCGAGCAGGCTTACTGCCCCAGTTGTAGAGCTCCCGAAAAGCATTCCAACGGTATACTGTGAGCCGCATAACTCACGGATCAAAAGTTACAGGCACCGGAGCGACAATGACCATGTCACATGCACCACGACCTAGGTTTACGGGCCCAGCCCCTCCGCAAAGTGAAGTTATCTTGCCCAAGATGCCGTGGGTCACAAGAAAAGAAATGTGACGGGTGATGCATGTTAGCATGGCTGAACGGGGCAAAACAAAAATGAAAAGCAGGGTGCAGCACGAGGACTTCCCAGGGGGTCACCCATCCTTATACTACTCTCGCCTAAGCGCGCTTAACTTGGGAGTTTTGATGGGATCCGTTACATTAGTGCTGGTATGATCGCATCCTTTTTGTTGAGGGTGCAAAGTCCTTATGTGTTGACGGCTCATAGTCCCAGGCAAGAGTGATGGCCCATTCAAAAGACTTAATGGGCTTACCGACAACCCATCAGCCTCAACAAAGCAGCATCCTCCCAAGACGTGAAATCGACGCATAGTAGAGCCCTTAATGTCCCGCGAGTTAGGTTGTCGGCTTTTTGGCAGCTCACGACGAATGATCCGGGAAGAAAAAATAGCATAAAAAGATAAAAAAAAGTGGCTCGAAACTGATAAAAATATTCGATTTTGTATTCTGAAAACAGGCGCAGCCGAGCAGGTTTGCTGCCCTTGTCGTAGATCTCTTGAAGAGCATTCCAACGGTATACTGTGAGCCGCATAACTCTTTACGGATCAAAAGTTATGGGCACCGGAGAGACATAGTATAGGTCATAGACACCACGACCAAGGTTTACGGGTTCAGCCCCTTCGTAAAGCGAAGTTGTCTTGCCCAAGATGTCGTGGGACTCGAGAAAAGAAATGTGACGAGTAAAGCATCTTAGCATGGCTGAACGGGGTAAAACAAAAATGAAAAGGGGGGTGCAGCACGAGGACTTCCTAGGGGGTCACCCATCCTTGTACTACTCTCGCCCAAGCGCGCTTAACTTCAGAGTTCTGATGGGATCCGGTGCATTAGTGACGGTATGATCGCACCCTTTATGTTGAGGGTGCAAAGCACTTATGTGTTGACGGTTCACAGTCCCAAGCAAGAAAGACAGCCCATTCAAAAGGTCCAATAGGCTTACCGACAACCCATCTGCCTCAACAAGGCAGCATCCTCCCAAGACGTGATATCAACGCATAGTAGGGCCCTTAATGTCCCGCGAGTTAGGTTGTCGGCTTTTTCGTGTATTACGACGAATGACCCGAGATAAAAAAATAGGGTAAAAAGAAGAAAAGTGGCCCAAACTGATGAAAACGTTCAATTTTGGGTTCTGTAAATTGGCAGAGCTGAACAGGCTTGCTACCCCCGTCGTAGATCACCTGGAGAGCTTTCCAACGGTATACTGTGGGTCGCATAACTCCTTATGAATCAAAAGTTATGGGCACCAGATTGATGGAGACCAGGTCAAAAGCCCCACGACCTCGGTTTACGGGTCCAGCCCGTCCGCGAAGCGAGGTTGTCTTGCCCAAGATGCCGTGGGACTAGAGAAAAGAAATGTAACGGATGAAGCATCTTGGCATGGCTGAACGGGGCAAAACAAAAATAGAAAGGAGGGGTGCAACACGAGGACATCCTAGGGGGTTACCCATCATAGTACTACTCTCCCAAGCACGCTTAACTTCAGAGTTCTGATGGGATTCGGTGCATTATTTCTAGTATGATCGCACTCGTTATGTTGAGGGTTCAAAGCCCTTTTGTGTTGACGTTTCACAGTCCCAAGCAAGAGAGATGGCCTATTCAAAAGGCCCAATAGGCTTACCGACAACCCATCTGCCTCAATAACGCAGCATCCTCGCAAGACGTGATATCGACGCGTAGTAGGGCCCTTAATGTCCCGCTAGTTTGGTTGTCAGCTTTTTTGCGGCTCACGACGAACGATCTGGGACAAAAAAATAGCGTAAAAAGAAAAAAAGTGGCACAAAACAGATGAAAGCGTTCAAATTGGATTTCAAAAATAGGCGCAGCCGAGCAAGCTTGCTGCCCCTATCGTAGAGCTCCCGGAGAGCTTTCCAACGGTATACTGTGGGCCACATAACTCCTTACGGATCAAAAGTTACGGGCACCGGGGCAACGGTGACCAGGTCACAAGCACCACGACTTTGGTTTACTGGCCCAGCCGCTCCGCGAAGCAAAGTTGTTTTGCCAAAGATGTCGTGGGACTCGAGAAAAGAAATGTGATGGGTGAAGTATAACACCTCAAACCCAACTACCACGCCTATAGGATACCCCTTGGGACTTGGGCCCAAGCGAGCACCGAGGCCATGGCGAGCAGGCCTAGAAACGCACTATACACGTATTGTCCGCTTTGGAGCCCATACTTCTCACGAATTTTTTGCCTCCCAGCCACTGCCAGGAAAACGCATGTAATCGATTAATGATGTACGTATTGTCCACTTCGTGCACGCACTCACAGCTTTGTCGCTCTACAGCTAGCTAGGTGAATACCCCTACAAAGGGAAGGCAGAGGCACACTGCACTTGGAATGTGCGTGCACGAATATACGAGATATCTCTACATATTCAATAGCCTAGAGCCTCTGCGGCCGATGTGGGATATTACACCCGCCTCCCATTGAGGACCCAACATCCTCGCTGGCCATACAAACACGTCAACTCTGATACCACTTTGTAACACCCCGAACCCAACTCCCACGCCTACAGGATACCCCCTGGGACTTGGGCCCAAGCGAGCACCGAGGCCATCGCAAGCAGGCCCATAAACGTACTATGCACGTACTGTCTGCTTTGGAGCCCATACTCCTCACAGATTTGTCACATCCCAGCCACTACCAGGAAAACACGCGTAATCGATTAACGATGTACGTATTGTCCGCTTCGTGCACGCATTCATGGCTTTGTCGCTTCACAGCCAGCTAGGCGAATACCCCCACAAAGGGAAGGCAGAGGCACACTGCACTGGGAACACGCGTGCACGAATATACAAAACATCTCTATTGTCACGCCCCAACTCAACCCCACCTACAGTCAGTTAGGACGCAACAGAATTTCGGCAGTATAACGACAGTAATTAGGACACCGAGTCTCTAAACGAACCTCTTTAGAACATCATACATCAAACTCCATAAACAATCCCAACAATCAACTCCTCAATTAAGTTAACAACATACAACACAACCATATTATACAATAATCATTCTACAACAATCCATTCATAGTTATACGCCTCCGTTCCAACATAATACATTAATTGAACATACATTTCAAAATAGATTATAAACTAACTTAGTAACCTATCATAGTCAAAAGAAAGACCACTAAGTTAGCAACAACTAGTTCATTATCATTACTACAACTGATACATCATTAACTATAAAGTAAATAAAAAGACAACTAGAATAATATACAAGACTATAAGGTATACAACATCTCTAACATCAACGACAAAGACTCTAGCACATAGGACTCATCTATATATGGCACATTCTCAGCTTCCTGAGACACGTACCCGTAATCTTGCTCAATAACACCTGTATGCATGCAATAATAGAGAGTGAGCTTATATAAAACAAGCTCAGTGAGGATCCGATAGATCTCTAACACTATTTACTATAATCCTTGGAAATAATCCGCTAAGCAGTAAACACACAATAACATCAATAACAATATAATCACATAACTATAATGACCAATCAATAAAGGATACTCTAGTTGGTGTAGCTCCAAACGCCATCACGATCTCAACCATTCTTCTTATAACTCCCCATTGCTCACACACCCGAGGTACCTCACTAGCCTCGCCCTCCATGATACCTTTGTCATGCGAGCTGGAGGTAGTCTCTAATAGTCATGCCGTTATCAACCCGACAGCCCGACGCTGCCCGAAAGGTGGCACACACATACCAAGAATCAGCAATAATAATAAACATCATTCACAGGAGGACAATCTAGAAGAATTGCCTATCTCCCGGTTCATCAATCATTAATCAATAATCATCAATAGTCATCAATTATGATAAATATAACATCAAGTAATCAATTAAACAACAAACGACTAAATCAGATGACAAAGTAGGCCATCCAACTTAACATGCATTAAACACGTAATCTAACCCTAGTCTAACCATTTACAACTCACAATTCAATAACTCAAATACCACCCAATCAGCTAAAGGCTCAATTCAACAATTTAAAGAAAGACAACCTAAACTTCAAATAATCATATCTTACATTCTACTAATCCAAACAACTCCAAATCAGTTTCTAACATTCACCCATTCAATCAACTACATTAGCCCTCTTAGAAACCAACCAAGACACATCAAAATCAAGCCCAACAACCCTAAAACCTCAATGCACCAAGGCTGAAATTTCCAGATTTTCACACAAACATCGCAATCAAAAATTTGGCATTATAACGGCGCTACCACGTAATTAACAAACTTTTAGAAATCGACGGCAATCGATTCCAATCACAACAACTCAAGATATTCATCAAATAGCTAGTTAATCAACTTTTAATACCCGAAAAAAAATAATTTCGCTACAATGGTTCAAATCTCGTAGTAATACACATAAATGATCCCTAGCATGCACTGAGCAATAATATAACTTCAAATTAATATTCTAACGGTTCGAAATACAATTATAAGCAAAAACATAAAAAATGACTTTTGAGATCTAGAATTTTTCTCTCACCTTTGATGTGTTTTGAAGCTACAAAGATGCTCAATGGATGCTCAAGAGGTGGAATCAAGCCTTGGTTGATGGAAATTGGCCTTGAATTGCAACTTTCAATGAAAATTTACTTTGAAAAATTGTTGAAAATGCTCTCAAGAAAAGCTATGGAGTTTTGGCCACCTTGTGTGTGCTTTGAGTGTGTTTTGTGCTTTGTTAGTAGGTGTTGATGCATAAATAAGCTAAGGTCAAATAAATTAAAAGAAAGTCAAAGTTAATTTTAGTCTTTTAATTCTATTTTTAGACTTTTAATTCATTTCTTGACTATTTCTTGCACAACTATTAAATTAACACTTAAACTAAATCTAGACAATATATTTTAGGTGACAAAGAGTGTTACATTAAAACAGTTTCACCCGAGTCGGCTTAAAACTCGTTTTCTTGCAAAAGAAAGTGTAAAAATATTTAAAATTCTAAAACCGATTCCAAATCCATTTTAATCAAACACGGGTCTATTAATACCCGAGGACTAGGTTTTAAAATGTTTAAAACACCCCTCTAAAAATTTTAGCGGACAGGTGTTCAAAAACACTATTCACCAAAACTAACGATAAAATTTCTGATTCTGTTTTTGATGAAAATTTCATGAATGCACACTTAGCATGTATTAGGAGTATTAATCGCGTATTTAACACATTCTAAATCATATAGCACATAAACAGGTCAATTCATGCCAAACGATGTAAAACACGCAAATCGAGATAAAGCAAAATATGGGGTCTCACATTCTCCTCCACTTAAAGAAATTTTGTCCCCGAAATTCTTACTTGCTGAACGGAAAAGATCTGGGTACCGCTGCCGCATCTGATCTTGCCTCTCCCAAGTAGCTTCCTCGATACCGTGATGCTTCCACAACACCCTGGCCATCGGAATCTTCTTCGCCCTCAACTCTCGTTCCATCTGATCAAGAATACGAATTGGCCACTCGTCATAAGTCAGATTCTCACGAAGCTGTAACGGCTCTGGCTTAAGAATATGAGAAGGATCCGAATTATATTTTCGCAAATTAGACACGTGAAATACATCGTGGACATTAGGGAAATTCTCCGGTAAAGCCAACCGATATGCTAACTTACCAACTCTACCAGTAATCTCAAATGGACCCACAAACCTCAGACTCAGCTTACCACCTTTACCATAACGAGCAAACCCCTTTCGAGGAGACAATCTCAAGAAAACCCGATCTCCGACTGCAAACTCCAAGTCCCGACGACGCTTATCAGTATAACTCTTGAATCTGCTATGTGCTGTGAGCATTCTCTGCCTGATCAACTTAACATTCTCAATCTTCTCTAGAAGCTCTGGCATAATAGTCGGATCATTAGTATTTATCTCCCTTACTTCATCCCAATACAAAGGTGAACGTCACTTACAACCGTAAAGAGCTGCAAAAGGTGCCATCCCAATAATAGCTTGATAACTATTGTTATAGGCAGACTCGGCAAGTGGTAGATGTTTCTCCCAGTTCTTCCCGAAGTCCAGAACACAAGCCCTGAGCATATCTTCCAGAATCTGAATAATCCTCTGAGATTGACCGTCGGTCTGTGGATGATATGCTGTACTGAAATTAAGCTAAGTACCCAAAGTCTCCTGAAGTTCCTCCCACAAACGAGAAGTAAATTGAGGATCTCGTCTGAGACAATACTAGATGGAATCTCGTGAAGTCTAACAATCTGATCGAAATAAAGACCCGTCAACTTTGTAACTTCATCTCCCATCCGCATCGAAATAAAATGAGTTGTCTTCGTCAAACAATCCACGACAACCCAAATTGCATCATTACCTTTCGGTGTTCTAGGCAAACCAGTGACGAAGTCCATTGTAATATGCTCTCATTTCCACTGTGGTATAGCCAACGGCTGAAGCAAACCTACAGGTCGTTGATGCTCGGCTTTCACTCGCTGACAAGTCAAACATCTAGACACGAACTGAGCAACTTCTCTCTTCATATTATTCCACCAGTAATGTTGCTTCAAGTCCCGATACATCTTGGTTCCACCAGGATGAATAGTATACTTAGAATTATGAGCCTCCTCCAGAATACCTCACCTCAAACCCGGTTCATCGGGAACACAAACCCTGTTCCGAAACAGAAGAATACCATCCTCGTGTAATTTGAAATCAGACTGATCATCCGTGATCTGATCCTTGATCTTCTGAAGTTTAACATCAAGTTGCTGAGCTTCTTTGATCTGAGACAACAATGAAGGTTGAATACGGAGATGTGAAAACATCACTCCAACCTGAGTTAACTCCGGTCTCCAGTAAGTGAATTCCTCAAGAACCTCTCACTTTTTGACAGCCAAACAAGAAACACTCGCCTTACAGCTAAGAGCGTCTGCCACAACATTTGCCTTCCCAGGCAGATAACTGATAGAACAATTATAATCTCCAAGAAGTTCCATCCACCTCCGCTGACGCATATTCAACTCCTTCTGTGAGAATAAATACTTAAGACTCTTATGATCAATTAAGATCTCGAACTTACTGCCCCACATATAATGACGCCAATTTTTCAGTGAGAAAACAACAACTGCCAACTCAAGATCATGAGTCGGATAATTCACCTCATAAGGCTTCAACTTTTTAGAAGCATAGGCAATAACCCGACCATTCTGTATAAGAACACATCCCAAGCCCCCCTTGGATGCATCGCTATAAATTACCATATTGTCGGTCCCCTCTGGTAGAGCAAGTACTGGAGCAATAGTCAATCTCTTTTTCAATTCCTGAAACCTACTCTCACATTTCTCATCCCAAACAAAACTAGTATGTTTCTGAGTTAACTTAGAAAGTGGCCCTGCAATCTTAGAAAAGTCATTGACAAACCTACGGTAATACCTGCCAAGCCAAGAAAGCTACGAACCTCAGAAACATTCTCCAGACGTTTCCAAGACATCACCGATTCAATCTTAGTGGGATCTACAGATATACCGCTCTGTGTGATAACATGACCAAGAAAAGATATGTGTTGCAGACAAAATTCATATTTCCTAAACTTTGCAAACAACTGATACTCCTGCAGCTTTTGTAAGACAAGCTGTAGATGTTGCTCGTGCTCCGATTCCGACTTAGAATAAACCAAGATATCATCAATAAAGATCACCACGAACTGGTCTAAGTACGGCTGAAAAACCCGATGCATAAGATCCATAAATGCTGCCGGTGCATTAGTTAATCCAAAGGGCATAACTACAAACTCATAATGCCCGTACCGAGTCCTAAAGGCAGACTTTGGAACATCCTCCTTGCGAATCCGAAGTTGATCAAACAACTCGTCAATCAGTGGCAAAGGATACTTGTTCTTGATGGTCACTTGATTCAAACCACGATAGTCAATGCATAATCTCAAGGTACCATCTTTCTTCTTCACAAATAAAACAGGTGCTCCCCACGGTGAAGAACTCTGCTGAATGAAACCTTTCTCTATTAACTCCTGCAACTGAGTTTTCAACTCCTTCAACTCAGCTGGTGCCATCCGGTATGCTGATTTTGAAATAGGTTGAGTACCGGGAACAAGATTAATCACAAACTCCACATCTCTCTCTGGCGGTAACCCTGGCAACTCCTCGGGAAATACATTGGGATATTCCTGAATAATAGGAACTTCCTCCAGTTGTAGCTTATCAAATGGCTTGTTGATCAAATAAGCTAGATAACCCAAACACCCCTTACTCACCAACTTGACGGCTTTAGTTGCTAAGATAAAAAAAACTCGTCTTAGCACCCCAGTTCCCTACTACCTCAACTACTGGCTGATCTGGCAAACAAAACTATACTACCTTCGTTCTACAATTCAATTGGGCATCATACTTAGAAAGCCAATCCATACCCAAGATAACATCGTACCCCCGGATAGGAAATAAGATAAGGTCTGAATGAAAATTATACCCCTTAACATGAATTATACAATCCTTACATACTAATCCAGTAATATACTTATCAGTCAAAGAGGTACTAATCTCAACCATATAAGGCAGTCTTTTAGGTTGCATATTAACACGTTGCACACAAGCAGGAGTAATGAAAGAATGCGTAGCACCAGAATCAATCAACACTTTAACAAGTTGATCAAGTATAAGGAAGTTACCTTCCACAACTGCAGTCTCCTCAGGCATCTCTTCCAAGTCAACTGCGTAGGCCCGAGCCTGAACCCGCTGCTGCTGAGGTGCACTGCCCACTGGTCTACCCTAACAACCCTGAGTCGCTGCCCGACCCTTAGTCCTCTAATATCTAGGGCAATCCCTCGCCCTATGCTGATTGTTGTCGCAACCCAAACAAGCCCCTGACTTCACCCTACAGTCGGCCTCCACATGGCCCTAGCGCTTACAGTAAGTACACTGCGGTGATGATGCACTGACACTACCCCTGGAAGAACCAGAAGCTGAAGAAGCAGCTGTACTAGTCTGCTGCTGAGGTCTAACAAAACTAGGCCTGTATTGACCCTGAGACTGGGCCGGCCTAAACTGAGACTGAGCCTGATAAGACCTCTGCTGAAATTGCGGTCGATAATAACTCTGCTGACCCTGTGGCCTGAAAGAACCCTGCTGAGTTGGCGGCATGTACACACCCTACTGTACGGGAGGCCTATACATACCCTGCTGGCCTTGCAGCTGAAATGGCCTCTTGCTAGGCTGGCTAGATACAATTTGTTCCCCCTTTCTCTTCTCCAGTCTAGAAGCGGCATCAAAGGCCTCAGTAAGTATATCATACCGATTCAGGGCCATCGCATCCTGAATCTCGGGCCTCAACCCCAACATGAACCTACGAGTCTTACGTTCCTCGTCAGCCATATACTCTGGTGCATACCGGGACAGCCTAGTGAAAGTGGCCTCATACTAAGCCACTGAAGCATCTCCCTACACTAAGGCTAGAAACACTGCCTCTCTCCGCTCCCTCGCGATCCTCGGGACATACTTTGCCCGGAAAGCTAACAGAAAGGTATCCCAAACATACGGAATACCCTGAGTCTCCCAGCTAGTTTTCACCGTGCGCCACCATTCCTCTGCCTCATCATCCAGCAAGTACACGGCAAAGGTGGCCTTCTGCTCATCAGTATAATCAAGAGGGTCAAAAATCTTCTCCACCTTACTAATCTACGCCTCAGCTTTCCGATCATCCGGCTCCCCCTGAAACCACGGTAGATAATACCCTAAAAACTCTTTCAGTGTACCACGACCGTGGTACCCACCTTGCACATTCAGTAACTGATTCTGCAATGCCTGAGTTTGGGCAGCCTGCCCTGCTAGTAACTGTGCCTGACCGGCCATGATCTCGTTCATCCTATCAAAAGCTGCACCTATACGATCATCACCCCTAACTTGGCCTGGTGCCACATTTCTCAGAACCTCATCAGTCACCTCAGGCCTACCTCTGGTCCTCAGTCTACCCGTCATTCTACTAATCAAAGAGTTAGCACAGGTTAAAGCACGTAAACATGCTATAGACAATTATTAGCAAATAAGCAACAATTCACATAAACACATAAATCATTTAAGTATCAATCACATAAACAAATTAATCACATAAGCACTAAATCACATAATCACTTAATCACTTAATCACTTAATCACTTAACCATTTTAACACATAGTTCACTTTTCTTTCACTTCATACATACTTTCATGTTAAGACCATTACCCACATTCCGAGAATACCCCGGCTGACAGCTAACATGCGCTCTGATACCACTTAAATGTCACGCCCCAACTCGACCCCACCTACAATTAGTTAGGACGCAACAGAATTTCAGCAGTATAACGACAGTAATTAGGACACCGAGGCTCTAAACCAACCTCTTTAGAACATCATACATCAAACTCCATAAACAATCCCAACAATCAACTCCTCAATTAAGTTAACAACATACAACACAACCATATTATACAATAATCATTCTTCAATAATCCATTCATAGTTATACACCTCCGTTCTAACATAATAAATTAATTGAACATACATTTCAAAATTGATTATAAACTAACTTAGTAACCTATCATAGTCAAAAGAAAGACCACTAAGTTAGCAACAACTAGTTCATTATCATTACTACAATTGATACATCATTAACTATAAAGTAACTAAAAGACAACTAGAAAAATATACAAGACTATAAGGTATACAACATCTCTAACATCAACGACAAAGACTCTGGCACATAGGACTCGTCCACATATGGCACATTCTCAACTTCCTGAGGCACGTACCCGTAATCTTGCTCAATAACACCTGTATGCATGCAATAATAGAGAGTGAGCTTATATAAAACAAGCTCAGTGAGGATCCGATAGATCTCTAACACTATTTACTATACTCCTTGGAAATAATCCCCTGAGCAGTAAACACACAATAACATCAATAACAATATAATCACATAACTATAATGACCAATCAATAAAGGATACTCTAGTTGGTGTAGCTCCAAACGCCATCACGATCTCAACCATTCTTCTTGTAACTCCCCATTACTCACGCACTCAAGGTACCTCACTAGCCTCGCCCTCCATGACACCTCCGTCATGCGAGCTGGAGGTAGTCTCTGGTAGTCATGCAGTTATCAACCCGATAGCTCGACACTGCCCAAGAAGTGGCACACACATACCAAGACTCAGCAATAATAATAAACATTATTCACATGCGGACAATCTAGAAGAATTTCCTATCTCCTGGTTCATCAATCATCAATCAATAATCATCAATTATCATAAATATAACATCAAGTAATCAATTAAACAACAAACAACTAAGTCAGATGACAAAGTAGGCCATCCAACTTAACATGCATTAAACACGTAATCTAACCCTAGTCTAACCATTTACAACTCACAATTCAATCACTCAAATACCACCCAATCAACTAAAGGCTCAATTCAACAATATAAAAAAAGACAACCTAAGCTTCAAATATTCATATATTACATTCTACTAATCCAAACAACTCCAAATCAGTTTCTAACACTCACCCATTCAATCAACTATATCAGCCCTCTCGGAAACCAACCAAGACACATCAAAATCAAGCACAACCACCCTAAAAACTCAATGCACCTAGGCTGAAATTTCCAGATTTTCACACAAACATCGCAATCGAAAATTCGGCATTATAACGGCGCTACCACGTAATTAACAAACTTTTCAAAATTGACGACAATCGATTTCAACCACAACAACTCAAGATATTCGTCAAATAGCTTGTTAATCAGCTTTTAATACCCGAAAATAAATAATTTCACTACAATGGTTCAAATCTCGTAGTAATACACATAAATGATCCCTAGCATGCACTGAGCAATAATATAACTTCAAATTAACATTCTAACGGTTCAAAATGCAATTATAAGCAAAAACATAAAAAATGACTTTTGAGATCTAGAATTTTTCTCTCACATTTGATGTGTTTTGAAGCTACAAAGATGCTGAATGGATGCTCAAGAGGTGGAATCAAGCCTTGCTTGATTAAAATTGGCCTTGAATTGCAACTTTTCATGAAAATTTACTTTGAAAAAATGTTGAAAATGCTCTCAAGAAAAGCTATGGAGTTTCTGCCACCTTGTGGGTGCTTGGAGTGTGTTTTGTGCTTTGTTAGTAGGTGTTGATGCATAAATAAGCTAAGGTTAAATAAATTAAAAGAAAGTCAAAGTTAATTTTAGTCTTTTAATTCTATTTTTAGTCTTTTAATTAATTTCTTGACTATTTCTTGCACAACTATTAAATTAACACTTAAACTAATTCTAGACAATATATTTTAGGTGACAAAGAGTGTTACATTATAACAGTTTCACCCGAGTCGGCTTAAAACTCGTTTTCTTGCAAAAGAAAGTGTAAAAATCTTTAAAATTCCAAAACCGATTCTTAATCCGTTTTAATCAAACACGGGTCTATTAATACCCGAGGACTAGGTTTTAAAATGTTTAAAACACCCCTGTAAAAATTTTAGCGGACAGGTGTTCAAAAATACTATTGACCAAAACCGACGATAAAATTTCTGATTCCGTTTTTTATGAAAATTTCATGAATGCACACTTAGCATGTATTAGGAGTATTAATAACGTATTTAACACATTCTAAGTCATATAGCACATAAACAGGTCAATTAATGCCAAACGAGGTAAAACACACAAATCGAAATAAAGTAAAATATGGGGTCTCACAGCTATATTCAATAGCCCAGAGACCTCCATGACCGTGGTGGGATATTACATGAAGCATCTTGGCATGGATGAATAGGGAAAAATAAAAATGAAAAGGGGGGTGCAGTACAAGGACTTCCCAGGGGAGTCACCCATCCTTGTACTACTCTCGCCCAATCGCGCTTAACTTCATAGTTCTAATGGGATCCGGTGTATTAGTTCTGGTATGATCACACCCGTTATGTTGAGGGTACAAAGCCATTATGTGTTGAGGGTTCACAGTCCTAAACAAGAGAGACGGCCCATTCAAAAGGCCCAATGGGCTTACCGACAACCCATCTTCCTCAACAACGCATCAACCTCGCAAGACGTGATATTGTGGTGTAGTAGGGCCCTTAATGTCCCGCGAGTTAGGTTGTCTTGTTTTTTAGGGCTCACGATGAGCGACCTGGGACGAAAAAATAGCTTAAAAATAAGAAAAGTGGCCCGAAACTGATGAAAATATTTGATTTTGGGTTCCAAAAATAGGCGCAGCAAAGCTGACTTGCTGCCCCCGTTGTAGAGGTCCTAACAACATAGGATGTTAGATTATTGCTCAGTAGATGCTAATGATTGATTATATGAGTTTATAGCAGTTTTGAAAAGTGGTAGCATGTATTTTTATTTTTTCGGGTATTAAAGTTGAGAATTTGGCCATTTGTTGAATAATTGGAGTTGTGGTGGTTGGAATTGAGTGATGTTAGCTTCTAAAAGTTTGTTAAATACGTGGTAGTAATGTTGTAATGCCGAAATTTTGATTGCGATGTCGTGGTGAAAGTCCAGAAATTTCAGCCATGGTGCATTGAGGTTTTAGGGCTGTTGGGCTTGATTTGAATGGATTGTTGTTAGTTTCCGAGGGGGCTAATGCAGTTGCTTGAGTGGGTGAGTGATAGAAACTGGTTTGGAGGTGATTGGATTAGTAGAATGTAAGTTATGACTTTTAGAAGTTTGGGTTGTCTTTCTTTAAAATATTGAAATATGCCTTTGGTTGTGTGGGTGGTGTTTGAGTGATTGAATTGTGAGTTGTTGATGGTTAGACTAGGGTTTGGTTGTGTGTTTAATGCATGTTAAGTTGGGTGGCCTACTTTGTCATCTAACTTAGTTGTTTGTTGCTTATTTAACTAGTTGTTCTTATGTTGTTGAAATGATGATTATTGATTGATTATTGATGAGCCGGGAGATAGTCAACCTACTTTGTTGTCCTCCTGTGATAATTGATTATTGATGAGCCAGGAGATAGTCAACTTGATATGTTGTCCTCCTGAGATATGAATGATTTTTATTATTGTCATGAGTCTTTGTATATGTGTGCCACCTCTCGGGCAGCGTTGGGCTGTCGGGTTGATAACGGCATGACTACCATAGACTACCCCCAGCTCGCATGGGCGAAGGTGCCATGGAGGGAGGGGCTAGTGACGTACCTCGGGTGCATGTGTAATGGGGAGTTATAAGAAGAATGGGTGAGATCGTGATGGCGTTTGGAGCTACACCAACTAGAGTATCCTTTATTGATTGATCATTATTACTAATGTGCTTATATTGTTATTGATGATTATTATGTGTTTACTGCTCAAAGGATGATTTCCAAGGAGTACAGTAAATAATGTTATGAGATCTGTCGAATCCTCACTGGGCTTGTTTTATATAAGCTCACTCTCAATTATTGCATGCATACAGGTGATATTGAACAAGATTACGGGTACGTGCCTCAGGAAGCTGAGAATGTGCCATATGTGGACGAGTCCTATGTGCCAGAGTCTTGTCCTTGATATCTAATGTTGTACTCTTTTGCTATCTTGTAGATTAAAACTAGTTGGTTTGTATTTACTTAGAAGTTTATGATGCATAAGATGTTGTAAAGATAATGGATTAAATGTTGCTAGTTTAGTAGTCTTGTTTTAGAATATGATTAGGTTGCTAGATTGGTTATAATCTATTTTGGGAAATATATGTTATATAGTAAATGTACGATGTTAGAACGGAGGCGTATAACTTATGGATGCAATGATAAAAGAATGTTTAATGTATATTGTGGTTGTGTTGTTTAATTGTTGAATTGTTTGTGGAGTTGGTTGTATGAGTTGCGAAGGGGTTGGTTTAAAGCCTCGGTGTCCTAATTACTGTCGTTATACTGCCGAAATTCCATTGCATCCCGACTGATTGTAGGAGGGGTCGAGTTAGGGCGTGACAACCGGAGCGACAGAGACTAGGTCACAAGCCCCACGACCTCAGTTTGTGGTCCAAGCCCCTTCGCGAAGCAAAGTTGTCTTGCCCAAGATGTTGTGCGACTCGAGAAAATAAATGTGATGGATGAAGCATCTTGGCATGGCTGAACGGGTCAAAGCAAAAATAAAAATGGGGGATGCAACACGAGGACTTCCCAGGGGGTCACCCAACCTAGTACTACTCTCGTCCAAGCACGTTTAACTTCAGAGTTCTGATGGGATCCGGTACATTAGTGCTAGTATGATCGCACCCGTTATGTTGAGGGTGCAAAACCCTTATGTGTTAACAGTTCACAATCCCAGGCAAGAGTGACGGCCCATTCAAAGGGCCCAATGGGCTTACCGACAACCCATCTGCCTAAACAATGCAGCATCATCGCAAGATGTGATATCAACACGTAGTAGGACCCTTAATGTCCCGCGAGTTAGGTAGTCGGCTTTTTTGCGGCTCACGACGAACGACCCGAGACGAAAAAATAGCATAAAAAGAAGAAAAGTGGCTCGAAACTGATAAAAACATTCGATTTCGGGTTCTGAAAATAGGTGCAGCCAAGCAGGCTTGCTGCCCCTGTCGTAAAGCTCTAGGAAAGCTTTCCAATGGTATACTGTAGGCTGCATAACTCCTTATGAATCAAAAGTGATGGGCACCGGAGTGACGAAGACCAGGTCACTGGCCCCACGACCTCGGTTTGCACGCCCAGCCCCTCCGCGAAGCAAAGTTGCCTTGCCCAAGATGCCAAGGGACTTGAGAAAAGAATGTGACGGGTGAAGCGTCTTGGCATGGCTGAACGGGGCAAAACAAAAATGAAAAGGGGGTGTAACACGAGGACTTGCCAAGGGGTCACCTATCCTTGTACTAGGGCATTTCTCACTTGTTTGAGACCATATAAGGCTTTCACTCTTGCCTAAACGCACTTAACTTCGGAGTTCTGATGGACTCCAGTGCATTAGTGCTGGTATGATCGCACCCGTTATGTTGAGGGTGCAAAGCCCTTATGTGTTGACGGTTCACAGTCCCAGGCAAGAGAGACGGCCCATTCAAAAGGCCCAATGGAATTATCGACTACCCATCTGCCTCAACAATGTAGCATCCTCACAAGACAGTATATTGACACGTATTAGGGCCATTAATCTCCAACGAGTTAGGTTGTAAGCTTTTTCGTGGCTCACGACGAACGTCCCGGGACAAAAAATTGTCATGAAAAGAAGAAAAGTGGCCCAAAACTGAGGAAGATGTTGGATTTTGGGTTCTAAAAACAAGCCCCATGACCTCGGTTTGCGGGCCTAACCCTTCCACGAAGCGAAGTTTTCTTGCCCAAGATTCTGTGGGACTCGAGAAAAGAAATGTGATAGGTGAAGCATCTTGGCATGGCTGAACGGGGCGAAACAAAAATGAAAAAGGGGGTGCAACATGAGGACTTCTCGGGGGGTCACCCATCCTTGTATTACTCTTGCCCAAGCGCACTTAACTTTGGAGTTCTGATGGGATCCGATGCATTAGTGCTGGTATGATCGCACTCGTTATGTTGATAGTGCAAAGCCTTTATGTGTTGATGGTTCACAGTCCCAAGCAAGAGAGACGGCCCATTCAAAAGGCCCAATGGCCTTATCGACAACCTATCGGCCTAAAAAACAGAGCATCCTCGCAAGACGTGATATCGACGCATAGTAGAGCCCTTAATGTCCCGCGAGTTAGGTTGTCGGCTTTTTTGCGACTCACGACGAACGTCCCGAGATTAAAAAATAGCGTAAAAAGAAGAAAGTGGCTCAAAACTGATGAAAATATTCAATTTTGGGTTTTGAAAATAGGTGCAGCCGAGCAGGCTTGCTGCCACCGTCGTAGAGCTCCCGGATAGCTTTCCAATGGTATACTGTGGGCCGCGTAACTCCTTATGGATGAAAATTTATGGGCACCGGAGCGATGGAGACCAGGTCACCGGCCCCATGACCTCGGTTTAAGGGCCCAACCCCTCCGCGAAGCGAAGTTGTCTTGCCTAAGAAGCCGTAGGTCTCGACAAAAGAAATGTGACAGATGAAGCATCTTGGCTTGGCTGAACGGGGCAAAACAAAAATAAAAAGGCGCCAATTTCTAGAAGTCCTTATAGAATGGCATCGGCTGAACTTCAAGAATTGAAAATTCAGCTTCAGAACTTGCTTGAGAAAGGGTTTATACAACCTAGTTCTTCGCCGTGGGGTGCGCCTGTGTTGTTTGTGAGAAAGAAAGACAGCACGCTACGGTTATGTATTGATTACAGGGGACTTAATCAAGTCACGATTAAGAACAAATACCCATTGCCGTTTATTGAAGAATTATTTGACCAGTTGCAGGGTGCGAGTGTTTACTCCAAATTTAATTTGAGGCAGGGTTATTATCAACTCAGGATTCAGAGTGATGATATACCTAAGATGGCATTCAGGACTAGATATGGCCATTATGAATTTGTTGTGTTACCGTTTGGATTGACGAATGCACCAGCCGCATTCATGGACTTGATGCAGAGAGTTTTTCGACCTTATCTTGATCAATTTGTCGTAATCTTTATTGATGACATTTTAGTGTACTCTAAGAATGAGGCTTAACATGAGCAACATTTGAAGATTGTGCTACAGACTTTGCAAGAAAACAAGCTTTTTGCAAAATTCAGCAAGTGTGAATTCTGGTTGTATCAAATATCTTTTCTAGGCCATATCATTTCAGATCAAGGAATTTCAGTAGACCCAGCTAAGATTGAAGTTGTGTCATCTTGGAAGAGACCTGAAACGGTGTCAGAGATTCGGAGATTTCTTGGGTTGGCAGGTTACTATCGGAGGTTTGTTAAAGACTTTTCTAAAATTTTTGGACCTTTAAGGCAGTTGACTCGAAAGAAAATTACTTACAACTGGGATGCTAAATGTGAATCCAGTTTCCAAGAATTGAAGAAGAGACTAACTATAGCTCCTATACTAGCTTTACCCGAGGGTACAGAAAACTTTGTTGTCTATAGTGATGCATCTAAAGAAGGTTTGGGCTGTGTTTTAATGCAGAATGGTAAGGTGATTGCCTATGCTTTTAGGAAGTTGAAACCATATGAAGTCAATTACCCTACACATGATCTTGAGTTAGTTGCAATTGTGTTTGCTTTAAAAAAGTGGCGTCATTACTTGTGGGGTAGCAGATTTGAAATTTTTACTGACCACAAGAGTCTCAAATATTTATTTTCACAAAAAGATTTGAATATGAGGCAGCGAAGATGGCTAGAGCTATTAAGTGGTTACAATTGTTCTATAAACTACGTGCCAGGTAAGGCAAATGTTGTTGCAGATGCTTTGAGCTGAAAGGCTATTGTTGCAAGTTTAATTATCAAGGATTGGGAGACTTTGGGAGAAATTTGTTCATGGAAGACAGAAGCTACTGAGGTAGGGATTCGATTTGCTAGCTTATAGATTCAGTCGGGGTTGCTAGCACAAATTAGAAAGGCTCAGAAGACTGATCCTCACATCTTGAAAATCCAAGAAAAAGCAAAAGGGGGAGAGTCGGAGTTTAAATTACATACAGATGGTATCTTTAAATTCAGGGACAGGGTGTATGTTCCTGGTGATCCGACTTTGAAGAATGAGATTCTGTCTAAGGCACATAATTCAAGATATACAATTCACCCGGGCAGTACTAAAATGTATAGAGATTTGAAAAAACACTTCTGGTGGAACAATATGAAGAGGGAGATTGCTGGGTATGTATCCAGGTGTTTAACTTGTCAGAGGGTTAAGGTTGAGCATCAGAGCACAGCCGGGCTTCTACAATCATTGTCGATTCCGCAATGGAAATGGGTGCATATAACAATGGACCTTGTGACCGATCTTCCTAGATCTCCGAGATGATATGATTTTGTATGGGTTGTTATGGACCGATTGACTAAGGTTTCACATTTTATTCCCGTGAACAAACAGGATAGCCTTGATAAACTAGCTGAGCTCTATGTTGCTAATATTGTGAGACTGCATGGTGTGCCACAGAGTATAGTGTCAGATAGAGATCCCAGATTTAGATCTCGTTTTTGGCAGAAGTTGCAAGAGGCCATGGGAACTAAATTGAGCTTCAGTACTGCATACCATCCACAAACTAATGGCCAGTCTGAGAGAACTATCAGGATCTTGGAAGACATGCTTCGAGAATGTGTGTTAGACTTTAGGAAGAATTGGGAGAAGTTTTTGCCTTTAGCGGAGTTCGCCTACAATAATAGTTATCAATCTACTATAGGTATGGCTCCCTACTAGGCGTTGTATGGTTGTAAATGCAGATCCCCATTGTATTGGGAAGAGGTTGGAGAGATGAGATCAGTTGATCTGACTGTGTTACCTGAGATGATTAAAATGGTAGATAATGTTCACCTTATTCGCCAGCGTATGCTTACAGCTCAGAGTCGTCAGAAGAGTTATGCGGATAAGCACCGTCGGGATCTTGAGTTTGATTTGGGAGATTGGGTATTTCTTAAGATTTCTCCTCGAAAGGGATTGATTCGGCACGATAAGAGCGGGAAACTTAGTCCCAGGTACGTGGGTCCGTTTGAGATCACCGAAAAGGTGGGTCCTTTGGCTTATCGGTTAGCTTTGCCTCCGAGCTTTTCGAGACTACACAATGTTTTCCACGTGTCAATGTTGAAGAAATACCATTTAGATCCTTCACATGTACTTGAACCAGAGCCTTTGCAGATTGAGGAAAAGTTAACTTATGAAGAGAAACCGATTCGAATTGTGGATCGAAAAGTTCTGGAACTTCGCAGGAAGAGTATTCCATTAGTAAAGGTTCTGTGGAATCATCATGGGTTTGAGGAAGCGACTTGGGAAAGAGAGGACCAGATTCGGAGTTAGTATCCGGAGTTGTTTGTCGACCAAGTAAGAATTGCATGGACGCAATTGTTTTAAGGGGGAGAGGGTGTAACACCTAAGCCCGGAATGTGAAATTTTCCTGTCTATTATTTTGGAAATTATATTTTCTTAAATTCTTTGAAATCAAATTGTTACTTCTTATTGTCGCAAAGTGCATTGCATTTCGAGAGCGATAGTTAGAGGGTGTTTTCTAGTCCTCAACAAATAGTGAAAACTAGTATTTTGGTGTCTTAAATTTTATATTTTATTTGTTGTTAGCTAGAATTAATTTGGTGATGGTTGTTATAGCTTTAAAATGCATAAAAATAGGCAAATTGACCAACTTAAGTTAGTTTGACCAAGGGGTTTGACCATTGACCAAAGCTTGTCACCTTATAAGCTTAAAACATTGCAAAATAAAAAAAAACAAAGCTGAAACAGAAAAGGAGCAGGCCGAAACTTTGAAGAGAAAAAAAAAACATTTCAAGTTTCAAAACTTCCAATCTTCGCGTGAGCTTGTGCGGGGTTGTTACCGAGGCATCCAGTGTGGTTTTCCTAGCGACTAGGAGTGTCTAAGGTAAGAGAATCACGTTATTTACGCATTTGAATATCATGTATATCAACTTTATGATTTTTGGGTTTTATCCGTAGGTTGTTATTTTTATCATTTTAATGCTTAAAGAATGATCCTTGTCAATTGTAGAACATGTATTTATAGTTTTTTTTCACATTTTCTACTATTAAATATAGCTATTGTAATTTAAAATGTCAATTGAATAGTAAAATATGAATAGTAAATCCTCGATTCGTAGAAATTGCTCCATTATGCGTTCTGTTGATGTGAAAAGATGCTAGATATGCTAGAATGCCTAAATGCATGGTTTGTTTGGATTGTGTAATGGAAAAACGAGGAAAAATGCCTTGGTGAAAGTCGGGGTCGTTTAGGTCGAGTTTAGCATTTTCTTGTTTTGCATGATGGCATTGTCTTGGGAGGCCATGGAAGCACTTTTGGTGTGGTTATGGCATTGGTTGGGTGTTTGGTTAGGATAGTTGTAGTTCAAACGAGCAAATGGAGAAATCGGGACTTTGCTTGAATTCTAGGGTAAAGTAGGGTTTCGGGGTCTTTAGACGTGCCTTATGGTGACCTAGGAGGATTGGTGAAGTCAGTTTCCAAAACTCGTGGCTCGTTTGAAAGTAGTAGCATATGGAAAGTCGGGGTCGTTTTGTGATTTTGTTTGTTTTCTTGATATTATGCCTATAGAATGCTTAATGTTGCTTGATATGCTTGTTAGAATTGATTCTGATTGAAATGTTTATCAACTGTTGCTACTGCGTGCGAGAGTAACCTACTTTGTTATTCTCCCACGTGTGGCTTTATTGCTCGATTGTTGCATTGTATATTGTATTGCATTCATAGAGTCAGGGGCGGTGTGATGGGCCTCTCTGGGTAACCTCGGGTTGGCAGTGTTGGTTGCCCTAGCTCCGTGTCCTATTCCCTTTCTCGCTTGGGTTGCCTCCCAGGGAGATTTGGGTCGTAGAATTGATGGATACTTCCGGGGTATTACAAACTGAGGTTATAAGGTGGTTTGGGCCGGCGCGTCGTCATCGAATTCGTGATTGAAAGTTGCTCGTGGAAAGTGAATCGTATCCTTTGAATGAGTGTTTATAGTTTTAATGCTTGTCTTGTTTATTGTTGGCTTTGTTTGTATCTCTATATGATAATTGAATGGATTGCTTGACTATTTGCATTGCATTCTCCTCTCATCTCCGTCCTTGAGACCAATAACCCTCGCTGAGTAATAGTTTTTGCTCATTCCTTTCTATACTATATTTTACAGGAGTAGTTGAAGCGGACCCTATTGAGGTAATTGAGGAGGAGGAGCAAGTGGAGGTGTTTCCTTGATAGCACTTCTTTGCTTAGTTGGTGGTTGGTTGCCAGACTTTTGTGCGGGCCGTGCTTGATGTGATAATGCTTGGTTGTCGCTTCATTTTGAGGCTTGTAGCCTTGTATGTAGTTTCTATTTTGAGGCCTCTATGGCCTTATGTTGTAAAGTTGAAAGAATGTGAAGTTGTAAAGATATACTCTTATGACTAGTAGAGAATTGCATACCAATGGTTTAACTGTTTAGTGGCACGAATACTTGTGTAGTATCCATGACATTTTGGGTTTGCAAAGTTGTTAATGAGAAGATGTATATTTTCTAAAAGAAAGTTGTCTTGATTCAAATGTTTATTATGGCTTCTGCAAGTATTATGTTGAATGTAAAGTTTTCGGATCGTCCACGGTACAGAGAAGACTCCGTCCGTGTGTCGGGTCCGGGCTTGGCCTTTTACGGGGTCGGGTCGGGGCATGACAGGTGCAACACAAAGACTTCCCAGGGGGTCACCCATCCTAGTACTACTCTCACCCAAGCACACTTAACTTCGCAGTTCTGATGGGATCCGGTGCATTAGTGCTAGTATGATCGCACCCGTTATATTGAGGGAGCAAAGCCCTTATGTGTTGACGGTTCACAGTCCTAGGCAAGAGAGACGACCAATTCAAAGGGCCCAATGGGCTTACCGATAACCCATCTGCCTCAACAACGCATCATCCTAGCAAGACGTGATATCAATACGTAGTACGACCCTTAATGTCCCGCGAATTAGGTTGTCGGCTTTTTTATGGCTGACGACGAACGATCCGAGATTAAAAATAGCGTAAAAAGAAGAAAACTAACTGATGAAAATGTTCGAATTTGGGTTTCAAAAACAGGTGCATCTGAGCAGGCTTGCTGCCCTTGTCGTAGAGCTCCTAGAGAGCTTTCCAACGGTATACTGTGGGCCGCATAACTCCTTACGGATCAAACGTTATGGGCACCGGAGTGACGAAGACCAGGTCACAGGCCCCACGACCTCGGTTTACGGGCCCAGCCCTTCTGTGAAGCGAAGTTGTCTTGCCCAAGATGCCGTTGGACTATAGAAAAGAAATGTGACGGGTGAAGCATCTTTGCATTACTGAACGGGGAAAACAAAAATGAAAAGGGGGGTGCAACACGATGACTTCCGAGGGGGTCACCCATCCTTGTAGTGCTCTTGCCCAAGCGCGCTTAACTTCGGAGTTCTGATGGGATCCGATGCATTAGTGATTGTATGATCGCACCCGTTATGTTGAGGGTGCAAAGCCCTTATGTGTTGATGGTTCACAGTCCCAGGCAAGAGAGACAACCCATTCAAAAGGCCCAAAGGGCTTACCTACAACCCATCTGCCTCAACAATGTAGCATCCTCACAAGACGTGATATCGACACGTAGTAGGACCCTTAATGTCCTGCGAATTAGGTTGTCGGCTCTTTTGCGGCCCACGACAAACGAGCCGGGATGAAAAAATTGCGTAAAAAGAAGGAATGTGCACCAAAACTAAAGAAAACATTTGATTTTGGGTTCCAAAAATAGGCACATCTGCGTAGGATTTCTGCCCCTATCGTAGAGCTCCCAGAGAGCTTTCCAATGGTATACTGTGGGCCTCATAACTCCTTACGGATCAAAATTTACGGGCACCGGAGTGACGGAGACCAGGTCACAAGCACCACGACCTAGGTTTGCGGGCCCAGCCCCTCCGCGAAGCGAAGTTCTCTTGCCCAAGATGCCATGGGACACGAGAAAAGAAATGTGATTGGTAAAACATCTTGGCATGGCTGAACGGGGCAAAACAGAAATGAAAAGGGGGGTGCAACACGAGGACTTCCTAGGGGGTCACCCATCCTTGTATTACTCTTGCCCAAGCGCGCTTAACTTCAGAGTTCTGATGGGATCTGGTGCATTAGTGCTGGTATGATCGCACCCGTTATGTTGAGTGTGCAAAGCCCTTTTGTGTTGACGGTTCACAGTCCCAGGCAAGAGAGACAGCCCATTCAAAAGGCCCAATGGGCTTACCGACAACCCATCTACCTTAACAATGCATCCTCGCAAGATGTGATATCGACGCGTAGTAAGGCCCTTAATGTCCCGCGAGTTAAGTTGTCGGCTTTTTCACAGCTCACGACGAATGTCACGGGACGAAAAAATAGCATAAAATGAAGAAACCTTGACTGAAAGTGATGAAAACGTTCGATTTTGGGTTTTGAAAATAAGTAAAGTTGAGCAGGCTAGCTGCTCCTGTGATACCCCGAACCTGACATATATTTAATAGCATTTAAAGTTCATTTAAATTGTATTTTATTGGCCTTTCACCTTCTTTGACCAAACTAGTTGACTTTTCATCTACAATGACCAACTAGGACAAGGTGAAAATTTTTGAAATGTTTAATAAAGGGAAAACTTGGGATTAGAAATAAAAAAATGCAATGTTAAGTTAGTCAAATTTTAGGTCAACTTTGGAATTAAATCTGAACTAATTAGGGAAGAGTTAGGTAGCAAATTATATATGGTTGGAAAGCTCTATGAGTCTAGTTTCTGAGGCTTCAAATCGTTCGTGAATTGGAGTTTTTTAGAAGTAGTTATGGCCGTTTTTGTAAGATCGCGCATAGCTGTTTTGGTTTAGCGGGTTGGCCGAAGCTTTGACCATTTGTCATCTTATATATGCATAATACATTACATAAACATGCGAAAATCTGGAAAAAAAAATAGAAAGGGCCAAAACCATAGGAGAAAAAGAAAAAAAAAGATTTCAACCTTCAAATCTTCAAATCTTCGCGTGAGCTTGCACGGGGTTGTTTCCGAAGCATCCAGCCTGTTTTCCCTAGCGTCTAGGAGCGTCTAAGGTGAGGGTTTCATCGTTATTTGCGCATTTGAAAATATTAAACGTAAACTTTAATTTTTGTGATTTAACCGTAGGTTGTTATTTTGTCCATTTCATTGCTTAAAGAATGTTCCCTAGCAATTGTAGAACGTGTATTTATAGCTTTTTAACATTTTCTGTGGTTGAATATCGAATTTGAAATATAAATTGTGTTATGAATAGTAAATAGTGAATAGTAAACCCCCATTTCGATGAAGTTGTGCTGTTATGCTTTCTGTTGATGTGAAAAGGTGCTAGGTATGCTAGAATGTCTAAATGCATGGTTTGTTTAGGTTGCGTAATGAAAAAAATGAGAAAAACGCCTTGGTGAAAGTCGAGGTCGTTTAGGTCGAGTTTAGCATTTTCTCGTTTTGCGTGATGGCATTGTCTCGGTAGGCCATGGAAACACATTTGGTGCGATTATGACGTTGGTTGGGTGATTGGTTAGCATAGTTGTAGTTCAAACGAGCAAAGGGGGAAATCGGGGCTTTGCGTGAATTCTAGGGTAAAGTAGGGTTTCGGTGTTTTTAGACGTGCCTTATGGTGACCTAGGAGGATTGGTGAAGTCGATTTCCAAAACTCGTGGCTCGTTTGGAAGTAGTAGCGTTTGGTAAGTTGGGGTCATTTTCGTGATTTTGTGTGTTTTCATAGAATATTGGTTATAGAATGTTTATATTGCTTATAGAATGCTTATATTGCTTATAGAATGCTTATGTTGCCTATAGAATGCTTATAATGCCTATAGAATACTTGTTATTGCTTGATAATGTTAGTTGGTGTTGTTCTTGTTACTTGTTTGATTGTAAATGCTTATTACGCTTGTTAGAGTTGATTATTGATTGAAATGTTTAACAATTGTTGATAATGCTTGATATCTCGTTTATCTCCTCTATTTTGTATTGTTATGCTATCGCTCGTTTATCGCCTTGTATCGATTCTTGCATTGCATAGTGTCAGCGCGTGAGTGATGGGCCTCTCTGGGTAGCCTCGGGTTGCCAATGTTGGTTGCTCTAGCTCCGTAGCTATTCCCTCTTCTCGCTTGGGTTGCCTCCCAGGGAGATTTGGGTCGTAGAATTGATGGATACTTCCGGGGTATTCCAAACTGGAGTTATAAGACGGTTGCGCGCTTATTGTCATCGTTGTCAATATCAAGCTCAAGATTGATGTATCGCTCGTGAAATGGTATATTGCTCGTAAGAGTGAACCATAGCCTTCAGAGTGTGGTATAGCTTTGAATGGTTGTGTTAATGCTTTCTTGAATGTTTAATATATTGTCGTTTGTATTGAATGCTTTCTTATTGATTTTATTGCTTAGCTGTGTCTATTTGCATTGCACGACTTTCTTTCTCTCCAACTCGATATATGTCTCGCCCTCACTGAGTATACGTGTTGTGTATACTCACTCCTCTCCACCACATTTCAGGAAATGTCATGTTAGTTGGAAAGTTATTGATTTCGTGAAAGTTCGTTGCCTGAAGAGTTGTCTTGCATGCCTATGTGGCTTGAGTGTCGAAGTTGTAAAGATATATGCTTTCATATGTTGTATGTATTTATTGTTAAAAGAAATGTAATTTAAATCTAGCTAAGTAGTTAAGGTGGTTTGATAAGTTAGATTATGTATTTAGTTAATGTAGCTTAACTTCAATGTATGGTTGTAATGACAAAGGAAAAAAAGATAGAGAAAATATGATAGTCTAGCTTATGCAATAGGTTGATGTAGTTTAATTGCTAAGAATGAATGTATATTTACTTGTGATTTGCTTGTTGTGAACCAAGGCTCAGATGGCCTTGAGGTGGTTGAATGTTTGGACATGGTATTGGTACACTTATATGATGTCGCAGGTTTTACATTTCGCCTAGAAACAAGGGAGACTCCATCCGTTTTCCCTGAAAATTTATGCCCGGGTTTGGTTTAGGTTGTGATTAGATCGATCGATAGAACTCTCGGTCTCAAGAGTGATCTGGGTGTTACAGGTGGTATCAGAGCTTGTCTAGCTCATAAGCCGGGACAGGGTCCTCGGTCTGGTGGGTAGTGACCCTTGAATGTGTGCTTGTTAAGTGTGTCTTGAAAGTGTATGCTTGTATGTGAGATTGTGTGTCTTGACTTGAAAGTATGCACCTATGTGATATAGTTATGTGTTATGTGTTAAATGTTTCTCAAGTAAAGTGAAGTGTCTAGTTGTGCATTGAATGGACCTATCGAATTGGCATCGTGAATCGAATCGACCTCGTGGATTGTTATTTGCTTGAAGTATTACTTGTAATGTGTGTATAGAACGTCTTGAATTGGTTATGTCGTGATTTGAATTGATTATGTTATGCTTGACTTGATTGTCGTGCTTGAGTGACTTTGTTGAATAAACTCTTTTGTAAACTTGCTTGCATAATAGTTTAAGGCATGTAAATAAATATGATATCTTGGCATTCATACATGTCCCGTGGAAATGGGAAGTAAGTCCTCTTTTCTCCCCTGAAGAAAGTGGTTCACCGCTGGCTTTTCAAGGTGTATGGATTGGCAGGAAATGAATGGCATTTGACTAGCCTTTATTTGGGAATTGGTGTTTGCTTTTGGAGCTCGGTTATTGGCGAATCTCTAAGGTCCTCTTTTGTGCTTAATAGTTGTGAAGAGTAGCTTTCTCTTGGGGTTTTATTTGGTTATTCTTTGGAGCATTTTTTTTGGTTTTCTTAATGGGTATTCTTTGGAGACTTATGTTGGCATTTCTCGGTGGATTTGGCTATTGGGATTTCAATCGGCCTTACTGCACAGTATTATCTAGGGTATATGTGTCTCGGTCTTTATTGGTATGCTACTGGCATTCCTGGTTGGAAATTCTTCAATGGTATTTTCTGGAATTCTCAGTGGCCAATTATTCAGTATTTATTTATTAGGCAAACTTGGCTACTTTCTTATTGGAGCATTGTTTCGGATATCTTCTTCAGTGTTCCTCAGTAGGTTTGGTATTTGGAATTCCTATCAGACTTATTGTATAGTACTACTTGTGGTATTTTTTGAAATTATTATTGGGCGTTCTATTGGTATTTTCCTTATTGGCAAGATTGTATGAAGTTCTCACTTGGCAAACAGTGAAGAGGCCTCAGAGTTTGGTTTCGGTATATTGTTCACCAGTACGGTGTTTATCCTTGAAGTTTTCATCCATCTG
The DNA here is from genome assembly GCA_037974665.1 of Ehretia macrophylla. Lineage (NCBI taxonomy): Eukaryota > Viridiplantae > Streptophyta > Magnoliopsida > Boraginales > Ehretiaceae > Ehretia > Ehretia macrophylla. The sequence goes on from CM075770.1 coordinate 56,131,558, forward strand.
AGAAACTATATTTATTATTCAACTTGATTGTCTTATTGGGCACATTATATTTTCTCTGCTATTTCCTCTGACATTATTCTCAGCATTTGATAGCGATATTCGAAATTTAATTGGTTATCCTATGGGGTTATTATTTGGAAGACTTCTTTGGAACTTTTGAAGTATATTTGATTGGGTTCTTAGTATTTCCTTCAGCACACTTAACAGGGTATTCTTCTATGAAATTCATGACCAGTGGGGTAATTCTTTGGACTTCTAGATGGAACCTTTGATTGGGCCTTTATTTGGCTTTTTGCTTGGGGATTCTCGGGCAGTAAAAGTTAGACTTCTATTGGAGATTCGTGCGTGGGGTATTCTTCTTGTCGTTATTGTGTGGTATTAATGACATCTATAGTATCTTTGCATTAGTCTTTATTGGTATTATCTCGGCGCTTTTGGTTGGAATTTTATTCTTTTTCGGTATTCATGTCAACGGGATTCTTGTGCGGTATCTACATTTGAGCCTTTATTCGGCATTACTACTTGGAATTTCTTCTTAAACTTCCCTATTGGTTATCTTGATTAATATACTCGCTCAGCAGCTAAAGAAGATTAGTCAGAGTTGGATTTCAGTGGATGCAGAGTTCTATTGGAAGAAGAATTGCGAGGACGCAATTGTTTTAAGGGGGGAAGGATGTGATACCCCGAACCTGACATATATTTAATAGCATTTAAAGTTCATTTAAATTGCATTTTATTGACCTTTCACCTTCTTTGACCAAACTAGTTGACTTTTCATCTACAATGACCAACTAGGACAAGGTGAAAATTTTTTAAATGTTTAATAAAGGGCAAACTTGGGATTAGAAATAAAAAAATGCAATGTTAAGTTAGTCAACTTTTGGGTCAACTTTGGAATTAAATCTGAACCAATTGGAGAAGAGTTAGGTAGCAAATTATATATGGTTGGAAAGTTCTATGAGTCTAGTTTCTGAGGCTTCAAACAGTTCGTGAATTGGAGTTTTTTAGAAGTAGTTATGGCCGTTTTCGTAAGATCGCGCATAGCTGTTTTGGTTCAGCGGGTTGACCGAAGCTTTGACCACTTGTCATCTTATATATGCATAATACAAAACATAAACATGCGAAAATCTGGAAAAAAAAATAGAAAGGGCAAAAACCATAGGAGAAAAAGAAAAAAAAAGATTTCAACCTTCAAATCTTCAAATCTTCGCGTGAGCTTGCACGGGGTTGTTTCCGAGGCATCCAGCGTGGTTTTCCTAGCGTCTAGGAGCGTCTAAGGTGAGAGTTTTATCGTTATTTGCGCATTTGAAAATATTGAACATAAACTTTAATTTTTGTGATTTAACCGTAGGTTGTTATTTTGTCCATTTCATTGCTTAAAGAATGTTCCCTAGCAATTGTAGAACGTGTATTTATAGCTTTTTAACATTTTCTGTGGTTGAATATCGAATTTGAAATATAAATTGTGTAATGAATAGTAAATAGTAAATAGTAAACCCCCATTTCGATGAAGTTGTGCTGTTATGCTTTCTGTTGATGTGAAAAGGTGATAGGTATGCTAGAATGTCTAAATGCATGGTTTGTTTAGGTTGCGTAATGGAAAAAATGAGAAAAACGCCTTGGTGAAAGTCGGGGTCGTTTAGGTCGAGTTTAGCATTTTCTCCTTTTGCGTGATGGCATTGTCTCGGTAGGCCATGGAAACACTTTTGGTGCGATTATGGCGTTAGTTGGGTGATTGGTTAGCATAGTTGTAGTTCAAACGAGCAAAGGGGGAAATCGGGGCTTTGCGTGAATTCTAGGGTAAAGTAGGGTTTCGGGGTTTTTAGACGTGCCTTATGGTGACCTAGGAGGATTGGTGAAGTCGATTTCCAAAACTCGTGGCTCGTTTGGAAGTAGTAGCGTTTGGTAAGTTGGGGTCAGTTTCGTGATTTTGTGTGTTTTCATAGAATATTGCTTATAGAATGTTTATATTGCTTATAGAATGCTTATATTGCTTATATAATGCTTATGTTGCCTATAGAATACTTATAATGCCTATAGAATACTTGTTATTGCTTGATAATGTTAGTTGGTGTTGTTCTTGTTACTTGTTTGATTGTAAATGCTTGTTAATGCTTATTACGCTTGTTAGAGTTCATTATTGATTGAAATGTTTAACAATTGTTGATAATGCTTGATATCTCGTTTATCTCCTCTATTTTGTATTGTTGTGCTATCGCTCGTTTATCGCCTTGTATCGAGTCTTGCATTGCATAGTGTCAGTGCGTGAGTGATAGGCCTCTCTGGGTAGCCTTGGGTTGCCAGTGTTGGTTGCTCTAGCTCCGTAGCTATTCCCTATTCTCGCTTGGGTTGCCTCCCAGGGAGATTTGGGTCATAGAATTGATGGATACTTATGGGGTATTCCAAACTGGTGTTATAAGGTGGTTGCGCGCTTATTGTCATCGTTGTCAACATCAAGCTCGAGATTGATGTATCGCTCGTGAAATGGTATATTGCTCGTAAGAGTGAACCATAGCCTTCAGAGTGTGGTATAGCTTTGAATGGTTTTGTTAATGCTTTCTTGAATGTTTAATATATTGTCGTTTGTATTGAATGCTTTCTTATTGATTTTATTGCTTAGCTGTGTCTATTTGCATTGCACGACTTTCTTTCTCTCCAACTCGATATAATTCTCGCCCTCACTGAGTATACGTGTTGTGTATACTCACTCCTCACCACCACATTTCAGGAAATGTCATGTTAGTTGGAAAGTTATTGATTTCGTGAAAGTTCGTTGCCTGAAGAGTTGTCTTGCGTGCCTATGTGGCTTGAGTGTCGAAGTTGTAAAGATATATGCTTTCATATGTTGTATGTATTTATTGTTAAAAGAAATGTAATTTAAATCTAGCTAAGTAGTTAAGGTGGTTTGATAAGTTAGATTATGTATTTAGTTAATGTAGCTTAACTTCAATATATGGTTGTAATGACAAAGGAAAAAAAGATAGAGAAAATATGATAGTCTAGCTTATGCAATAGGTTGGTGTAGTTTAATTGCTAAGAATGAATGTATATTTACTTGTGATTTGCTTGTTGTGAACCAAGGCTCAGATGGCCTTGAGGTGGTTGAATGTTTGGACATGGTATTGGTACACTTATATGCTGTCGCAGGTTTTACATTTTGCCTAGAAACAAGGGAGACTCCGTCCGTTTTCCCTGAAAATTTATGCCCGGGTTTGGTTTGGGTTGTGATTAGATCGATCGATAGAACTCCCGGTCTCAAGAGGGATTGGGGTGTTACAGCTCCCGTCGTAGAGCTCCTGGATAGCTTTCCAACAGTATACTGTGGGCCGCATAACTCCTTACAAATCAAAAGTTACGGGCACCGGAGCGACGGAGACCAGGTCACAAGCAGCACGACCTAGGTTTGCGGGCCCAGCCCCTCCGCGAAGCGAAGTTGTCTTGCCCAAGATGCCGTGGGACTCGTGAAAAGAAATGTGACGAGTGAAGCATCTTGGCTTGGCTGAATGGGGCAAAACAAAAATGAAAAGGGGGGGTGCAACACGAGGACTTCCTAGGGGGTCACCCATCCTTGTATTACTCTTGCCCAAGCGTGCTTAACTTTGGAGTTCTGATGGGATCTTGTGCATTAGTGCTGGTATGATCGCACCCGTTATGTTGAGTGTACAAAGCACTTTTGTGTTGATGGTTCACAGTCCCAGGCAAGAGAGACAGCCCATTCAAAAGACCCAGTGGGCTTACCGACAACCCATTTGCCTTAACAACGCATCTTCGCAAGATGTGATATCGACGTGTAGTAAGGCCCTTAATGTCCCACGAGTTAGGTTGTCGGCTTTTTCACGGCTCACAACGAACGTCACGGGACAAAAAAATAGCGTAAAAATAAGAAACGTTGATCGAAAGTGATGAAAAAGTTCGATTTTGGGTTTTGAAAATAAGTAAAGCTGAGCATGCTAGCTACTCCCGTCGTAGAGCTCCTGGATTCCAACGGTATACTGTGGGCCGCATAACTCCTTACAAATCAAAAGTTACGGGCACCGGAGCGACGGAGACCAGGTCACAAGCAGCACGACCTAGGTTTGCGGGCCCAGCCCCTCCGCGAAGCGAAGTTGTCTTGCCCAAGATGCCGTGGGACTCGTGAAAAGAAATGTGACGAGTGAAGCATCTTGGCTTGGCTGAATGGGGCAAAACAAAAATGAAAAGGGGGGGTGCAACACGAGGACTTCCTAGGGGGTCACCCATCCTTGTATTACTCTTGCCCAAGCGTGCTTAACTTTGGAGTTCTGATGGGATCTTGTGCATTAGTGCTGGTATGATCGCACCCGTTATGTTGAGTGTACAAAGCACTTTTGTGTTGATGGTTCACAGTCCCAGGCAAGAGAGACAGCCCATTCAAAAGACCCAGTGGGCTTACCGACAACCCATTTGCCTTAACAACGCATCTTCGCAAGATGTGATATCGACGTGTAGTAAGGCCCTTAATGTCCCACGAGTTAGGTTGTCGGCTTTTTCACGGCTCACAACGAACGTCACGGGACAAAAAAATAGCGTAAAAATAAGAAACGTTGATCGAAAGTGATGAAAAAGTTCGATTTTGGGTTTTGAAAATAAGTAAAGCTGAGCATGCTAGCTACTCCCGTCGTAGAGCTCCTGGATTCCAACGGTATACTGTGGGCCGCATAACTCCTTGCGGATCAAAAGTTACGGGCACCAGAGCAACGGAGACTAGGTCACAAGCACCACGACCTAGGTTTGCGGGCCCAGCCCCTCTGCGAAGCGAAGTTGTCTTGCCCAAGATGCCGTGGGACTCGAGAAAAGAAATGTGACGGGTGAAGTATCTTGGCATAGCGGAACGGGGCAAAACAAAAATGAAAAGAGGGGTGCAACACGAGGACTTCCCAAGGGGTCACCCATCCTTGTATTACTCTTGCCCAAACGCGCTTAACTTCGAAGTTCTGATGGGATCCAGTGCATTAGTGCTGGTATGATCGCACCCGTTATGTTTAGTGTGCAAAGCCCTTAGGTGTTGACGGTTCACATCCCAGGCAAGAGAGACAGCCCATTCAAAAGGCCCAATGGGCTTACCGACAACCCATTTGCCTCAACAACGCAGCATCATCTCAAGACACGATATCGATGCGTAGTAGGGCCCCTAATGTCCCGCGAGTTAGGTTGTCGGCTTTTTTGCGGCTCACGACGAACGTCCCGGGATGAAAAAATAGCGTAAAAAGTATAAAAGTTGACCGAAACTGATGAAAACATTCAATTTTGGGTTCCAAAAATAGATGCAGCCTAGCACGCTGGCTACCCCCGTCGTAGAGCTCCCGAAGAGCTTTCCAACAGTATATTGTGGGCCGCATAACTCCTTACGGATCAAAATTTATGGGCACCGGAGCGACAGAGACCAGGTCACAAGCACCACAACCTCGGTTTGCAGGCCCAGCCCCTCCGTGAAGCGAAGTTGTCTTGCCCAAGATGCCGTGGGTGTCACGCCCCAACTAGACCCCTCCTATAATCAATCAGGACGCAACGGAATTTCAGCAGTATAACGACAGTAAATAGGGCACCGAGGTTCTAAACCAACCTCAATAGAACATCATACATCAACTCCATAAACCATACAACAAACAACTCCTCAATAAAATAACAACATACATCATAACCATATTATACAATAATCATTCCTCATTATACGCCTCCGTTCCAACATAATACATAAACCTTAATATACATTGCAAAATATATTGATACCAACCTAGCAACCTATACATAGACAAAAGAAAGACTACTAAGATAGCATCAACTAATTCATTATCTTTTACATCATGAACTACAAAGCATATAAAAGTCTACTAAGTTAATATACAAGATAGTAAAACAATACAACATCAAGAATAAGACTCCGGAACATAAGACTCATCCACGTAAGACACATTTTCCTCTTCAGGAGGCACGTACCCGTAATCCTGCGAAAGTACACCTGTATGCATGCAATAATAGAGAGTGAGCTTATATAAAATAAGCCCAGTGAGGATCTGATAGATCTCTAACAGTATTCACTATACTCCTTGGAAAATGATCCTTTGAGCAAGTAAACACAGAATAACATCAATAATACTATCATCACATAATCTATAATGACCATTCAATAAAGGATACACTAGTTGGTGTAGCTCCAAATGCCATCACGATCATAACAGCCTTCTTGTGACTCCCATAAACTCACGCACCCGAGGTACCCCAATAATCTCTCCCTCCATGACACCTCCGTCATGCGAGCTGGAGGCAGTCTCTAGTAGTCATGGCGTTATCAACCCGACAGCACGAAGCTGCCCGAGAGGTGGCACACACATACCAAAGACTCAGAAATAATAATAAACATCAATCATTCACAGGAGGACAGTCTAGCAGAGTTGCCTATCTCCCGGCATCAATCATCAATTAATAATCATATTATCATTATAATAACATCAATAATCAATTAAACAACAAATAACTAAGTTAGATGACAAAGTAGGCCATCCAACCGAACATGCATTAAACGTACAATCAAACCCTAGTTTATCCACTAACAACTCACAATTTAATCACTCAAACCACACCCAATCAACTAAAGGCATAATCTAACATTTTAAAGAAAGACAACCTAAACTTCAAATAATCATATCTTACATTCTACTAATCCAAACAACTCCAAATCAGTTTCTAACACTCACTCATTCAATCAACTACATTAGTCCCCTTGGAAACCAACCAAAACACATCCAAATCATGCCCAATAATCCTAAAACCCTAGTATGTCATGGCTGAAATTTTTGGATTTTAGCACGGACATCACAATCGAAAATTCGGCATTACAACGGCACTACCACGTAATTAACAAACTTTTAGAAATCAACGGCAATCGATTTTGATCAACACAACTCAAAATAATCAACATTTAGCAAATTAATCAACTTTAAATACCCGAAAATAAATAATTATGCTACAACGGTTCAAATCTTGTAGGATTACATATAAATGATCCCTAGCATGCATGGAGCAATAATCTAACATCATATTAACATTCTAACGGTTCGGTAATCAATTCTACGCAAAACCACAAAAGATGAGTTTTGAGATCTAGAATTTTTCTCTCACCTTTGATGTGATAAAAGCCTAGAAATGCATGCAATGCGTGCCCAACAAGCGGAATCCAACTCGACACGAAGTTCTACGGACAAAAACTATGTTTTTCTTTGAAAAATTACTTTGAAAACTTTGAAGAAAAGCTTTGGTTTTTCTCCTATGGTCTCTCGGCCATGTGTGTGAAAATGAAGGTGTTTTTGTGCTTTGTTGGTAGGTGTTGATGATATATGCATGAAAGTCAACAATTTAAATGAAAGTCAAAGTTGAAACTTTAGTATTTTTAGTGTTTTCTTGACTTTAAATGCATTTTCTTGATCACCAATGTTCAAAACAATTATTCAACCCCCAAGATAGCTCAAGTAGGTTATTTTTAGGCGACATGAAGTTTTACAATCAAACAGTTTCACCCGAGTCAGTTTAAAACTCGATTTTCGCAAAAGTCGGTGTAAAAACCCTAATAAATTCCTAAGCCGATTTTAAAATCGTTTTAATCAAACACAGGTCTATTAAATTCCGTGGACTAGGTCTAGAAGGGTTAAAAAGACTAGTTTCAAAATTTTAGCGGACGTGTTTTGAAAATACTATTCACTAAAAATCGACGATAAAATTTCTGACTCCGTTTTTTATGAAAATTTCATGTATGCACATTTAGCATGTTCTAGGAGTATTGATATCAAAATTACCACATTCTAAGTCACATAGCACATAGACAGGTCAATTCATGCAAAACGAGAATAAACACGCAAAACGAGACAAGATAGAAAAGTGGGGTTTCACATTCTCCCCCCCTTAAAGAAATTTCGTCCTCGAAATTCTTACTTGATGTACTGAACAGGTCTGGGTACTGCTGCTGCATCTGATCTCATCTCTCCCAAGTAGCTTCCTCGATACTGTGATGCTTCCACAACACCTTAACCATCGGAATATTCTTCGACCTCAACTCTCGTTCCATCTAATCAAGAATACAAATCGGACGCTCGTCATAAGTCAGATTCTCACGAAGCTGCAATGGCTCTGGCTCAAGAATATGAGAAGGATCCGGATTATATTTCCGCAAATTAGACACGTGAAATACATCGTGGACATTAGAGAAATTCTCCAGTAAAGCCAACCGATATGCCAACTTACCAACCCTGCTGGTAATCTCAAATGGCCCAACAAATCTCGGACTCAGCTTTCCACCTTTATCATAACGAGCAAACCCCTTACGAGGTGACAATCTCAAGAAAACCCGATCTCCGACTGCAAACTCCAAGTCCCGACGACGCTTATCAACATAACTCTTGAATTTACTCTGCGTCGTAAGCATTCTCTGCCTGATCAACTAAACATTCTCAATCTTCTCAAGAAGCTCTGGCATGATAGTCGGATAAATAGTCTTCATCTCCCCTACCTCGTCCCAATATAAAGGTGAACGACACTTACGAGCGTAAAGAGCTACGAAAGGTGTCATCCCAATAGTAGCTTGATAACTATTGTTATAGGAAAACTCGGCAAGTGGTAGATGTTTCTCACAGTTCTTCCCGAAGTCCAGAACACAAGCCCTAAGCATATCTTTCAGAATATGAATAGTCCACTCAGACTGACCGTTGGTCTGTGGATGATACGATGTACTGAAATTCAACTGAGTACCCAAGGTCTCCTGAAGTTTCTCCCACAAACGAGAAGTAAATCGAGGATCTCGATATGAGACAATACTAGATAGAATCCCGCGAAGTCTAACAATCTGATCCAAATAAAGACCCGTCAACTTTGTAACCTCATCTCCCATCCTCATCGAAATAAAATGAGTTGTCTTCGTCAAACGATCCACGACAACCCAAACTGTATCATTACCCCTCGGTGTTCTAGGAAAACCAGTGACGAAATCCATCGTAATATGCTCTCACTTCCACTCTGGTATAGCCAACGGCTGAAGTAACCCTACAGGTCATTGATACTCAGCTTTCACCCTTTGACAAGTCAAACATCTAGATACAAACTGAGCAACCTCCCTCTTCATGTTATTCCACCAATAGTATTACTTCAAATCCCGATACATCTTGTTTCCACCGAGATGAATAGTGTACTTAGAATTATGAGCTTCCTCCAGAATACCTCGCCTCGAGCCCGATTCATCGGGAACACAAACCTTGTTCCGAAACCGAAGAATACCGTCCTTATGCAGTTTAAAGTCAGACTGATCATCCGTGATCTGCTCCTTGATCTTCTGAAGTTTAACATCAAGTTGCTGAGCTTCTCTGATCTGAGACAACAATAAAGGCAGAATATGGAGATGTGAACACATCACCCCAACCTAAGTCAACTCCGGTCTCCAATAAGTGAATTCCTCAAGAATCTCCCATTTCTTGACAGCCAAACAAGAAACACTCACATTCCGGCTGAGAGCATCTGCTACAACATTTGCCTTGCCAGGCAGATAATTGATAGAACAATTATAATCTCCAAGAAGCTCCATCTACCTCTGCTGATGCATATTCAACTCTTTCTGTGAGAACAAGTACTTCAGACTCTTATGATCAGTGAAAATCTCGAACTTACTGCCCCACAGATAATGACGCCACTTCTTCAGTGTGAAGACAACTGCTGCCAACTCAAGATCATGAGTCGGATAATTCACCTCATAAGGCTTCAACTTTCTGGAAGCATAGGCAATAACTCGGTCATCCTGCATAAGAACACATCCCAAGCCCTCCTTGGATGCATCACTGTAAATGACCATATTATCGGTCCCCTTTGGTAGAGCAAGTACTGGAGCAGTAGTCAATCTCTTTTTCAACTCCTGAAACCCACTCTCACACTTCTCATCCCAAGCAAAGATAGTCTGTTTCTGAGTCAACTTAGAAAGTGGCCCAACAATCTTCGAGAAGTCCTTTACAAACCTACGGTAATAACCCGCCAAGCCAAGAAAGCTACGGACCTCAGAAACATTCTCTGGCCATTTCCAAGACATCACCACTTCAATCTTAGTGGGATCTACAGAAATACCGCCTTGTGTAATCACGTGGCCAAGAAAAGATATGCGTTGCAGCCAAAATTCACATTTGCTGAACTTGGCAAACAACTGATGCTCCTGCAGCTTTTGCAAGACAAGCCGTAGATGTTGCTCATGCTCCGATTTAGATTTAGAATAGACCAAGATATCATCAATAAAGATTATCACGAACTGGTCTAAATACGGCTGAAAAACCTGATGCATAAGATCCATGAATGCTGCTGGTGCATTAGTTAATCCAAAGGGCATAACAACAAACTCATAATGCCCGTACCGAGTCCTGAAGGCAGACTTCGGAACATCCTCCGTACGAATCCGAAGCTGATAATACCCCTGCCTCAAATCAAATTTAGAATAGACTTTGGCTCCTTGAAGTTGATCAAACAACTCGTCAATTAGTGGCAAAGGATATTTATTCTTGATAGTCACCTGATTCAAACCACGGTAATCAATACACAATCTCAATGTACCATCCTTCTTCTTCACAAATAAAACAGGAGCTCCCCAAGGTGAAGAACTCTGCTGAATGAAACCCTTCTCCAATAACTCCTGCAACTTAGTCTTCAACTCCTTCAACTCAGTAGGTGCCATCCGGTACACTGATTTAGAAATTGGTTGAGTACCGAGAATAAGATTGATTTCAAACTCCACATCTCACTCTGGCGGTAACCCTGGCAACTCCTCGGGAAATACATTGGGATATTCCCGAATAATAGGGACTTCCTCCAGCTGTAGCTTATTAGATGGCTTGTTGAACAAATAAGCTAGATAACCTGAACACCCCTTACTTACCAACTTAACAGCTTTAGTTGCTAAGATAACAAAACTCGTCTTTGCACCCCGGTTCCCTACTACCTCAACTACTGGCTGATCTGGCAAACGAAACTGTACTACCTTGGTTCTACAATTTAACTGGGCATCATACTTAGAAAGCCAATCCATATCCAAAATAACATCATACCCCCGGATAGGAAATAAGATAAGGTCCGAAGGAAAATTATACCCCTTAACATGTATTTTACAATCCTTACAAACTAGGCCAGTCACATACTTATCAGTCAAAGAGGTACTAATCTCAACCACATAAGGCAATCTTTCAGGTTGCAAATTAACACGTTGCACACAAGTAAGAGTAATGAAAGAATGTGTAGCACCAGAATCAATCAACACTTTAACAAGTTGATCATGTGAAACCCCAAATTTTTGACCTTATCTCGCTTTGCGTGTTTTATTCTCGTTTTACATGAATTGACCTGTCTATGTGCTACATGACTTAGAATGTGATAATTTTGATATCAATACTCTTAGAACATGCTAAACGTGCATTCATGAAATTTTCATAAAAAACGGAGTCAGAAATTTTATCGTCGATTTTTAGTGAATAGTGTTTTCAAAACACGTCCGCTAAAATTTTGAAACTAGTCTTTTTAACCCTTCTAGACCTAGTCCATGGACTTTAATAGACCTGTGTTTGATGAAAACGGTTTTAAAATCGGCTTAGAAATTTATTAGGGTTTTTACACCGACTTTTGCGAAAATTGAGTTTTAAGCCGACTCGGATGGAATTGTTTGAATGTAAAACTTCTTGTCACCTAAAAATACCCCACTTGAGATAATTTGGGTGTTGCATAATTGTTTTGAGCATTGGTGATCAAGAAAATGCATTTAAAGACAAGAAAACACTAAAAATACTAAGTTTTTAACTTTGACTTTCATTTAAATGTTGACCACATTGCTCATAAGTAGTTACACACATTAAAACAAGCCAAAAACACCACAAAACACACACAAAAACATGAGTTCAAGGGGGAGGAAGAATAAGAGCATTTTCAATGTTTTTCAAAGTAATTTTCACATAAAAACTTCATTTGAAGGACAAATCACTTCATTCAAAGCTTGATTTTTGCTTGTTGGGCATCCATTGTACCTATTTCTAGCCTTGGTTTGCATCAAAGGTGAGAGAAAAATTATAGATCTCAAAATGTCATTTTTATGTTTTTGCGTATAAATGAAGATTGAACCGTTAGAATTGTAATCTGATGTTAGATTATTGCTCCTTGCATGCTAGGGATCATTTAGTGGTAATACTACGAGTTTCTGTCAAATGTAGCATAATTTTTATTTTTCGGGTATTAAATTTTGATTAAATTGTTCAATGTTGAATTAATTGAGTTGCGTTCATCGAAATCGATTGCCGTTGATTTCTAAATACTTGATAATTACGTGGTAGTGCCGTTGTAATGCCGAATTTTTGATTGTGATTTCCGTGCCAAAATCTGAAAATTTCAGCCATGATACACTAGGGTTTTAGGGTTATTGGGCATGATTTGGATGTGTTTTGGTTGGTTTCCGAGGGGGCTAATGTAGTTGATTGATTGGGTGAGTGTTTGGAACTGATTTGGAGTTGTTTGGATTAGTAAAATGTAAGTTATGATTATTTGAAATTTAGGTTGTCTTTCTTTAAATTGTTGAATTGAGCCTTTAGATGATTGGGTGGTGTTTGAGTGATTGAATTGTGAGTTGTTAATGGTTAGACTAGGGTTAGATTACGTGTTTCATGCATGTTAAGTTGGATGACCTACTTTGTCATCTAACTTAGTTGTTTGTTGTTTAATTAAATATTGATGTTATATTGATGTTATATTGATTATTATTGAGTATAAGAATCGGGCACTTTTGTTGCTGATCTCCCAGATTATTGATTGATTATTGATTACGGGAATCGGGCACTTTTGTTGCTGATCTCCCTGTTTATTTATTTATTTTTGAGTATGGGAATCGGGCACTTTTGTTGCTGATCTCCCAGTTTATTTATTGATTATTGATTACGGGAATCGGGCACTTTTGTTGCTGATCTCTCGGTTTATTTATGTTGAGTGTCATTGTTGTGAGCTTTGATAATGTTGTGTCACCTCGGGAGGCATCCTGGGTTGCGGGCACAGTTATCATGGCTACTCCCTATCTCACATGGGCGGAGAGGCCATGGGGTGTGGGTCTAGGTCAAGGTAGTTATTACTATTGTTGCATTTATAATGATTATTGATGTTCATTGTGTGTTTACTAACTCAAAGGATTATTCCAAGGAGTTTAGTAGACCTTGCTCGAGATCTATCGGATCCTCGCTGGGCTTATTTTATATAAGCTCACTCTCTATTATTGCATGCATACAGGTGTACTTTCGCATGATTACGGGTACGTGCCTCCGGAAGAGGAGAATGTGGAAAATGTGCCTTACGTGGATGAGTCCTATGTTCCAGAGTCTTATCTGTGATGTTGTATATGTTTTATTATCTTGTAAATTAACTTAGTCGACTTTTATATGCTTTTTAGTTCATAATGTAAAAGATGTTGAGAAGATAACGAATTAGTTGATGTTATCTTGGTAGTCTTTCCTTTGTCTTGTTTAGGTTGCTAGGTTGGTATCAAAATATTTTGGCAATGTATATTAAGGTTCATGTATTATGTTGGAACGGAGGCGTATAACAAGGAATATTTATTGTATAATATGGTTATGATGTATGTTATTATTTTATTGAGGAGTTGTTAGATGTATGATGTTATGTTGAGGTTGGTTTAGAGCCTCGAAGTCCTATTTACTGTCATTATACTGCCGAAATTCTGTTGCGTCTTGACTGATTATTGGAGGGGTCGAGTTGGGGCATGACATTTAAGTGGTATCAGAGCTTGATTAGCTGTCAGCCGGGGTATCCTCGGAATGTGGGTAGTGGTCTAAGCATGCAAGTATGTATGAAGTGAAAGAAAAGTGAAATATGCGTTAATATGATTAAATGATTAAGTGATTAAGTGATTATGTGATTTAGTGCTTATGTGATTATGTGATCAATTTGTTTATGTGTTTTTATATGAGTTTGTTGGTTAGGTGTTAATAATTGTTTATAACCTGTTTACGTGCTATAACTGTGCTAACTCTTTGATTAGTACGATGGCCGGTAGACCGAGGACTCGTGGTAGGCCCGAGATAGTAAATGAGGTTCCTGGTAGTGTGGCACAGGGCCGTGATAGGGGTGATGATAGGTTAGGGGCAGCAATGGATCGAATTGTAGATTTGATGGCTGGACAGGCCCAGTTGTTAGCGGGACAGGCTGCTCAGACTCAGGCATTGCAGGTCCAGATACAGAATGTACAGGGTGGTAATCACGGTCGAGGTTCTATGAAGGAGTTTCTGGGGTACTATCCTCCTAGATTTCAGGGAGAGCCTGATGATAGGAAGGCCGAGTCGTGGATTAGTAAGTTAGAGAAAAATTTTGATCCTCTCGGGTACATTGATGAGAGGAAGGTGACTTCTGCTGTCTATTTGCTTGATGATGAGGTAGAGGAGTGGTGGCGTACTCTAAGAGCCAGTTGGGAGACCCGGGGTGTTCCGTATGTTTGGGATGCCTTTCTGACTGCTTTTCGGGATAAGTATGTCCCGAGGGTTGCACGGGAGAGGAGAGAGGCTGAGTTCCTGTCTTTGGTACAGAGGGATTCTTCTGTGGCTCAGTATGAGGCTACATTCACTAGGTTGTCTCGGTATGCACCGGAGTTTGTAGCTGTGGAGGAGAGGAAGACCCGTAGATTTATGTTGGGATTGAGGCCCGAGATTCATGATGCAATGGCTTTGAATCGCTATGATATCTTCACTGAGGCTTTTGATGCAGCTTCTAGGTTAGAGAAGAGGAAAGGGGATCAGATTGTCTCTAGTCAGCCTAGTAAGAGGCCGTATCAGCCACAGGGCCAGCAGGTTATATATAGGCCTCCAGTACAGCAGGTTGTCTACAGGCCACCAGCCCAGCAGGGTTCTTATAGGCCACAGGGTCAGCAGAGTTACTATCGGCCTCAGTTTCAGCAGGGGCCATATCAGGTTCAGACTCAGTATAGGCCAACCCAGTCTCAGGGTCAGTACAGGCCTAGTGTGGTGAGACCTCAGCAGTAGGCTGGTTCAGCTGCTTATTCAGCTTCTGGTTCTTTAGGAGGCAGTGTCAGTGCTCCGATGCTGCAGTGTGTTTATTGTAAACGTAAGGGCCATATGAAGGCCGACTGTCGAAGAAAGGCAGGGACGTGTTTAGGTTGCGGCAGCAACCAACACCGGGCGAGGGATTGCCCCAAGTATCAGGGTTCTACGCGTCAGCCAGCAGTCCAGGGTTATCAGGGTGGACCTGCAAGCAGTACACCTCAGCAGCAGCGGGCTCAGGCTCGGGCCTACGTAGTGGACTTGGAGGAATTGCTAGAGGCGACAGCAGTGGTGAAAGGTAACTTACTTATTCTCAACCAATTAAATATTATACCTCCTTGAGTGCAACGTGCTAAAATGTAAGTAGAAAGTTTGCCTTATGCGATTAAAGTTAGCATGTGCATCATATCAGTTGGCGACTGAGTAGTATGTGACGCTGAGGTATATGGAATTCCGATTAGGGGTCAAGCTACTTTATGACTATACATTGATTATTGGGATTCTTATTTGGTGATTTTATACGGCATTTTTCCTTGAGATTTCTGTATGGAGATTCTTATTCAGCATACTTCTTTGGACATCTTCTATGGTATTTTCTACGCGGTATTCTTATGTGGAATTCTGATACGGTATTATCCGGAGTTCTTATATTGGGATTATTATTTGGTATTCTCGCTTAGTGATCTTGTTCGAAGTTCTCAATTGGTATTCTTGATTGGTGCTCTATTACGGGATCTATGTTTGGCGTTCTTCTTCGATAATTTATTTGAGATTCTTATTCAGAAATTCTAGTCAGTGTTCTTATTCAACGTTCCTATTTAAGCTTCTTGTATGGGGATTTTTATTCGATGATCTTATTTGGTGTTCCTACTTGGTGTTCTTGGTTCGTATTCGGAATTTAGTATTTGGTCTTTCAATCAGTATGTTTGAGTCAGCACCTGAGTTTGTCTTGGGATCGATGCAGAATTGCGAGGACGCAATTGTTTTAAGGAGGGGAGAATGTAAAACCCCAAATTTTTGACCTTATCTCGCTTTGCGTGTTTTATTCTCATTTTGCATGAATTGACCTGTCTATGTGCTACATGACTTAGAATGTGATAATTTTGATATCAATACTCTTAGAACATGCTAAATGTGCATTCATGAAATTTTTATCAAAAACGGAGTCATAAATTTTATCGTCGATTTTTAGTGAATAGTGTTTTCGAAACACGTCCGCTGAAATTTTGAAACTGGCCTTTTTAACCCTTCTAGACCTAGTCCATGGACTTTAATAGACCTGTGTTTGATGAAAACGGTTTTAAAATCAGCTTAGGAATTTATTCGGGTTTTTACACCGACTTTTGCGAAAATTGAGTTTTAAGTCGACTCGGGAGGAATTGTTTGAATGTAAAACTTCTTGTCACCTAAAAATACCCCACTTGAGATAATTTGGGTGTTGCATAATTGTTTTGAGCATTGGTGATCAAGAAAATGCATTTAAAGACAAGAAAACACTAAAAATACTAAGTTTTTAACTTTGACTTTCATTTAAATGTTGACCACATTGCTCATAAGTAGTTACACACATTAAAACAAGCCAAAAACACCACAAAACACACACAAAACCGTGAGTTCAAGGGGGAGGAAGAATAAGAGCATTTTCAAGGTTTTTCAAAGTAATTTTCACATAAAAACTTCATTTGAAGGCCAAATCACTTCATTCAAAGCTTGATTTTGCTTGTTGGGCATCCATTATACCTATTTCTTGCCTTGGTTTGCATCAAAGGTGAGAGAAAAATTCTAGATCTCAAAATGTCATTTTTATATTTTTGCGTATAAATGAAGATTGAACCGTTAGAATTGTAATCTGATGTTAGATTATTGCTCCTTGCATGCTAGGGATCGTTTAGTGGTAATACTACGAGTTTCTGTCGGATGTAGCATAATTTTTATTTTTCGGGTATTAAATTTTGATTAAATTGTTCAATGTTGAATTAATTGAGTTGCGTTGATCGAAATCAATTGCCGTCGATTTCTAAATACTTGATAATTACGTGGTAGTGCCGTTGTAATGCCGAATTTTCGATTGTGATGTCCGTGCCAAAATCTGAAAATTTCAGCCATGATACACTAGGGTTTTAGGGTTATTGGGCATGATTTGGATGTGTTTTGGTTGGTTTCCGAGGTGGCTAATGTAGTTGATTGATTGGGTGAGTGTTTGGAACTGATTTGGAGTTGTTTGGATTAGTAAAATATAAGTTATGATTATTTGAAGTTTAGGTTGTCTTTCTTTAAATTGTTGAATTGAGCCTTTAGATGATTGGGTGGTGTTTGAGTGATTGAATTGTGAGTTGTTAATGGTTAGACTAGGGTTAGATTACGTGTTTCATGCATGTTAAGTTGGATGACCTACTTTGTCATCTAACTTAGTTGTTTGTTGTTTAATTAAATATTGATGTTATATTGATTATTATTGAGTACGAGAATCGGACACTTTTGTTGCTGATCTCCCAGATTATTGATTGATTATTGATTACGGGAATCGGGCACTTTTGTTGCTGATCTCCCTGTTTATTTATTTATTATTGAGTATGGGAATCGGGCACTTTTGTTGCTGATCTCCCAGTTTATTTATTGATTATTGATTACGGGAATCGGGCACTTTTGTTGCTGATCTCTCGGTTTATTTATGTTGAGTCTCATTGTTGTGAGCTTTGATAATGTTGTGTCACCTCGGGAGGCATCCTGGGTTGCAGGCACAGTTATCATGGCTACTCCATATCTCGCATGGGCGGGGAGGCCATGGGGTGTGGGTCTAGGTCAAGGTACCTCAGGAATTGTGTCATTGAGTTTGGAGGGGTTGTTGAGCATGGAATTGGTGTATGGGGCTTCATCAGCAAATGTATCGTATCCTTATTGTGTGTTTACAGTTATTACTATTGTTGCATTTATAATGATTATTGATGTTCATTGTGTGTTTACTGACTCAAAGGATTATTCCAAGGAGTTTAGTAGACCTTGCTCGAGATCTATCAGATCCTCGCTGGGCTTATTTTATATAAGCTCACTCTCTATTATTGCATGCATACAGGTGTACTTTCGCAGGATTATGGGTACGTGCCTCCTGAAGAGGAGAATGTGGAAAATGTGCCTTACGTGGATGAGTCCTATGTTCCAGAGTCTTATCCGTGATGTTGTATATGTTTTATTATCTTGTAAATTAACTTAGTCGACTTTTATATGCTTTGTAGTTCATAATGTAAAAGATGTTGAGAAGATAATGAATTAGTTGTTGCTATCTTGGTAGTCTTTCCTTTGTCTTGTTTAGGTTGCTAGGTTGGTATCAAAATATTTTGGCAATGTATATTAAGGTTTATGTATTATGTTGGAACGGAGGCGTATAACAAGGAATATTTATTGTATAATATGGTTATGATGTATGTTATTATTTTATTGAGGAGTTGTTAGATGTATGATGTTCTGTTGAGGTTGGTTTAGAGCCTCGAAGTCCTATTTACTGTCGTTATACTGCCGAAATTCCGTTGCGTCTTGACTAATTATTGGAGGGGTCGAGTTGGGGCGTGACAGATCAAGTATAAGGAAGTTACCTTCCACAATTGCAGTCTCCTCAGGCATCTCCTCTAAGTCAACTGCGTAGGCCCAAGCCTGAACCCGCTGCTGTTGAGGTGCACTGGCCACAAGTCGGCCCTGATAACCCTAAGTCACTGCCCGACCCTCAGTAATCGAATATCTAGGGCAATCCCTCGCCCTGTGCTGATTGCTGCCGCATCCTAAACACGTCCCTGCCTTCACCCTGCAATCGGCCTCCATATGCCCCGTGCGGTTGCAGTGGGTATACTGCAGTGATGATGCACTAACACTGCCCCTGGAAGAACCAGAAGCTGAAGAAACAGCTGAACTAGCCTACTGCTGAGGCCTTACCAAACTAGGCCTGTACTGACCCTGAGACTGGGCTGGCCTGAACTGGGACTGAACCTGATATGACCCCTGCTGAAACTGAGGCCGATAATAACTCTGCTGCCCCTGTGGCCTAAAAGAACCCTGCTGAGCTGGTGGCCTATACACAACCTGCTGTACAGGAGGCCTATACATACCCTACTGATACTGCGGCTGATACGGCCTCTTACTGGGCTAACTAAACACAAGCTGATCCCTCTTTCTCTTCTCTAGTCTAGAAGCTGCCTCAAAGGCCTCAGTGAATACATCATACCGATTCAGAGCCATCACATCCTGAATCTTGGGTCTCAACCCCAACATAAATCTACGAGTCCTCCGCTCCTCATCAGCCACATACTCTGGTTCATACCGGGACAACCTAGTGAAAGTGGCCTCATATTGAGCCACTAAAGCATCTCCTTGCACTAAGACTAGAAACTCTGCCTCTCTCCGCTCCCTCGCGATCCTCAGGACATACTTTGCCCGGAAAGCTAACAGAAAGGTACCCCAAACATACGGAATACCCTGAGTCGCCCAGCTAGTTCTCACCGTGCGCCACCATTCTTCTGCCTCATCATCCAGCAAGTACACGACAAAGGAGACCTTCTATTCATCGGTATAATCAAGAGGATCATAAATCTTCTCCACCTTACTAATCCACGCTTCAGCCTTCCGATCATCGGGTTCCCCCTGAAATCTAGGTGGATGATACCCTAAGAACTCTTTCAGGGTACCACTCTAGTGGTTTCCACCCTGCACATTCAACAACTAAGCCTGCCAAGGCTGAGTCTAGGCAGCCTGCCCTACTATCAACTGGGTTTGTCCGGCCATTAACTCAGCAATCCTATCCATAGCTGCCCCCAAGCGATCATCACCCCTATCACGGCCCGGTGCCGCATTACCAGGAGTCTCATCTACTACCTCGGGCCTACCTCTGGACCTTGGTCTATCGGCCATTCTACTAATCAAAGAGTTAGCACAGGTTATAGTATGTAAACAGGTTATAAACAACTATTAGCACATAAACAACAAACTCACATAAAACAAATAAACAAATTGATCACATAATCACATAAGCACTAAATCACATAATCACTTAATCATTTAATCATATTAATACATAGTTCACCTTTCTTTCTTTTCATACATACTTTCATGCTAAGATCATTACCTACATTCTGAGAATACCCCGGCTGACAACAAACATGAGCTCTGATACCACTTAAATGTCACGCCCCAACTTGACCCCTTATATAATCAGTCAGGACGCAATGGAATTTAGGCAATATAACAACAGTGAATAGGACACCGAGGCTCTAAACCAACCTCAATAGAACATCATACATCAACTCCATAAACCATACAACAAACAGCTCCTCAATAAAATAACAACATACATCATAACCATATTATACAATAATCATTCCTCGTTATACGCCTCCGTTCCAACATAATACATAAACCTTAATATACATTGCAAAATATATTGATACCAACCTAGCAACCTATACATAGACAAAAGAAAGACTACTAAGATAGCATCAACTAATTCATTATCTTTTACATCATGAACTACAAAGCATATAAAAGTCTACTAAGTTAATTTACAAGATAGTAAAACAATACAACATCAAGGATAAGACTCCGGAACATAAGACTCATCCACGTAAGGCACATTTTCCTCTTCAGGAGGCACGTACCCATAATCCTGCTAAAGTACACCTATATGCATGCAATAATAGAGAGTGAGCTTATATAAAATAAGCCCAGTGAGGATCTGATAGATATCTAATAGTATTCACTATACTCCTTGGAAAATGATCATTTGAGCAAGTAAACACACAATAACATCAATAATACTATCATCACATAATCTATAATGACTATTCAATAAAGGATACACTAGTTGGTGTAGCTCCAAAAGCCATCACGATCATAACAGCCTTCTTGTGACTCCTATAAGCTCACGTACCTTAGGTACCCCAATAACCTCTCCCTCCATGACATCTCCGTCATGCGAGATGGAGGCAGTCTGTGGTAGTCATGCCGTTATCAACTCGACAGCCCGATACTGCCCGAGAGGTGGCACACACATACCAAAGACTCAGCAATAATAATAAACATCAATCATTCACAGGAGGACAGTCTAGCAGAACTTCCTATCTCCCAGCATCAATCATCAATCAATAATCATATTATCATCATAATAACATCAATAATCAATCTAACAAAAAATAACTAAGTTAGATGACAAAGTAGGCCATCCAACCGAACATGCATTAAACGTACAATCAAACCCTAGTTTACCCATTAACAACTCACAATTCAATAACTCAAACCACACCCAATCAACTAAAGGAATTATCTAACATTTTTGTGCTTTGTTGGTAGGTTTTGATGATATATGCATGAAACTCAACAATTTAAATGAAAGTCAAAGTTGAAACTTTTGTATTTTTAGTGTTTTCTTGACTTTAAATGCATTTTCTTGATCACCAATGTTCAAAACAATTATTCAACCCCCAAGATAGCTCAAGTAGGTTATTTTTAGGTGACAAGAAGTTTTACAATCAAACAGTTTCACCTGAGTCGGCTTAAAACTCGATTTTCACAAAAGTCGATGTAAAAATCTTAATAAATTCCTAAGCCAATTTTAAAACCATTTTAATCAAACACATTTCTATTAAAGTCCGTGGACTAGGTCTAGAAGGGTTAAAAAGACCAGTTTCAAAATTTTAGCAGGCGTGTTTCAAAAACACTATTCACTAAAAATCGACAATAAAATTTCTGACTCCGTTTTTTATGAGAATTTCATGTATGTACATTTAGCATGTTCTAGGAGTATTGATATCAAAATTACCACATTCTAAGTCACATAGCACATAGACATGTCAATTCACGTAAAACAAGAATAAACACGCAAAACGAGACAGGAAAGAAAAGTGGGGTTTCATAGTGGGACTCGAAAAAATAAATGTGACGGATGAAGCATCTTGGCTTGGCTAAACAGGGCAAAACAAAAATAAAAAGAGGTGGTGCAACACTAGGACTTCCCAGGGGTCACCTTTCATAGTACTACTCTCACCCAGCACGCTTAACTTCAGAGTTCTAATGGGATCCGGTGCATTAGTGCTAGTATGATCGCACCTATTATGTTGAGGGTGCAAAGCCCGTATGTGTTGAGGGTTCACAGTCCTAGGCAAGAGAGACGGGCCATTCAAATGGCCCAATAGGCTTATCGATAACTCATTTGCCTCAACAATGTAGCATCCTCACAAGACGTGATATCAACGCGTAGTAAGGCCTTTAATGTCCAGCGAGTTAGGTTGTTGGATTTTTCGCAGCTCACTACAAACGACCCAGGACAAAAAATAAAGTAATAAGAAGAAAAATGGATCAAAACTAATTAAAACATTTTATTTTGGGTTCTGAAAATAGGTGTAGCCAAGCAGGATTGCTACCTCCGTCGTAAAGCTCCCTGAGAGCTTTCCAACGGTATACTGTGGGCCGTATAACTCCTTACGGATCAAAAGTTATGGGCACCGAAGCGATGGAGACCAGGTCACAGGCCCTACGACCTTGGTTTGCGGGCCCAGTCCCTCCGCGAAGCGAAGTTGTCATGCCCAATATGTCGTGGGACTCGAGAAAAGAAAAGTGACGGGTAAAGCATCTTGGCATGGCTGAATGGGGCAAAACAGAAATGAAAAGGCGGGTGCGACACGAGGACTTCCCAGGGGGTCAACCATCCTTGTATTACTCTTGCCCAAACGCGCTTAACTTCGGAGTTCTGATGGGATCCGGTGCATTAGTGCTGGTATGATCGTATCCGTTATGTTAAGGGTGCAAAGCCTTTACGCGTTGACGGTTCATAGTCCCAGGCAAGAGAGACAGCCTATTCAAAAGGCCCAATGGGCTTACCGGTAACCCATTTGCCTCAACAACGCAGTATCCTCGCAAGAAGTGATATCGACGGGTAGTAGGGCGCTTAATGTCTCGCGAGTTAGGTTGTCAGATTTTTCGCGGGTCACGACGAACGACCAGGGATGAAAAAATAAAGTGAAAAGAAGAAAAATGGCTCGAAACTAATGAAAGTGTTCGATTTTGGGTTCCGAAAATAGGTACAGCCGAGTAGGCTTGATGCCCCCATCGTAGAGCTCTCGGAGAGCTTTCCAACGGTATACTGTGGGCCGCATAACTCCTTACGGATCAAAAGTTATGGGCACCAGAGTGAAGGAGACCAGGTCACAGGCCCTATGACCTTGGTTTGTGGGCCCAGCCCCTCCGTGAATCGAAGTTGTCTTGCCGAAGATGCCGTGGGACTCGAGAAAAGAAATGTGACGGGTGAAGCATCTTGGCATGGCTAAACGATGCGAAACAAAAATGAAAAGGGGGGTACAACATGAGGATTTCCCATGGGGTCAACCATTCTTGTATTACTCTTGCCCAAGGGCGCTTAACTTCTGTGTTCTAATGGGATCCGGTGCATTAGTACTGGTATGATCGCACCTGTTATGTTAAGGGTGCAAAGCCCTTATGTATTGACAGTTCACTGTCCCAAGCAAGAGAGACAGCCCATTCAAAAGGCCCAATGGGCTTACCGATAACTCATCTACCTCAACAACGCAGCATCCTCGCAAGACATGATATCGACGTGTAGTAGGGCCCTTAATGTCCCGTGAGTTAGGTTGTCAGATTTTTCGAGGCTCACGACAAATGACCCGGGACAAAAAAATAAAGTAAAAAGAAGAAAAGTGGCTCAAAACTGATGAAAACGTTCAATTGTCAATTCTGAAAATAGGTGTAGCCGAGCAGGCTTGCTGCCCTCGTCGTAGAGCTCCTAGAGAGCTTTCCAACGGTATACTGTGGGCCGCATAACTCCTTACAAATCAAAAGTTATGGGCACCGGAGGAATGGTGACCAAGTCACAGGCCCCACAACCTCGGTTTACGGGCCCAACCTATCACGCCCCTACCCGACCTATAGAGGCTAGACTAGGGTATGACCTAATTCATATATACTATTTCAAGTCTTAGCCTTTTGTTAGGATTTAATGTTTAACGTTGGCCTAAAACTCCAAAATGTTTTTCCGGAAAACTAGCAGCATAACGGCTGTATTTAGGACCTTTTGGTTTGACCTAATTTCCAAACGCCCTAATTATTCCAATCACTGCTCCGATTCCATTAAGGACTCCTATCTGGTCAACGACCGATATACCTGCTTGTCTATCTCGAAAGTCTTATTTGATTAATAAGCCTAGCACGATGACTATGTCCCGTTTACTTGTCAATTCCTAGGGCGCAAGTACCTTTTGATCTTTAGATTACTATTGAGCACCTAGGTGAAATTAGATAGAGTTACATCATTTGATTATTCATTTACTAATTGAGTTGCCTATAGTCGTTACTAAATCAAAATAGTGATAGCAAACCACAAGATAGAGTGTTCGTCTAGTTATAATCAGTACAAGCCAAAATTAGACCCCAAATTACAACGTGGGTCTTTTACAACAAGAACAATATAAGTAGTCTTCAAGCAAACATAACGTTCACAAAACAAACACAGGCAAGTAAGGCACATAAGGCAAGCAATCACTCCAAGGAGTCATCAACAGACACGTTCTCCTCGGGTATCTATTCCTGGTCTTCTTCACCTGTGATGATAAAAGAGGGTGAGTCCTTATGAACTCAGCGAGGGGGAACAAGAGATATCGTTTAAAAACTCTTTTCCGGTTAATCTTATGAAAATCCTTTTTGAAAGCATGACATATAATACAAGTAAGTTTATAACATAATGTAAATGTAAATGAACACTTGTACCCGTCTTTCCTCCCCAAGGTCCTCTAGGAACCACGCGAGAGTACTTAATCACATAGTAAAAGGATACGGTGAGCTTTTGCTCTCAATTCATTTCCAATAATAGTTGTTACGGCTGGCTTCAATCATCTACTTATCACTCCAACGGGTGTACTCCGAATGTACACCAAACCTACGACCCAACTCTCCGAGGAAGTCTAGCCCCCAAGCGAGAGAGAGAATAGGACCATGGTAGTCACGTCAATACACCGGCAAGCCTGATGCCGCCCGGAGTGACGCGAACGCTACCATGCCAAAATGAAAGGTTGTAGCCTTGTATGCAATGCACAAATATACCATTTAACAATTCACATTAGGAGGTCAACAAAGTAGGTTGCCTCCGAGCAATTATAAGATCACACATTGACAAGTAAACGCACGAAACAGGCTTTGACATGTAATTTCACTTTGTAGAACACTTAGGGGTATATGAACATTAAACAGGCAGCCAAGTAACACATGTAATTCAAGTCATATAACTCATTCTGGGTTCATATATCAAATGTTGAGATCATACAAGCATGCAACGATACTTACACAAAACCGGGTGCAAGAATAGTTCACTTATCAACATGCAATCATCGGGAATCATGTTTAGAGCCATAAGGACAATTCCGGGCAGCCTATTTACCTTCCTCAACATCAATTATAATTCACACAAGAGTGGTCTATGACTTGAGAGTCTACGGGGCCATTAGGGTTTACAAGGCCGTGCTCGGGGTTGGTTTTGTTTGCTAAGCACCACAAGTAACACTTAAACCATTTCAAGCATACTTAACATTTATTGGGCAGCCTACTAATCACACAATTGAACACATTTAACCATAGGATCATCACTTAGCAAGTTTTCATAAGCAATAGGGCCCCGATTTGTGCTTACACATGTGATTAAGTCACAATTCGTTATGTAATTAAACCCAAGCCATGAATGAATTAATTAAGCATCCTCAACCATCCAAAACAGCCCACACAACTTCTAATTGCCACAATTCCAAGCATTCAAGACCACAAGTAAGGTTTTAACATGATTCAAAGCATATTACCAAGCCAAAAACCCTACTCCAATGGTCTGTTTTTCCACATTCATTTAACCAAGAAGATAATCTCCAAATTCCGTGAACCAAATGTAAAATTGAAGCTTAATGAGTTATTTAAATCTAGAAACAAACCTTGCTACATTTGGAGTTTGGATTTAGGACTTATGGCCAAAACCGTGAGACTACACAAAACTGTCCAGATTCATACACATTTCGTTATTTGTCCATTTTGGAGGTCTTAGAGTCAAAATTGGCCTTGGCCTATTTTTACAAAAAAATGTTCAGAACTGACAAAACTAGTGACGTACCAATTTTTATGCATTTTTATCAATGGTTACTAAGTCAAAAGCACTTCGTTCTACAAGATCAGTAATCTGCCAGCAAAAACATGTTTACCTATCTTCAAGTTTCTAGCAGTTATCAAAACATGCATGAGTAGATAGGCTCATATACACACATATACAATAACTACAGAGGTAAAAATAGCCATATGAGAGCATGCATGTGAGTTTTGAAAGCTTTTAAAAGAGTTTAACCCTCCCCTTAGCAAATTGATAGATGGAGATGCACAAATGCTCTTGAAAATGTACAAAAGGCCCTCTTTCCTTGCTTTGGCTGAGAGGTATCTTGATTCCCCTTAAATCCTAGCTTAGTTAGCTTGTGTAAGAGGTGTGCATGTGTATGAAACCAAAAGACAAGGAAGAAAACTATCAAAACTTACCTTAGGCCGAAAATGAAGAGTTTTGAGAGCTTGTGCGAGATTTTCTTGCTTTGCTTGCTATGGTCAAGCTTCTTGGAATCCTTGAGAGCCTAGGTGAGTCTTAGAAGGTGAGCTTGAGCTATGGAGATTCAAGAGGCAGCCATGGCCGAGAGAGTGAGAGAATGGGAGAGAATGAGAGAGTTTGAGAGAGAAATGATGCTTGTGTGTGTGTGTATCGGCCTTGAGCTTGTAGAATCTGATTTTGTGTCATCTTTTGAGCACTATTTTG
Organism: Ehretia macrophylla; assembly: GCA_037974665.1. Lineage (NCBI taxonomy): Eukaryota > Viridiplantae > Streptophyta > Magnoliopsida > Boraginales > Ehretiaceae > Ehretia > Ehretia macrophylla. Next base: position 56,158,447 of record CM075770.1, read on the forward strand.
AATTCTTGGCATGCTATGGTGATGTGGCCGAGAAAGGGGACTTGGGGTAGGGTGCTTAGGAGCTTTTTTTTTGCATTGTGTCTTGTGTTGGTGTCATAGATTGTCTAGAATAATTTGAAATTATGCAAGGCTAGTCAAAATGCCTACAAATGGTCGGCCAAGGCATGGTGCAAATCTGAATTTTTGTTTTGTTTTAAGCTTATTTTATTGTAGGTTAATTCTAGTATTTGAGGTGAATGGATTTTGCAAATCGAATAAGGAATAAAGAATGTTTAGTGTTTAGTGCTTTTGTCTTTTAGTGAATTGACTTAGGATTAAAATAATAGTTTGTGGAGTTTGTAGGATTATTTATAGTCTAGTGCTTTGTGTAGGATTCTTTATTGAAAAGCGTGCAGGCACGTTTTTCTAGGTCTAGGGCACGTACTACGGGTAAGGCACGAACTACGAGACAAATGCACATATTTCAAGTAAATACATGCAACCCTAAATGAATGCACGTAAATCAAGACACGACTCTTAAACCTAGGTTAAGGCATGCAGTTCGAGGTTAGGGCACACAAAACGAGGTAACGCATGTAATTCGAGGTCGGGCCTTACATCCTCCCCTCCTTAAAAGAATTTCGTCCCGAAATTCAATATTACCTTTGGAATAATGTTGGATACTGTTGCTCCATCTGGTCTCGCCTTTCCCATGTTGCTTCTTCAACTCCATGGTGATCCCACAACACTTTTACCATCGGTATCGACTTATTGCATAACCCCGATCTTGCTGGTCTAGGATCCGAATAGGCTTCTCTTCATATGACAAGTTCTCCCGAAGCTGCAACTGCTATGGTTCCAAGATGTGCGATGGGTCAGGGTGATACTTCCGTAGCATTGAGACATGGAAGACATCATGAATATTGGAGAGGTTTTGGGGTAATTCCAGGCGATATGCCAATTTTCCAACCTTTTCAACTATCTCAAATGGTCCTACAAACCTCGGGCTCAACTTTCTACCCTTACCATGTTTAATCAATCCCCTCCGAGGTGATAACTTCAAGAATACCTTGTCGCCGACCTCAAATTCCAAATTCATTCTTCGTCGGTCTGCATAACTTTTATGCCTGCTTTGGTGGTAAGCATCTGTTTCCAGATGAGGTGGACATTTTCAACAGTCTTCATAAGTTCTGGTAGAAGGGTCGGGTCAAAAGTCTTCGTCTTACCTACTTCATCCTAGTATATTGGGGATCGACACTTATGTCCATACAATGCCTCAAATGGGGCGATCCCGATAGTGGTCTGATAACTGTTATTATAAGAGAACTCCGCTAGAGGCACATACTTCTCCCAACCTTTTCTGAAGTCTAGAACACACGCCCTCAGCATATCCTCCAAAATCTGGATAGTTCTCTCAGATTGTCCATCCGTCTGAAGGTGATAAGCTGTACTAAAACTCAACTTCGTCCCCAAAGCTTCTTGTAATCTCTTCCAAAATCGGGAAGTAAAACGGGGATCCCTATTCGACACAATACTTACAGGCATCCCATGTAGCCTTACAATGTCCGCTACATACATATCTCCTAGTTTCTCAAGACTATTCTCCTTTTTCATCGGTAAGAAGTGTGCTAACTTAGTCAATCTATCCACTATGACCCAAACGACATCATGACCCTTTTGTGACCTAGGTAGGTCCATGACAAAATCCATAGTTATATATTCCCATTTCCATCAGGGAATTTCCAACGACTGAAGTAAACCTACCAGTCGTTGATGCTCTGTCTTGACCCTCTGGTAGGTCAAACACTGTACCACAAACTCTGCAATCTCCCTCTTCATGTTATTCCACCAATAGTATTGCTTCAAGTCTCGGTACATCTTTGTTCCACCGAGGTGTATAGTGTATCTTGAGTTATGGGCTTCTTCAAGAATCTTCTTTTTCCACTCTGGGTTATTAGGGACACAAATTCGACTCCTAAACCTCCAAATACCATCATCGTGAAACTTGAAATCTGTGTTGCTTTCCTTAATCTTCTGAAACTGTTGATCCTTCTGTTGAGCCTCTCGTATCTCAGACAACAAGGTCGACTGAACTTGTGTAGTGGCAAATAGTAACCCTTTTTGAGTCAATTGTGGTTTCCACATAAATGCTTCTTCTAACATCTCCCATATCTTAACCTCCAATTTTGCCATGCTCGCCTTCTGGCTTAAGGCATCTACTACCACATTCGCTTTATCGGGTACATAATTGATTGTGCAGTTATAATCATCCAAGAGCTCCATCCACCGTCTTTGCCTCATGCTCAACTCTTGTTGTGAGAACAAGTACGTCAAGCTCTTGTGATCCGTAAACACCTCAAACTTGTTAGCCCACAATAGTGCCTCCATTTGTTTAGTGCAAACACAATAGCTGCTAATTCCAAATCATGTGTTGGGTAATTCAATTCATATGGCTTTGGCTTCCTAGAGGCATATGCAATCACCCTACCATTCTGCATTAACACACAACCCAGTCCTTCCTTAGAAGCATCGCTATAGATCACAAAGCCTTGACTCCTTTTAGGCAATGCAAGAACATGTACGGTTGTCAATCTTGTCTTCAGCTCCTGGAAGTTGTTCTCACACTTGTCATCCTACACGAACTTTGTTTTCTTCTGAGTGAGCTTTGTAAGCGGTCCTGCAATCTTTGAGAAATCCTTCATGAACCTCCGATAATAGCCGGCTAAACCAAGAAAACTCCGAACCTCTATAACATTTTCCGGCTTCTTCCAAGACATCACAGCTTCTATCTTTGCTAGGTCCATTGCTATTCCTTCTTGGGATATGATGTGCCCCAATAATGCAATTTGCCGCAACCAAAATCACATTTGCTAAACTTTGCATACAATTAATGCTCCCGAAGTTTATGCAATACCAATCGTAGATGTTGTTCATGCTCAGCCTCGGATTTTGAGTGTACCGAAATATCATCATTAAAGATAACCACAAATTGGTCCAAGTAGGGTTGAAACACCCTGTGCATTATGTCCATAAAAGCTACAGGGGCATTAGTTAGCCCAAATGGCATTACCACAAACTCATAGTGCCCATATCTCGTCCTGAAAGCCGATTTAGGTACATCCTCCTTTTTGTTCTGCAGTTGATAATATCCTTGCCTCAAATTGAGTTTCGAATACACTTTAGCTCCTTGAAGTTGGTCAAACAACTTATCGATCAATGGAAGTGGGTATTTATTTTTTACGGTCACTTGGTTCAATCCTCGATAATCGATGCATAACCTCAACGTTCTGTCTTTCTTCTTTACAAATAGGACTGGTGCACCCCACAGAGAATAACTTGGTTGAACAAACCCCTTCTTCAGCAATCCCTGCAATTGATCCTTCAATTCTTGTAGCTCGGCTAGTGCCATACGATAGGGAGCTTTAGATATCGGCTGGGTGCCAGGCAGTAATTCTATTACAAACTCGATCTCCTGATCCGGAGGCAAACCTGGCAATTCTTCTGGAAACACATCGGCATATTCTTTAATCATCGACATCTCTTTCAACATAGCTTTGTTAGATGGCTTATTGATGAGGTAAGCTAAGTATCCGCTACATCCTTTTCTCGAGAACTTCACTGCTTTCGTGGATGAAATGATGGAACTCCCGGTGAAGTCCCTTCGACCCATTACCTCCAATATTGGTTCACCAGGTACTTGGAATGTTACAATCATCGTCCGACAATCTAGTTGGGCATGATGCTTTGCCAACCAGTCCATCCCTAAGATAACTTCATAGTCTCGAAAGGGTAATACTATAAGATTGTCCGAGAATTGCTTATCCTTAATTTGAATTTTACATGCTTACAAGCTGAGCTAGTAACAAGTTTAGAACCCATCGAAGTACCGACTTCTACTTCGTAAGGCAAACATTCAACTCGTAATTTCACACGTTGCACACATAAGGGAGTAATAAATGAATGAGTAGCACCTGGATCAATTAGCATTCTAATAGGTTCATTTGGTATCAAGAATGTACCTTCAACAACAGTAGTCTCCTCAGGAAGCTCCTCACACTCAATAGCAAAAGCTCGGGCTAGAACTCTAGGAACTGGAGTCTTGCCTCTACCAACGGGTTTATTTTGATTTGGTCCTCCTTGCCGTTTAGGGCAATCCTTAATCTGATGTTGATCACTGCCACACCACACGCATCGTCCCAACTTCTTCCAGCACTGGGCCTCGGTGTGACCCTTCTTGTCCCAGTAAGAACATGTGACAGCCTGAGTAGCGGGTGAACTACCTATGGATCCACGAGTGGAAGAGGCTGATGGTGCTTTAGACAGCCCACGGCTGTTGACTGGTCTGTTCTGGCTCTGGCCCTGACTGGGACTCTGAGTCTAAAAATTCCTCTGTTGTCCTTGAGGCTAGTAAGGTCTCTTGTTCGGCTGACTTGAACCGGCTCTATCAAGTTTTCTCTTCTCCACTCGGGAAGCAGCAGCAAGGAGAGCAGAGTAAGTAGTAAAGTCATGTGAAGCCAAGTGATCTTGAATTTCTGGCCTCAACCCATTCATAAATTTCCACATCTTCTCCTCAGGGGTACTGACCATGTATTGTGCATAGCAGGACAGTCTGTCGAAGCGAGCCTCATACTGAGCCACTGTCATGTTGCCCTGGCTCAAGGTCATAAACTCTTCAATTCACCTCTGTCTTGAAACTACAGGTATGTATTTCTCCTTGAAAGCCTTAACGAAGTTACTCCACAAGCGAGGTGTATGATCAGTTTCCTAAAGTGCCTACACAGTGTGCCACCAATGCTCAGCATCCCTGTGCAACAAAAACATAGCAAACTCAATCTTTTCTTCATCAGTATAGTCAAGTGGCCTGTAAATCCTTTCAATCTCAGATAGCCAAGCCTCTGACTTTTCATGATTAGCTTCCCGGTAGAACTTGGACGGGTAAAAATCAAGGAATTCCCGCATTCTGCTGTTTCTGCCATTGTTACCACCATTCCTGTTGTTGTTACCACCAGCTCCGTAGTTGTTGTTATTAATTGTTGCTTCACGTGCTTCTTGACGTTCCATCACTCACGACACGTGATCCATAGCACTCGTCATCATGTTAAACATAGCCATGCCGGGATTAGTTTGGTGAGCATCCCCGGCTTCTTGAGGCTCATCGCCCCTATTGGTATTGCGGGTACTAAGGCCAGCCATCTATAGGCACATATTATTATGTACAATTATCAGGACATGATAACATAAGAAATTAAAACATAGAGTATGCAACATACAATTTCATGTAGGCATAAAACTTTCAAATAATGAAGACATGTTAATCACATAAGCACATATAAACAAAGAAGGCACAATTATCATTGGCACACATTAACACACATAAACAAGACATCATACTTACCTTAGGGCTTCTACCCATGGTCTGAGAGTTAAACTCGGCTTAAGCAATCTAAGCTCTGATACCATTCTAATAAGGTGTCACGCCCCCAACCCGACCTATAGAGGCTAGACTAGAGTACGACTTAATTAATTTATACTATTTCAAGTCTTAGCCTTTTGTTATGATTTAATGCTTAACGTTGGCCTAAAACTCCAAAATGTTTTTCTGGAAAACCGGCAGCATAACGGCTGTATTTAGGACCTTTTGGTTTGACCTAATTTCCAACCACCATAATTATTCCAATCACTGCTCTGATTCCATTAACGACTCCTATTTGGTCAACGACCGATATGCCTGCTAGTCTATCTCAAAAGTCTAGTTTGATTAATAAGCCTAGCACAATGACTATGTCCCGTTTACTTGTCAATTCCTAGGGCACAAGTACCTGTAGATCTTTAGCTTACTATTGATCACCTAGGTGAAATTAGATAGAGTTACATCATTTTATTCTTCAGTTAGTAATTGAGTTTCCTATAGTCGTTACTAAATCAAAATAGTGATAGCAAACCACAAGATAGAGTGTTCGTCTAGTTATAATCAGTACAAGCCAAAATTAGACCCCAAATTACAACGGGGGTCTTTTACAACAAGAACAATATAAGTAGTCTTCAAGCAAACATAACGTTCATAAAATAGCCACAGGCAAGTAAGGCACATAAGGCTTGCAATCACTCCAAGGAGTCATCAACATACACGTTTTCCTTGGGTGCCTGTTCCTGGTCTTCTTCACCTGTGATAATAAAAGAGGGTGAGTCCTTATGAACTCAGCGAGGGGGAACGAGAGATATCGTTTAAAAACTCTTTTGCGGTTAATCTTATGAAAACTCTTTTTGAAAGCATGACATATAGCACAAGTAAGTTTATAACATAATATAAATGTAAATGAACACATTTACCCGTCTTTCCCCCCTGAGGTCCTCTAGGAACCAAGCGAGAGTACTTAATCACATAGTAAAAGGATACAGTGAGCTTTTGCTCTCAATTCATTTTCTATAACAGTTGTTGCGGCCGACTTCAATCATCCACTTATCACTCCAACGGGTGTACTCTGGATGTACACCAAACCTGCGACCCAACTCTTCGAGGAAGTCTAGCCCCCAAGCGAGAGAGGGAATAGGACCATGGTAGTCACGTCAATACACCGGCAAGCTCGATGCTGCCCGGAGTGACGCGAATGCTACCATGCCAAAATGAAAGGTTGCAACCTTGTATGCAATGCACAAATATACCATTTAACAATTCACATTAGGAGGTCAACAAAGTAGGTTGCCTCTGAGCAATTATAACATCAAACATTGACAAGTAAACGCACGAAGCATTCTTTGACATGTAATTTCACTTTGTAGAACACTTAGGGGTATATGAACATTAAACAGGCAGCCAAGTAACACATGTAATTCAAGTCATATAACTCATTCCGGGTTCATATATCAAATGTTGAGATCATACAAGCATGCATTGACACTTACACAAAACCGGGTGCAAGAATAGTTCACTTATCAACATGCAATCATCGGGAATCATGTTTAGAGCTATAAGGATAATTCTGGGCAGCCTATTTACCTTCCACAACATCAATTATAATTCACACAAGAGTGGTCTATGACTTGGGAGTCTACGGGGCCATTAGGGTTTACAAGGCCGTGCTCGGGGTTGGTTTTATTTGCTAAGCACCACAAGTAATACTTAAACCATTTCAAGCATACTTAACATTTATTGGGCAGCCTAAAAATCACACAATTGAACACATTTAACCATAGGATCATCACTTAGCAAGTTTTCATAAGCAATAGGGCCTCGATTCGTGCTTACACATGTGATTAAGCCACAATTCGTCATGTAATTAAACCCAAGCCATGCATCAATTAATTAAGCATCCTCAACCATCCAAAACAGCCCACACAACTTCTAATTGCCACAATTCCAAGCATTCAAGACCACAAGTAAGGTTTTAACATGATTCAAAGCATATTACCAAGCCAAAAACCCTACTGCAATGGTTTGTTTTTCCCCTTTTATTTAACCAAGCAAATAATCTCCAAATTTGGTGAACCAAATGTCAAACTGAAGCTTAATAAGTGATTTAAATCGAGAAACAAACCTCGCTGCATTTGGAGTTCGGATTTAGGAGTTATGGCCAAAATCGTGAGACTACACAAAACTTTTCAGATTCGTACACATTTCGATATTTGGCCATTTTGGAGGTCTTAGAGTCAAAATTGGCCTTGCCCTATTTCTAAAAAAAAATATTCATAACTGACAAAAATAGTGACCTACCAATTTACATGCATTTGTATAAATTTTTACTAATCCAAAAGCACTTCGTTCTACAAGGTCAGTAATCTGCCAGCAAAAACGTGTTTACATAACTTCAAGTTTCTAGCCATTATCAAACCATGCAGGAGTAGATAGGCTCATATACACACATATACAATTACTACAGAGGTAAAAATAGCCATATGAGAGCATGCATTTGAGTTTTCAAAGCTTTTAAAAGAGTTTAATCCCCACCTTAGCAAATTGATAGATGGAGATGCACAAATGCTCTTGAAAATGCACAAAAGGCCCTCTTTCCTTGCTTTGGCTGAGAGGTATCTTGATTCCCCTTAAATCATTGCTTAGTTAGCTTGTGTAGGAGGTGTGCATGTAAGTGAAACCAAAAGACAAGGTTGAAAACTATCAAAACTTACCTTAGGCTGAAAATGAAGAGTTTTGAGAGCTTGTGCGAGATTTTTTTTCTTTGCTTGCTATGGTCAAGCATCTTCGAATCCTTGAGAGCCTAGGTGAGTCTTAGAAGGTGAGCTTGAGCTATGGAGATTCAAGAGGCAGCCATGGCCGAGAGAGTGAGAGAATGGAAGAGAATGAGAGAGTTTGAGGGAGAAATGATGGTTGTGTGTGTGTGTGTCGGCCTTGAGCTTGTAGAATCTGATTTTGTGTAATCTTTTGAGCATTATTTCCAATTCTTGGCATGCTATGGTGATTTGGCCGAGAAAGGGGACTTGGGGTAGGGTGTTTAGGAGTTTTTTTTTGCATTGTGTCTTGTGTTGGTGTCATAGATTGTCTAGAATAATTTGAAATTATGCAAGGCTAGTCAAAATGCCTACACATGGTCGGCCAAGGCATGGTGCAAATCTCAATTTTTGTTTTGTTTTAAGCTTATTTTATTGTAGGTTGATTGTGGTATTTAAGGTGAATGGATTTTGCAAATAGAATAAGGAATAAATAATGTTTAGTGTTTAGTGCTTTTGTCTTTTAGTGAATTGACTTAGGATTAAAATAATAGTTAGTGGAGTTTGTAGGATTATTTATAGTCTAGTGCTTTGTGTAGGATTCTTTATTGAAAAGCGTGCAGGCACACTTTTCTAGGTCTAGGACACGCACTACGAGGTAAGGCATGAACTACGAGACAAATACACGTACTCTAAGTAAATGCACGCAACCCTAAATGAATGCACGTAAATCAAGACATGACTCTTAAACCTAGATTAAGGCACGCAGTTCAAGATTAGGGCACATAAAATGAGGTAACGCACGTAATTCGAGGTCGGGCCTTACACAGCCTCTCCGCGAAGCAAAGTTGTCTTGCCCAAGATGCCGTGAGGCTCGAGAAAAGAAATGTGACTGGTGAAGCATCTTGGCATGGCTGAATAGGGCAAAACAAAAATGAAAAGGGGGGGTGCAACACGAGGACTTCCCAGGGGGTCACCTATCCTTGTATTACTCTTGCCCAAGCGCGCTTAACTTCGTTGTTCTGATGGGATCCGGTGCATTAGTGCTGGTATGATCACACCCGTTATGTTGAGGGTGCAAAGCCCTTATGTGTTGACGGTCCACAGTCCTAAGCAAGAAAGACAGCCCATTCAAAAGGCCTAATGGGCTTACTAATAACCCATCTGCCTCAACAACATAGCATCCTCTCAAAACATTATATCGATGCGTAGTAGGGCCCTCAATGTCCCGCAAGTTAGGTTGTCGTCTTTTTCGCGGCTCACGGCAAACGTCCCGGGATGAAAAAATAGCGTAAAAAGTAGAAAAGTTGCCCAAAACTGATGAAAACGTTCAATTTTGGATTCCGAAAATAGGTTCAACTGAGCAGGCTAGCAGCCCCCATCGTAGAGCTCCCAGAGAGCTTTCCAACAGTATACTGTGGACTGCATAACTCCTTACGGATCAATAGTTATGGGCACCAGAGCGACAGAGACCAGGTCATAGGCCCCACGCTCTCAGTTTCTAGGCCCAGCCCATCCACGAAGCGAAGTTGTCTTGCCCAAGATACCGTAGGACTCGAGAAAAGAAATGTGATGGATGAAGCATCTTGGCAAGGCTGAACGGGGCAAAACAAAAATTAAAAGTGGTGGTGCAACATGAGGACTGCCCAGGGAGTCACCCATCCTTGTATTACTCTTGCCCAAGCACACTTAACTTCGGTGTTCTGATGGGATCCGGTGCATTAGTGCTGGTATGATCGCACCCGTTATGTTGAGGGTGCAAAGCCCTTATGTGTTGATAGTTCACAGTCCCAAGCAAGAGAGACAACCCATTCAAAAGGCCCAATGGGCTTACCGACAACTCATCTGCCTCAACAACGCAGCATCTCGCAAGATGTGATATGGGCGCATAGTAGTTCTCTTAATGTCCCACGAGTTAGGTTGTCGGATTTTTTGTGGCTCACGACAAATGACTCGGCACAAAAAAATAAAGTAAAAAGAAGAAAAGTGGCACAAAACTGATGAAAACATTCAATTTTGGGTTTCAAAAATAGGTGCAGCAGAGCAGGCTTGCTACCTCCGTCGTAGAGCTCCCGGAGAGCTTTCCAATGGTATACTATGGGCCGCATAACTCCTTACGGATCAAAAGTGATGGGCTCCGAAGTAACAGAGACCAGGTCACAGGCCGCACGACGTCGGTTTGTAGGCCCAACCCCTCTGCAAAGCGAAGTTGTCTAGCCCAAGATGCCGTGGAATTCGAGAAAAGAAATGTGATGGGTGAAGCATTTTGGCGTGGCTGAACGGGGCAAAACAAAAATGAAAAGGAGGGTGCAACACGAGGACTTCCCAGGGGGTCACCCATCCTTGTATTACTCTAGCCCAAGCGCACTTAACTTTGGTATTCTGATGGGATCTGGTGCATTAGTGCTGGTTTGATAGTACCCGTTATGTTGAGGGTGCAAAGCCCTTATGTGTTCACGGTTCACAGTCCTAGGCAAGAGAGACAGCCCATTCAAAAGGCCCAATGGGCTTACCGACAACCTATCTGCCTCAACAACGAAGCATTCTCGCAAGAAGTGATATCGACACGAAGTAGGGCCCTTAATGTCCCGCGAGTTAAGTTGTCAAATTTTTCGCGGCTCACGACGAATGACCCTGGATGAAAAAATAAAGTAAAAAGAAGAAAAGTGGCCCGAAACTGATGAAAACTTTCAATTTTGGGATCCGAAAATAGGTGTAGCCGAGCATGCTTGCAGCCCCCGTCGTAGAGCTCCTGGAGAGCTTTCCAACGGTATACTGTGGGCCGCATAACTCCTTACGAATCAAAAGTTATGGGCACTGAAGCGACGGAGACCAAGTCACAGTCCCACGACCTCTGTTTGTGGGCCCAGTGTCACGCCCCAACCCAGCCTATAAAGGTTAGACTAGGGTATGATCTAAACATTCAAGTCACGTCTCGTACTTAACTGTTCATTAAGATTTAACACTTAACGTTTTGGCCTAAACTCCAAAGTTTTTCGGAAAACCGGCAGCATAACGGCTGTAATTGGGCTATTTGGTTTGACCTAATTCTCTAAACGCCTCAAGTTTTTCAATCTCAATTTCATTTCCAACTAGGATTACTATTTACCATCAATTGAAATGCCTACTAACTATCTCGATGTTACGTTTGATTAATAACCTAGCATGATACTATGTCTCCTTTGTTTATTAAACCTCGTTACAAAAATACTTGTTGATCTTAGCTTAATAGCGAGTACCTGCTTAAGATAATACTTCATAATCCTATTATAGGTACTAGCAGTACTAATAGCAAAATGACCATAGTAATGTCTAGTGTCTGTCTAGTTAACATCAGTACAAACCAAAATTAGACCCCAAATTACAACGGGGGTCTTTTTCATTAAAAACATTGAGCAACATGAAAAGAAATAGTCTTCAAGTAGCATAGTTCACAAATAGCCATAATCACGCAAAGCACATAGGACAAGCAACCACTCCAAGGAATCATCGTTAGGCACATCGTCCTCAGGTACCTGTTCTTGATCTTCTTCAACTGAGATGATAAAAGAAGGTGAGTCCTTATGAACTCAGCGAGGCAGAACGAGAAATAGGTTTTGAAACTCATTTTCCGGTTCAACTTATGAAAATCCTTTTCCAAGCATGAATATAACACAATTAAGTACATAACAATAATATAAAGTAAAGGAACACAATTACCAGTCTTTCCTCCCCGAGGTCCTCTAGGAACCAAGCGAGAGTACTTATACATATAGAAAAAAGGATACGGTGAACTTTCTTTTCTCAGTTTTTGCGGCCGACTTCAAATCATCCCCTTAACACGCCAAGTGGGTGTACTCTGGATGTAACCCGAAATCCTACGACCCAACTCTCCGAGGAAGTCTAGCTCCCGAGCGAGAGAGGGAATTGGACAATGGTAGTCACAGTTGCACCGGCAAGCCCGATGCCGCCCGGTGTGCGTGAACGCTACCACGCCAGAATGAAAGGTTGCAACCTTGTATGCAATGCACATTTATGACATTTAATATATCACATTAGGAGGACAACAAAGTAGGTTGCCTCCAAAAAGTCATAAGATTGCACATTGACAAGTAAACAAGCAAGACATGAATAGACAAGTAATTTCACTTGAAAAGCATATGGAGTTATATGAGCATTAAACGGCTAGCCACATGTAACGCACATAAATCAGGTCATATAACTCATTTCAACGTCCACGTAATCAAATAATAAGGTTATTCAACGTGCAACAACAATCTACGTGGTTTGGATGCAAGAAATGCCTATTTGTCAACATGCAACGAATCAAAATCACATTTAGGGCTATAAGGCAACTACGGGCAGCCTACTAAACATATAATTACACTCAATATTCAGGATCAACACTTAGCAAGTTCGCCTAGTCACTAGGGTTTCCATTTCGTGCTTACCCGTGCAATTAAGCCCCAAGTCAACTCAACATCAATTTCAAGCCAAGCATCAATTAATCCAAACATCCCCAAGTACTCAAAACAGTCCACACAACATTCCAATGCCACAATCCAAAGCAATTAATACCACAAGAGAAGTTACAACAAATTTATAAGCATATAACTAAGTGAAACCCTCACTGCAATAGGCTGTTTTCTCACAATCAATGAGTCAAGCAAAAAATCTCCAATTCTAGTAAATAAGATTTCAAATTAAAGCTTAAGAAGTGAAATAAAATCAGAAACAAACCTTGCATCATTTGGAGTTCGAGATCAATAGTTAGGCCCAAAACAATGGGATTGCACAAAACTGTCCAGATTTGCACACATTTCAAAAATTATCGTTTTTGAGGTCCTTAGGGTCAGATTTAGCCTTAGTCCATTTCTGATAAAAACGTCCAGAGTTGAATAATCTAGCATCAAACCAAATTTCATTCATTTTGGACATCATTTACTAAGTCAAAACTGGTTCGTTCCACAAGGTCAGTGCATCTGCCAAAACCTGCTTCATTTTTCCAGACTTCCAGATTTGGACACATTTTAATGATTTGCCATTTTGAGGATCATAGAGTCAAAATTAGTTTTGGCCTATTTCTTCAAAAAATGTTCAAAACTGGGAAAAATAGTCACCTACCAATTTTCATGCATTTTCAACTTCATTTGCCTAGCCAAACTCACCTCGAAACAACAAGTTAGAGAGTTGTCAACAAACCCGATTTCATCTATCATCAACTTCAAGCCAAAATCTTGCCATGCATGGTTGTAAAAGCTTATGAACACACATATAACTCATGTACAGAAGCAAAGACATACATTTAAGAGCATGCATGTGGATTTTTGAAGGATTTTCAAAAGGTTTTAGCCCTTACCTTAGCAAATCAACAAGAAGATGCACAAAACTTGATGAAGCACAATTTTCTTCTTCTTCCTTGCTTAGCCAAGACACCACCCGATTTCTCTCTATTTTTCCTAGCTTAGTGGCCAAGTTCTTAGTACATGCATGTGGTTAGAACAAGAAGAAAAGAAATGGAAGCTAGTAAACTCACCCAGGCCGAAATGGTGACTCAAAGAGCATGCATGTGTGATTCTTGCATCCTAGCTAGCTTGGGCGAGTTTTTTTGCTTGTTGCTTGTCTTGATTAACTATGGTGTGATGAAGATGAACTATGAAGTGAAGGAACTCAGCCAAGGCCGAGAGAGAGAGAGAAGAATGAGAGGGAGAGAGAGAAGAATGAGAGGAAAATAAGAGAAATGAAAAAAAAAAACAAGAGCCTTGCAATTGATGAAGCATGTTCGGCCTTGGGCAGCAAACATTCAGCTTTTTTGTGTCTTCAAGATGTAATTTGAAATTCCTAGTATGGGCAAGAAGTAGTTGGTCGAGAATGGTGGAGTTTTGAGGAGATTTTAAGCAATTTTTTATGCATTTGTGTCATAGAATTGTCATAAGTTGTCTAGAATTAATTTTGAATTGAGCAAGCAAGCACAAAACTCATGTGGTGGTCGGCCAAGGCTATAAAAAATCTGATTTTGTGTCATCTTTTGAGCATTATTTAATTGTGTTTTGAAAGTGCAAAAAGAATAAGGAATAAAGAATAAGGAATGTCTAGCTTTTTGTGAGATTTTGTCTTCTAGTGGGTTGAATTAGTAATTTAATAATAGTTAGTGGATTTTGTAGGATTTATTAATGACCTAGTGCTTCGTGTAAGATGCTTTCTTGATTAACGTGAGGCACGCTTTCCTAGGTCTAGGGCATACACTATAAGATTAGGGCACGAACTACGAGACAAATGCACATTTTTCTAATAAATGCACGCAACCCTAAACGAATGCACGTAATTCAATGCACGGCACACAAAACGAACACAATTCTTAAACCTAGGTCAAGGCGCGCAAATCTAGATTAGGGCACACGAAACGAAGTATCGCACACAAATCGAGGTCAGGCCTCACATCTTCCCCTCCTTAAAAGAATTTCGTCCCGAAATTCAATATTACCTTTGAAATAAAGCTGGATATTGCTGCTCCAGCTGGTCTCGCCTTTCCCACGTTGCTTCTTCAACTCGATGATGATCCTACAGCACCTTCACCATCGGTATAGTTTTGTTGCGTAACTCCCGATCTTGCTGGTCTAGGATCCGAATGGGCTTCTCCTCGTAAGACAAGTTCTCCCGAAGCTGTAACGGCTCTGGCTCCAAGATATGCGACAGATCAGGATAATACTTCTGCAGCATTGAAACATGAAAAACGTCGTGAATATTGGAGAGGTTTTGGGGTAGTGCCAGGCGATACGCCAACTTGCCAACCTTCTCAATTACCTCAAATGGTCCTACAAACCTCGGGCTCAACTTTCCACCCCTGCCGTGTTTAATCAGTCCCTTCCGAGGTGATATCTTCAAGAACACCTTGTCGCCGACCTCAAACTCTAGGCTCCGTCTCCGTCGGTCTGCGTAACTCTTCTGCCTGCTTTGGGTGATAAGCATCCGTTTCCGGATGAGGTGGATATTATCAACAGTCTTCATAAGTTCAGGTAGAAGGGTCGGGTCAAAAGTTTTCGTCTCACCTACTTCATCCCAGTAAATTGGGGATCGACACTTACGTCCATACAATGCCTCAAATGGGGCCATCCCGATAGTGGCCTGATAACTATTATTATAAGTGAACTCCGCTAGAGACAGATATTTCTCCCAACCTTTTCCGAAATCTGAAACGCACGCCCTCAGCATATCCTCCAGAATCTAAATAGTTCTCTCCGATTGTCCATCAGTCTGAGGGTGATAAGCCGTGCTGAAACTCAACTTTATTCCCAAAGCTTCTTACAATCTCTTCCAAAATCGGGAAGAAAAACGAGGATCCCTATCTGACACAATACTCACAGGCATCCCGTGCAATCTTACAATCTCCGCTACATACATATCTTCCAATTTCTCAGGACTATCCTCCTTGTTCATCGGTAAAAAGTATGCCGACTTAGTCAATCTATCCACTATGAGTCAGACGGCGTCATGACCCTTTTGTGACCTGGGTAGGTCCATAACAAAGTCCATAGTTATATGTTCCCATTTCCATTGAGGAATCTCCAACGGCTGAAGTAACCCTGCTGGTCATTGATGTTCTGCTTTGACTCTTTGGCAAGTCAAACACCGTGCCACAAACTCTGCAATCTCTCTCTTCATGTTATTCCACCAATAGTGTTGCTTCAAATCCCGGTACATCTTTGTTCCGCCGGGGTGAATAGTGTATCTTGAATCATTGGCTTCTTCAAGAATCTTCTCTTTCAGCTCTGGCTCATTGGGAACACAAATCCGATTCCTAAACCTCCAAACACCATCATCATGAAACTTGAAATCTGTGTTGCTTTCTTTAATCTTCTGAAACT
This sequence comes from Ehretia macrophylla, assembly GCA_037974665.1. Lineage (NCBI taxonomy): Eukaryota > Viridiplantae > Streptophyta > Magnoliopsida > Boraginales > Ehretiaceae > Ehretia > Ehretia macrophylla. The sequence continues at coordinate 56,174,433 of CM075770.1, forward strand.
GTTGGTCCTTCTGTTGAGCCTCTCATAACTCAGATAACAAGGTCGATTGAACTTGCGTAGTGGCAAAAAGTAACCCTTTACGAGTCAATTGTGGTTTCCACAAAAATGCTTCCTCCAACAACTCCTGCACCTTGACTTCCAATTTTGCCATGCTTGCTTTCCTACTTAAGGCATCTGCAACTACATTTGCTTTACTGGGCACATAATTGATTGTGCAGTTATAATCATCCAAAAGCTCCATCCACTGCCTTTGCCTCATATTCAACTCTTTTTGAGAGAACAAGTATTTCAAGCTCTTGTGATCAGTAAATACCTCAAACTTGTTACCCCACAGATAATGCCTCCATTTCTTGAGTGCAAACACAATAGCCGCTAATTCCAAATCATGCGTCGGGTAGTTCAATTCGTACGACTTCGGTTTCCTAGAAGCATATGCAATCACTCTTCCATTTTGCATCAGCACACAACCCAATCCTTCATTCGAAGCATCGCTATAGATTACAAAACCTTGACTTTCTTCAGGCAATGCAAGAACAGGTGCGGTAGTCAATCTTTTCTTCAACTCTTGAAAGCTGTTCTCACACTTATCATCCCACACGAACTTTGTTTTCTTTTGAGTGAGCTTTGTAAGCGGTCTTGCATTCTTAGAGAAATCCTTCACGAATCTCCGATAATAGCCGACTAGACCAAGAAAACTCCGAATCTCCGTAACATTCTCCGGCTTCTTCCAAGAGATCACTGCTTCTATCTTTGTTGGATCCACCGCTATTCCCTCTTGGGATATCATATGCCCCAAAAATGCAATCTGCTGCAACCAAAATTCACACTTGCTAAACTTTGCATACAATTGATTCTCTCGAATTTTCTGCAGTACTAACCGCAGATGTTGTTCATGCTCCGTCTCGGATTTCGAGTACACCAAAATATCATCAATGAAAATCACCACAAATTGGTCCAAGTAGGGTTGAAACACCTTGTGCATCAAATCCATAAAAGCTGCAGGGGCATTAGTTAGTCCAAATGGCATCACCACATATTTATAATGCCCGTATCTTGTCCTGAAAGCCGTTTTAGGCACATCTTCCTTTTTGATCCGTAACTGATAGTACCTTTGCCTCAAGTCGAGTTTCGAATACACTTTAGCTCCTTGAAGTTGATCAAACAACTCGTTGATCAGTGGAAGTGGGTATTTATTCTTGACAGTCACTTGGTTCAGTCCTCGGTAATCGATGCATAGCCTCAACGTTCCGTCTTTCTTCTTCACAAATAGAACTGGTGCATCCCACGGTGAAGAACTTGGTTGAACAAACCCCTTCTTCAACAATCCTTGCAATTGGTCCTTCAATTCTTGTAGCTCGGCCGGTGCCATACGATAGGGAGCTTTAGATATCGATTGGGTGCCAGGCAGTAGCTCTATAACGAACTCGATCTCCCGATTTGGGGGTAAACCGGGCAATTCTTCTAGAAACACATCCACATAGTCTTTGATCACTGGCATCTCCTCCAACTTAGCTTTATCCGACGGCTTGTTGATGAGGTAAGCTAAGTATCCGCTACACCCTTTTCTCAAGGACTTCACTGCTTTCGTAGATGAAATGATGGAACTCCTGGTGAAATCTCTTCGACCCATTACCTCCAGTATTGGTTGATCAGGTACCCGGAACGTTATAATCTTCGTCCGGCAATCTAGTTGGACATGATGTTTTGCTAGCCAGTCCATCCCTAAAATGACTTCATAGTCTCGAAAAGGTAATACAATAAGATTGGCTGAGAATTCCCTATCCTTAATTTGGATTTTACATGCTTTACAAGCTGAGCTAGTAACAAGTTTAGAACCCATCGGAGTACCAACTTCTACTTCGTATGGCAAACATACAACTTTCAGTTTTACACGTTGCACACACAAGGGAGTAATAAATGAATGAGTAGCACCCGGATCAATTAGCACCCTAACAGGTTGATTCAGTATGAAGAATGTACCTTCAACAATAGTGGTCTCATCTGGAATCTCCTCGCACTCAATAGCATAGGCTCGAGCCTGAACTCTAGGAACTGGAGTCTTGCCTATACCAGCTGGTTTAACCTGGTTCTGTCCTGCCTGCCGTTTAGGGCAATCCTTGATCTGATGCTGATCACTGCCACATCTCATACATCGTCCTGACTTCTTCCAACACTGGGCCTCGGTATGACCCTTCTTGTCACAATAAGAATAGTTGACAGACTGAGTAGCAGGTGAACTACCTATGGATCCGTGAGTAGAAGAGGCTGATAGCACTTTCGTCAGGCCACGGTTATTCATTGGTCTGTTCTGGCTTTGGCCCTGATTACGACTCTGACTCTGGAATTTCCTCTGCTGACCTGGAGGCTGGTATGGTTTCTTGTTCGGCTGACTTGAACCGGCTCTATCAAGTTTCTTCTTCTCAACTCGGGAAGCAGCAGCAAAGAGAGCAGAATAGGTATCGAAGTCATGAGAAGCCAACTGGTCCTGAATCTCTGGCCTCAATCCAGTCGTAAATTTCCACATCTTCACCTCCGGAGTACTGACCATATATTGAGCATAACGGGACAGTCGGTCAAAACGAGCCTCGTACTAGGTCACCGTCATGTTACCCTGGGTCAATTGCATGAACTCCTCAATCCGCCTCTGCCTGGAAACTGCATGTACATATTTCTCCTTGAATGCCTTAACGAAATTACCCCACAAGTGAGGTGTCTGATCAATTTCCCACAGTGCCTCTACAATGTGCCACCAATGCTCGGCATCACCGTGCAACAGAAACACAGCAAACTCCACCTTTTCTTCATCAGTATAATCAAGTGGCCTGAAAATCTTCTCGATCTCGGACTACCAAGCCTCTACTTTCTTATCATCAGCTTCCCTGTGGAATTTGGACGGGCGAAAGTCAAGAAACTCCCTCATTCTGCTATGTCTCCATTGGTTGTCATCATTCCTGTTGTTGTTGTTGTTGTTGGCCTCATGTGCATCTTGGCGCTCCATCACTAGTGATACGCGATCCATGGCATTTGCCATCATATTAAACATAGCTATGCCGGGATTAGTTTGATAGGCATCTCCGGTCTCTTAGGGTTCACCGTTCCTATTAGTAGTGCAGGTACTAGGGCCAGCCATCTATAGGCACAGATTACGATGCACAATTTATTGAAGTATGACAAATAAGAATTTAATGCATAAGATATGCAACATAACATAGATACATAACTCTAGAAATAATTTAAGTCAAGTTAAACACTTAAGCACATAGAACATAGAAGGCACATTTAACATTATCACACAATAACATATAAACAAGTCATCCTAATTATCTTAGGGCTCTACCCATGGTCCGAGAGTTAAACCCAACTTAAGCAATCTAAGCTCTGATACCATTCTTTTCTTATAAGGTGTCACGCCCCAACCCGGCTTATAAAGGTTAGACTAGGGTGTGATCTAAACATTCAAGTCACGTCTCGTACTTAATCGTTCACGAAGATTTAACACTTAACGGTTTAGCCTAAATTCCAAAATTTTCCAGAAAACTGACAGCATAACGGCTGGAATTTGGCTATTTGGTTTGACCTAATTCTCTAAACGCCTTAAGTTTTTCAGTCTCAATTTCATTTCCAACTAGGATTACTATTTACCATCAATTGAAACGCCTACTAACTATCTCGATGTTACGTTTGATTAATAACCTAGCATGATACTATGTCTCGTTTGTTTGTTAAACCTCGTTACAAAAATACCTGTTGATCTTAGCTTAATAACGAGTACCTGCTTAAGATAATACTTCATAATCCTATTATAGGTACTAGCAGTAATAATAGCAAAATGACCATAGTAATGTCAAGTGTCTGTCTAGTTAACATCAGTACAAACCAAAATTAGACCCCAAATTACAACGGGGGTCTTTTTCATTACAAACATTGAGCAACATGAAAAGAAATAATCTTCAAGTAGCATAGTTCACAAATAGCCATATTCACCCAAAGCACATAGGACAAGCAATCACTCTAAGGAATCATCGTTAGGCACATTGTCCTCAGGTACCTGTTCTTGATCTTCTTCACTTGAGATGATAAAAGAGGGTGAGTCCTTATGAACTCAGCGAGGGGGAACGAGAAATAGGTTTTGAAACTCATTTTTTGGTTCAACTTATAAAAATCCTTTTGCAAGCATGAATATAACACAATTAAGTACATAACAATAATATAAAGTAAAGGAACACAATTACCAGTCTTTCCTCCTCGAGGTCCTCTAGGAACCAAGCGAGAGTACTTATACATATAGAAAAATGGATACGGTGAACTTTTGCTCCCAATTGTTACGACCGACTTCAAATCATCCCCTTAACACGCCAAGTGGGTGTACTCCAGATGTACCCCGAAATCCTACGACCCAACTCTCCGAGGAAGTCTAGCCCCCAAGCGAGAGAGAGAATTGGACAATGGTAGTCACGGTTGCACCGGCAAGCCCGATGTCGCCCGGTGTGCGTGAACGCTACCACGCCAAAATGAAAGGTTGCAACCTTGTATGCAATGCATATTTATGACATTTAATATATCACATTAGGAGGACAACAAATTAGGTTGCCTCCAGACAGTCATAAGATTGCACATTGACAAGTAAACAAGCAAGGCACGAATAGACAAGTAATTTCACTTGAAAAGCATATGGAGTTATATGAACATTAAATGGGCAGCCATATGTAACGCACGTAAATCAGGTCATATAACTCATTTCAACGTCCACGTAATCAAATAATAAGGTTATTCAACATGCAACAACAATCTACGTGGTTCGGATGCAAGAAAGGCCTATTTGTCAACATGCAACGAATCAAAATCACATTTAGGGCTATAAGGCAACTACGGGCAGCCTAATAAACATATAATTACACTCAATATTCAGGATCAACACTTAGCAAGTTCGGCTAGTCACTAGGGTTTCCATTTCGTGCTTACCCGTGTAATTAAGCCCCAAGTCAACTCAAAATCAATCTCAAGCCAAGCATCAATTAATCCAAACATTCCCAAGTACTCAAAACAGTCCACACAACATCCCAATGCCACAATCCAAAGCAATTAATACCACAAGAGAAGTTACAACAAATTTCTAAGCATATAACTAAGTGAAACCCTCACTGCAATAGGCTGTTTTCTAACAATCATTGAGTCAAGAAAAAAATCTCCAATTCCAGTAAATAAGATGTCAAATTAAAGCTTAAGAAGTGAACTAAAATCAGAAACAAACCTTGCATCATTTGGAGTTCGAGATCAATAGTTATGGCCAAAACAGTGGGATTGGACAAAACTGTCCAGATTTGCACACATTTCAAAAATTGTCATTTTTGAAGTCCTTAGGGTCAGATTTAGCCTTAGTCCATTTCTTATAAAAACGTCCAGAATTAAAACATCTAGTAGCACACCAAATTTCATACATTTTGGACATCATTTACTAAGTCAAAACTGGTTCGTTCCACAAGGTCAGTGCATCTGCCAAAACCTGCTTCATTTTTCCAGACTTCCAGATTTGGACACATTTTAATGATTTGCCATTTGGAGGACCTTAGAGTCAAAATTCGTTTTGGCCTATTTCTGCAAAAAATGTTCAAAACTGGAAAAACGAGTCACCTAACAATTTTCATGCATTTTCATCGTCATTTACCTAGCCAAATTCACCTTGCAACAACAAGTCAGAGAGTTGTCAACAAACCCGATTTCATCTATCATTAACTTCAAGCCAAAATCTTGCCATGCATGGTTGTAAAAGCTTATGAACACACATATAACTCAAGTACATAAGCAATGACATACATTTAAGAGCATGCATGTGGATTTTTGAAGGATTTTCAAAAGGTTTTAGCCCTCACCTTAGCTAATCAACAAGAAGATGCACAAAACTTGATGAAGCACAATTTTCTTCTTCTTCCTTGCTTAGCCAAGACACCACCCGATTTCTCTCTATTTATCCTAGCTTAGTGGCCAAGTTCTTAGTACATGCATGTGGTTAGAACAAGAAGAAAAGAAATGGAAGCTAGTAAACTCACCAAGGCCGAAATGGTGACTCAAAGAGCATGCTTGTGTGATTCTTGCATCGTAGCTAGCTTGGGCAAGTTTCTTTGCTTGTTGCTTGTCTTGATTAACTATGGTGTGATGAAGATGAACTATGAAGTGAAGGAACTCAGCCAAAGCCGAGAGAGAGAGAGAGAAGAATGAGAGGGAGAGAGAGAAGAATGAGAGGAAAATGAGAGAAATTAAAAAAAAAAAAAAAAAAACAAGAGCCTTGCAATTGGTGAAGCATGTTCAGCCTTGGGCAGCAAAAATTCAGCTTTTTTGTGTCTTCAAGATATAATTTGAAATTTCTAGTATGGGCAAGAAGTAGTTGGTCGAGAATGGGGGAGTTTTGAGGAGATTTTAAGCAATTTTTTATGCATTTGTGTCATAGAATTGTCATAAGTTGTCTAGAATTAATTTTGAATTGAGCAAGCAAGCACAAAACTCATGTGGTGGTTGGCCAAGGCTATAAAAAATCTGATTTTGTGTCATCTTTTGAGCATTATTTAGTTGTGTTGAAAGTGCAAAAAGAATAACGAATAAAGAATAAGGAATGTCTAGCTTTTTGTGAGATTTTGTCTTCTAGTGGGTTGAATTAGTAATTTAATAATAGTTAGTGGATTTTGTAGGATTAATTAATGACCTAGTGCTTCGTGTAAGATGCTTTCTTGATTAGCGTGAGGCATACTTTCCTAGGTCTAGGGCACGTACTACAAGATAGGGCATGAACTACGAGACGAACACATATTTTTCTAGTAAATGCATGCAACCCTAAATGAATGCACGTAATTCAATGCATGGCACACAAAACAAACACAATTCTTAAACCTAGGTCAAGGCACGCAAATCGAGGCCGGACCTCACACCCAGCCCCTCTGCGAAGCAAAGTTGACCTATGCAAGATGTTGTGGGACTCATGAAAAGAAATGTGACGGATGAAGCATCTTGGCATGGCTGAACGGGGAAACACAAAAATAAAAATAGGGAGTACAACATGAGGACTTCCTAAGGGGTCACCCATCATAGTACTACTCTGGCCCAAGCACGCTTAACTTCAGAGCTCTGATGGGATCCGGTGCATCAGTGCTAGTATGATCGCACCCGTTATGTTGAGGGTCCAAAGCCCTTATGAGCTGACGGTTCACAGTCCTAGGCAAGAGATACGGCCCATTCAAAGGGCCCAATGGGCTTACCGTCAACCCATCTGCCTCACTAACGCTGCATTCTCGCAACACGTGATATCGACATGTACTAAGGCCCTTAATGTTCCGTGAGTTAGGTTGCGGCTATTTTGTGTCTCATGACGAACGATCCGGGATAAAAAAAAATAGCGTAAAAAGAAGAAAAATCGCACAAAACTGATGAAAACATTCGATTTTGGATTCCTAAAATAGACGCAGCTGAGTAGTCTTACTACCTTTGTCGTAGAGCTCTCGGAGAGCTTTCTAACGGTATACTGTGGGTCGCATAACTCCTTACGGATCAAAAGTTATGAGCATCGGAGCGATGGAGACCAGGTCACAGGCCCCACGACCTCGGTTTGCGGGCCCAGCCCCTCTGCGAAGTGAAGTTTTCTTGCCCAAGATGTCGTGGGACTCGAGAAAAGAAATGTGATGGATAAAGCATCTTGGCATGGCTGAACGAGGCGAAACAAAAATAAAAATGGGGGGGTGCAATACAAGGACTTCCCAGGGGGTCACCCATCCTTATATTAATCTTGTCCAAGCGCGCTTAACATAGGTGTTCTGATGGGATCCGTTGTATTAGTGCCGGTAAGATCGCACTCGTTATGTTGAGGGTGCATAGCCCTTATGTGTTGACGGTTCACAGTCCCAGGCAACAGAGACAGCCCATTCAAAAGGCCCAATAGGCTTACCGAAAATCCATCTACCTCAACAACGCAGCATCCTCACAAGAAGTGATATCGATGCGTAATAGGGCCCTTAATGTCCCGCGAGTAAGGTTGTCGGATTTTTCGCAACTCACGACGAACGACCCGGGATGAAAAAATAAAGTAAAAAGAAGAAAAGTTGCCCGAAACTGATGAAATGTTCATTTTTGAGTGGGGAAAACAGGTGCAGCCAAGCAGGCTTACTGCCCCGTCGTAGAGCTCCCGTAAAGCTTTCCAATAGTATACTGTGGGCTGCATAACTCCTTACGGATCAAAAGTTATGGCACCGGAGTGACAAAGACCAGGTCACAGGCCCCACGACCTCGGTTTGTGTGCCCAGCCCCTCCGTCAAGCGAAGTTGTTTTTCCCAAGATTCCGTGGGACTCGAGAAAAGAAATGTGATGGATGAAGTCTCTTGGCATGGCTAAACGAGACAAAACAAAAATAAAAAGGGGGGGTGCAACACGACGACTTCCCAAGGGGTCACCCATCCTATTGCTACTATCGCCCAAGCACGCTTAACTTCGGAGTTCTGATGGGATCCGGTGCATTTGTGCTAGTATGATCACACCCGTTATGTTGAGGGTGCAAAGCCCTTATGTGTTGACGGTTCACAGTCCTAGGCAAGAGAGACGGCCCATTCAAAAGGCCCAATAGGCTTACCGACAACCCATCTGCCTCAACAACGTAGCATCCTTGCAAGAAGTGATATGGTTGCGTAGTATGACCCTCAATGTCCAGCGAGTTAGATTGTCAGGTTTTTTGCGTCTCACGATAAACGACCCGGGTCGAAAAAATAACGTAAAAAGAAGAAAAGTGGCCCGAAACTGATGAAAATGTTCAATTTTGGGTTCCAAAATTAGGAGCAGCCAAGCAAGCTTGCTGCCCCCGTTGTAGAGCTCCTGGAGAGCTTTCCAACGGTATACTGTGGGCCGCATAATTCCTTACGGATCAAAAGTTATGGGCACCGAAGCGACGGAGACTAGGTCACAGGCCCCACCACCTAGGTTTGCTGGCCTAGCCCCTCCGCGAAGCGAAGTTGTCTTGCCCAAGATGCCGTGTGTGATAACCCGAACCCGGTATGCATTTAATAGCATTTAATTACATTTAATTAAATGCCATCTTAGATGTTAATATTTAATTACACTTGATTACATGTTTATATTTACTTGTTCATTTGTATCTTGGCATTAACTTCATAATTCTTTAAAAAATTCTAGAAACAGTTAAATTAATTATTTTAAATGTATATTGATTATTTTGATTGATTTGATTATTTTAATAATCAGTTTTAATTGTCTTGCATTAAAATCACTCGGTTTTCAAATAAATGAAAAAAGTAACTCTGAGCCAGAGTGAATTTTAAACTATTCTACTATTCTACTTTTCAAAAAAATTAAAGTTTTCTATTATTGCTCATCACTTTATTAGTGATCGTTTATTAACCGTTCGATCGTAGCATTTTGAAAATAAGAGTTAGAGAAATATTCTTCGGACTTAGTGAAAAATGTTTTTAGCTTAATTTAACTAGTTTTAGCTGTTTTTCATTTAATTGCATTGTTTTAACTTGAATTAGATTTAAATGGCATCAAAATAAGCTTATTTGACCAATTTTAACTAAAGTTTGATTTTGCAAATGACCAAAATGCCCTTGTCACCCTTTTGAATAATAAAACAAGGCAAAAATCAATAAAAACAATTTGCAAAATGCCATTTGTGTCCTTGCCATGGCCGAAAGTTTGAGGGAAAATAAAGAAAATTTGTTTTGCATTTTTCTTCTACAATCATGCTTGGAATTGCTCGGGGGTCGTGGCTCGGGTCCTTGCGGGTCTTGGTCTTCAATCTTTATGAGGGTTTTCACACTTTTGTGCATTTAAATTCAAATCTGAATTTTGTGTCAAATTTTTAGATTTGATATATAATGTGTTATAATGCCTGTAATTGCTTGATATAGCTTCCTTTAAGTTCGTAGAGCATTGTTTGATAGTTATTTAGCAATTTTTACGGTCAAAATTGCGTATTTGAAATTGGAAAAAAACAATGAATAGTGAATTTTAAATAGTAAACCCTAGAATTTTGAATTTTGATCTGAATTGCGATTGCTTGATTGGATAGGTGCCATTAGTGATAGAAAGATAGAATGTGTAATAAAAACGGACCGACCTTTGTTAAAATTGAAAATTAGACAATGAAACGTAAAGGGGCTGTTTGACCAAAAGTTGACCGTGCTCGAATTGAGTTGGGGGTTTTGCTATTGTGGGCATGAAAGCACTTTTGGCGTTATTGTGGCGTTGAATGAGCGATCGGTTAGTATAGTTGTAGTTCAAACGCAATAGGTGGACTTTCGGGCTTCGGTTGGAAAAGTGAGGTTTAGTGACATAGAAACGTGCCTTGTAGTGCCTGAGTGAATGTAGTGAAATCGGTTTCCTAATCCCGTAGATCGTTTGCTCGTAATTGCCTTTGGAAGTTAGAGATTGAATAGTGATATTTGTCGTTTTCGTGTTTGAACTGCTGTTACTTATTTAATTGGTGTTATTGTTGCTATTAATGATAGTTATGTGTGAAAAGTTAATTGAATGCTTTCTTATTGATTATATTGCTTAATTGTACCTATTTGCATTGCACGACTTTCTTTCTCTCCAACTCGATATCTATCTCGCCCTCACTGAGTATACGTGTTGTGTATACTCACTCTTCACCACCACATTTTAGGAAATGCCATGTTAGCCGGAAAGTTCGTGGTTGCGTGAAAGATCATGCTTGAAGAGTTGTCTTGCGTGCTATGTGGCTTGAGTTGTCAAAGATGCAAAGATGTATGTTCATGTGTTGTATGTATTTATTGTCAAAAAGAATGTAATTTAAATTTAACTAGGTGATTGAGGTAGAATGATAAGCTAGATTATGTATTCGGTTATTATAGTTTAATTCCATTGCATGTATGTAATTGTCTAAAGGAAATGAGTTAGAATAGTTTGGATACTTGGAAATATGTATATTGTTGTGTTTAACTGTTGAGAACCAAGGCTCGGATGGCCTTGAGGGGTTTGTATGGTTGGACGCGGTGCTGGTCCACTTATATGCTATTACAGGTTTTACATTTTGCCTAGAATCAGAGGAGACTCCGTCCGTCTTTCCCAAAAAAAATTTTCCCGGATTTGGAATTGGGTTGCGATTAGATTGATTGATAGAACTCCCGGTCTCGAGAGGGATCGGGGTGTTACACCGTGGGGCTCGAGAAAAGAAATATGACGGGTGAACCATCTTGGCATGGCTGAACGGGCAAAACAAAAATGAAAAATAGGGTGCAACATGAGGACTTCCCAAGGGGTCACCCATCCTTGTATTACTCTTGCCCAAGCACGCTTAACTTCGGAGTTCTAATGGGATCCAGTGTATTAGTGCTGTTATGATCGCACCTGTTATGTTGAGGGTGCAAAGCCCTTATGTGTTGACGGTTCACAGTCCCAGGCAAGAGAGAAGGCCCATTCAAAAGGCCCAATGGGCTTGCCGACAAACCATATGCCTCAACAACGTAGCATCCTCGCAAGACTTGATATCAACGCGTAGTAGGGCCCTTAATGTCCAGGGATTTAGGTTGTCAGCTTTTTTACGGCTCACGACGAACAACCCGGGATGAAAAAAATAGCTTAAAAAGAAGAAAAGTGGCCCAAAACTGATGAAAACATTCGATTTTGGGTTTCGAAAATGAGTGCAACTAAGAAGGCTTGCTACCCCCGTCGTAGAGCTCCCAGAGAGTATTCCAACGGTATATTGTGGGCCGCATAACTACTTACGGATCAAAAGTTATGGGCACCAGAGCGATAAAGACCAGGTCAAAGGCCCCACAACCTCGGTTTGCGGGCCCAGCCCCTCTGCGAAAGGAAGTTGTTATGCCCAAGATGCCGTAGGACTCGAGAAAAGAAATATGACAGATGTAGAATCTTGGCATGGCTGAACGGGGCAAAACGAAAATAAAAATGGGGGGTGCAACAGGAGGACTTCCCAGGGGGTCACCCATCTTAGTACTACTCTCGCCCAAGCACACTAAACTTTTGAGTTCTAATAGGATCCGATGCATTAGTGCTAGTATGATCGCACCCGTTATGTTGAGGGTTCAAAGCCCTATGTGTTGACGGCCCATTAAAAAAGCCCAATGGGCTTACCGACAACACATATGCCTCAACAACGCAGCATCCTCGCAAGATGTGATATCGACGGGTAGTAAGGCCCTTAATGTCCCGCAAGTTAGGTTGTCAGATTTTTCGCAGCTTACAATGAATTACTCGGGACATAAAAATAGCGTAAAAAGAAGAAAAGTGGTCCAAAACTGATGAAAACGTTCCATTTTGGGTTCCAAAAATTGGCGCAGCTAAGTAAACCCGCTGCCCCCGTCGTAGAGCTCTCAGAGAGTTTTCCAACGTTATGCTGTGGGCCACAGAACTCCTTACAAATCAAAATTTATGGGCATCGGAGCGACGGAGACCAGGTCACAGGCCCCACGACCTCGGTTAGCGCACAACCCCTCTGCGAAGCGAAGTTGTCTTGCCCAAGATGTCGTGGGACTCGAGAAAAGAAATTTGATGGGTGAAGCATCTTGGCATAGCTGATCGGGGCAAAACAAAAATGAAAATAGGGGTGTAGCACGAGGACTTCCCAGGGGCTTACCTATCCTTGTACTACTCTTACCCAAGTGCGCTTAACTTCGGAGTTCTGATAGGATCCGATTCATTAGTGCTGGTATGATGGCACCCGTTATGTTGAGGGTGCAAAGCCCTTATATGTTGACGATTCACAGTCCCGTACAAGAGAGACGGTCCATTCAAAAGACCCAATGGGCTTTCTGACAACCCATCTACCTAAACAAAATAGCATCCTCGCAAGACTTGAAATCGATGCATAGTAAGTCCCTTAATATCCCGCGAGTTTAGTTGTCAGTTTTTTTACTGCCCATGACGAACGACCCGGGATGAAAAAATAGCGTAAAAAGAAGAAAACTGGCCCAAAACTGATGAAAATGTACAATTTTGGGTTCCAAAAATAGGAGCATCCAAACAAGCTTCCTGCCCCCGTTGTAGAGCTCCTGAAGAGCTTTCCAACAGTATACTGTGGGCCGCATAACTCCTTACAAATCAAAAGTTATGGGCACCGGAGCGACGGAGACTAGGTCACAGGCCCTACCACCAAGGTTTGCGGGCCTAGCCCCTCCGCGAAGCGAAGTTGTCTTGCCCAAGATGCCGTGGGGCTCGAGAAAAGAAATGTGATGGGTGAAACATCTTGGCATGGCTGAACTGGGCAAAACAAAAATGAAAAAGGGGGTACAACATGAGAACTTCCCAGAGGGTCACCCATCCTTGTGTTACTCTTACCCAAGCACGCTTAACTTCGGAGTTCTGATGGGATCCGATGCATTAGTGTGGGTATGATCGCACCGGTTCTGTTGAGGGTGCAAAGCCCTTATGTGTTGACGGTTCACAGTCCTAGGCAAGAGAGAAGGCCTATTCAAAAGGCCCAATGGGCTTACCGACAAACCATCTACCTCAACAACGCAACATGCTCACAAGACGTGACATCGACGCGTAGTAGGGCCCTTAATGTCCATGGAGTTAGGTTGTCAGCTTTTTTGCGGCTCATGACGAACAACCCGGGATGAAAAAATAGCTTAAAAAGAAGAAAAGTGGCCCAAAACTGATGAAAACATTCGATTTTGGGTTCCGAAAACAAGTGCAACTAAGAAGTCTTGCTACCCCCGTCGTAGAGCTCCCGGAGAACTTTCCAACGGTATATTGTGGGCCGCATAACTCCTTACAAATCTAAAGTTATGGGCACTGGAGCGATAAAGACTAGGTCAAAGGCCCCATGACCTCGGTTTGCAAGCCCAGCCCCTCCGCGAAGCGAAGTTGCTTTCCCCAAGATGCCTTAGGATTCGAGAAAAGAAATGTGACAGATGAAGAATCTTGGTATGGCTGAACGGGGCAAAACGAAAATAAAAAGGGGGGGTGCAACAGGAGGACTTCCCAAGGGGTCACCTATCCTAGTACTATTCTCGCCCAAGCACACTTAACTTCTGAGTTCTGATAGGATCCGATACATTAATGCTAGTATGATCGCACTCGTTATGTTGAGGGTTCAAAGCCCTTATGTGTTGACGGCCCATTAAAAAGGCCCAATGGGCTTACCGATAACACATATGACTCAACAACGCAGCATCCTCACAAGACGTGATATCAACATGTAGTAAGGCCCTTAATATCCCGCTAGTTAGGTTGTCGGATTTTTCGCGGCTTACAACGAACAACTCGGGTCATAAAAATAGAGTAAAAAGAAGAAAAGTGGCCCGAAACTGATGAAAATGTTCGATTTTTGGTTCCGCAAATAGTGCAACTAAGCAAACCTGCTGCCCCCGTCGTAAAGCTCCCATAGAGTTTTCCAACGTTATACTGTGGGCCGCATAACTCCTTACGGATCAAAAGTTATAGGCATCGGAGCAACGGAGACCAGGTCACAGGCCCCACGACCTCGGTTAGCGGGCCCAACCCCTCTGCGAAGTGAAGTTGTCTTGCCCAAGATATTGTGGGACTCGAGAAAAGAAATTTGATGGGTGAAGCACCTTGGCATGGCTGACCGTGGCAAAACAAAAATGAAAATTGGGGTGTAGCACGAGGACTTCCTAGGGGCTCACCCATCCTTGTACTACTCTCGCCCAAGCACGCTTAACTTCGGAGTTCTGATGGGATCCGATGCATTAGTACTGGTATGATCGCACCCGTTATGTTGAGGGTGCAAAGCTCTTATATGTTGACAGTTAACAGTCCCAGGCAAGAGAGACGGTCCATTCAAAAGGCCCAATGGGCTTTCCGACAACCCATCTGCCTCAATAACGCAGCATCCTCGAAAGACTTGAAATTGACGAGTAGTAAGGCCCTTAATATCCCACGAGTTCAGTTGTCGGCTTTTTCGTGGCTCATGACGAATGATCCGGGACAAAAAAAATAGCATAAAAAGAAGAAAAGTGGCCCGAAACTAATGAAAATGTTCGGTTTTGGGTTCCAAAAATAGGAGAAGCCAAGCAAGCTTCCTGCCTCCGTTGTAGAGCTCTTGGAGAGCTTTCCAACAGTATACTGTGGGCCGCATAACTCTTTACGGATCAAAAGTTATGGGCATTGGAGCGACGGAGACAAGGACACAAGCCCCACAACCTCAGTTTACGTGCCCAGCCCCTCCACAAAGTGAAGTTGTCTTGCCCAAGATGCCATGGGACTCGAGAAAAGAAATGTGATAGATGAAGCATCTTGGCATGGCTGAACTGGGCGAAACAAAAATAAAAAAGGGGGTACAACACGATGACATCCCAGGGGGTCACCCATCCTTGTACTAATCTTGTCCAAGCGTACTTAACATCGGTGTTCTGATGGGATCCTGTGCAATAGTACTGGTATGATCGCACCCGTTATGTTGAGGGTGCAAAGCCCTTTTGTGTTGACGGTTCACAGTGCCAGGAAAGAGAGACATCCCATTCAACACGCCCATAAGGCATACCGACAACCCATCTGGCTTAACAACGTAGAATCCTCGCAAGAAGTGATATCGACACATAGTAGGGCCCTTAATGTCCCGCGAGTTAGGTTTTTGGATTTTTCGCAGCTCACGACGAATGATCCGGGAAGAAAAAATAAAGTAAAAACAAGAAAATTGGCCCAAAATTGATAAAAATGTACGATTTTGGGTTCAAAAAATAGGTACAGTCGAGCAGGCTTGCTGCCCTCGTCGTAGAGCTCTTGGAGAGCTATCCAACAGTTTGTTGTGCGCCGCTTAACTCTTTACGGATCAAAAGTTATGGGCACTGGAGCGACGGAGACCTGGTCACAAGCCCCACGCCCTCGGTTTTTAGGCCCAGCCTTTACGTGAAGCGAAGTTGTCTTGCCCAAGGTGCCGTGGGATTCGGTAATAGAAATGTGATAGATAAAGCATCTTGGCAAGACTAACCGGGGCAAAAAAAATTGAAAAAGGGGGTGCAAAATGAGGACTTCCAATGGGATCACCCATCCTAGTACTATTCTCGACCAAGCACTCAAAACTTCGGAGTTCTGATGGGATCCGGTTCATTAGTGCTGGTATGATCGTACCGGTCATGTTGAGGGCACAAATCCCTTATGTGTTCACGGTTCACAATCCTAACCCAGTGAGATGGTCCATTCAAATGGCCCAATGGGCTTAATGACATTCCATCCGTTTCAACAATGCAGCATCCTCGCAAGACGTGATATCGATGAGTTGTAGGGCCCTCTAATGTCTCGCAAGTAAGGTTGTCGTCCTTTTCGCAGCTCACGACGTACGATTTGGGAAGGAAAAACAGCGTAAAAGTAGAAAAGTGGCCCGAAACTGATGAAAATGTTCAATTTTGGGCTCTGAAAATAGGCGTAGTCGAGCAAGCTTATGGCCCCCATCGTAGAGCTCTAGGAGACCTTTCCAACGGTATGCTGTGCGCCGCGTAACTCTTTATGGATCAAAAGTTTTGGGCACCGGAGCGACGGAGACCTGGTCACAAGCCCCACGCCCTCGGTTTGTGGGCCCAGCCTCTACGTGAAGCGAAGTTGTGTTGCCCAAGCTGTCGTGGGATTCGGTAATAGAAATGCGATGGAGAAAACATCTTGGCAAGCCTAACCGGGGCAAAAAAAATTGAAAAGGGGGGTGCAACACGAGGACATCCCAAGGGGTCACCCATCCTAGTACTACTCTCGCCTAAGCACTCTTAACTTCAGAGTTCTGATGGGATCCGGTGCATTAGTACTGGTATGATCACACCGGTCATGTTGAGGGCACAAATCCCTTACGTGTTGACGGTTCACAGTCCCAACCTAGAGAGAAGGCCCATTCAAAAGGCCCAATATGCTTAACGACTACATATCCTCTTTAACAACGCAGCATCCTCGCAAGACGTGATATTGACGCATTGTAGGGCCCTCTAATGTCCCACGAGTTAGGTTGTCATCCTTTTCGCGGCTCACGACGTACGATTCGGGATGAAAAAACAATGCAAATGAAGAAAAATGGCCAAAAACTGATGAAAATGTTCGATTTTGGGCTCCAAAAATACGCGCAGTAGAGCCGGTTTGCTGCCCCCGTCGTAGAGCTCTCAGAGAGCTTTTCAACAGTATGTTATGCACCGTGTAGCTCCTTACAGATCAAAAGTTATGTCACCAGAGCGACAAAGACCTGGTCAAAAGTCGTACGCCCTCGGTTTGCGGGCCCAAGCTCTACCTGAAGCGAAGCTGTCTTGCCCAAGGTGCAGTGGGATTTGGTAGTAGAAATGTAATGCATAAAGCATCTTGGCAAGCCTAACCGGGGCCAAAAAAATTGAAAAATAGGGTGCAACAAGAGAACTTCCCAGGGGGTCACCCATCCTAGTACAACTCTCGCCCAAGCACTCTTAACTTCGGAGTTCTGATGGGATCTGGTGCATTAATGATGGTATGATCACACTGGTCATGTTGAGGGCACAAATCCCTTATGTGTTGACGGTTCACAGTCCTAGCCTAGAGAGATGGCCCATTCAAAAGGCCTAATGGGCTTAACGACAACCCATTCGCTTCAACAACGCAGCATCCTAGCTAGACGTGATATTGACGCGTTGTAGGGCCCTCTAATGTCCATCGAGTTAGGTTGTCGTCCTCTTCGCAGCTCATGATGTACGATCCGGGATGAAAAAATAGCGCAAAATAAGCAAAGTGGCCCGAAACCGATGAAAACATTCGATTTTGGGCTCTGATAATAGGCACAGTCAAGCAGGCTTATAGCCCCCGTCGTAGAGCTTTCAGAGAGCTTTCCAACAGTATGATGTGCGCTGAGTAACTCTTTACAAATCAAAAGTTACAGGCTCCGTAGTAACGGAGACCTGGTCACAAGCCACATGCCCTCGATTTGTGGGCCCAGCCTCTACGTGAAGCCAAGTTGTCTTGCCCAAAGTGCCGTCGGATTCGGTAATAGAAATATGATTGATAAAGCATCTTGGCAAGCCTAATCGGGGCAAAAAAAATTGAAAAGGGGGTGCAAAACGAGGACTTCCAAGGGGGTCACCCATCCTAGTACTACACTCATCAAACCACTCTAAACTTTGAAGTTGTGATGGGATCAGGTGCATTAGTGCTGGTATGATCGCACCCGTCATGTTGAGGGCATAAATCCCTTATGTGTTGACGGTTCACAATCCTAGCCCAGAGAGATGGCCCATTCAAAAGGCCCAATGGGCTTAACGACAACCCATCCGCTTCAACAACGCAGAATCCTAGCAAGACATGATATCGACGCGTTGTAGGGCCCATTAATGTCTCGCAAGTTATGTTGTCGTCCTTTTTGCGGCACACGACGTACGATCCGGGACGGAAAAACTACGCAAAAGTATAAAAGTGGCTCGAGATTGATGAAAATGTTCAATTTTGGGATCCGAGAACAGGTGTAGTCGAGCAAGCTTGCAGTTCCTGTTGTAGAGATCTCGAAGAGCTTTCCAACGGTATGCTGTGCGCCGCGTAACTCCTTACAGATCAAAAGTTATGGGTACCGGAGCGACAAAGACCAGGTCACAAGCCCTACGCCCTCGGTTTACGGGCCCAGCCTCTATGTGAAGCGAAGTTGTCTTACCCAAGGTGCTGTGGAATTCGGTAATAGAAATATGATAGATAAAGCATCTTGGCAAGCCTAACCGAGGCAAAAAAAATTGAAAATGGAGGTATAACACGAGGACTTCCCAAGGGGTCACCCATCTAGTACTACTCTCGCCCAAACACTCTTAACTTCGCAGTTCTGATGCGATCCGGTGCATTAGTGCTGGTATGATCGCACCGGTCATGTTGAGGGAACAAATCCCTTATGTGTCGACAGTTCACAGTCCTAGCCTAGAGAGATGGCCCATTCAAAAGGTCCAATGGGCTTAACGATAACCCATTCACTTCAACAATGCAGGATCGTCGCAAGACGTGATATCAATGTGTTGTATGGCACACTAATGTCCCGCGAGTTAGGTAGTCATCCTTTTTGCGGCTCACGACGTACGATCCGGGACAAAAAAATAGCGCAAAAGAAGAAAAATGGCCCGAAACTGATGAAAACGTTCAATTTTGGTGTCCAAAAATAGGCACAGCATAACAAGCTTGCTACTCCCGTTGTGAAGCTCTTGGAGAGCTTTCCAACGGTATGCTGTGCGTCGCGTAACTCCTTACGGATCAAAAGTTATGGGAATTGGAGCAACGTAGACCTTGTCATGAGCCATACGCCTCCGGTTTGCAGGCCCAGCCTCTACGTGAAGCGAAGTTGTCTTGCCCAAGGTGTTGTGGCATTCGGTAATTGCAATGTTATGCATAAAGCATCTTGGCAAGCCTAACCGAGGCAAAAATAATTGAAAAGGGGGGGTGCAACACGTGGACTTCCAAGGGGGTCACCCATCCTTGTACTACTCTTACCCAAGCACTCTAAACTTCAGAGTTCTGATGGGATCTGGTACTTTAGTGCTGGTATGATCGCACCCATCATGTTGAGGGCACAAATCCCTTACTTGTTGACAATTCACAGTCCCAGCCCAGATAGATGGCCCATTCAAAAGGCCCAATGGGCTTAACAATAACCCATCCGTTTCAACTACGCAGCATCCTGGCAAGACGTGATATCGATGAGTTGTAGGGCCCTTTTATTGTCCCGTGAGTTAGGTTGTCGTCCTTTTTACGGCTTATGACGTACGATCAGGGATGGAAAAACAGCGAAAAAGAAGAAAAGTGGCCCGAAACTGATGAAGACGTTTGATTTTGGGATACGAAAACAGGCACAGTCGAGCTCTCAGAGAGCTTTCCAATGGTATGATATGCGTCGTGTAACTCCTTACGGATCAAAAGTTATGGGCACCGGAGCGACGAAGACCTAGTCACAAGCTCCACGCCCTCGATTTGCGGGCCTAGCCTCTACGTGGTGCGAAGTTGTCTTACCTAAGGTGCGGTGGGATTCGGGAATAGAAATGTGATGGATATAGCATCTTGGCAAGCCTAACCGGGGCAAAAAAAATTGAAAAGGGGGTGCAACACGAGGACTTCCAAGGGGGTCACCCATCCTTGTACTACTCTCGTCCAAGCACTCTAAACTTCGGAGTTTTGATGGGATCCAGTGCATTAGTGCTGGTATGATCGCACCCGTCACGTTTAGGGCACAAATCCCTTATTTGTTGATGGATCACATTCCTAGCCCAGACAGATGGTCCATTCAAATGGCCCAACGGGCTTAACGAAATCCCATCTGCTTCAACAATACAGCATTCTCACAAGACGGGATATCGACACGTTGTAGGGCCTTCTAATGTCCCGCGAGTTAGGTTGTCGTCCTTTTCGCGGCCTACAACGTACAATTCGGGATGGAAAAATAGCACAAAAGAAGAAAAGTGGCCCGAAACTGATGAAAATGTTTGATTTTGGGATTCAAAAAAAGGCGAAGTTGAGCAGGCTTGTTTCCTTCGTTGTAGAGCTCTCAAAGAGCTTTCCAACGGTATACTGTGCACTGCGTAACTCCTTACTGATCAAAAGTTATGGGCACCAGAGCGACAGAGACCTGGTCACAAGCCCTGCGTCCTCGGTTTGCGGGCCCAGCCTCTACGGGAAGCGAAGTCGTCTTGCCCAAGGTGCTGTCGGATTCTGTAATAGAAATGTGATGGATAAAGCATCTTGGCAAGCCTAACCGGGGCAAAAAAAATTGAAAAGGGGGTGCAACACGAGGACTTCCAAGGGGGTCACCCATCCTTGTACTACTCTCGCCTAAGCACTCTAAACTTCAAAGTTTTGATGGGATCCGGTGCACTAGTGCTGGTATGATCACACCAATCAAGTTGAGGGCACAAATCCCTTATGTGTTGACGGTTTACAGTCCTAGCCCAGAGAGATGGTCCATTCAAATGGCCCAATGTGCTTAACGACATCCCATCCGCTTCAACAACATAGCATCCTCGCAAGACATGATATCGACGCGTTGTAGGGCTGTCTAATGTCCCGCGAGTTAAGTTGTCTTCCTTTTCGCGGATCACGACGTACGATCCTGGACGGAAAAATAGCGTAAAAGATTTAAAGTGGCCCAAAACTGATGAAAATGTTTGATTTTGGGATCAGAAAACTAGCAAAGTCGAGTAGGCTTGTTGTCCTTGTTGTAGATCTCTCGGAGAGCTTTCTAACGGTATGCTGTGCGCCACATAACTCCTTACTGATCAAAAGTTATGGGCACCGGAGCGACGGAGACCTGGTCACAAGCCCCACGCCCTCGGTTTATGGGCCCAGCCTCTACGTGAAGCGAAGTTGTCTTGCCCAAGGTGCCGTGGGATTCGGTAATAGAAATGTGATGGATAAAGCATCTTGGCAAGCCGAACCGGGGCAAAAAAAATTGAAAAGGGGGGTGCAAAACGAAGACATCCAAGGGGTCACCCATCTTTGTACTACTATCGCCCAAGCACTCTAAACTTTGGAGTTCTGATGGGATCTAGTGCATTATTGCTGGTATGATCGCACCCATCATGTTGAGGGCACAATTCCATTATGTGTTGATGGTTCACAATCCCAGCCCAGAGAGATGGCCCATTGAAAAGGCCCAATGGGCTTAATGACAACCCATTCGCTTCAACAACGTAGCATTCTCACAAGATGTGATATCTACACATTTTAAGGCCATCTAAAGTCCCGCCAGTTAGGTTGTCGTCCTTTTTGCTACTCACGACTTACGATCCGGGATTGAAAAATAGTGCAAAAGAAGAAAAGTGGCCCAAAATTGATGAAAATATTCAATTTTGGGATCTGAAAATAGGTGCAGCTGATCAAGCTTGTTGCCCCCGTAGTAGAGCTCTCGGAGAGCATTCAAACAGTATGCTATGCGCCGCGTAACTTCTTACGGATCAAAAGTTAAGGGCACCGGAGCGACGGAGACCTGTTCACAAGCCACATGCCCTCGGTTTGCTGGCCCAGCCTCTACGTGAAGCAAAGTTGTCTTGCCCAAGGTGCCGTGGGATTTGGTAATAGAAATGTGATTGATAAAGCATCTTGGCAAGCCTAACCAGGGCAAAAAAATTGAAAAAAGGGGTGTAAAACGAGGACTTCCAAGGGGGCCACCCATCTTTTTACTACTCTCGCCCAAGCACTCTAAACTTTGGAGTTCTGATGGGATCTGGTGCATTAGTGCTGGTATGATCGCACCCGTCATGTTGAGGGCACAAATCCTTTATGTGTTAACAGTTCACAGTCCCAGCCCAGAGAGATGACCCATTCAAAAGGCCCAATGGGCTTAACAACAACCCATCCTCTTCAACAACACAGTATCCTCGCAAGACGTGATATCGATGCGTTGTAGGGCCCTCTAATGTCTCGCGAGTTAGGTTGTCGTCCTTTTTACGGCTCACGGCGTACGATCCGGGATGAAAAAATAGCACAAAAGAAGAAAAGTGGCCCGAAACTGATGAAAATGTTCGATTTTGGGCTCCAAAAATAGATGCAGCTGATCAAGATTGCTGCCCCCATCGTAGAGCTCTCAAAGAGCTCTCCAACGGTATGCTGTGCACCGTGTAACTTCTTACGGATCAAAAGTTATGGGCACCGAAGCAACGAAGACTTGGTCACAAGCCCCACGCCTTCGGTTTGCGGGCCCAGCCTCTACGTGAAGCAAAATTGTCTTACCCAATGTGTAGTGGGATTCGATAATAGAAATGTGATGGATAAAGCATCTTGGCAAGCCTAACCGGGGCAAAAAAAAATTGAAAATGGTGGTGCAACACGAGAACTTCCGAAGGGGTCACCTATCCTAGTACTACACTCGCCCAAGCACTCCTAACTTCGGAGTTCTGATGGGATCCGGTGCATTAGTTCTGGTACGATCTCACCGGTCATGTTGAGGGCACAAATCCCTTTATGTCTTGACGGTTCACAGTCTCAGCCCAGAGAGATGACCAATTCAAAAGGCCCAACGGGCTTAACAACAACCCATCCGCTTCAACAACGCAGCATCCTCGCAAGACGTGATATCGATGCATTGTAGGGCCGTCTAATGTCCTGGGAGTTAGGTTGTCGTCCTTTTCGAGGCCCACGACGTACAATCCTGGATGAAAAAATAGCGCAAAAGAAGAAAAGTGGCCCGAAACTGATGAAAACGTTCAATTTTGAACTCTGAAAATAGGCGCAGCATGGCAAGCTTGTTGCCCCCATTGTAAAGCTCTCAGAGAGCTTTCCAACGGTATATTGTGCGCCTCGTAACTCCTTACAGATCAAAAGTTATGGGAACTGGAGCGACGGAGACTTGGTCACAAGCCACACACCCTCGGTTTGCTGGCCCAACCTCTACGTGAAGCGAAGTTGTCTTGCCCAATGTACCGTGGGATTCGGTAATAGAATTGTGATGGATAAAGCATCTTGGCAAGCCTAATCGGGGTAAAAGAAATTGAAAAGGGGGTGCAACACGAGGACTTCCAAGGGGGTCACCCATCCTAGTACTACTCTCGCCCAAGCACTCTTAACTTCGGAGTTCTGATGGGATCCGTTGCATTAGTACTGGTATGATTGCACCGGTCATGTTGTGGGCACAAATCCCTTATGTGTTGATGGTTCACAGTCCCAACCCACAGAGATGGCCCATTCAAAAGGCCTAATGGGCTTAATGACAACCCATCCGTTTCAACAACGCAGCATCCTCGCAAGACGTGATATTGATGCATTGTAGGGCCGTCTAATGTCCCACGAGTTTGGTTGTCGTCCTTTTCGCGGCTCACGACATACAATCCAGGACAGAAAAACCATGCAAAAGAAGAAAAGTGGCCCGAAACTAATGAAAACATTCGATTTTGGCCTCCAAAAACAGGCTCAACCTAGCAAGCTTGCTACCCCCATCATAGAGCTCTCGGAGAGCTTCCCAACGATATGTTGTGCGACGGGTAACTCCTTACGGATCAAAAGTTATGGGCACCAGAGCGAAGTTGTCTTGCCCATGGTGCCGTGGGATTCGGTAATAGAAATGTGATTGATAAAGCATCTTGGCAAGCCTAACTGGGGGAAAAAAAATAAAAAGGCGTACAAAATGAGGACTTCCAAGGAGGTCGCCCATCCTAGTACTACTCTCGTCCAACCACTCTAAACTTCGGAGTTCTGATGGGATCCTGTGCATTAGTGCTAGTATGTTCGCACCCGTCATGTTTAGGGCACAAATCCCATTTGTGTTGACAGTTCACAGTCCCAGCCTAGATAGATGACCCATTCAAAAGGCCCAATGGGCTTAACGATGACCCATCCGCTTCGACAACGCAGCATCTTCGCAAGACATGATATCGACGTGTTGTAGGGCCCTTTAATGTCCTTCGAGTTAGGTTGTCAACCTTTTTGCGGATCACAACGTGCGATCTGGGATGAAAAAATAGCACAAAAGAAGAAAAGTGTCCCGAAACTGATGAAAACGTTCAATTTTGGGATCCGAAAATAGGCGTAGTCGAGCAGGCCTGTAGCCCCCGTCGTAGAGCTCTTGGAGAGCTTTCCAACAGTATGTTGTGCGTCGCATAACTCCTTACGGATCAAAAGTTATGGACAACGGAGCAACGAAAACCTTGTCACAAGCCCTACGCCCTCGGTTTGCGGGCCCAGCCTCTACGTGAAGCGAAGTTGTCTTACCCAAGGTGCGGTGGGATTCGGTAATAGAAATGTGATGGATAAAGAATCTTGGCAAGCCTAACCGGGGCAAAAAAAATTGAAAAGGGGGGTGTAACACGAGGACTTCCCAAGGGGTCACCCATCCTAGTACTACTCTCGCCCAAGCACTTTTAACTTCAAAGTTCTGATGGGATCCAGTGCATTTGTGCTGGTCTGATTGCACCGGTCATGTTGAGGGCACAAATCCCTCATGTGTTGACAGTTCACAGTCCCAACCCAAAGAGATGGCCCATTCCAAAGGCCCAATGGGCTTAACGACAACCCATCTGCTTCAATAACGTAGTATCCTCGCAAGACGTGATATCGATGCATTGTAGGGACCTCTAATGTCCCGCGAGTTAAGTTGTCTACCTTTTCGTAGCTCACGACGTACGATCCTGGACGGAAAAACAGTGCAAAAGTAGAAAAGTGGCTCGAAACTAATGAAAACGTTTGATTTTAGGATCCGAAATCAAGCGCAGCTTAGCAAACTTGCTGCCCCTATCATAGAGCTCTCAGAGTGCTTTCCAAAGGTATGTTGTGCGTCGCGTAACTCCTTACGGATCAAAGGTTATGGGAACCGAAACGACGGAGACCTGGTCACAAGCCACACGCCCTTGGTTTACGGGCCCAGCCTCTACGTGAAGCGATGTTGTCTTGCCCAAGGTGTCGTGGGATTCGTTATTAGAAATGTGATTGATAAAGCATCTTTGCATGCCTAATCGAGGCAAAAAAAATTGAAAAGGTAGGTGCAAACCGAGGACTTCCCACGGGGTCACCCATCCTAGTACTACTCTCGCCCAAGCACTCTTAACTTCGGAGTTCTGATGGGATCCGGTACATTAGTGCTGGTATGATCGCACCGGTCATGTTGAGGGCATAAATCCCTTATGTGTTGACAGTTCACAGTCCCAGCCTAGAGAGATGTCCTATTCAAAAGGCCAAATGGGCTTAACGACAACCTATCCACTTCAACAATGCAGCATCCTCGCAAGATGTGATATCGACGCATTGTAGGGACATCTAGTGTCCCACAAGTTAGGTTGTCGTCCCTTTCGCGGCTCACGACGTACGATTCAGGATGGAAAAAACAGCGTAAAAGCAGAAAAGTGGCCCAAAACTGATGAAAATGTTCGATTTTGGGATCCGAAAACAGGCGCAGCCATGCAGGCTTGCTGCCCCAATTGTAGAGCTCTTGAAGAGCTTTCCTACGGTATGCTGTGCGTCGCGTATCTCCTTACGGATCAAAAGTCATCGGCACCGGAGCGACGGAGACTTGGTCACAAGCCACACGCCCTCGTTTTGCTGGCCCAGCCTCTTCATGAAGCGAAGTTGTCTTGCCCAAGGAGCCGTGGGATTCGGTAATAGAAATGTGATTGATAAAGCATCTTGGCAAGCCTAACCGGGGCAAAAAAAATTGAAAAGGGGGTGCAAAATGAGGACTTCCGAGAGGGTCACCCATCCTAGTACTACTCTCGCCAAAGTACTCTAAACTTCGGAGTTCTGATGGGATCCGGGGCATTAGTGCTGGTATGATCGTACCGGTCATGTTAAGGCACAAATCCCTTATGTGTTGACGGTTCACAGTCCGAGCCCAAAGAGATGGCCCAATGGGCTTAACGACAACCCATCCGCTTCAACAACGCAGCATCCTCAAAAAACGTGATATCGACGCATTGTAGGGCCATCTAATTTTCTGCGAGTTAGGTTATCATCCTTTTCGCGGCTCATGACGTATGATCCGGGACAGAAAAACAATGCAAAAGCATAAAAGTGGCCCAAAACTGATGAAAACATTCTATTTTGGGCTCTGAAAATAGGCGCAGCCAAGCAGGCATGTTGACCTCGTTGTAGAGCTCTCGAAGAGCTTTCCAACGGTATGCTGTGCGCCACGTAGCTCCTTATGGATCAAAAGTTATGGGCACCGGAGTGACGGAGAGCTGGTCACAAGCCACACGCCCTCGGTTTGTGGGCCCAGCCTCTATTTGTAGTGAAGTCATCTTGCCCAAGGTGTCGTGGGATTCGGTAATAGAAATGTGATGGATAAAGCATCTTGGCAACCTTAACCCGGGCAAAAAATATTGAAAAGGGGGGTGCAAAACGAGGACTTCAAAGGGGGTCACCCATCCTAGTACTACTCTCGCCCAAGCATACTAAACTTCGGAATTCTGATGGGATCCAGTGCATTAGTGCTGGTATGATCGCACCAGTCATGTTGAGTTCACAAATCCCTTATGTGTTGACGGTTCACAGTCCCAGCCCTGAGAGATGGTCCATTCAAATGAGTACCTGCTTAAGATTGGATGGGTTCATTTTACTTAATCCTTACCTGATACTTCATAATCCTATGATAGATACTAGCCAATAATGATAGCAAAAGAACCATAGTAGTATCTATCTAGTTATTATAAGTACAAGCCAAAATTAGACCCCAAATTATAATGGGGGTCTTTTACATTACAATAGCAAGCATCATAAGAAATGAAATAGTCTTCAAGCAACATATTGTTCACAAAATGGCCATAGTCACGTAAGGCACGTAGGGCAAGCAATCATTCCAAGGAATCATCGTTAGGCACGTCATCCTTGGGTACTTGTTCTTGGTCTTCTTCACCTGAGATGATAAAAGAGGGTGAGTCCTTATGAACTCAGCAAGGGGGGAACAAGAAATAAGTTTTGAAACTCATTTTCTGGTTCAACTTATGAAAAACCCTTTTTGCAAGCATGAATGTATCACAAGTAAGTACATAACGTAATGTAAAAGTAAAGGAACACAATTACCCGTCTTTCCTCCCTGAGGTCCTCTAGGAACCAAGTGAGAGTACTTATACACATAGTGAAAAGGATACGGTGAGCTTTTACTCTCAGTTCATGTCAGTATCAGTTGTTGCGGCTGACTTCAAATCATCCCCTTATAACGCCAAATAGGTGTACTCCGGATGTACCCCAAAATCCTACTACCCAACTCTCCGAGGAAGTCTAGCCCCCAAGCGAGAGAGGGAATTGGACAATGGTAGTCACGGTTGCACCGGCAAGCCCGATGTCGCCCGGTGTGCGTGAACGCTACCACGCCAGAATGAAAGGTTGCAACCTTGTATGCAATGCACATTTATGACATATAATGTATCACATTAGGAGGACAACAAAGTAGGTTGCCTCCGAACAGTCATAAGATTGCACATTGACAGTTAAACACGCGAGGCACGATATGACAAGTAAATTCACTTGCAAAGCATATGGAGTTATATGAACATTAAACGGCAGCCATGTAACGCACGTAAATCAAGTCATATAACTCATTTCAAAGTTCACGTAATCAAATAATAAGATTATTCATCATGCAACGACATCTACGTAGAACCGGGTGCAAGAAAAGCCTACTTATCAACATGTAATCATCGAAATCATATTTAGGGCTACAAGGGCAATTACGGGCAGCCTACTAAACACATAATCAAACACAATATCCATAGGATCAACACTTAACGAGTTTACCTAGTTACTAGGGTTTCAATTCGTGTTTACCCATGCGATTAAGCCCCAAGTCATCTCGTAATTAAGCTCAAGCCATGCATTGATTAAATTAAACACCCTCGAGCATTCAAAACAGTCCACACAACATCCAAATGCCACAATTCCAAGTATTTAATACAACAAGGGAAGCTACATTAATTTTTCTAAGCATATCAATAGGTGAAACCCTCACTGCAATGGACTATTTTCTCACAATCATTAAGATAAACAAACAATCTCCACTTCCAGTGAACAAGATATTAAATTAAATCTTAAGGAGTGAACTAAATTCAGAAACAAACCTCGCATCATTTGGAGTTCGGGTTCAAGAGTTATAGCCAAAACAGTGAGACTACACAAACCTTCTAGATTTGCACACATTTCAATACTTGTCATTTTTTAGGGCCTTAGGGTCAGATTTGGCCTTAGTCCATTTCTGACAAAATGTCCAGAACTGAAAAATCTAGATGTACACCAAATTTCATGCATTTTGGATATCATTTACTAAGTCAAAACTACTTCGTTCTACAAGGTTAGTGAATCTGCCAAAACCTGCTTCATTTTTCCAGACTTTCCAAATTTGGACACATTTTGATAGTTAGTCATTTTGAGGACCTTAGAATCAAAATTCACTTTGGCCTATTTCTGCAAAAAGTGTTCAGAACTGGAAAAATTAGTTACCTACCAATTTTCACTCATTTACAACATCATGTACCTAGTCAAAATCACCTCGCACCAACAAGGCAGAAGGCTGTCACATACCCGATTTCATCTATCATCACATTCTAGCCAAACATCTTGCCATGCATGTTTACAAAAGCTCATGAACACACATATATCACAAGAACAGAAGTAAAGATAGACATTTAAGGGCATGCATGTGGTTTTTTGAAAGATTTTCAAGAAGTTTTAGCCCTCACCTTAGCAAAACAACAAGAAGATGCACAAGACTCTTGATGGTTGCACAAGATTGACTCTTTTCCTTGCTTAGCAGAGACACCACTCGATTTTCTCTAATTTCCTAGCTTAGTAACCAAGTTCTTAGTAGGTGCATGTGGTTAGAACAAGAAGAAAAGAAATGGAAGCTAGCAAACTCACCTAAGTCGAAATGGAGGTTCAAAGAGCTTGCATCTGTGTCTTTTGCACTCTAGCTTTGCTTGGTCGAGTTCCTTGGTTGCTTGGAAGTCTTGAAGAGCCTAAGGATGAAGAACTTAGCTATGGAGTCTACAATATTCAGCTAGGGCCGAGAGAGAGAGAGAAGAATGAGAGGGAGAGAGAGAAATGTGAGAAAGAAAGAAAGAATGAAAGAAAAAATGAAAGGCTTTGAAGAGAATGATGCATATGTCGGCCTAGGGCCTTGCAATTTCAGATTTTTGTGTCTTCAAGGAGCATTTTTTGAATCCTTAGCATGGCCAATTGAGAATGGATCAAGAATGGTGCATTGGGGAGAGTTTTTGAGCCATTTTTTTATGCATTGTGTCATTAAATTGTCATAGAATGTTTGAGAAATAAATTTTGAAATTGGATTGCATGCTCAAAGCTCATAGTGGTCGGCCAAGGCTTGTGCAAAATCTGAATTTTTTGTCTTGTTCAAGGCTTATTTTATTGTGTGTTTGGGATATGCAAAGAATAAAGAATAAAGAATAAAGAATGTCTAGCTTTTTGTGAGATTTTGTCTTCTAGTGGGTTGAATTAGTAATTTAATATTAGTTAGTGGGATTTGTTAGATTAATTATTGATCTAGTGCTTCGTGTAAGATGCTTTCATGATTAGCGTGAGGGCACGCTTTCCTAGGTCTAGGGCACGAACTACGAGACAAATGCATGTTTCCTAAATAAATACACGCAACCCTAAATGAATGCACGTAATTCAATGCAAAGCACACAAAACAAAACACAATTCTTAAACCTAGGTCAAGGCACGTAAATCGAGGTCCGGCCTCACACACTCTCTCGATTTACGGGCCTAGCCTCTACGTGAAGCGAAGTTGTCTTGCCCAATGTGCCATGGGATTCGGTAATTGAAATGTGGTGGATAAAGCATCTTGGCAAGCCTCACCGGGGCAAAAAAAAATTGAAAAATGGGGTGCAACACGAGGACTTCCCAAGGGGTCACCCATCCTAGTACTAATGTCGCCCAAGCACTTTTAACTTTGGAGTTTTGATGGGATCTAGTGCATTAGAGCGGGTATGATCGCACTAGTCATGTTGAGGACACAAATCCCTTATGTGTTGACGGTTCACAGTCCCAGCCCAGAGAGATGGCCTATTCAAAAGGCCAAATGGGCTTAACGATAACCCATCTGCTTCAACAACGCAGCATCCAAGCAAGACGTGATATCGACATGTTGTAGGGCCCACTAATGTCCCGCAAGTTAGGTTGTCATTCTTTTCGCGCCTCAAGACGTACGATCCGGGATGGAAAAACAGCGCAAAATAAGAAAATTGGCCCAAAACTGATGAAAACGTTCGATTTTGGGCTTCGAAAATAGGCACAGCCGCGCAGGCTTGCTGCCCCAGTCATAGAGCCCTTGAAGACCTTTCCTACGGCATGATGTGCGTCGCTTAACTCCTTACATATAAAAAGTTATGGGCACCGGAGCGACGGAGACATGGTTACAAGCCACACGCCCTCGTTTTGCGGGCCCAACCTTTACGTGAAACGAAGTTGTCTTGCCCAAGGTGCCGTGGGATTCGGTAATAGAAATGTCATTGATAAAGCATCTTGGCAAGCCTAACCGGGGCAAAAAAAATTGAAAAGGTGGTACAAAACGAGGACTTCCAAGAGGGTTACCCATCCTAGTACTACTCTCGCCCAAGCACTCTAAACCTCAGAGTTCTGATGGGATCCAGTGCATTAGTGCTGGTATGATCACACTAGTCATGTTGAGGACACAAATCCCTTATGTGTTGACGGTTCACAGTCTTAGCCCAGAGAAATGGCCCATTCAAGAGGCCCATTCAAGAGGCCCAATGGGCTTAATGACAACCCATCAACTTCAACAATGCAGCATCCTCGCAAGACGTGATATCGACGCGTTGTAGGGCTCTCTAATGTCCCACGAGTTAGGTTGTCGTCCTTTTCGCGTCTCACGACGTACGATCCGTGATGAAAAAATAGTGCAAAAGAAGAAAAGTAGCCAAAAAATGATAAAAATGTTCAATTTTGGGATCCTAAAATAGGTACAGCGGAGTTGGCTTACAACCCCGGTTATAGAGCTCTCAGGGAACTTTCCAACGATATGCTGTGCGTTGCGTAACTCCTTACGGATCAAAAGTTATGGGCACCGGAGCGATGGAGACCTGGTCACAAGCCCTACGCCCTCGGTTTGCGGGCCCATCCTCTACGTGAAGCGAAGTTGTCTAGGCCAAGGTGATGTGGGATTTGGTAATAAAAATGTGATGGATAAAGCATCTTGGCAAGCCTAACCTGGGTAAAAAAAATTGAAAAGGGGGTTGCAACACGCAGACTTCCCAAGGGGTCACCCATCCTAGTACTATTCTCGCCCAAGGACTCTTAACTTCGGAGTTCTGATGGTATCCGGTGCATTAGTGCTGGTATGATCACACCAGTCATGTTGAGGGCACAAATCCTTTATGTGTTGACGGTTCACAGTCCCAGCCCAGAGAGATGGCCCATTCGAAAGGCCAAATGGGCTTAACGATAACCCATCCACTTCAACAACGCAGCATCCAAGCAAGACGTGATATCGACATGTTGTAGGGCCCACTAATGTCCCGTAAGTTAGGTTGTCGTCCTATTCGCGCCTCACGACGTACGATCCGGGATGGAAAAACAGCGCAAAATAAGAAAACGTTCGATTTTGGACTTCGAAAATAGGCACAGCCACGCAGGCTTGCTGCCCCAGTCATAAAGCCCTCGAAGACCTTTCCTACGACATGCTGTGTGACGTTTAACTCCTTACGTATCAAAAGTTCTGAGCACCGGAGCGACGGAGACCTGGTTACAAGCCACACGCCCTCGGTTTGCGAGCCCAGCCTCTACGTGAAGCAAAGTTGTATTGCCCAAGGTGCCTTGGGATTCGGTAATAGAAATGTGATTGATAAAGCATCTTGGCAAGCCTAACCGGAGCAAAAAAAAATTGAAAAGGGGGTGCAAAACGAGGACTTCCAAGGGGATCATCCATCCTAGTACTACTCTCGCCTAAGTACTCTAAACTTCGGAGTTCTGATGGGATCCGGCGCATTAGTGCTGGTATGATCGCAACTGTCATGTTGAGGGCACAAATCCCTTATGTGTTGATGGTTCACAATCCCAGCCCAGAGAAGTGGCCCATTCAAAAGGCCTAATAGGCATAACGACAACCCATCAGCTTCAACAATGCAGCATCCTCACAAGACGTGATATCGATGTATTGTAGGGCCCTCTAATGTCCGGTGAGTTAGGTTGTCGTCCTTTTCGCGGCTCACGACGACGATCCACGACGGAAAAAAAACACAAAAGAAGAAAAGTGGCTCGAAATTGATGAAAACGGTCGATTTTGGGCTCTAAAAATAGGCACAGTCGAGCAGGTTTGCTACCCCCGTCGTAGAGCTGTCAGAGAGCTTTCCAACGGTATGTTGTGCGCCGCATAACTCCTTACGGCTCAAAAGTTATGGGCATCGGAGTGACGAAGACTTGGTCAAATGCCCCATGCCCTCAGTTTGCGGGCCCAGCCTCTATGTGAAGCGAAGTTGTCTTGCCCAAGGTGCCGTCGGATTCAGTAATACAAATGTGATGGATAAAGCATCTTGGCAAGCCTAACCGAGGCAAAAATAATTGAAAAGGGGGGGTGCAACACGTGGACTTCAAAGGGGGTCACCCATCCTTGTACTATTCTCGCCCAAGCACTCTAAACTTTGGAGTTCTGATGGGATCTGGTACTTTAGTGTTGGTGTAATCGCACCCGTCATGTCGAGGGCACAAATCCCTTAGTTGTTGACGGTTCACAATTCCAGCCCAGATAGATGGCCCATTCAAAAGGCCCAATGGGCTTAACAACAACCCATCTGCTTCAACTACATAGCATCCTGGCAAGACGTGATATCTACGAGTTGTAGGGCCCTTTATTGTCCCGTGAGTTAGGTTGTCATCCTTTTTGCGGCTCATGACGTACGATCAGGGATGGAAAAATAGCGAAAAAGGAGAAAAGTGGCCCGAAACTGATAAAGACGTTTGATTTTGGGATACGAAAATAGGTACAGTCGAGCTCTCAGAGAGCTTTCCAACGGTATGATGTGCGCCTCTTAATTCCTTACGGATCAAAAGTTATGGGCACCGGAGCGACGAAGACCTAGTCACAAGCTCCACGCCATCGGTTTGAGGGCCCAGCCTCTACGTTATGCGAAGTTGTCTTACCCAAGGTGCGGTAGGATTCGAGAATAGAAATGTGATGGATATAGCATCTTGGCAAGCCTAACCGGGGCAAAAAAAATTGAAAATGGGGTACAACATGAGGACTTCCAAGGGGGTCACCCATCCTTGTACTACTCTCGCCCAAGCACTCTAAACTTCGTAGTTTTGATGGGATACTGTGCATTAGTGCTGGTATGATTGCACCCGTCACGTTTAGGGCACAAATCCCTTATTTGTTGATGGTTCACATTCCTAACCCAAACAGATGGTCCATTCAAATGGCCCAATGGGCTTAATGAAATCCCATCCGCTTCAACAATGCAGCATTCTCACAAGATGGGATACCAACGTGTTGTAGGGCCCTCTAATGTCCCGCGAGTTAGGTTGTCGTCCTTTTCACGGCCTATGACGTACGATCCGGGATGAAAAAAAAGCACAAAGGAAGAAAAGTGGACCGAAACTGATGAAAATGTTCGATTTTAGGATTCAAAAATAGGCGAAGTTGAGCAGGCTTGTTGCCTCCGTTGTAGAGCTCTCAGAGTGCTTTCCAACGGTATGCTATACACTGCGTAACTCCTTACTAATCAAAAGTTATGGGCACCGGAGTGACAAAGACCTAGTCACAAGCCTCGCGCCCTCGGTTTGAGGGCCCAACCTCTATGGGAAGCGAAGTTGTCTTGCCCAAGGTATCGTCGGATTTGGTAATAGAAATGTGATGGATAAAGCATCTTGGCAAGCCTAACCAGGGCAAAAAAAGTTGAAAAGGGGGTGCAACACGAGGACTTCCAAGGGGGTCACCCATCCTTGTACTACTCTCGCCCAAGCACTCTAAACTTCGTAGTTTTGATGGGATCCAGTGCATTAGTGCTGGTATGATCGCACCCATCATGTTAAGGGCACAAATCCCTTATTTGTTGATGGTTCACATTCCAAGCCCAGACAGATGGCCCATTAAAAAGCCCCAATTGGTTTAGCGACAACCCATCCGCTTCAACAACGTAGCATCCTCGCAAGACGTGATATCGATGCATTGTAGGGCCCTCTAATGTCTCGCAACTTAGGGTTTTATCCTTTTTATAGATCACGACGTACGATTCGTGATGGAAAAACAACGCAAAAGAAGAAAAATGGACCGAAACTGATGAAGACGTTTGATTTTAGGCTCTGAAAATAGGCGCAGTCAAGCAGGCTTATGGCCCTCATCGTAGAGCTCTCGGAGAGCTTTCCAACGGTATGCTGTGCACCGCGTAACTCCTTACGACTCAAAAGTTATGGGCAACTGAGCGACGGAGACCTCGTCACAAGTCACATGCCCTCGGTTTACGGGCCCAGCCTCTACGTGTAGAGAAGTTGTGTTGCCCAAGGTGCCGTGGGATTCGTTTATAGAAATATGATGGATAAAGTATCTTAGCAAGCCTAACTGGGGCAAAAAAATTGAAAATGGGGTTATAAAACGAGGACTTCCAATGGGGTCACCCATCCTAGTACTACTCTCGCCCAAGCACTCTAAACTTCGGAGTTCTGATGGGATCCGGTGCATTAGTGCTGGTATGATCGTACTAGTCATGTTGAGGGCACAAATCCCTTATGTGTTGACAGTTCACAGTCCCAGCCCAGAGAGATGGTCCATTCAAATGGCCCAATAGGCTTAATGATATCCCATCCACTTCAACAACGCAGCATCCTCGCAAGACGTGATATCGACGCATTGTAGGGCCTCAAATGTCCCACGTGTTAGGTTGTCGTCCTTTTCGCGGCTCACAGCGTACGATCCGGGACCGAAAAACAACGCAAAAGAAAAAAAGTGGCCTAAAACTGATGAAAACGTTTGATTTTGGGATCCTAAAAGAGATGGAATAGAGCAGGCTTGTTGCCCCCGTCGTAGAGCTCTATTTTAGAGCTTTCCAATGGCGTGCTGTGCGCCGCATAACTCCATACTGATCAAAAGTTATGGGCACCGGAGCAACGGAGACCTGGTCACAAGCGCCATGCCCTCGGTTTGCTGGCCCAGCCTTTACGTGAAGCGAAGTTGTCTTGCCCAAGGTACCGTGGGATTCGGTAATAGAAATGTGATGGATAAGGCATCTTGGCATGCCTAACCGGGGCAAAAAAAATTGAAAAGGGGGGTACAACACGAGGACTTCCCAAGGGGTCACCCATCCTAGTACTACTCTCACCCAAGCATTCTTAACTTCAGAGTTCTGATGGGATCCGGTGCATTAGTGCTGGTATGATCGCAACGGTCATGTTGAGGGCACAAATCCCTTATGTGTTGACGGTTCACAGTCCTAGCCCAGAGAGATGGCCCATTCAAAAAGCCCAATGAGCTTAACGACAACCCGTCAGCTTCAACAACGAAACATCCTAGCAAGATGTGATATTGACACATTGTAGGGCCCTCTAATTTCCCGTGAGCTAGGTTGTTGTACTTTCCACGGTTCACGACGTACGATCTGGGATGAAAAAATAGCGAAAATGGTGAAATGTGGCCCGAAACTGCTGAAAACGTTCGAAATTGGGTTTTGAAAATAGGTGCATCCGAGCAGGACTGCTGCTGCCGTCGTAGAGCTCTCAAAGAGCTTTCCAATGGTATGCTGTGCACCACGTAACTCCTTACGGATCAAAAGTTATGGGAACTGGAGTGACGGAGACCTGGTCACAAGCCACACGCCCTCGGTTTGCTGACCCAGCCTCTACGTCAAGCGAAGTTGTCTTGCCCAAGGTACCGTGGGATTCGGTAATAGAAATGTGATTGATAAAGCATCTTGGCAAGCCTAACCGGGGCAAAAAAAAATTGAAAATGGGGGTGCAAAACGAGGACTTCCAAGGGGGTCACCCATCGTAGTACTACTCTCACCCAAGCACTCTAAACTTCGTAGTTCTGATGAAGTCCGGTGCATTAGTGCTGGTATAATCGCACCAGTCATGTTGAGGGCACAAATCCCTTATGTGTTGACGATTCACAGTCCCAGCCCAGATAGATGGTCCATTCAAATGGCCCAATGGGCTTAACGACATCCCATCCGCTTCAACAATCCAGCATCCAAGGAAGACGTGATATTAACGTGCTTTAGGGCCCTTTAATGTCCCACGAGTTAGGTTGTTGTCCTTTTCGCAGCTCATGACGTACAATCCAGGACAAAAAAATAGCGCAAAAGAAGAAAAGTGACCTGAAACTGATGAAAACAATTGATTTTGGGATCCAAAAAAAACGCAATTGAGCAGGCTTGTTGCCCCTGTCATAGAGCTCTCAGAGAACTTTCCAACGGTATGCTGTGCACCGCGTAACATCTTACTAATCAAAAGTTATGGGCACGGGAGCGACGGAAACCTGGTCACAAGCGCTACGCCCTCGGTTTGTGGGCCCAGCCTCTACGTAAAGCAAAGTTGTCTTGCCCGAGGTGCCGTGGGATTCGATAATAGAAATGTGATGGATAAAGCATCTTGGTAAGCATAACCAGGGCAAAAAAAATTGAAAAGGTCGGTGCAACACAAGGACTTCCCAAGGGGTCACCCATCCTAGTACTACTCTCGCCCAAGCACTATTAACTTCGTAGATCTGATGGGATCCGGTGCATTAGTGCTGGTATGATCGCACCGGTCATGTTGAGGGCACAAATCCCTTATGTGTTGACGGTTCACAGTCCTAGCCCAGAGAGATGGCCCATTCAAAAGGCCCAATGAGCTTAACGACAACCCATCCACTTC
This sequence comes from Ehretia macrophylla, assembly GCA_037974665.1. Lineage (NCBI taxonomy): Eukaryota > Viridiplantae > Streptophyta > Magnoliopsida > Boraginales > Ehretiaceae > Ehretia > Ehretia macrophylla. The sequence continues at coordinate 56,211,627 of CM075770.1, forward strand.
AACAACGCAACATCCTTACAAGACATGATATCGACGCATTGTAGGGCCCTCTAATGTCCCGCGAGTTAGGTTGTCATCCTTTTCGCGGCTCACAACTTACGATCTGGGATGAAAAAATAGCGAAATTGAAGAAAAGTGGCCCGAAACTGATGAAAACGTTCGATTTTGGGCTCCAAAAATAGGCGCATCCAAGCAGGCTTGCTACCACAGTTGTAGACCTCTCGGAGAGTTTTCCAATGGCATGCTGTGCACCGCGCAACTCCTTACGGATCGAAGTTATGGGAACCAGAACGACGGAGACCTGGTCATAAGCCACACGCCCTCGGTTTCCTGGCCCAGCCTCTATGTGAAGTAAAGTTGTCTTGCCCAAGGTGCCGTGGGATTCGGAAATAGAAATGTGATTGAGAAAGCATCTTGGCAAGCCTAACCAGGGCAAAAAAAATTGAAAAGGGGGGTGCAAAACAAGGACTTCCAAGGTGGTCACCCATCCTAGTATTACTCTCGCCCGAGCACTCTAAACTTCGGAGTTCTAATGGGATCCGGTGCATTAGTGCTGGTATGATCGCACCAGTCATGTTCAGGTCACAAATCTCTTATGTGTTGACGGTCCATAATCCCAACCCAGAGAGATGGTCCATTCAAATGGCCCAATGGGCTTAACAACAACCTATTCACTTCAACAACGCAGCATCCCTACAAGACGTGATACCGATGCATTGTAGGGCCATCTAATGTTCTGCGAGTTAGGTTGTCGAACATTTTATGGCTCACGACGTACAATCCGAGACGAAAAAACATTGCAAAAGATGAAAAGTGGTATGAAACTGATGAAAACGTTCAATTTTGGGATCCAAAAATAGGCGCAGTTGAGCAATCTTATAGCTCCCATCGTAGAGCTCTCGGAAACCTTTCCAACGGTATGCTGTGCGCTGCGTAACTCCTTACGGATCAAAATTTATGGGCACCGAAGCGACGAAGACCTGGTCACAAGCCCCACGCCCTCGGTTTGTGGGCCCAACCTCTACGTAAAATGAAGTTGTCTTACCCAAGGTGAGGTGGGATTCGGTAATAGAAATGTGATGGATAAAGCATCTTGGCAAGCCTAACCGAGGAAAAAGATATTGAAAAGGGGGGGCAACATGAGGACTTCCTAAGGGGTCACCCATCCTAATACTACCCTCGCCCAAGCACTCTTAACTTCAGAGTTCTGATGGGATCCAGTGCATTAGTACTGGTATGATCACACCGGTCATGTTGAGGGCACAAATCCCTTATGTGTTGATGGTTCACAGTCTCAGCCGAGAGAGATGGCCCATTCAAAAGGCCTAATGGGCTTAACAACAACCCATCCACTTCAACAACGCAACATCCTTGCAAGACTTGATATCGATGCATTGTAGGGCCCTCTAATGTCCCGTGAGTTAGGTTGTCAAATTTTTCAAAGCTCACGATGTACGATCCGGGATGAAAAAATAGGGCAAAAGAAGAAAAGTGGCGCAAAACTGATGAAAGCGTTCAATTTTGGGCTCCAAAAATAGGTGCAGCATAACAAGCTTGCTGCCCCCGTCGTAGAGCTTCTGGAGAGCTTTCCAACGGTATGCTATGCACCGTGTAAATCCTTACGGATCAAAAGTTATGGGAACCGATGCAACGGAGACTTGGTCTCAAGCCCTAGGCCCTCGGTTTGCGGACCCAGCCTCTACGTGAAGCGAAGTTGTCTAGCCTATGGTGCCATGGGATTCGGTAATAGAAATGTGATTGATAAAGCATCTTGGCAAGCATAACCGGGGCAAAAAAAATTGAAAAGGGGGGTACGACACGAGGACTTCCAAGGGGGTCACCCATCCTAGTACTACTCTCGCCCAAGCACTCTTAACTTCAGAGTTCTGATGGGATCCGGTGCATTAGTGCTGGTATGATCGCACCGATCATGTTGAGGGCACAAATCCCTTATGTGTTGACCATTCACAGTCCCAACCTAGAGAGATTGCCCATTCAAAAGGCCCAATGGGCTTAACGACAACCCATCCACTTCAACAACGCAGCATACTCGCAAGATGTGATATCGACGCGTTGTAGGGCCCTCTAATGTCCCGCGAGTTAGGTTGTCGTCCTTTTTTTGGCTCACGACGTACGATCCGGGACGGAAAAACAGTGCAAAAGTAGAAAAGTGGCACCAAACTGATGAAAACATTCAATTTTGGGATCCAAAAACAGGTGTAGTTGAGCAGGCTTGTAGCCCCCGTCGTAGAGTTCACTGAGGGCTTTCCAACGGTATGCTGTGTGCTGCGTAACTCCTTACGAATCAAAAGTTATGGGCACCGAAGTGATGAAGACCTGGTCACAAGCCCCACGCCTTTGGTTTGCGGGCCCAGCCTCTACGTGAAGTGAAGTTGTCTTACCCAAGGTGTCGTGGGATTCAGTAATAGAAATGTGATGGATAAAGCATCTTGGCATGCCTAACATGGACAAAAAAGATTGAAAAGGGGGGTGCAACATGAGGACTTCCCAAGGGGTCACCCATCCTAGTACTACTCTTGCCCAGGCACTCTTAACTTCGGAGTTCTGATGCGATCCGGTCCATTAGTGTTGGTATGATCGTACTGTTCTGTTTGAGGTGCACAAATCCCTTATTTATTTACGGTTCACAGTCCCAGCCTAGTGAGATGGCCCATTCAAAAGACCCAATGGGATTAACGACAAACCATCCACTTCAATAATGCAGCATCCTTGCAAGACGTGAGATCGATCCATTTTAGGGCCCTCTAATGTCCAGCGAGTTAGGTTCTCGTCCTTTTTGCGGCTCACGACGTACGATCCAGGGCGAAAATATAGCACAAAAGAAGAAAAGTGGCTCGAAACTGATGAAAATGTTCAATTTTGAGCTTTGAAAATAGGCGCAGCATAGCAAGCTTGCTGCCCTTGTCGTAGAGCTCTCAGAGAGCTTTCCAACGGTATGCTGTGCGCTGCGTAACTCCTTATAGATCAAAACTTATGGGAACCGGAGCGACGAAGACCTGGTCATAAGCCCCACACCCTCGGTTTGTGGGCCTAGCCTCTACGTGAAGCGAAGTTGTCTTGTGCAAGGTACGGTGGGATTTGGTAATAGAAATGTGATGAATAAAGCATCTTGGATTGCCTAACCGGGGCAAAAAGAATTGAAAATGGGTGTACAACACGAGGACTTCCAAGGGGATTACCCATCCTAGTACTACTCTCGCCCAAGCACTCTTAACTTCGGAGTTCTGATGAGATCCGGTGCATTAGTGCTGGTATGATCGTACCGGTCATGTTGAGGGCACAAATCCCTTATGTGTTGACGGTTCACAGTCTTAGCCCAGAGAGATGGCCCATTCAAAAGGCCCAATGGGCTTAACAACAATCCATCCACTTCAACAACACAGCATCCTCGCAACACTTGATATTGACGCATTGTAGGGCACTCTAATGTCCGGCGAGTTTGGTTGTCGCCCTTTTCGCTGCTCACAACGTACGATCCGAGATGGAAAAACAACGCAAAAGAAGAATAGTGGCCCAAAACTAATAAAAATGTTCAATTTTGGGATCCGAAAATAGGCACAGTCAAGCAGGCTTGCTACCGTCATCATAGAGCTCTCGGAGAGCTTTCCAACGGTATGCTATGCACCGCGAAACTCTTTACTCATCAAAAGTAATGGGCACCAGAGCGACGGAGACCTAGTCATAAGCCCCACACCCTCGGTTTGCGGGCCGAGCCTCTACATGAAATGAAGTTGTCTTGCCCAAGGTGTCGTGGGATTTGGTAATATAAATATGATGGATAAAGCATCTTGGCAAGCCTAACCGGGGCAAAAAAAATTGAAAAGGGGGGTGCAACACGAGGACTTCCCAAGGGGTCACCTATCCTAGTACTACTCTCACCAAGCACTCTTAACTTTGGAGTTCTGATGGGATCCAGTGCATTAGTGCTGGTATGATCGCACCGGTCATGTTGAGGGCACAAATCCCTTATGTGTTGATGGTTCATAGTCCCAGCACAGAGAGATGGCCCATTGAAAAGGGCCAATGGGCTTAACAACAACCCATCCGCTTCAACAATGCAGCATCCTAGCAAGACTTGATATCGACGCGTTGTAGGGCCCGCTATGTCCCACGAGTCAGGTTGTCATCATTTTCGCGGCTCAATACATACGATCCGAGACAAAAAAACAGCGCAAAGAAAGAAAAGTGGCCCAAAACTGATGTAAACGTTCAATTTTGGCCTCCAAAAATAGGTGCAACAAAGCAAGCTTGCTGCCCCCGTGGTAGAGCTCTCAGTGAACTTTCCAACGTTATGATTTGCGCTGCGTAACTCCTCAAGGATAAAAAGCTATAGGCACCGGAGCGACGGAGACCTGGTCACAATCCCCATGCCCTCGGCTTGTTGGCCCAACCTATACGTGAAGCGAAGTAGTCTTGCCCTTGGTGCTGTTGGATTCGGTAATAGAAATGTGATTGATAAAACATTTTAGCAAGCCTAACCGGGGCAAAAAAAATTGAAAATAGGGGTGCAACACGAGGATTTCCAAGGGGGTCACCCATCCTAGTACTACTCTCGCCCAAGTACTCTTAACTTCAGTGTTCTGATGGGATCCAGTGCACTAGTGCTGGTATGATCGCACCGGTCATGTTGAGGGAATAAATCCCTATTTTGTTGACGGTTCACAGTCCTAGTCCAAAGAGATGGACTATTGAAAAGGCCCAATGGGCTTAACGACAACCCATCCGCTTCAACAATGCAGCATCCTAGCAAGACTTAATATCGACATGTTGTAGGGCCCTCTAATGTCCAGCGAGTTTGGTTGTCGTCATTTTCGCAGCACAATACGTACAATCCGGGACAGAAAAACAGTGAAAAGAAAGAAAAGTGGCCCGAAACTGATGAAAATGTTTGATTTTGGCCTCTGAAAACAGACGCAGCATAGCTAGCTCGCTGCCCCCATCGTAGAGCTCTCAGAGAACTTTCCAATTTTATGCTGTGCGCTGCGTAACTTCTTACGGATCAAAAGTTATGGGTACCGGAACGACGGAGACCTGGTCACAAGCCCCACGCACTCGGTTTGCTGGCCCAGCCTCTACGTGAAGCGAAGTAGTCTTGCCCAAGGTGCTATAGAATTCAGTAATAGAAATGTGATTGATAAAACATCTTGGCAAGCTTAACCGCGGCAAAAAAAATTGAAAAAGAGGGTACAAAACGAGGACTTCCAAGGGGGTCACCTATCCTAGTACTACTTTCGCCCAAGCACTCTAAATTTCAGAGTTCTGATGGGATCTGGTGCATTAGTGCTGGTATGATCGCACCCATCATATTGAGGGCACAAATCCCTTATGTGTTGATGGTTCACAGTCCCAGCCCAGAGAGATGGCCCATTCAAAAGGCCCAATGGGCTTAATGACAACTCATCCGCTTCAATAACGCAACACCCTAGCAAGATGTGATATCGATGCGTTGTAGGGCCTCTAATGTCCCGCGAGTTAGGTTGTCATCATTTTCGCAGCTCACGACGTAAGATCCGTGACCGAAAAACAGCGCAAAGAAAGAAAAGTGGCCCGAAACTGATGAAAACGTTCAATTTTGGCCACCGAAAATAGGCGCAGTAAAGCAAGCTTGCTGCCCCCATCGCAGAGCTCTCGGAGAGCTTCCAACGTTATGTTGGGCGCTGCGTAACTCCTTACGGATCAAGAGTTATGGGCACCAGAGAGACGGAGACCTGGTCACAAGCCACAGGCCCTCGGTTTGCTGGGCTAGCCTCTACGTGAAGTGAAGTTGTCTTGCCCAACGTGTCGTGGGATTCGGTAAAAGAAATGTGATTGATAAGACATCTTGGCAAGCCTAACTGGGGCAAAAAAAAATTGAAAAGGGGGGTGCAAAACGAGGACTTCCAAGGGGGTCACCCATCCATGTACTACTCTCGCCCAAGCACTCTAAACTTTAGAGTTCTGATGGATCCGGTGCATTAGTGCTGGTATGATCACACTTGTCATGTTGAGGACACAAATCCCTTATGTGTTGACGTTTCACAGTCCGAGCACAGAGAGGTAGCCCATTCAAAAGGCCAAATGGGCTTAACGACAACCCATCTGCTTCAATGACACAACATCCTAGCAAGACGTGATATCGACGCATTGTAGGGCCCTCTAATGTCCCACGAGTTAGGTTGTTGTCCATTTTGCGGCTCATGACGTACGATTCGGGACGAAAAAATAGCGCAAAAGAAGAAAAGTTGCCCGAAGCTAAAAAAAATGTCCAATTTTAGGATCCAAAAATAGGCACAATTGAGCAAGATTGCAGCCCCAGTCGTAGAGCTCTCGGAGAGCTTTCTAACGGTATGTTGTGCGCTGCGTAACTCCTTACTAATCAAAAGTTATGGGCACTGGAGCAAAGGAGACCAGGTCACAAGCCCCACGCCCTCGGTTTGCAGGCCCAACCTCTACTTCAAGCTAAGTTGTCTTGCCCAAGGTGCCGTGTGATTCGGTAATAGAAATGTGATAGATAAAGCATCTTGGCAAGCCTAACCGGGGCAAAAAAAATCGAAAAGGGGGTACAACATGAGAACTTCCCAAGGGGTCTCCCATCCTAGTATTACTCTCGCCCAAGCACTCTTAACTTCTGAGTTCTGATAGGATCTGGGGCATTAGTGCTGGTATGATCGCACCGGTCATGTTGAGGGAATAAATCCCATATGTGTTGACGGTTCACAGTCCCAGCCTAGAGAGATGGCCCATTCAAAAGGCCCAATGGGCTTAATGACAACCCATCCACTTCAATAACGCAACATCCTAGCAAGACGTTATATCGACGCATTGTAGGCCACTCTAATGTACCGCGAGTTAGGTTGTCGTCCATTGGACGGCTCACGATGTACGATCTGGGATGAAAAAACATCGAAAAAGAAGAAAAATGGATCAAAATTGATTAAAATGTTCGATTTTGAGATCCTAAAATAGGCACAGTCGAGCAGGCTTGTCGCCCCTGTTGTGGAGCTCTCGGAGAGCTTTCCAATGGTATGCTGTGTGCCGCATAACTCCTTACAGATCAAGAGTTATGGGCATCGGAGCGACGGAGACCTGGTCACAAGCCACACGCCCTCAGTTTGTGGGCCCAGCCTCTATGTGAAGCGAAGTTGTCTTGGCCAAGGTGCCATGGGATTTGGTAATAGAAATGTGATTGATAAAGCATCTTGGCATGCCTAACCGGGGCCAAAAAAATTGAAAAGGGGGGTGCAAAACAAGGATTTCCAATAAGGTTACCCATCCTTGTACTACTCTTGCCCAAGCACTCTAAACTTCGGAGTTCTGATGGGATCCGGTGCATTAGTGCTAGCATGATCGCACCCGTCATGTTGAGGCCACAAATCCCTTATGTGTTGACAATTCACGGTCCCAGCCCCGAGAGATGGCCCATTCAAAAGGCCCAATGGGCTTAACAACAACCCATCCTCTTCAACAACCCAAAATCCCTGCAAGACATGATATCGACGCGATGTAGGGCCCTCTAATGTCCAGCGAGTTAGGTTGTCATCCTTTTTGTAGCTCACGACGTACGATCCGGGATAGAAAAACAGCGTAAAAGAAGAAAAGCGTCCCGAAACTGATGAAAATGTTCGAATTCGGGATCCGAAAACTGGCGCAGTCGAGCAAGCTTGCCACCCCTATTTTGGAGCTCTCGGAGAGCTTTCCAACGGTATACTGTGTGACGTGTAACTACTTACGGATCAAAAGTTATGGGCACTGGAACGACGAAGACCTGGTTGCAAGCCACACGCCCTCAGATTGCGGGCCCAGCCTCTATGTGAAGCGAAGTTGTCTTGCCCAAGGTTTCGTGGGATTCGGTAATAGAAATGTGATGGGTAAAGCATCTTGGCAAGCCTAACAGGGTCAAAAAAAATTGAAAAGGGGGGTGCAACACGAGGACATCCAATGGGGTCACCCATCCTAGTACTACTCTCGCCCAAGTACTCTAAACTTCGGAGTTCTGATGGGATCCGGTGCATTAGTGCTGGTATGATCGTACCAGTCATGTTGAGGGCACAAATCCCTTATGTGTTGGCGGTTCACAGACCCAGCCTAGAGAGATGGTCCATTCAAATGGCACAATGGGCTTAACATCATCCCATCCGCTTCTACAATGCAGCATCCTTGCAAGACGTGCTGACGACGTGTTGTAGGGCCCTCTACTGTCCCACAAGTTTGGTTGTCGTCCATTTTGCGACTCCCGACATACAATCTAGGATGAAAAAATAGCGCAGAAGAAAAAAAGTGGACCGAAATTGATGAAAATTTTTGATTTAGGGATCCAAAATAGGCACAATCGAGCAGCTTGTTGCCCCCATCGTAAAGCTCTCGGAGAGCTTTCCAACGGTAAGCTTTGCGCCGCGTAACTCCTTACTGATCAAAAGTTATGGGCACCAAAATGATAGAGACCTGGTCACAAACCCCACGCCCTTGGTTTGCTGTCCCAACCTCTACGTGAAGCGAAGTTGTCTTGCCCATGGTGCCGTGGGATTCGGTAATAGAAATGTGATGGATAAAGTATCTTGGCAGGCCTAACTGGGGCAAAAATAATTGAAAAGGGGGGTGCAACACGAGGACTACCCTAGGGGTCACCCATCCTGGTACTACCCTCGCCCAAGCACTCTAAACTTAGGAGTTCTGATGGGATCCGGTGCATTAGTGCTGGTATGATCGCACCGGTCATATTGAGGGCACTAATCCCTTATGTGTTAACGGTCTACAGTCCCAGCCCAGAGAGATGGCCCATTCAAAAGGCCCAATAGGCATAACAATAACCTATCTGCTTCAACAATGCAACATCCTAGCAAGACATGATATCGACGCATTTTAGGGCCCTCTAATGTCCCCCGAGTTAGGTTGTCATCCTTTCGCGGCTCACGACGTACGATTCGGGATGAAAAAACAACGGAAAGGAAGAAAAGTGGCCTAAAATTGATGAAAACATTCGATTTTGGTCTCGAAAATAGGCGCAGCAGAGCAGGCTTGCTGCCCCCATCGTAGGGCTCTCAGAGAGCTTTCCAACGGTATGGGTATCAGAGCGACGGAGGCTTGGTCACAAGCTTTACACCCTTGGTTTGCTGGCCCAGCCTTTACATGAAGTGAAGTTGTCTTGCCGAAGGTGCCGTGGGATTCGGTAACAGAAATGTGATTGATAAAGCATCTTGGCAAGCCTAACCGGGGCAAAAAAAATTGAAAAGGGGGGGTGCAAAACGAGGACTTTCAAGGGGGTCGCCCACCATTGTATTACTCTCGCCCAAGCACTCTAAACTTAGGAGTTTTGATGGGATCCGGTGCATTAGTGCTGGTATGATCGCTCCCGTCATGTTGAGGGCACAAATCCCTTATGTGTTGACGGTTCACAGTCCCGACCAAGAGAGATGGCCCATTCAAAAGGCCCAAAGGGCTTAACGACAACCCATCCGCTTCAACAATGCAACATCCTTGCAAGACTTGATATCGATGCGTTGTAGGGCCCACCAATGTCCCGCGAGTTAGGTTGTCATCCTTTTCACGGCTCACGACGTACAATTCGGGATGAAAATATTGCGCAAAAGAAGAAAAGTGGACCGAAACTGATGACAACATTCAATTTTGGGCTTCAAAAATAGGCGCAGCATAGCAAGCTTGCTACCCTAGTTGTAGAGCTCTTGGAGAGCTTTCCAACGGTATACTGTGCGCTGTGTAACTCCTTACTAATCAAAAGTTATGGCACTGGAGCAAAGGAGACCAGGTCACAAGCCCCACGCCCTCGGTTTGCAGGCCTAACCTCAACGTAAAGTGAAGTTGTTTTGCCCAAGGTGCCGCGGGATTTGGTAATTGAAATGTGATGGATAAAGCATCTTGGCAAGCCTAACCGGGACAAAAAAAATTAAAAAGGGGGGTACAACACGAGGGGGTCACCCATCCTAGTACTACTCTCGCCCAAGTACTCTTAACTTCGGAGTTCTGATGGGATCTAGTGCATTAGTGTTGGTATGATGGCACCGGCCATGTTGAGGGCCCAAATCCCTTATGTGTTGATGGTTCACAGTCCTAGCCCAGAGAAATGGCCCATTCAAAAGGCCGAATGGGCTTAACGAGAACCCATCCACTTTAACAACGCAGTATTCTCGCAAGACATGATATAGACGTATTGTAGGGCCATCTAATGTCCCGCGAGTTAGGTTGTCGCCCTTTTCGCGGCTCACAACGTATGATCCGGGACAGAAAAATAGCTCAAAAGAAGAAAAGTAGCCCGAAACTGATGAAAACATTCGATTTTGGGCTTTGAAAACAGGCGCAGCCGAGCAGGCTTGCTGCCCCCGTCTTAGAGCTCTTGGAGAGCTTTCTAACGGTATGTTGTGCACCGTTTAACTCCTTACGAATCAAAAGTTTTGGGCAACGGAGCGACGGTGACATGGTCACAAGCCACACGCCCTCGGTTTGCGAGCCTAACCTCTACGTGTAGCGAAGTTGTCTTGCCCAAGGTGCCGTGGGATTCGGTAATAGAAATGTAATTGATAAAGCATCTTTGTAAGCCAAACCGGGGGAAAGAAAATTGAAAAGGGAGGTACAAAACGAGGACTTCTAAGGGGTTTACCTATCCTTGTACTACTCTCACCCAAGCACTCTAAACTTCGGAGTTCTTATGGGATCCGGTTTATTAGTACTGGTATGATCGCACCAGTCTTGTTGAGGGCACAAATCCCTTATGTGTTGACGGTTCACAGTCCTAACCCAGAGAGATGGTCCCTTCAAATAGCCCAATGGGCTAAACGACAACCCATTTGCTTCAACAACGCAACATCCTAGCAAGACGTGATATCAACGCGTTGTAGGGCACTGTAATGTCTAGCGACTTAGGTCATTATCCTTTTCGCAGCTCACGATGTATGATCCGGGATGGAAAAATAGTGCAAAGGAATAAAAGTGGCCTGAAATAGATGAAAACATTCAATTTTGGGTTTTGAAAACAGGCGCAGCCAAGCAGGCTTGCTGCCCCGTCGTAGAGCTCTCGTAGAGCTTTCCAACGGTATGCTGTGCGCCGCGTAACTCTTTACGGATCAAAAGTTTTGGGCACCGGAGAGACGAAGACCTAGTCACAAGTCCCACGCCCTCAGTTTGTGGGCCTAGCCTCTACGTGAAGCGAAGTTGTCTTACCCATTGTACGGTGGGATTCGGTAATAGAAATATGATGGACAAAGCATCTTGGCAAGCCTAACCGAGGCAAAAAAAATTGAAAAGGGGGGTGCAACACGAGGACTTCCCAAGGGTTCACCCATCCTAGTACTACTCTCGCCCAAGCACTCTTAACTTCGGAGTTCTGATGGGATCCGGTGCATTATTGCTGGTATGATAGCACCGGTCATGTTGAGGGCACAAATCCCTTATGTGTTGACGGTTCACAGTCCCAGCCTAGAGAGATGGCCCATTCAAAAGGCCCAATGGGCTTAACGATAACCCATCTTCTTCAACAACGCAGTATCCTTGCAAGATGTGATATCGATGCATTGTAGGGCCCTCTAATGTCACGCGAGTTAGGTTGTCATCCTTTTCACGGCTCACGACGTATGATCCGGGATGAAAAAATCGCACAAAATAAGAGAAGTGGACCGAAACAGATGAAAATGTTCAATTTTGGGCTCCGAAAATAGGCGCAGCATAGCAAGTTGTTGCCCTCGTCGTAGAGCTCTAGGAGAGCTTTCCAACGGTATGTTGTGCACTACGTAACTCCTTACGGATCAAAAGTTATGGGAACTGGAGTGACGGAGACCTGGTCACAAGTCACACGCCCTTGGTTTGCGGGCCCAGCCTCTACGTGAAGCGAAGTTGTCTTGCCCAAGGTGCCGTTGGATTTGGTAATAGAAATGTGATGGATAAAGCATCTTGACAAGGCTAACCGGGGCGAAAAAAATTGAAAAGGTGGGTGCAACACGAGGATTTCCAAGGGGGTCACCTATCCTAGTACTTCTCTCGCCCAAGCACTCTTAACTTCGGAGTTCTTATGGGATCCGGTGCATTAGTGCTGGTATGATCGTACCGGTCATGTTGAGGGCACAAATGCCTTTTGTGTTGATAGTTCACAATCCCAGCCCAAAGATATGGCCTATTCAAAAGGACCAATAGGCTCAACGACAACCCATCCGCTTCAACAACGTAGCATCCAGACAAGACGTGATATCAACGCATTGTAGGGACCTCTAATGTCCCACGAGTTACGTTGTTGTCCATTTCGCGTTTCACGATGTACGATCCTTGAAAGAAAAACAGGGCAAAAAAAGAAAAGTGGCAAAAGACTTATGAAAATTTTCAATTTTGGGCTCCAAAAATAGGCGCAGCCGAGCAGGCATGTTGCCACTATCGTAGAGCTCTCAGAGAGCTTTCCAACGGTATACTGTGTGCCGCGTAACTCCTTACGGATCAAAAGTTATGGTCACCGGAGCGACGAAGACCTGGTCACAAGCCCCATGGATAAAGTATCTTGGGAAGCCTAACCGAGGAAAAAAAATTGAAAAGGGGGTACAAAACAAGGACTTCCAAGGAGGTCACCCATCCTAGTACTACTCTCGCCCAAGCACTCTAAATTTTGGAGTTCTGGTGGGATTCGGTGTATTAGGGCTGGTATGATCGCACTGGTCATGTTGAGGGCACAAATCCCTTATATGTTGACAGTTCACAGTCCCAGACAAGAGAGATTGCCCATTCAAAAGGCCCAATGGGCTTAACGACAACCCATCTACTTCAACAATGCATCATCCGTGCAAGTCGTTATATAGATGCATTGTAGGGCCCTCTAATTTCCCGCGAATTAGGCAGCCGTCTTTTTTGCGGCTCACGACGTACGATCCGGGATAAAAAAAAATAGCGCAAAAGAAGAAAAGTAGCCTGAAACTGATAAAAATGTTCAATTTTGGGATCCGAAAATAGGCGCAGTTGAGCAGGCATGATGCCCCCATCGTAGAGCTCTCAGAGATCTTTCCAACGGTATGCTATGCACCGCGTAACTCTTTATGGATCAAAAGTTATGGGCATTGGAGCGGCAGAGACCTGGTCAAAAGCCACACGCCCTCGGTTTGCGGGCCCAGCCTCTACGTGAAGCGAAGTTGTCTTGCCCAAGGAGCCGTGGGATTCAGTAATAGAAATGTCATGGATAAAGCATCTTGGCAAGCCTAACCGGGGCAAAAATAATTGAAAATAGGGGTGCAACACGAGGACTTCCAAGGGGGTCACCAATCCTAGTATTACTCTCGCCCAAGCACTCTTAACAATGGAGTTGTGATAGAATCCGGTGTATTAGTGCTAGTATGATCACACCGGTCATGTTGAGGGCACAAATCCCTTTTGTGTTGACAGTTCACAATCCCAGCCCAGAAAGATGGCCCATTCAAAAGGCCCAATGGGTTTAACGACAACCCATCTGCTTCAACAACGCAGCATCCTTACAAGACGTTATATCGACGCGATGTAGGGCCCTCTAATATCCCGCGAGTTAGGTTGTTGTACTTTTCGCAGCTCATGACGAATGATCCGAGACGAAAAAACTGCGCAAAAGAAGAAAAGTTGTGCAAAACTGATGAAAATGTTCAATTTTCGGATCTGAAAATAAGTGCAGCTGAGCAGGCATGGTGCCCTCGTTGTAGAGCTCTCGGAGATCTTTCCAATGGTATGTTGTGCGCCGCGTAACTCCTTATGGATCAAAAGTTATGGGCATTGGAGCGATGGAGACCTAGTCACAAGCCATACGCCCTTGGTTTGCGGGCCTAGCCTCTACGTGTAGCAAAGTTGTCTTGCCCAAGGTGTCGTGGGATTCGGTAATTGAAATGTGATGGATAAAGCATCTTGGCAAGCCTAACCGGGGCAAAAAAAATTGAAAAGGGGGTACAAAACGAGGACTTCCAAAGGGGTCACCCATCCTAGTACTACTCTCACCCAAGCACTCTAAACTTCGGTGTTCTGATGGGATCCGGTGCATTAGTACTAGTATGATTGCACCTGTCATGTTGAGGGCACAAATCCCTTATGTGTTGACTGTTCACATTCCCAGCCCAGAGAGATGGCCCATTCAAAAGGCCCAATGAGCTTAACAACAACACATCTGCTTCAACAATGCAGCATCATCGCAAGACGTGATATCGACGCGTTGTAGGGCCCTCTAATGTCGAGCGAGTTAGGTTGTCGTCCATTTCGCCGCTCACGACGTACGATCTAGGATGGAAAAATAGTGCAAAAGTAGAAAAGTTTCCTAAAACTGATGAAAACGTTTGATTTTGGGATTCGAAAACTTGCGCACTGGAGCAGGCCAACTGTCCCCGCCGAAGAGCTCTAGGAGAAATTTCCAATGGTATGCTGTACACCGACTAACTCCTTGCAGACCAAAAGTTATGGGTACTGGAGCAACGAAGACCTGGTCACAAGCCCCACGCCCTCGGTTTGCGGGCCCAGACTCTAAGTGAAGCAAAGTTGTCTTGCCTAAGGTCTGGGATTTGGTAATAGAAATGTGATGGATAAAGCATCTTGGCAAGCGTAATTGAGGTAAAAAAAATTGAAAATGGGTGTGCAACACGAGGACTTCCCAAGGGGTCACCCCTCATAGTACTTCTCTCGCCCAAGCACTCTAAACTTCGGAGTTCTGATGAGATCCGGTGCATTAGTGCTGGTATGATCGCACTTGTCATATTGAGGGCCCAAATCCCTTATGTGTTGACGGTTCACAGTCCCAGCCCAGAGAGATTGCCCATTCAAAAAGCCCACTGGGCTTAACGACAACCCATCCGCTTAAACAACGCAACATCCTCGCAAGACATGATATCGATACGTTGTAGGGCCCTCTAATATCCTGTGAGTGAGGTTGTCGTCCATTTCGCGACTCACGACGTACGATCCGGGATGAAAAAATAGTATAAAAGAAGAAAAGTGGCTCGAAACTGATGTAAACATTGAAGTTTGGGCTACGAAAACAAGCGCTACAGGGCAAGCTTGTTGCCCCAGTCGTAGAGCTCTCAGAGAGCTTTCCAATGGTATGCTGTGCGCCGTGTAACCGAAGCGATGAGACCTTGTCATAAGCCACATGCCCTTGGTTTGCGGGCCCAGCTTGTACGTGATGCAAAGTTGTCTTGCCCAAGGTGCCATGGGATTCGGTAATAGAAATATGATGGATAAAGTATCTTGGCAAGCCTAACCGAGGCAAAAAAATTGAAAAGGGGGGCGTAACAAAAATGAAAAGGCGGGTGCAACATGAGGACTTCCCAGGGGGTCACCCATCCTTGTATTACTCTTGCCCAAGCGCATTTAACTTCGGAGTTCTGATGGGATCTGGTGCATTAGTGCTGGTATGATCGCACCCGTTATGTTGAGGGTGCAAAGCCCTTATGTGTTGATAGTTCACAGTCCCAGGCAAAAGTGCCGGCCCATTCAAAAGGCCCAATGGGCTTACCGACAAACCATCTGCCTCAACAACGATGCATCCTCGCAAGACATGATCTCGATGAATAGTATGACCCTTATTGTCCAGCGAGTTAGGTTGTCGAATTTTTTCGCGGCTCACGACAAATGACATGGGATGAAAAAATAGCTTAAAAATAAGAAAAGTAGCCTGAAACTGACAAACATGTTCGATTTTGGGTTCCAAAAATAGGTGGAACAAAGCAAGCTTGCTACCCCCGTCGTAGAGCTCCCGGAGAGCTTTCCAATGGTATATTGTGGGCCGCGTAACTCCTTACGGATCAAAAGTTATGGGCACTGGAGCGATGGAGACCAGGTCACAGGCCCCACTGTAACACCCCGATCCCTCTCGAGACCGGGAGTTCTATCAATCGATCTGATCACAACCTAAACCAAACCCGGGCATAATTTTCAGGGAAAACGGACGGAGTCTCCCCTGTTTCTAGGCGAAATGTAAAACCTACGATAGCATATAGTGGACCAATACCATGTCCAAACATTCAAAACCACCTCAAGGCCATCCGAGCCTCGGTTCTCAACAATTTAAACTCAGCAAGTATACATACATTTCCAATTTAAAAGCTAACCTATCTCTTTTCATTTTTTGACAAGTACATTCGAACTAGACGGTTAAACCATACTAAGCTACTGCATAAAATAAACTATCATGCCATTCTAACTCTTTTCCTTTGGACATTACAGACATGCATTGAAGTTAAGCTATGCTAACTGATTACATAAACTAGCTTATCAATTCACCTCAGCTACTTAGCTAAATTTAAATTACATTTCTTTTGACAATAAATACAAACAACATATGAACATACATCTTTACAAACTTCGACACTCAAGCCACATAGGCACGCAAGACAACTCTTCAGGCAACGAACTTTCACGAAATCACGAACTTTCCAGCTAACATGACATTTCCTGAAATGTGGTGGTGAGGAGTGAGTATATACAACACGTATACTCAGTGAGGGCGAGACAGATATCGAATTGAAGAGAAAAAAAGTCATGCAATGCAAATAAGACAGTTAAGCAATATAACTGATAAATAAGCAATCAAGACAAACAATCAATACAATAAGCAATTACTGAAAGCATTAACACAACCATTCAAAGCTATACCACACTCTGAAGGCTATGGTTCACTCATACGAGCAATGTACCATTTCACGAGCGATACATCAATCTCGAGCTTGATGTTGACAACAATGACAATAAGCGCGCATCCACCTTATAACACCAGTTTGGAATACCCCGGAAGTATCCATCAATCTACGACCTAAATCTCCCTGGGAGGCAACCCAAGCGAGAAGAGGGAATAGCTACGGAGCTAGAGCAACCAACACTGGCAACCTGAGGCTACCCAGAGAGGCCCATCACTCACGCGCTGACACTATGCAATGCAAGACTCGATACAAGGCGATAAACGAGCGATAGCACAACAATACAGAATAGAGGAGATATCGAGATATCAAGCATTATCAACAATTGTTAAACATTTCAATCAATAATCAACTCTAACAAGCGTAATAAGCATTAACAAGCATTTACAATCAAACAAGTAACAAGAACAACACCAACTAACATTATCAAGCAATAACAAGTATTCTATAGGCATTATAAGCATTCTATAGGCAACATAAGCATTCTATAAGCAATATTAGCATTCTATAAGCAATATTCTATGAAAACACATAAAATCATGAAAATGACCCCAACTTACCAAACTTTACTACTTTCAAACGAGCCACGAGTTTTGGAAACCGACTTCACCAATCCTCCTAGGTCACTATAAGGCACGTCTAAAGATCCCGAAACCCTACTTAACCCTGGAATTCACGAAAAGTCCCGATTTCTCCCTTTGCTCGTTTGAACTACAACTATACTAACAAAACACCCAACCAACGCCATAATCGCACCAAAAGTGCTTCCATGGCCTCCCAAAACAATGCCATCATGCAAAATGAGAAAACGCTAAACTCGACCTAAACGACCCCGACTTTCACCAAGGCGTTTTTCTCATTTTTTCCATTACACAACCTAAACAAATCATGCATTTAGGCATTCTAGCATACCTAGCACCGTTTCACATCAACAGACAGCATAACAACGTAACTTTATCGTTTCAAGGGTTTACTATTCATAAAATACTATTCAACTAACAATTTATATTTCAATTTCAATATTCAACCGCAAAAAATGTTAAAAAGCTATAAATACGTGTTCTACGATTGCTAGGGAACATACTTTAAGCAATGAAACAGACAAAATAACAACCTACGGTTAACTCACAAAAATTAAAGTTTATGTTCAACATTTTCAAATGCGCAAAAAATGATGAAACCCTCACCTTAGACGCTCCTAGACGCAAGGAAAACCTCCTAGGATGCCTCGAAAACCACCCCGCACAAGCTCCCACGAAGAAATGAAGATTTGATGTTGAATTGTTTTTTTTTTCCTCTTTTCTTGGTTCAGCCCTTTCTTTATGTTTTTCCAGCTTTTTTTCTTTATTTTCCTTGTTTATTTAAGCTTATAAAAGATGATACAAGTCAACAAGTCAAGCCCTTTGTCAAAGCACTTAAAATTTGGTCAAATAAGCTTGTTTTGTGCATTTTAAAGCTAAAACAACTAACATAATTTTAATTCTAGCTAACAACAATTAAAATATAAAATTTAAGACACCAAACACTAGTTTTCACTATTTGTTGAGGACTAGGAACCGCTCTCTAACTATCGCTCTCGATATGCAATGCACGTTGCAACAACAAGAAGTAACAATTAAATCTCAAAGAATCTAAAAAATATATCATTTTTGGAAAGCATCATAGTTTAAAATTTACTCCGGCTCGGAGTTACTTTTCTCATTTATTTGAAAACCGAGTGATTTTAACGCAAAACAACCAAAATCGATTTTTAAAATAATCAAAACAATCAAGGTAATCAATATTCATTTAAAATAATTAATTTAACTAGTTCTAGAATATTTTAAAGAATCATGAAGTTAATATTAAGCTACAAATGAAAGTTAATATAAACACATAGTCAAATACAATTAAACACTAACATTTAAGATAACACTTAATTAATCACAAGAAAAGAATTTCAATTACTATAATTATTAGAAATAGGTAATAATCTTTTAATTATTCAATATATAACTACTAAATGCTTCCTAGAGAAATATTAAAATAGTGCAAATTGGTTGATTTAACTAATTAAACATTTAATCAAATGCAGTCAAGTGCTATTAAATGCATGCCGGGTTCGGGTTATCACACTCACGACCTCGGTTTGTGGGCCCAGCCCCTCCGTGAAGTGAAGTTGTTTTGCCAAAGATGCCGTAGGACTCGAGAAAAGAAATGTGACGGATTAAGAATCTGGGCATGGCTGAACGGGGAAAAATGAAAATAAAAATGGAGGGAAGCAACACGAGGACTTCCACGGGGTTACCCATCCTCGTACTACTCTCGCCCAAGCACGCTTAACTT
This sequence comes from Ehretia macrophylla, assembly GCA_037974665.1. Classification (NCBI taxonomy): domain Eukaryota; kingdom Viridiplantae; phylum Streptophyta; class Magnoliopsida; order Boraginales; family Ehretiaceae; genus Ehretia; species Ehretia macrophylla. The sequence continues at coordinate 56,230,577 of CM075770.1, forward strand.
CGGAGTTCAGATGGGATTCGGTGCATTAGTGCTAGTATGATCGCACCCGTTATGTTAAGGGTTCAAAGCCCTTATGTGTTGACGGTTCACAGTCCCAGGAAAGAGAGACGACCCATTTAAAAGGCCCAATGGGCTTACCGACAACCCATCTGCCACAATAACGCAGCATCCTCGCAAGATGTGATATCGACGTGTAGTAAGGACCTTAATGTCCCGCGATTTAGGTTGTCTGATTTTTAATGGCTTACGACGAATGACTCGGGACTTAAAAATAGTGTAAAATAAAGAAAAGTGCCCCAAAATTGATGAAAATGTTCAATTTTAGGTTCTGAAAATAGGCGCAGCGGTGCAGACTTGTTGTCCCTGTTGTAGAACTCCTAGAGAGCTTTCCAACGTTATACTGTGGGTTGTATAACTCCTTACGAATCAAAAGTTATGGGAATCGGAGTGACGGAGACCACGTAACAGGCCCCACGACCTTGGTTTGCGGGCTCAGCCCCTCCGCGAAGCAAAGTTGTCTTGCCCAAGCTATCGTGGGACTTGAGGAAAGAAATGTGATGGGTGAAGCATCTTGGCATGGCTGAACGGGGCAAAACAAAAATGAAAATGGGGGTGTAACACGAGGACTTCCCTAGGGCTCACCCATCCTTGTACTACTCTCGTCCAAGCACGCTTAACTTCAGAGTTTTGATGGGATCCGTTGCATTAGTGCTGGTATGATCGCACCTATTTTGTTGAGGGTGCAAAGCTTTTATGTGTTGACGGTTCACAGTCCTACGCAAGAGAGACGGCCCATTCAAAAGGCCTAATGGGCTTAACGACAACCCATCTGCCTCATCAATGCAGCATCCTTGCAAGACATGATATCGTCGCGTAGTAGGGCCCTTAATGTCCCACGAGTTAGATTGTCGGGATTTTCGCAGCTCACGATGAACGACCCGGGATGAAAAAATAGCATAAAAAGCTGAAAAATTGCCCGAAACTGAAGAAAATGTTCAATTTTGGGATCCAAAAATAGGCGTAGCCAAGGAAGCTTGCTGCCCCGTCGTAGAGCTCTCGGAGTGCTTTCCAACGGTATACTGTAGGCCACATAACTCCATACGGATCAAAAGTTATAGGCGCCGGAGCGATGGAGACCAGGTCATAGGCCCCACGATCTAGGTTTGCGGGCCCAACCACTCCGCGAAGCGAAGTTGTCTTGCCCAATATGCCATGGGACTCGAGAAAAGAAATGTGATGGGTGAAGAATCTTGGCATGGTTGAACGAGGCAAAACAAAAATGAAAAGGGGGGTGCATCATGAGGACTTCCCAAGGGTTCACCCATCCTTGTATTACTCTTGCCCAAACGCATTTAACTACGGAGTTTTGATGGGATCTGGTGCATTAGTGTTGGTATGATCACACCCGTTATATTGAGGGTGCAAAACCCTTATGTGTTGAGGGTTCACAATCCTAGGCAAGAGAGACAACCCATTCAAAAGGTGCAATGGACTTATCGACAAACCATCTGCCTCAACAACGTAGCATCCTTGAAAGACGTGATATCGATGAATAGTAGGACCCCTAATGTCCAGCGAGTTAGTTCGTCAGATTTTTCACGGCTCACGACAAATGACTTGCAATGAAAAAATAGCTTAAAAAGAAGAAAAGTGGCCCAAAATTGATAAAAACGTTCAATTTTGGGTTCCAAAAAATGGTGCAGTAAAGCAAGCTTGCTACCCCCATCTTAGAGCTCTCGGAGAGCTTTTCAACGGTACATTGTGGGCTACATAACTCCTTACAGATCAAAAGTTATGGGTACCGGAGCGATGGAGACCAGGTGACAGGCCCCACGACCTCGGTTTGCGGGACAAGCCCCACTGTGAAGCGAAGTTGTTTAGCCAAAGATACCATAGGACTCGAGAAAAGAAATGTGACGGATGAAGAATCTTGGCATGGCTAAATGGGGCAAAACAAAAATAAAAAGGAGGGGAGGGGTGCAACACGAGGACTTCCCAAGGGGTCACCTATACTAGCAGTACTCTCGTCCAAGCACGTTTAACTTTGGAGTTCTGATAGGATCCGGTGCATTAGTGCTAGTGTGATCGCACCCGTTATGTTGAGGGTTCAAAGCCCTTAGGTGTTGATGGTTCACAGTCCCAGGCAAGAGAGACGACCCATTTAAAAGGTCCAATGGGCTTACCGATAACCCATCTGCCTCAACAACGCAGTATCCTTGCAAAACGTGATATCGATGCGTAGTAAGGCCTTTCATGTCCCGCGAGTTAGGTTGTCAGATTTTTCAAGGCTTACGACGAATGACTCGGGATGTAAAAATAGCATAAAATGAAGAAAAGTACCCCAAAACTTATGAAAACATTCGATTTTGGGTTCCGAAAATTCGCGCAGCCATGCAGACTCGCTGCCCCCGTCGTAGAGCTCCTAGAGGGCTTTCCAACATTATACTGTGGGCTTCATAACTTCTTACGGATCAAAAGTTATGGGAACCTTAGCGATGGAGACCAGGTCACAGCCCCACGACCTCGGTTTGCGGGCCCAGCTCCTCCGTGAAGCGAAATTGTCTTGCCCAAGATCCGTGTGACTCAAGAAAAGAAATATGACGGGTGAAGCATCTTGGCATGGCGGAACGGGGCAAAAGAAAAATGAAAATGGGGGTGTAGCACGTGGACTTCCTAAGGGCTCACCCATCCTTGTAGTACTCTCGTCCAAGCGCCCTTAAATTTGGAGTTCTGATAGGATCCGGTGCATTAGTGCTGGTATGATCGCACCCGTTATGTTGAGGGTGCAAAGCCCTTATGTGTTGATGGTTCACTGTCCCAGGCAAGAGAGACGACCAATTCAAATGGCCCAATGGGCTTACTGACAACCCATCTGCTTCAACAATGCAACATCCTTGTAAGACGTGATATCGACGCGTACTAGGGCCCTTAATTTCCCGCGAGTTAGGGATTCAGCTTTTTCGCGGCTCACGACAAACAACCCGGGACGAAAAAATAGCATAAAAGGAAGAAAGGTGGTCCAAAACTGATGGAAACGTTCGATTTTGGGTTCCGAAAACACGCGGAGCAGAGCAGGGTTGCTGCCCTCGTCATTGAGCTCCTAGAGAAATTTCCAACTGTATATTGTGGGCCGTATAATTCCTTATGGATGAAAAGTTATAGGCACCGGAGCGACGGGGACCAGGTCACAGGGCCCACAACCTCGGTTTGCGAGCCCAGCCACTCTGCAAAGCGAATTTGTTTTGCCCAAGATGCCGTGGGACTCGAGAAAATAAATGTGACGGGTAAGGCATCTTGGCATGGCTGAACGGGGCAAAACAAAAATGAAAAAGGGGGTGCAACATGAGGATTTCCTAGGGGGTCACCCATCCTTGTATTACTCTTTCCCAAGCGTGCTTAACTTCAGAGTTCTGATGGGATCCATTGCATTAGTGCTGGTATGATCGCACCTATGATAACCCGAACCCGGCACGCATTTAATGGCATTTAATTGCATTTAATTAAGTGTTATCTTAAATGTTAGCATTGAATTTTGTGTTTATTTTTAGCTAAACATTCATTTGTAGCTTTATTTTCATATTTATGTTAATCGGTTTTATTTTTCTTGCATCTTAATGCTCGGTTTTCAATTAAATGAAAAGTAGCTCCGAGCTGGAGTAAATTTTGAACTATGTTACTTTTCAAAAAAATTATATTTTCTTAAATTCTTTGAGATTTAATTATTATTCTTTTATTGTCGCAAAGTGCATAGCATATCGAGAACGATAGTTAGGAAATGATTTTTAGTCCTCATCAAATAGTGAAAACTAGTATTTAGTGTTTTAATTTTAGTGTTTTAGTTATTATTAACTAGAATTGGAATTGTGTTGGTTGTTTTAGCCTTAAAATGCCCAAAATAAGCCTATTTGACCAAACTTAAGTTAGCTTTGACCAAGGCTTGACCAATTGACTTATTGTCATATTTTAATACAGCATAGAATAGCACAAAAAAAAAAAAAGAAAGCTGAAACAGAAAGAGAGCTGGCTGAAACTAGAGGAGAAGAAAAAAAAACATTTCAACTTCAAACTTCAATTTCTTCGCGAGAGCTTGCGCGGGGTGGTTTCGGAGGCATCCGGCGTGGTTTTTCTAGCGTCTAGGAGCGTCTAAGGTGAGGGTTTCATGTTTATTTGTGCATTTGAATGTTTTATGTATTAACTTTAATTTTTGGGTTTTATCCGTAGAATGTTATTTTAATCATTTTGATGATTGAAGAATGTTCCCTACCAATCGTGGAACATGTATTTATAGTTTTTTAGCATTTTCTACGGTTGAATATCGAAATTGCAATTTAAATTGATAATTAAATAGTAAATTATGAATAGTAAACCCCCGTTTCGATGAAGTTGCTCCTTTATGCGTTCTGTTGATGTAGGAAGGTGGTAGATATGCTAGAATGCCTAAATGTGTGGTTTAACTGGATTGTGTAATGGAAAAACGGAGAAAAATGGTTTAGTGAAAGTTGAGGTCGTTTAGGTCAAGTTTTGCATTTTATCGTTTTGCGTGATGGCATTGTCTCGGGAGGCCATGGAAGCACTTTTGGTGTGATTATGGCGTTGGTTGGGTATTTGGTTAGGGTAGTGGTAGTTCAAATGAGCAAAGGGGGAAATCGGGCTTTGCGTGAATTCTAGGGTTAAGTAGGGTTTCAGGGTCTTTAGACGTGCCTTATGGTGACCTAGAAGGATTGGTGAAGTCGGTTTTCAAAACTCGTGGCTCGTTTGAAAGTAGTAGCGTTTTGAAAGTTGGGGTCATTTTGTGATTTTGTGTGTTTTCATAGTGTTATGCTTGTAGAATGCTTATTATTGCTTGTTATGCTTGTTAAAGTTGGTTATGATTGAATTGTATATCAATTGTTGATAATGCTTGTTAGTGTTGTTCTTGTTACTTTATTGATTGTAATTGCTTATTGTATCGCATGTTGTTACTAACCTGCACTTTAGTGCCTTGCTCGATTATCGTTATATTCCTCGTATTTCATTGCATTATGTCAGGCGCGTGAGTGATGGGCCTCTCTGGGTAGCCTCGGGTTGCCAGTGTTGGTTGCTCTAGCTCCGTGTCCTATTCCCTTTCTCGCTTGGGTTGCCGCCCAGGGAGTTTTGGGTCGTAGAATTGACAGAGTATGTCCGGAGTACTCTAACGGAAGTTATAAGGTGGGTGAGCCGGCGCGTCATCGTTAAAGTCATCGAATTCATGATCGGTACATTGCTCGTATGAGTGAACCATAGCCTTCAAAGTGTAGTATAGCTTTGAATGGTTGTGTTAATGCTTTATGAATTGTTTATTGTATTGATTGTTAGATTGAATGCCTACTTGTCATATATATATTGCTTAACTGCCTTATTTGCATTGCACGATCTTCTTTCTCTCCATCTCGATATCTATCTCGCCCTCACTGAGTATACGTGTTGTGTATACTTACTCCTCACCACCACATTTCAGGAAATGCCATGTTAGCTGGAAAGTTCGTGGATATGTGAAAGATCATGCTTGAAGAGTTGTCTTGCGTGCTATGTGGCTTGAGTTGTCAAAGATGCAAAGATGTATGTTTCACGTGTTTTTTGTATTTAATGTTAAAAGGAATGTAATTTAAGTTTCCTAGGTTATTGAAGTGATTTGGAAAAGCTAGTTATGTAGTCAGATAGAATAGTTTAACTTTAATGCATGTTTGTAATGTCCAAAGGAAAACAGTTAGAATAGTTTGGGCACTTGGAAATATGTATATTTACTTGTGATTGCTTGTTGAGAACCAAGGCTCGGATGGCCTTGAGGTGGTTGAATGTTTGGACATGGTATTGGTCCACTTATAATATGTCGCAGGTTTGCTTTTTGCCTAGAAACAAGGGAGACTCCGTCCGTTTTCCCTGAAAATTATGCCCGGGTTTAGATTTGGGTTCTGATTAGATTGATTGATAGAACTCTCGGTCTCGAGAGGGATCGGGGTGTTACAGCACCTGTTTTGTTAAGGGTGCAAAGCCCTTATGTGTTGACGGTTCACAATCGCAGGCAAGAGAGACGACCCATTCAAAAGGCCCAATGGGCGTAACGACAAACCATCTGCCTCAACAACGCAGCATCCTCACAATATGTGATATTGATGCGTAATAAGGCCCTTAATGTCCCGAGAGTTAGGTGGTCGGATTTTTCGAGGCTTACGACGAACAACTCGGGACGAAAAAATAGAGTAAAAAGAAGAAAAGTGGCCTAAAACTGATGAAAACGTTCAATTTTGGGTTCCGAAAATAGGCGCTGCTGTGCAAACTCGCTGCCCCCGTCGTAGAGCTCACAGATAGCTTTCCAACGTTATACTGTGGGCCACATAACTCCTTACAGATCAAAAGTTATGGGCACCGGAGCGACGGAGACCAGGTCATAGGCCCCACGACCTCGGTTAGTGGGCCCAGCCCCTCCGCGAAGCGATATTGTCTTGCCCAAGATGCCGTGGGACTAGAGAAAAGAAATGTGACGGGTGAAGCATCTTGGCATGGCTGAATGGGGCAAAACAAAAATGAATAGGGGGTGCAGCACGAGGACTTCCCAGGGGGGTCACCTATCCTTGTACTACTCTCGCCCAAGCGCGCTTAACTTCGGAGTTCTGATAGAATCCAGTGCATTAGTACTGGTATGATTGCACCTGTTATGTTGAGGGTGCAAAGCCCTTATCAGTTGACGGTTCACTGTCCCAGGCAAGAGAGACGACCCATTCAAAAGGCCCAATGGGCTTACCAATAACCCATCTGCCTCAATAATGCAACATCTTTGAAAGATGTGATATCGACGCTTACTAGGGCCCTTAATGTCCCGCGAGTTAAGTTGTCAGCTTTTTTGCGGCTCACGACGAACGACCCGGGACGAAAAAATTGCATAAAATCAAGAAAAATGGTCAGAAACTGATGAAAACGTTCGATTTTGGGTTCCGAAAATAGGCGCAGCCGAGCAGGGTTGCTGCCCCCGTCGTTGAGCTCCGAGTGAGATTTCCAACTGTATATTGTGGGCCGCATAACTCCTTACGGATCAAATGTTTTAGGCACTAGAGCGATGGGGCCAGGTCATAGGGCCCACGACCTTGGTTTGCGGGCCAAACCACTCAGCAAGGCGAAGTTCTTTTTCCCAAGATTCTGGGGGACTCAAGAAAAGAAATATGATGGATGAAGCATCTTGGCACGACTAAATGAGAAAAAAGAAAATAAAAAGGGGAGGTGCAACACCAGGACTTCCTAGGGGGTCACCCATTCTAGTACTACCCTCGCCCAAGCACGCTTAACTTCGGAGTTCTGATAGAATCTGGTGCATTCGTTCTAGTATGATCGCACCCGTTATGTTGAGGGTGCAAAGCCCTTATGTGTTGACGGTTCACAGTCCTAGGCAAGAGAGACGGCCCACTCAAAAGGCCCAATGGGCACACCGACAACCCATCTGTCTCAACAACGTAGTATCTCGGCAAGACGTGATATCGTCGCGTAGTTGGGCCCTTAATGTCCAGCGAGTTAGGTTGTCAGCTTTTTTGCGGCTCACGACCAACGAACCGGAACGAAAAAATAGCTTAAAAAGAAGAAAAGTTGCCCGAAATTGATGAAAATGTTCAATTTTTTGTTCCAAAAATGGGTGCAGCTAAGGAGGCTTGCTACCCCCTTCGTAGAGCTACCAGAGAGCTTTTCAACGGTATATTGTGGGCCGCATAACTCATTGCGAATCAAAAGTTATGGGCAATGGAATGATGGAGACCATGTCACAGGCCTCGCGACATCAGTTTGCAAGCCTAGCCCCTCCGCGAAGCGAAGTTGTTTTTCCCAAGATGCCATTGGACACGAGAAAAGAAATGTGACGGATGAAGCGTCTGGGTATGGCTGAACGGGGCAAAGCGAAAATAAAAAGGGGGGTGTAACAAGAGGACTTCCTAGGGGGTCACCCACCCTAGTACTACTATCGCCCAAGCACGCTTAACTTCGGAGTTCTGATGGGATCTGGTGCATTTGTGCTAGTATGATCGCACCCGTTATGTTGAGGGTTCGAAGACCTTATGTGTTGATGATTCACAGTCCCAGGCAAGAGGGACAACCCATTCAAAAGGCCCAAAGGGCTTACCGACAACCCATCTGCCTCAATAAAGCAGCAACCTCGCAAGACGTGATATCGACGCTTAGTAAGGCCTTTAATGTCCCGCGAGTTTGGTTGATCAATTTTTTGCGGCTTACGATGAACGACTCCAGACGAAAAAATAGCGTAAAAAGAAGAAAAGTGGCCCAAAATTGATGAAAACGTTCGATTTTGGGTTCTGAAAATAGGTACAGCTGAGCAAACTCGCTGCCCCCGTCGTAGAGCTCCGGGAGAGCCTTCCAACCTTATCCTGTGGGCCATATAACTCCTTACATATAAAAAGTTATGGGCACTAGAGTGACGGAGACCAGGTCACAAGCCCCACGACCTCGGTTAGCGGGCCCAACCCCTCCGCGTAGCGAAGTTGTCTTGCCAAAGATGCCGTGGGACTCGAGAAAAGAAATGTGAATGGTGAAGCACCTTGGCATGGCCGAACGGGGCAAAACAAAAATAAAAATGGGGGTGTAGCACGAGGACCTTCTAGTGGCTCACCCATCCTTTTACTACTCTTGCCCAAGCGCGCTTAACTTCGGAGTTCTGATGGGATCCGGTGCATTAGTGCTAGTATGATTGCACCTGTTATGTTGAGGGTACAAAGCCCTTATGTGTTGACGGTTCACATTCTTTGGTAAGAGAGACGACCTATTCAAAGGGTCCAATGGGCTTACCGATAACCCATCTACCTCAACAACGCAGCATCCTTACAAGACGTGATAACGACACGTAGTAGGACCCATAATGTCCTGCGAGTTAGGTTGTCGACTTTTTTGCGGCTCAGGATGAATTATCCGGAACGAAAAAATAGCATAAAAAGAAGAAAAGTGGCCCAAAACTGATGAAAACGTTCGGATTTGTATTCCTGAAACAGGTGCAGACGAGCGTGCTTGCTACCTCTATCGTAGAGCTCCCGGAGAGCTTTCCAACGATATACTCTGGGCCACATAATTCCTTACGGATCAAACGTTACGGGCACCTGAGCGACGACGACTAGGTCACAAGCACCACAAACTAGGTTTGTAGGCCCAGCCACTCTGCAAAGCGAAAATGTCTTGCCCAAGATGCCGTAGGACTCAAGAAAAGAAATGTGACTGGTGAAGGATCTTGGCATGGCTGAACGGGACAAAACAAAAATAAAAATAATGGGTGCAACACGAGGACTTCCCAAGGGGTCACCCATCCTACTACTCTCACCCAAGCACGCTTAATGTCAGAGTTTTGATGGGATCCGGTGCATTTGTGCTAGTATGATCGTACCCGTTATGATGAGGTGCAAAGCCGTTATGTGTTGACGGTTCATAGTCCTAGGCAAGAGAGACTTCCTATTCAAAAGGCCCAATGGGCTTACCGATAACCCATCTAACTCAACAACGCAGCATCCTCACAAGACGTGATATCGACACCTTGTAGGACCATTAATGTCCCGCGAGTTAGGTTGTCGGCATTTTTACGGTCTCTACGAATGACTCAGGATGAAAAAATATCATAAAAAGAAGAAAAGTGGCCCAAAACTGTTGAAAACGTTCAATTTTGGGTTCTGAAAATTGACGCAGCCGAGCAAGCTTGTTGCCCCTATCGTAGAGCTCGCATAGAGCTTTCTAACAGTATACTTTGGGCCGCATAACTCCTTATAGATCAAAAGTCATGGGCACCGAAGCGACGGAGACTTGGTCACGAGCACCACGACCTAGGTTTATGGGCCCAGCCCTTCCGCGAAGTGTAGTTGTCTTGCCTAAGATGCCGTGGGGCTCGAGAAAAGAAATGTGATGGGTGAAGCATCTTGGCATGGCTGAACGGGGCAGATTAAAAATGAAAAAGGGGGTAACCCATTCATGTACTACTCTCACCCAAGCGTGCTTAACTTCGGAGTTCTGATGGAATCCGGAACATTAGTGCTGGTATGATCGCACCCATTATGTTGAGGGTGCAAAGGCCTTATGTGTTGATAGTTCACAGTCCTAGGCATGAGAGACAGCCCAACAAACCATCTACCTCAACAATGCAGAATCATCTCAAGACATGATATCGACGAGTAGTAGGGCCCTTAATGTCCCGCGAGTTAGATTGTTGTCATTTTTGCTGCTCACGACAGACGTCCCGGGATGAAAAAATATCGTAAAAAGAAGAAAACCGGCCAAAAATTGATAAAACGTTCAATTTTGGGTTTCACAAATAAGTACAGCAGAGCAGGACTGCTGCCTCCGTTGTAGAGCTCACAGAGAGCTTTCAACGGTATACTGTGGGCTGCGTAACGCCTTACGAATCAAAAGTTATGGACACCGGAGTGAAAGAGACCAAGTCACAGGCCCCACGACCTCGGTTTGCTGGCCTAGCCCCACCGCGAAACAAAGTTGTCTTGCCCAAGATGCTGTGGGACTCGAGAAAAAAAGTGTGACGGAAGAAGCATCTTGGCATGGCTGAACGGGCAAAACAAAAATAAAAACGGGCGGTGCAACACGAGGACTTCCCAAGGGATCACCTACCCTAGTACTACTCTCACCCAAGCACGTTTAACTTCAGAGTTCTGATGGCATCCGGTGCATTAGTGCTAGTTTGATCACACCCGTTACATTGAGGTTGCAAATGCCTTATGTCTTGACGGTTCACAATCCCAGGCATGACAGACAACCTATTCAAAAGGCCTAATAGGCTTACCGAGAAACCATCTGCCTCAACATTGCAGTATCCTCGCAAGACGTGATATCGACGAGTAGTGGGGCCCTTAATGTCCCGCGAGTTAGATTGTCGGCATTTTCGCGGCTCACGACGGACGTCCTGGGATGAAAAAATAGTGTAAAAAGAAGAAAACTGGCCAAAAACTGATGAAAGCATTCGATTTTGGGTTCCAAAAACAAGTACAGCCGAGCAGGCTTGCTGCCCCTGTCGTAGAGCTCACGTAGAGCTTTCCAACGGTATACTGTGGGCTACATAACTTCTTACGAATCAAAAGTTATGGGCACCGGAGCGAAGGAGACCAGGTCACAAGCCCCACGACCTCGGTTTACGGGCCCAGCCCTACCACGAAGCAAAGTTGTCTTGCCCAAGATGCTGTGGGACTCGACAAAAAAAATGTGACGCATAAAGCATCTTGGCATGGCTGAACGGGGGAAAACAATAATAAAAATGGAGGGTGCAACATGAGGACTTCCCAGGGGGTCATCCATCCTAGTACCACTATCACCCAAGCACGCTTAACTTCGGAGTTCTGATGAGATCCGGTGCATTAGTGCTAGTATGATCGTGCCCGTTATGTTGAGGGTGCAAAGCCCTTATGTGTTGACGGTTCACAATCCTAGCCAATAGAGATGACCCATTCAAAGGGCCCAATGGGCTTACGGATAACCCATCTACTTCAACAACGCAGCATCCTCGCAAGACGTGATATCTACACATATTAGGACCCATAATATCCCGCGAGTTAGGTTGTCGGCTTTTTTACAGCTCCCGACGAACAATTCGGAATGAAAAAATATCGTAAAAAGAAGAAAAATGGCTCGAAACTGATGAAAACATTCGATTTTGGGTTCCAAAAATAGGATCAAATGAGCATGCTTGCCTCCCATGTTGTAAAGCTCTCAAAGAGCTTTCTAACGGTATACTGTAAGCCGCATAGTTTCATACGGAACAAAATTTACGGGCACCGGAGCGACTAAAACCAGGTCACAAGCACCACGAACTAGGTGTGCAGGCCTAGCCCCTCCACGAAGCAAAGTCATCTTTCCCAAGATGCCGTGGGACTCAAGAAAACAAATATGATAGGTGAAGCATCTTGGCATGGCAGAACTGGGCAAAACAAAAATAGAAAGGTAGGGTGCAACACGAGGACTTCCCAGGGGATCACCCATCCTAGTACTACTCTCACCCAAGCACGCTTAACTTCGGAGTTCTGATGGGATCCGGTGCGTTAGTGCTAGTATGATCGCACCCGTTATGTTGAGGGTACAAAGCCCTTATTTGTTGACGGTTCACAATCCTAGGCAAAAGAGATGACCCATTCAATGGGCTGAATGGGCTTATTGACAACCCATTTGTTTCAACAATGCAGCATCCTCGTAAGACATGATATCGACACGTAGTAAGATCCATAATGTCCCGCGAGTTAGGTTGTCGGCTTTTTTGTGGCTCACGACGAATGATCCGGAATGAAAAAATAGTGTAAAAAGAAGAAAAGTGGCCCAAAATGGATGAAAATGTTCAATTTTGGGTTCCGAAAACTGGTGCTGATGAGCATGTTTGCTGCCCCTGTCGTAGAACTCCCGGAGAGCTTTCTAACGGTATACTGTGGGCCGCATAATTCCTTACGGATCAAAATTTACAGGCATCGAAGAGATGGAGATGAGGTCACAAGCACCACAAACTAGGTTTGCAGGCCCAGCCCCTCCGCGAAGCGAAGTTGTCTTGCCCAAGATGCCGTGGGACTCGAGAAAGGAAATGTGACAGGTGAAGCATCTTGGCATGGCTGAACGGGGCAACACAAAAATAGAAAGGGGGGGTGCAACACGAGGACTTCCCAAGGGGTCACCCATCATAGTACTAATCTCACCCAAGCACGCTTAACTTCGGAGTTTTGAGGGCATTCGGTGTATTAGTGCTTGTATGATCGCACCTGTTATGTTGAGGGTGCAAAGCTCTTATGTGTTGACGGTTCATAGTCCTAGGCAAGAGAGACGACCTTTTCAAAGGGCCCAATGGGCTTACCGACAACCCATCTACCTCAACAATGCAGCATCCTCGCAAGACGTGATATCGACATGCAGTAGGACCCATAATGTCCTGCGAGTTAGGTTGTCGACTTTTTTGCGTCTCACAACGAAAGATTTGGGACAAAGAAATAGAGTAAAAAGAAGAAAAGTAGCCCAAAACTAATGAAAATGAGCAATTTTGGGTTCCGAAAATTAGTGCAGCCAAGCAGGCTTGCTACCTTGATCATAGAGCTCCCGGAGAGCTTTCCAACGGTATACTGTGAGCCGCTTAATTCCTTACGGATCAAAAGTTACTGGCAACGGAACGACGGAGACCAGGTCATAAGCACCACAAACTAGGTTTGCAGGCCCAGCTCCTCCGTGAAGCGAAGTTGTCTTGCCCAAGATGCCGTGGGACTCAAGAAAAGAAATATGGCGGGTCAAGCATCTTGGCATGGCTGAAAGGGGCGAAACAAAAATAAAAAGGTGGGGCGCAACATGAGGACTTTCCAGGGGATTACCCATCCTAGTACTACTCTCACCCTAGCACGCTTAACTTCAGAGTTTTGATGGGATCCGGTGCATTAGTGCTAGTATGATCGCACACTTTATGTTGAGGGTGCAAAGCCCTTATGTGTTGACAATTCACAGTCCTAGGCAAAAAAAATGACCCATTCAAAGGGCCCAATGGGCTTACCGATAACCCGTCTACTTCAACAACGCAGCATCCTCGTAAGACGAGATATCGACATGTAGTAGGACCCACAATTTCCTATGAGTTAGGTTGTCAATTTTTTTGCGTCTCATGACGAACGATCTGGGACAAAAAAATAGAGTAAAAAGAAGAAAAATGGCTCAAAATTAATGAAAACATTCGATTTTAGGATTCAAAAATTGATGCAGCCGAGCATGTTTGCTGCCCCTGTCGTAGAGCTCCCGGAGAGCTTTCTAACGGTATACTGTGGGCCGTATAATTTCTTATAGATCAAAATTTACGGGCACCGGAGAGACGGAGACCAGGTCACAAGCACCACGAACTAGGTTTGCAGGCCCAGCCCCTCCGCGAAGCGAAGTTTCCTTGCCCAAGATGTCGTGGGACTCAAGAAAAGAAATGTGACCGGTGAAGCATCTTGGTATGGCTGAACGAGGCAAAACAAAAATAGAAAGGGGGGGTGTAACACGAGGACTTCCTAGGGGGTCACCCATCATAGTACTAATCTCACCCAAGCACGCTTAACTTCGGAGTTCTGAGGGCATTTGGTGTATTAGTGCTTGTATGATCACACTTGTTATGTTGAGGGTACAAAGCCCTTATGTGTTGACGGTTCACAGTCCTAGGCAAGAGAGACGACTCATTCAAAGGGCCCAATGGGCTTACCGACAACCCATCTACCTCAACAATGCAGTATCCTCACAAGACATGATATCGACATGCAGTAGGACCCATAATGTCCTGCGAGTTAGGTTGTCGGCTTTTTTGCGGCTCAAAACGAAAGATTTGGGACAAAGAAATAGAGTAAAAAGAAGAAAAGTAGCCTAAAACTAATGAAAATGTTCAATTTTGGGTTCCGAAAATAAGTGCAGCCGAGCAGGCTTACTACCCCGATCATAGAGCTCGCGGAGAGCTTTCCAACGGTATACTTTGAGCCGCTTAATTCCTTACGGATCAAAAGTTACTGGCAATGGAATGACAGAGACCAGGTCACAAGCACCACAAACTAGGTTTGCAAGCCCAGCCCCTTCGCGAAGCGAAGTTGTCTTGCCTAAGATGCCGTGGGACTCAAGAAAAGAAATATGACGGGTCAAGCATCTTGGCATGGCTGAACGAGGCGAAACAAAAATAAAAAGGTGGGGTGCAACACGAGGACTTTCCACGGGGTCACCCATCCTAGTACTACTCTCACCCCAGCACGCTTAACTTTGAAGTTTTGATGGGATCCGGTGCATTAGTGCTAGTATGATCGCACACTTTATGTTGAGGGTGCAAATCCCTTATGTGTTGACGGTTCACAGTCCTAGGAAAAAAAAAGGACCCATTCAAAGGGCCCAATGGGCTTACCGATAAACCATCTACTTCAACAACGCAGCATCCTCGTAAGACGTGATATTGACACGTAGTAGGACCCACAATGTCCTGCGAGTTAGGTTCTCGATTTTTTTGCAGCTCAGGACGAACGATTCGGGACAAAAATTTAGAGTAAAAAGAAGAAAAATGGCTCAAAATTAATGAAAACATTCGATTTTGGGATTCAAAAATAGGTGCAGCTGAGCAGGATTGATGCCCCTGTCGTAGAGCTCCCAGAGAGCTTTCCAATAGTATACTGTGGGCCACATAATTCCTTACGGATCAAAAGTTACTGGCACCGAAGCGACAGAGACCAAGTCACAAGCACCACGAACTAGGTTTGTAGGCCCAATCCCTCCGCGAAGTGAAGTTGTCTTGCCCAAGATGTCGTGGAACTCTAGAAAAGAAATGTGACGGGTGAAGCATCTTCGCATGGCTGAACGGGGTAAAACAAAAAGGGTAAATAACGTATTACCCCCCTGTGTTTTGCTAAAAATTCATAATACCCCCCTGTGTTTTAAAAATTAGCTGATTACCCCCCTATGTTTTGCTAAAAGTGCACAATACCCCTCTATGTTTTAAAAATTAGCTGATTACCCCTCTGTGTTTTGCTAAAAGTAGCTGAATGCCCCCTTGTGTTTTATAAAAGTAGCTCATTGCCCCTTTATATTTCTTAACAAAAGTGCTAATTTTTAAAAAGCACAGGGGAGTAACTAGCTACTTTTATAAAACACAGGGGGGTAATCAGCTAATTTTTAAAACACAGAGGGGTATTGTGCACTTTTAGCAAAACACAGGGTGGTAATCAGCTGATTTTTAAAACACAGGGGGGTATTGTGTATTTTTAGCAAAACACAGGGGGGTAATATACTATTTACCGAAACAAAAATAAAAAGCGAGGGGTGCAACACGGGGACTTCCCAGGGGGTCACCCATCCTAATACTACTCTCACCCAAGCACACTTAACTTCAGAGTTCTCAGGGGATTCGGTGCATTAGTGCTCGTATGATTGCACCTGTTATGTTGATGGTGCAAAGCCCTTATTTGTTGACGGTTCACAGTCCTAGGCAAGAGAGACAACCTATTTATAGGGCCCAATGGGCTTACCGGCAACCTATCTACCTCAACAACACAGCATTCTCGCAAGACGTGATATCGACACGTAGTAGGACCCATAATTTCAAGCGAGTTAGGTTGTCTGCTTTTTTGTGGCTCATGAAGAACGATCACGAATGAAAAAATAGTATAAAAAGAAGAAAAGTAGCCCAAAACTAATGAAAATGTTCAATTTTGGGTTCCGAAAATAGGTGGAGTCTAGCAGGCTTGCTGCCCCTGTCATAGAGCTCCCGGTGAGCTTTCCAACGGTATACTGTGGGTCGCATAATTCCTTACGAATCAAAAGTTACTTGCACTGCAGCGACGGAGTCCAAGTCACAAACACCACGAACTAGGTTTGCAGGCCCAGCCCCTCTGCGAAGCGTAGTTGTCTTGCCCAAGATGCCGTGGGACTCTAGAAAAGAAATGTGATGGGTGAAGGATCTTGCCATGGCTGAACGGGGCAAAACAAAAATAAAAATGGAGGGGTGCAACACGAGGACTTCCCACGGGGTCACCCATTCTAATACTACTCTCACCCAAGCACGCTTAACTTCGGAGTTCTGATCGGATCCGGTACATTAGTGCTAGTATGACCGCACCCGTTATGTTGATGGTCTAAAGCCCTTATGTGTTGACGATTCACAGTCCTAAGCAAGAGAGATGGCCCATTCAAAGGGCCCAATGGGCTTACCGATAACCCATCTGGCTAAACAACATAGCAGCCTTGCAAGACATGATATCGACGCGTAGTAGGGCCCTTAATGTCCCGCGAGTTAGGTTGTCGACTTTTTTACAACTCACGACGAATGATTCGGGATGAAAAAATAGTATAAAAAAATGGCGAAAAACTGATGAAAACTTTTAATTTTGGGTTCCTAAACTATGCGTAGACATGCAGGCTTGCTACCCCTGTCATAGAGCTCGCGAAGAGCTTTCCAACGATATATTGTGGGCCGCATAACTCCTTACGGATCAAACGTTATAGGCACCGGAGCGATGGAGACTAGGTCACAGGCATCACGACCTCGGTTTACGAGCCCAGCCCCTCCGCGAGGTGAAGTTATCTTGCGCAAGATGCCATGGGACTCGAGAAAAGAAATGTGATGGGAGAAGCATCTTGGCATCGTTGAACGTGGCAAAACAAAAATGAAAAAGGGAGGGTACAACATGAGGATTTCTTGGGGGGTCACCCATCATTGTACTACTTTTGCCCAAGCGTACTTAACTTTGGAGTTTTGATGGGATCCAGTGTATTAGTGCTGGTATGATCGTACCCGTTATATTGAGAATGCAAAGCCCTTATGTGTTGACGATTCACAGACCTAGGCAAGAGAGACGGCCCATTTAAAAGGCCCAATGGGCTTACCAACAACCCATCTGCCTCAACAACACGGCATCCTCGCAAGACGTGATATCGACACGTAGTAGGATCCTTAATATCCCGGGATTTATGTTGTTGGCTTTTTTCTGGCTCACGACGGACGATCCGGGACAAAAAAATAGCGTAAAAAGAAGAAAAATGGCCCGAAACTAATGAAAATGTTCAATTTTGGGTTCTGAAAACAGGTGCAACCGAGCAGGCTTGTTGCCCCTGTCATAGAGCTCCCGGATAGCTTTCCAACGGTATACTGTGGGCCGCATAATTGCTTACGGATCAAAAGTTACGGGTACTGGATCGACGGAGACTAGGTCCCAAGCACCACGAAAAAGGTTTGCAAGCCCAGCCCCTCCGCGAATTTAAGTTGTCTTGCCCAAGATGTCGTGGGACTTGAGAAAAGAAATGTGACGGGTGAAGCATCTTTGCATGGCTGAATGGGGCAAAACAAAAATAAAAAGGGAGGGGTATAACACGAGGATTTCCCAGAGGGTCACCCATCTTAATACTACTCTCACCCAACCACGCTTAACTTCGGAGTTCTGATGGGATCCGGTGCATTAGTGCTAGTATGATCACACCCGTTACGTTAAGGGTGCAAAGCCCTTATGTGTTGACGGTTCACTGTCCCAGGCAAGAGTGGTGGCCCATTCAAAGGGCCCAATGGGCTTACCGATAACCCGTCTGCCTCAACAACGCAGCATCCTCATAGGACATGATATCGACGTGTAGTAGGGCCATTAATGTCCCACGAGTTAGGTTGTCGGATTTTTGCAAATCACGACGAATGATCCGGGATGAAAAAATCGCATAAAAAGAAGAAAATTGGCTAGAAACTGATGAAAATTTTTGATTTTGGGTTCCTAAAATAGGCGCAGACAAGCAGGCTTGCTGCCCCTGTCGTAGAGCTCCCGAAGAGCTTTCCAATAGTATACTGTGAGCCGCATAACTCCTTACGGATCAAACATTATGGGCTCCGGAGCGACGGGGACCAGGTCACAGGCCCCACGACCTCGGTTTACGGGCCTAGCCCCTCCGCGAAGTGAAGTTGTCTTGCCCAAGATGCCATGGAACTCGAGAAAAGAAATGTGATGGGTGAAGCATCTTGACATAGCTGAATGGGGCAAAACAAAAATGAAAAGGGGGGTGCAACATGAGGACTTCCCAGGGGGTCACCCATCCTTGTACTACTCTTGCCCAAGCGCACTTAACTTCGGAGTTTTGATTGGATCCGGTGCATTAGTGCTAGTATGACTGCATCCATTATGTTGAGGGTGCAAAGCCCTTATGTGTTAACGGTTCACAGTCCCAGGCAAGAGAGATGGCCCATTCAAAAGGTCCAATGGGCTTATCGACGACCCATCTGCCTCAACAATGCAGCATCCTCAGAAGACGTGATATCGACGCGTAGTAGGGCCCTTAGTGTCCCGCGAGTTAGGTTGTCGACTTTTTCGCGGCTCACAACGAACGACTCGGGATGAAAAAATAAAGTAGAAAAAAGAAAAGTGGCCTAAAAGTGATGAAAACGTTTGATTTTGGGTTCCAAAAATAGGTGAAACCGATCAAACTTACTGCCCTGATCGTAGAGCTCTCTGAGAGCTTTCCAACGGTATACTGTGCTCCGCATAACTACTTACCGATCAAAAGTTATGGGCACTACAATGACGGAGACTAGGTCACAAGCCCCACGACTTCGGTTTGTGAGCCCAGGCCCTCCACGAAGTGAATTTGTCTTGCCCAATATGCCGTGGGACTTGAGAAAAGAAATGTGACGGATGAAACATCTTGGCATGGCTGAACGAGGCAAAACAAAAATAAAAAGGGGCATTGCAACACGAGGACTTCCTAAGGGATCACCCATCCTTGTATTACTCTTGCCCAAGCGCACTTAACTTTGGTGTTCTGATAGGATCCGATGCATTAATACTGGTATACTGTGATATCAGCTTAGCTGCCTTGTTGCCCCTATTGTAGAGCTCCCAAAGAGATTACCAACGGTATACTGTGGGCCACATAACTCCTTACGGATTAAAAGTTATGGGCATTGGAGCGTCGAAGACCAGGTCACAGGCCCCACGACCTCGGTTTGCGAGCCCAGCCCCTCCTCTAAGCGAAGTTGCCTTGCCCAAGATGCCGTAGGACTCGAGAAAAGAAATGTGACAGGTAAAGCATCTTGGCATGATTGAATGGGGCAAAACAAAAATGAAAATTGGGGTGCAACACGAGGACTTCCCAGGGGGTCACCCATCCTTGTACTACTCTTGCCCAAGGGCACTTAACTTCGGAGTTCAAATGGGATCCGGTGCATTAGTACTGGTATGATCGTACCCGTTATGTTGAGGGTGCAAAGCCCTTATGTGTTGACGGTTCACAGTCCTAGGCAAGAGAAACGGCCCATTCAAAAGGTCCAATGGGCTTATCGATAACCCATCTGCCTCAACAATGCAGCATCCTCCCAAGATGTGATATCGACGTATAGTAGGGCCCTTAATGTCCTACAAGTTAGGTTGTCAGCTTTTTCGCGGCTCACGATGAACGACCCGTGACGAAAAAATTAAGTAAAAAGAAGAAAAGTTGCTCGAAACTTATGAAAATGTTTGATTTTGGGTTCCAAAAATAGGTACAGCCGATCAGGCTTGCTATCTTAATCGTAGAGCTCCCGGAGAGCTTTCCAACGGAATACTGTGGGCCGCATAACTCTTTACGGATCAAAAGTTATGGGCACTGGAGTGATGGAGACCAGGTCACAGGCCCCACGACCTAGGTTTATGGGCTCAGCCCCTCCGCGAAGTGAAGTTGTCTTGCCCAAGATGCCGTGGGATTCGAGAAAAGAAATGTGACGGGTGAAGCATCTTGGCATGGTTGAAGGGGGCAAAACAAAAATGAAAAGGGGGATGCAACACGAGGACTTCCAAAGGAGTCACATATCCTTGCACTACTCTTACCCAAGCGCTCTTAACTTCGGTGTTCTGATGGGATCCGGTGCAGTAGTGCTGGTATGATCACACCCGTTATGTTGAGGGTGCAAAGGCCTTATGTGTTGATGGTTCACAGTCCCAAGCAGGAGAGACTGCCCATTCAAAAGGAAAAATGGGCTTTCCGACAACCCGAAGCCCTTATGTGTTGACGGTTCACAGTCCCAGGCAAGAGAGATAGCCCATTCAAAAGGCCTAATGGGCTTACCGATAATGCATCTGCCTCAACAACGCAACATCCTCATAAGACGTGATATCGACGGATAGTAAGGCCCTTAATGTTCCGCGAGTTAGGTTGTCGGCTTTTTTATGGCTCACGACGAACGACCTGGGATGAAAAATAGTGTAAAAAGAAGAAAAGTGGCCCAAAACAGATGAAAATGTTTGATTTTGGGTTCTGAAAGAAGGTGCAGCCGAGCAGGCTGGCTACCCCCATCGTAGAGCTCCCGGAGAGCTTTCCAACGGTATATTGTGTGCTACATAATTCCCTATGGATCAAAGGTTACGGGCACCGGAGCGACGGAGACCAGGTCATAAGCATTACGAATTAGGTTTGCAGGCCCAGCCCCTCCGCGAAGTGAATTTGTCTTGCCCAAGATGTCGTGGGACTCAAGAAAAGGATTGTGATGGGTGAAACATCTTAGTATGGCTGAACGGGGCAAAACAAAAATGAAAAGGGGGATGCAACACGAGAACTTCCTACGGGGTCACCCATCATTGTATTACTCTTGCCCAAACGCGCTTAACTTTGGTGTTTTGATGGGATCCGGTGCATTAGAGCTGGTATGATCGCACCCGTTATGTTGTGGGTACAAAGCCCTTATGTATTGATGGTTCACAGTCCCAAGCAAGAGAGGCTGCCCATTCAAAAGGCCCAATGGGCTTACCGACAACCCATAGCCCTTATGTGTTGACGGTTCACAATCCCAGGCAAGAGAGACAGCCCATTCAAAAGGCCCAATGGGCTTACCGACAACCCATCTTCCTCAACAACGCAACATACGAGCAAGACGTGATATCGACGCGTAGTAGGGCCCTTTATGTTCTGCGAGTTAGGTTGTCGGCTTTTTCGCGTCTCACGACGAACGACCCGGGATGAAAAATAAAGTAAAAAAAAGAAAAGTAGCCCAAAACTGATGAAAACATTTGATTTTGGCTTCCGAAAATAGGTGTAGTCAAGTAGGCTTGCTGCCCCTATCGCAGAGCTCCTAGAGAGCTTTCCAACGGTATACTGTGGGCCATATAACTCCTTGAGGATCAAAAGTTATGAGCACCGGAGCGACGGAGACCAGGTCACAGGCCCCACGACCTCAGTTTGCTGGCCGAGCCCTTCCGCAAAGCGAAGTTGTCTTACCCAAGATGCTGTGGGACTCAAGAAAAGAAATGTGATGGGTGATCCATCTTGGCATGGCTGAACGGGGTAAAACAAAAATGAAAATGGGGGTGTAACACGAGGACTTCCCAAGGAGTCACCCATCCTTGTTATACTCTTGCCCAAGCGCACTTAACTTCGAAGTTCTGGTGGGATCCGATGCATTAGTTCTAGTATGATTGCACCCGTTATGTTGAGGGTGCAAAGCCCTTATGTGTTGATGGTTCACTATCCCAAGCAAGAGATACGGCCCATTCCAAAGTTCCAATGGGCTTACCGATAACCCATCTGCCTCAACAACGCAGTATCCTCACAAGACATGATATCGACATGTAGTAGCGCCCTTAATGTTCTGTGAGTTAGTTTGTCGGCTTTTGTGCAGCTCACGACGAACGACCCGGGATGAAAAAATAGAGTAAAAAGAAGAAAAATTGCCAGAAACTGATGAAAACGTTCGATTTTGCATTCTGAAAACAGGCAAAGCTGAGCAGGCTTATTGCTCTTGTCGTAGAGCTCCTTGAGAGCTTTCCAACGGTATATCGTGGGCCGCATAACTCCAGGCCCCACGACCTCGGTTAATGGGCCCAGCCCCTCTGCGAAGCGAAATTGTCTTGCCCAAGATGTTGTGGGACTCAAGAAAAGAAATATGACGGGTGGAGCATCTTGGCATGGCTGAATGGGGCAAAACAAAAATAAAAAGGGGGATGCAGCACGAGGACTTCCCAAAGGGGTCACCCATCCTTGTACTACTCTTGCCCAAGCGTGCTTAACTTCGGAGTTCTGATGGGATCTGGTGCATTAGTGTTGGTATGATCGCACATGTTATGTTGAGGGTGCAAAGCCCTTATCAGTTGACAGTTCACTGTCCCAGGCAAGAGAGACGGCCCATTCAAAAGGACCAATGGGCTTACCGATAACCCATCTGCCTCAACAATGCAACATCTTTCCAAGACGTTATATCGATTCATACTAAGGCCCTTAATGTCCCGCGAGTTAGGTTGTCAGCTTTTTTGCGGCTCATGACAAACAACTCGGGATGAAAAGATAGCATAAAAATAAGAAAAATATCCCGAAACTGATGAAAACGTTCGATTTTGGGTTCCGAAAACAAGCGCAGCCGAGCAGTGTTGCTGCCCCCGTCGTTGCTCCCAGAGAGATTTCCAACTATATATTGTAGACCGCATAACTCCTTACGGATCAAAAGTTTTGGGCACCGAAGCAACGGGGACCTAGTCACAGGGCCCACGACCTCGGTTTGCGGGCCCAACCCCTCCGCGAAGTGAAGTTATTTTTCCTAAGATTTCGGGGGACTCAAGAAAAAAAATGTGATGGATGAAGCATCTTGGCATGGTTGAACAAGAAAAAACAAAAATAAAAAGGGGAGGTACAACATGAGGACTTCCTAAGGGGTCACCCATTCTAGTACTACTCTCACCTAAGCACGCTTAACTTCGGAGTTCTGATAGGATCCGGTGCATTAGTGCTAGTATGATCGCACCCGTTATGTTGAGGGTACAAAGCCCTTATGTGTTGACGATTCACAGTCCTAGGTAAGAGAGACGGCCCACTCAAAAGGCCCAATAGGAATACCGACAACCTATCTGTCTCAACAACGGAGCATCCCTGCAAGACGTGATATCGTCGCGTAGTTAGGCCCTTAATGTCCAGCGAGTTATGTTGTCAAATTTTTTGTGGCTCACGATGAACGACTCGGGATGCAAAAATAGCTTAAAAAGAAGAAAAGTTGCCCGAAACTGATGAAAACGTTCAATTTTTTGTTTCGAAAATAGGTGCAGCTAAGGAGGCTTGCTACACCCGTCGTAGAGCTACCAGAGAGCTTTTCAACAGTATATTATGGGCTGCATAACTCCTTACGAATCTAAAGTTATAGGCACCGGAGCGATGGAGACCATGTCACAGGCCCCACGACCTTGGTTTGCGGGCCCAGCCCCTCCGCGAAGTGAAGTTGTTTTGCCCAAGATGCCATAGGATTCGAGAAAATAAATGTGACGGATGAAGCATCGTCGTATGGCTGAACGGGGCAAAGCGAAAATAAAAAAGGGGGGTGCAACACGAGGACTTCCCAAGGGCTTACCCATCCTAGTAATACTCTCGCACAAGCACGCTTAACTTCGGAGTTCTGATGGGATCCAGTGCATTAGTGCTAGTGTGATCGCACCCGTTATGTTGAGGGTTCAAAGACCTTATGTGTTGATGGTTCACAGTCTCAGGCAAAAGAGACGGCCCCATTCAAAAGGCCCAAAGGGCTTACCAACAACCCATCTGCCTCAACAACGCAGCATCCTCGCAAGACGTGGTATCAACGCGTAGTAAGGACCTTAATTTCCTGTGAGTTAGGTTGTTCATTTTTTTGCGGCTTACGATGAACGACTCCAAACGTAAAAATAGCATAAAAAGAAGAAAAGTGGACCGAAATAGATGAAAACGTTTGATTTTGGGTTCTGAAAATAGGTGCAGTTGAGCAGACTCGCTACCCCTGTCGTAGAGCTCCTGGAGAGCTTTCCAACATTATACTGTGGGTCGCATAAATCCTTACAGATCAAAAGTTATGGGCACTAGAGCGACGGAGACCAAGTCACAGGCCCCATGACCTCGGTTAGTGGGCCCAGCCCTTCTGCGAAGCGAAGTTGTCTTGCCCAAGTTGCCGTGGGACTTGAGAAAGGAAATGTGACGGGTGAAGCATCTTGGCATGGTTGAACGGGGCAAAACAAAAATGAAAATGGGGGTGTAGCACGAGGACATTCCAGGGGCTCACCCATCCTTTTACGACTCTCGCCCAAGCGCGCTTAACTTCGGAGTTTTGATGGGAACCGACACATTAGTGCTGGTATGATCGCACTAGTTATGTTGATGGTGCTAAGCCCTTCTATGTTGACGGTTCACAGTCCCAGGCAAGAGATACTACCCATTCAAAAGGCCCAATGGGCTTACCGACAAACCATTTGACTCAACAACGCATTATTCTCGCAAGTTAGGTTGTCGGCGTTTTTGCGGCTCACGACGCACGTCCCGGGATGAAAAAATAGCATAAAAAGGAAAAAAGTGGCACGAAAAGGATGAAAACATTGGATTTTGGGTTCCGAAAACAAGTGTATCCGAGCAGACTTGCTGCCCCCGTCGTAGAGCTCCCGAAGAGCTTTCCAACGGTAAACTGTGGGCCGCATAACTCCTTACGGATCAAAAGTTATGGGCACCGGAGTGACGGAGACCAGGTCACAGGCCCAACGACCTCCGTTTGAGGGCCCAGCCCCTCTGCGAAGCAAAGTTGTTTTGCCTAAGATGCCGTGGGACTCGAGAAAATAAATGTGATGGATGAAGCATCTTGGCATGGCTGAATAGGGCAAAACAAAAATAAAAAAGGGGGGTGCAACACGAGGACTTCCCAGGGGTCACCCACCCTAGTACTACTCTCACCCAAGCACGCTTAACTTCGGAGTTCGGATGGGATCCAGTGCATTAGTGCTAGTATGATCGCACCTGTTATGGTGAGGGTGCAAAGCCCTTATGTGTTGACGGTTCACATTCTTAGGCAAGAGGGATGGCCCATTCAAAAGGTCCAATGGGCTTACCGATAACCCATCTACCTCAACAATGCAGCATCCTTGCAAGACGTGATAACGACACGTAGTAGGATCCATAATGTCCCGCGAGTTAGGTTGTCGGCTTTTTTGCCGCTCAGGACGAATTATCCGAAACGAAAAAATAGCGTAAAAAGAAGAAAAGTGTCCCAAAACTGATGAAAACTTTCAATTTTAGATTCTTAACATAGGTGCAGACGAGCGTGCTTGCTGCCCCTGTGGTAGAGCTCCCGGAGAGCTTTCCAACGGTATACTGTGGGCCACATAATTCCTTACGGAGTAAAAGTTATGGGCACTTGAGTGACGGAAAGCAGGTCACAAGCACCACGAACTAGGTTTATAGGCCCAGCCGCTCTGCGAAGCGAAAATGTCTTGCCCAAGATGCCGTGGGACTTGAGAAAAGAAATGTGAATAGTAAAGTATCTTGGCATGGCTGAACGGGGCAAAACAAAAATAAAAAGGGGAGGGGGGGTGTGCAACACGAGGACTTCCCAGGGGGTCACCCATCCTAGTACAACTCTCACCCAAGCACGCTTAACGTCGGAGTTCTGATGGGATCCGGTGAATTAATGCTAGTATGATCACACTCGTTATGTTGAGGGTGCAACGCCCTTATATGTTGACGGTTCACAGTCCTAGACAAGAGAGACCTATTCAAAATGCCCAATGGGCTTACCGACAACCCATCTGACTCAACAACGCAGCATCCTCACAAGACGTGATATCGACACCTTGTAGGGCCCTTAATGTGAGGCCCGACCTCAATTTGCGTGCGATACCTCGTTTCGTGTGCCCTAGACCTAGGAAAGCCTGCCCTCACGCTAATCAAGAAAGCATCTTACACGAAGCACTAGATCATTAATTAATCCTACAAATTCCACTAACTATTATTAAATTACTAATTCAACCCACTAGAAGACAAAACCTCACAAAAGCTAGACATTCCTTATTTTTATTCTTTATTCTTTTTACACTTTCAACACACAATTAAATAATGCTCAAAAGATGACAAAAAATCGGATTTTTTTATTGCCTTGGCCAACCACCACATGAGCTTTTATGCTTGCTTGCTCAATTCAAAATTAATTCTAGACAACTTATGACAATTCTATGACACAAATGCACAAAAAATTGCTTAAAACCTCCTCAAAACTCCACCATTCTCGACCAACTACTCCTTGCCCATGATAGGAATTTCAAAATACATCTTGAAGACATAAAAAAGCTGAATTTCTATGCCCAAGGCCGAACACATGCATCAATCTTTGCAAAGGCTATCATTTTTTTTCATTTCTCCCATTTTCCTCTCATTCTTCTCTCTCTCCCTCTCATTCTTCTCTCTCTCTCGGCCTAGGCTGAGTTCCTTCACTTCATAGCTCATCTTCATCACACCATAGTTATTCAAGACAAGTAACAAGCAATGAAACTCGCCCAAGCTAGCTAGGATGCAAGAATCACACATGCAAGCTTTTTGAACAACCATTTCGGGCTTGGTGAGTTTGCTAGCTTCCATTTCTTTTCTTCTTGTTCTAACCACATGCATCTACTAAGAACTTGGTCACTAAGCTAGGAAAAATAGAGAGAAATTAGGTGGTGTCTTGGCTAAGCAAGGAAGAAGAAGAAATTTGTGCTTCATTAAGTTTTGTGCATCTTCTTGTTGATTTGATAAGGTGAGGGCTACAGCTTCTTGAAAATCTTTCGAAAATCCACATGCATGCTCTTAAATGTATGTCTTTGCTTCTGTACTTGAGTTATATGTGCGTTCATAAGCTTTTACAACCATGCATGACAAGATTTTGGCTTGAAGATGATGATAGATGAAATCGGGTTTGGTGATAGCTCTCTGTCTTGTTTTTGCGAGGTGAGTGTGGCTTGAAGATGATGATAGATGAAATCAGGTTAGGTAACTAGGTTTGCCAGTTTTGAACATTTTTCGCAGAAATAGGACAAAGCTAATTTTGACGATAAGGTCCTCGAAATGGCAAATCACTAAAATGTGTCCAAATCTGGAAGTCTGGAAAAATGAAGCAGGTTTTGGCAGATGCACTGACCTTGTGGAACGAACCCGTTTTGACTTAGTAAATGATATCCAAAATACATGTAATTTGGTATGCTGCTAGATTTCTCAGTTATGGACATTTTTATCAGAAATGGACTAAGGCTAAATCTGACCCTAAGGACTTCAAAAACGACAATTATTGAAATGTGTGCAAATCTGGACATTTTTGTGCAATCCCACTGTTTTAGCTATAACTATTGATCTCGAAGTCCAAATGATGCAAGGTTTGTTTCTGATTTTAGTTCACTTCTTAAGCTTTAATTTGAAATCTTATTTACTGGAATTGGATATTGTTTTCTTGACTTAATGATTGTAAGAAAACAGCCTATTGCAGTGAGGGTTTCACTTAGTTTTATACTTAGAAATTTGTTGTAACTTCTCTTGTGGTATTAATTGCTTTGGATTGTGGCATTGGGATGTTGTGTGGACTGTTTTGAGTACTTGGGGATGTTTGGATTAATTGATGCTTGGATTGAGATTGATTTTGAGTGGACTTGGGGCTTAATCGCACGGGTAAGCACGAAATGGAAACCCTAGCAACTAGGTAAACATGCTAAGTGTTGATCCTTTGAATATTGGGTGTTATTATATGCTTAGTAGGCTGCCCGTAGTTGCCCTTATAGCCCTAAATGTGATTTTGAACATTGCATGTTGACAAATAGGCCTTTCTTGCATCTAAACCCACGTAGATTGTTGTTGCATGTTGAATAACCTTATTATTTGATTACGTGGACGTTGAAATGAGTTATATGACCTGATTTACGTGCGTTACATGGCTGCCCGTTTAATGTTCATATAACTCCATATGCCTTTCAAGTGAAATTACTTGTCTATTCGTGCCTCGCTTGTTTACTTCTCAATGTACAATCTTATGACTGTCCGGAGGCAACCTACTTTGTTGTCCTCCTAATGTGATATATTAAATGTCATAAATGTGCATTGCATACAAGGTTGCAACCTTTCATTCTGGCGTGGTAGCGTTCACGTACACCGGGCGGCATCAAGCTTGCCGGTGCAACCGTGATTACCATTGTCCAATTCCCTCTCTCGCTTGGGGGCTAGAATTTTTCAGAGAGTTGGGTCGTAGGATTTCGGGGTACCTCCGGAGTACACCCACTTGGCGTGATAAGGGGATGATTTGAAGTCGGCCGCAACAACTGAGAGCAAAAGCTCACCGTATCCTTTTTACTATGTGTATAAGTACTCTCGCTTGGTTCCTAGAGGACCTCGGGGAGGAAAGACGGGTAAATGTGTTCCTTTACTTTTGTATTATTGTTATGCACTTAATTGTGTTATATTCATGCTTGCAAAAAGGATTTTCATAAGTTAAACTGGAAAATGAGTTTCAAAACCAATTTATCGTTCCCCCTCACTGAGTTCATAAGGACTCACCCTCTTTTATCATCTAAGGTGAAGAAGATCAAGAACAGGTACCTGAGGACGATGTGCCTAATGATGATTCCTTGGAATGATTGCCTGTCCTATGTACTTTGCGTGGTTATGGCTATTTGTGAACTATGCTACTTGAAGACTATTTCTTTTTATGTTGCTCAATGTTTGTAATGTAAAAGACCCCCGTTGTAATTTGGGGTCTAATTTTGGGTTGTACTGATATTTACTCGACAAACACTAGATACTACTATGATCGTTTTGCTATTATTACTGCTAGTATCTATCATAGGATTATGACGTATCAGGTAAGGACTAAGTAAATGAATCTAGCCAATCTTAAGCAGGTACTCGCTATTAAACTAAGATCAACAGGTACTTTATAACGAGGATTAACAAACAAACGAGACATAGTATCATGCTAAGTTATTAATCAAATGTGACATATAGTTAGTAGGCATTTCAATTGATGGTAAATAGTAATCCTAGTTGGAAATGAAATTGAGATTGGAAAATTTAAGGCGTTTAGAGGATTAGGTCAAACCAAGAGCCCAATTACAATTGTTATGCTGCCGATTTTCCAGAAAATTTTGGAGTTTAGGCTAAACATTAAGTGCTAAATTTTCATGAACGATTAAGTACGAGACGAGACTTGAATGTTTAGATCACACCCTAGTCTAACCTTATAGGCCGGGTTGGGGCGTGACACCTGATAAGAATGGTATCAGAACTTAGATTGCTTAAGCCGGGTTTAACTCTCGGACCATGGGTAGAGCCCTAAGATAATTAGGATGACTTGTCTATATGTTGTTGTGTGATAATGTTAATTGTGCCTTTTGTGTTCTATATGCTTAAGTGATTAACATGTCTTAATTGTTTCTAGAATTATGTTGCATTAAAATTCCTGTTTACCGTATTTCAATAAATTGTGCATCGTAATCTATGCCTATAGATGGCTGGCCCTAGTACCCGTACTACTAATAGGAGCGGTGAATCCCAAAAGACCGGAGATGTCTATCAAATTAATCTCGGCACGGCTATGTTTAACATGATGGCGAATGCCATGGATCGCGTATCACAAGTGATGGAGCGTCAAGATGCACGTGAGGCCAACAACAACAACAACAACAGGATTGATGGTAACCATGGGAGACATAGCAGAATGAGGGAATTTCTTGACTTTCGCCCGTCCAAATTACACGGGAAGCTGATGATGAGAAAGCAGAGGCTTGGCTGTCCGAGATCGAGAAGATTTTCAGGCCACTTGATTATACTGATGAAGAAAAGGTGGAGTTTACCGTGTTTCTGTTGCACGGGGATGCTGAACATTGGTAGCACACTGTGGAGGCACTGTAGGAAACTGCTCAGACACCTCGCTTGTGGGGTAATTTCGTTAAGGCATTCAAGGATAAATATGTACCTGCAGTTTCCTGGCAGAGGCGGATCGAGGAGTTCATGCACTTGACCCAGGGTAACATGACAATGGCCCAGTACGAGGCTCGGTTTGACCGACATTCCCGTTATGCTCAATATATGGTTAGTACTCCGGAGGCGAAGATGTGGAAATTTACGACTGGATTGAGGCTAGAGATTCAGGACCAGTTGGCTTCTCATGACTTCGGTACCTATTCTGCTCTCTTTGCTGCTGCTTCCCGAATTGAGAAGAGAAAACTTGATAGAGCTAGTTCGAGTCAACCGAACAAGAAACCATACCAGCATCCAGGTAAGCAGAGGAAATTCCAGAGTCAAAGTCGTAGTCAAGGCCAAGGCTAGAACAGACTAGTGAATAACCATGGCCCGACTAAAGCGCCATTAGCCTCTTCCACCCGCGGATCCACAGGTAGTTCATCTGCTACTCAGTCTGTCAACTGTTCTTACTGTGACAAGAAGGGTCATACCGAGGCCC
Source organism: Ehretia macrophylla (assembly GCA_037974665.1). Classification (NCBI taxonomy): domain Eukaryota; kingdom Viridiplantae; phylum Streptophyta; class Magnoliopsida; order Boraginales; family Ehretiaceae; genus Ehretia; species Ehretia macrophylla. The sequence continues at coordinate 56,261,226 of CM075770.1, forward strand.
AGTGCCGGAAGAAGTCAGGATGATGTGTGAGATGTGGCAGTGATCAGCATCAGATCAAGGATTGCCCTAAATGGCAAGCAGGACAGAATCAAGGTAAACCAGCTGGTAGAGGCAAGACTCCAGTTCATAGAGTTCAGGCTCAAGCTTATGCTATTGAGTGCGAGGAGCTTCTAGATGAGACCGCTGTTGTTGAAGGTACATTCTTCATACTGAATCAACCTGTTAGGGTGCTAATTGACCCGGGTGCTACTCATTCATTTATTACTCCCTTATGTGTGGAACGCGTGAAACTAAAAGTTGTATGTTTGCCATACGAAGTAGAAGTTGGTACTCCGATGGGTTCTAAACTTGTTACTAGCTCAGCTTGTAAAGCATGTAAAATCCAAATTAAGGATAGGGAATTCTCAGCCAATCTTATTGTACTACCTTTTCGAGACTATGAAGTCATTTTAGGGATGGACTGGTTGGCAAAATATCATGTCCAACTAGATTGCCGGACGAAGATTATAACGTTCCGGGTACCTGGTCAACCAATACTAGAGGTAATGGGTCGAAGAGATTTCACATGGAGTTCCATCATTTCATCTACGAAAGCAGTGAAGTTCTTGAGAAAAGGGTGTTGCGGATACTTAGCTTACCTCATCAATAAGCCGTCAGACAAAGCTAAGTTGGAGGAGATACCAGTGATCAAAGACTATGCGGATGTGTTTCCAATAGAATTGCCCGGTTTACCCCCAAATCGGGAGATCGAGTTCGTTATAGAGTTACTGCCTGGCACCCAGTCGATATCTAAAGCTCCCTATCGTATAGCACCGGCCGAGCTACAAGAATTGAAGGACCAATTGGAAGGATTGTTGAAGAAGGGGTTTGTTCAACCAAGTTCTTCACCGTGGGGTGCACCAGTTCTATTTGTGAAGAAGAAAGACGGAACCTTGAGGCTATGCATCGATTACCGAGGATTGAACCAAGTGACTGTCAAGAATAAATACCCACTTCCCCTGATCGATGAGTTGTTTGATCAACTTCAAGGAGCTAAAGTGTATTCGAAACTCGACTTGAGGCAAGGGTATTATCAGTTGCGAATCAAAAAGGAAGATGTGCCTAAAACGGCTTTTAGGACGAGATATGGGCATTATGAATATGTGGTGATGCCATTTGGACTAACCAATGCCCCTGCAGCTTTTATGGATTTGATGCACAAGGTGTTTCAACCTTACTTGGACTAATTTGTGGTGATCTTCATTGATGATATTTTGGTATACTCGAAATCCGAGGCGGAGCATGAACAACATCTGCGGTTAGTACTGCAGAAACTTCTAGAGCATCAATTGTATCCAAAGTTTAGCAAGTGTGAATTTTGGTTGCAATAGATTCATTTTTGGGGCATATCATATCCCAAGAGGGAATAGCGATAGATCCAGCAAAGATAGAAGCAGTGATGTCTTGGAAGAAGCCGGAGAATGTTACGGAGATTCAGAGTTTTCTTGGTCTAGCCAGCTATTATCGGAGATAAGTGAATGATTTCTCTAAGATTGCAGGACCGCTTACAAAGCTCACTCAAAAGAAAACAAAGTTCGTGTGAGATGATAAGTATGAGAACAACTTCCAAGAGTTGAAGAAAAAATTGACTACCGCATATATTCTTGCATTGCCTGAAGGGAGTCAAGGTTTTGTAATCTATAGTGATGCTTCGAATGAAGGATTAGGTTGTGTGATGATGCAAAATGGTAGAGTGATTGCGTATGCTTCTAGGAAATCGAAGCCGTATGAATTGAACTACCCGACGCATGATTTGGAGTTAGCGGCTATTGTGTTTGCAGTCAAGAAATGGAGGCATTATTTGTGGGGTAACAAGTTTGAGGTATTTACTGATCACAAGAGCTTGAAATACTTGTTCTCACAAAAAGAGTTGAATATGAGGCAAAGGCGGTGGATGGAGCTTTTGGATGATTATAACTGCACAATCAATTATGTGCCCAGTAAAGCGAATGTAGTTGCAGATGCCTTAAGTAGGAAAGCAAGCATGGCAAAACTGGAAGTCAAGGTGCAGGAGTTGTTGGAGGAAGCATTTTTGTGGAAACCACAACTGACTCGGAAAGGGTTACTTTTTGCCAGTACGAAGGTTCAATCAACCTTGTTGTCTGAGTTACGAGAGGCTCAACAGAAGGACCAACAATTTCAGAAGATTAAAGAAAGCAACGCGGATTTCAAGTTTCATGATAATGGTGTTTGGAGGTTTAGGAATCGGATTTGTGTTCCCAATGAGCCGGAGCTGAGAAATAAGATTCTTGAAGAAGCCCATAATTCAAAATACACTATTCACCCCGGCGGAACAAAGATGTACTGGGATTTGAAGCAACACTATTGGTGGAATAACATGAAGAGAGAGATTGCGGAGTTTGTGGCACGGTGTTTGACTTGCCAGAGAGTCAAAGCGGAACATCAACGACCCGCAGGTTTACTTCAGCCGTTGGAGATTCCTCAATGGAAATGGGAACATATAACTATGGACTTTGTTATGGACCTGCCCAGGTCACAAAAGGGTCATGACGCTGTTTGGGTCATAGTGGATAGATTGACTAAGTCGGCACACTTTTTACCGATGAACAAGGAGGATAGTCCTGAGAGATTGAGAGATATGTATGTGGCAGAGATTGTAAGATTGAACGGGATGCCTATGAGTATTGTATCAGATAGGGATCCTCGTTTTACTTCCCGATTTTGGAAGAGACTGCAAGAAGCTTTGGGAACGAAGTTGAGTTTCAGCATGGCTTATCACCCTCAGACTGACGGACAATCGGAGAGAACTATTCAGATTCTGGAGGATATGCTGAGGGCGTGCGTCTTAGACTTTGGGAAAGGTTGGGAGAAATATCTATCTCTAGCGGAGTTCGCTTATAATAATAGTTACCAGGCCACTATCGGGATGGCCCCATTTGAGGCATTGTATGGACGTAAGTGTCGATCCCAATTTACTGGGATGAAGTAGGTGAAACGAAAACTTTTGACCCGACCCTTCTACCTGAACTCATGAAGACTGTTGATAATATCCACCTCATCCGAAAACAGATGCTTACCGCCCAGAGCAGGCAGAAGAGTTATGCAGACCGACAGAGACGGAGCCTAGAGTTTGAGGTTGGTGAAAAGGTGTTCTTGAAGATATCACCTCGGAGGGGACTGATTAAACATGGCAAGGGTGGAAAGTTGAGCCCGAGGTTTGTAGGACCATTTGAGATAATTGAGAAGGTTGGAAAATTGGCATATCGCCTGGCACTACCCCAAAACCTCTCCAATATTCATGACGTCTTTCATGTGTCGATGCTGCAGAAGTATCACCCTGATCCATCGCATATCTTGGAGCCAGAGCCGTTGTAGCTTCGGGAGAACTTGTCTTATGAGGAGAAGCCCATTCGGATCCTAGACCAGCAAGATCAGGAGTTGCGCAACAAAACTATACCGATGGTGAAAGTGCTGTGGTATCATCATGGAGCTGAAGAAGCAACGTGGGAAAGGCGAGTCCAGATGGAGAAGCAATATCCAGCTTTATTTCAAAGGTAATATTGAATTTCGGGATGAAATTCTTTTAGGGAGGGGAGGACGTGAGGCCCGACCTCGATTTGCGTGCAATACCTCGTTTCGTGTGCCCTAGACCTAGGAAAGCCTGCCCTCACGCTAATCAAGAAAGCATCTTACACGAATCACTAGATCATTAATTAATCATACAAATTCCACTAACTATTATTAAATTACTAATTCAACCCACTAGAAGACAAAACCTCACAAAAGCTAGACATTCCTTATTTTTATTCTTTATTCTTTTTGCACTTTCAACACACAATTAAATAATGCTCAAAAGATGACAAAAAATCAGATTTTTTATTGCCTTGGCCGACCACCACATGAGCTTTTATGCTTGCTTGCTCAATTCAAAATTAATTCTAGACAACTTATGACAATTCTATGACAAAAATGCACAAAAAATTGCTTAAAACCTCCTCAAAACTCCACCATTCTCGACCAACTACTCCTTGCCCATGCTAGGAATTTCAAAATACATCTTGAAGACATAAAAAAGCTGAATTTCTATGCCCAAGGCCGAACACATGCATCAATCTTTGCAAAGGCTATCATTTTTTTTTCATTTCTCCCATTTTCCTCTCATTCTTCTCTCTCTCCCTCTCATTCTTCTCGCTCTCTCGGCCTTGGCTGAGTTCCTTCACTTCATAGCTCATCTTCATCACACCATAGTTAATCAAGACAAGCAACAAGCAATGAAACTCGCCCAAGCTAGCTAGGATGCAAGAATCATACATGCAAGCTTTTTGAACAACCATTTCGGCCTTGGTGAGTTTGCTAGCTTCCATTTATTTTCTTCTTGTTCTAACCACATGCATCTACTAAGAACTTGGTCACTAAGCTAGGAAAAATAGAGAGAAATCGGGTGGTGTCTTGGCTAAGCAAGGAAGAAGAAGAAATTTGTGCTTCATCAAGTTTTGTGCATCTTTTTGTTGATTTGCTAAGGTGAGGGCTAAAGATTCTTGAAAATCTTTCAAAAATCCACATGCATGCTCTTAAATGTATGTCTTTGCTTCTGTACTTGAGTTATATGTGCGTTCATAAGCTTTTACAACCATGCATGACAAGATTTTGGCTTGAAGATGATAGATGAAATCGGGTTTGGTGACAGCTCTTTGTCTTGTTGTTTCAAGGTGAGTTTAGCTAGACAAATGATGTTTAAAATGCATGAAAATTGGCAGGTAACTAGGTTTGCCATTTTTGAACATTTTTTGCGGAAATAGGCCAAAGCTAATTTTGACTCTAAGATCCTCAAAATGGCAAATCATTAAAATGTGTCCAAATCTGGAAGTCTGGAAAAATGAAGCAGGTTGATGCACTGACCTTGTGGAACGAACCAGTTTTGACTTAGTAAATGATGTACAAAATGCATGTAATTTGGTGTGCCGCTAGATTTTTCAGTTCGGGAAAGTTTTGTCAGAAATGGACTAAGGCTAAATCTGACCCTAAGGACCTCAAAAACGACAATTATTGAAATGTGTGCAAATCTGGACAGTTTTGTGCAATCCCACTGTTTTGGCTATAACTATTGATCTCGAACTCCAAATGATGCAAGGTTTGTTTCTGATTTTAGTTCACTTCTTAAGCTTTAATTTGAAATCTTATTTACTGGAATTGGAGATTATTTTCTTTACTTAATGATTCTAAGAAAACAGCCTATTGCAGTGAGGGTTTCACTTAGTTTTATGCTTAGAAATTTGTTGTAACTTCTCTTGTGGTATTAATTGCTTTGGATTGTGGCATTGGGATGTTGTGTGGACTGTTTTGAGTACTTGGGGATGTTTGGATTAATTGATGCTTGGATTGAGATTGATTTTGAGTGGACTTGGGGCTTAATCTCACGGGTAAGCACGAAATGGAAACCCTAGCAACTAGGTAAATATGCTAAGTGTTGATCCTTTGAATATTGGGTGTAATTATGTGCTTAGTAGGCTGCCCGTAGTTACCCTTATAGCCCTAAATGTGATTTTGAACATTGCATGTTGACAAATAGGCCTTTCTTGCATCTAAACCCACGTAGATTGTTGTTGCATGTTGAATAACCTTATTATTTGATTACGTGGACGTTGAAATGAGTTATATGACCTGATTTACGTGCATTACTTGGCTGCCCATTTAATGTTCATATAACTCCATATGCCTTTCAAGTGAAATTACTTGTCTATTCGTGCCTCGCTTGTTTACTTGTCAATGTGCCATCTTATGACTGTCCGGAGGCAACCTACTTTGTTGTCCTCCTAATGTGATATATTAAATGTCATAAATGTGCATTGTATACAAGGTTGCAACCTTACATTCTGGCGTGGTAGCGTTCACGCACACCGGGCGGCATCGGGCTTGCCGGTGCAACCGTGACTACTATTGTCCAATTCCCTCTCTTGCTTGGGGGCTAGACTTCCTCGGAGAGTTAGGTCGTAGGATTTCGGGGTACATCCAGAGTACACCCACTTGGCATGATAAGGGGATGATTTGAAGTCGGCCGCAACAACTGAGAGCAAAAGCTTACCGTATCCTTTTTACTACGTGTATAAGTACTCTCGCTTGGTTCCTAGAGGACCTCAGAGAGGAAAAACCGGTAAATGTGTTCCTTTACTTTTGTATTATTGTTATGCAATTAATTGTGTTATATTCATGCTTGCAAAAAGGATTTTCATAAGTCGAACTGGAAAATGAGTTTCAAAACCAATTTATCGTTCCCCCTCGTTGAGTTCATAAGGACTCACCATCTTTTATCATCTCAGGTGAAGAAGATCAAGAACAGGTACCTGAGGACGATGTGCCTAACGATGATTCCTTGGAATGATTGCCTGTCCTATGTGCTTTGCGTGGTTATGGCTATTTGTGAACTATGCTACTTGAAGACTATTTCTTTTTATGTTGCTCAATGTTTGTAATGTAAAAGATCCCCATTGTAATTTGGGGTCTAATTTTGGATTGTACTGATATTTACTAGACAGACACTAGATACTACTATGATCGTTTTGCTATTATTACTGCTCGTATCTATCATAAGATTATGACGTATCAGGTAAGGACTAAGTAAATGAATCTAGCCAATCTTAAGCAGGTACTCGCTATTAAACTAAGATCAACAGGTACTTTATAACGAGGATTAACAAACAAACGAGACATAGTATCATGCTAAGTTATTAATCAAATGTGACATATAGTTAGTAGGCGTTTCAATTGATGGTAAATAGTAATCCTAGTTGGAAATGAAATTGAGATTGGAAAATTTGAGGCATTTAGAGGATTAGGTGAAACCAAGAGCCCAATTACAGCCGTTATGCTCCCGGTTTTTCAGAAAATTTTGGAGTGTAGGCTAAACATTAAGTGTTAGATTTTCATGAACGATTAAGTACGAGACGAGACTGGAATGTTTAGATCACACCCTAGTCTAACCTTATAGGCCGGGTTGGGGCGTGACACCTGATAAGAATGGTATCAGAGCTTAGATTGCTTAAGCCGGGTTTAACTCTCGGACCATGGGTAGAGCCCTAAGATAATTAGGATGACTTGTCTATATGTTGTTGTGTGATAATGTTAATTGTGCCTTCTGTGTTCTATGTGCTTAAGTGATTAACATGTCTTAATTGTTTCTAGAATTATGTTGCATTAAAATTCCTATTTATCGTATTTTAATAAATTGTGCATCGTAATCTGTGCTTATAGATGGCTGGACCTAGTACCCGTACTACTAATAGGAGCGGTGAATCCCAAGAGACCGGAGATGCCTATCAAACTAGTCCCGGCATGGCTATGTTTAACATGATGGCGAATGCCATGGATCGCGTATCACGAGTGATGGAGCATCAAGATGCACGTGAGGCCAACAACAACAACAACAACAGGAATAATGGTAACCATGGGAGACATAGCAGAATGAGGGAGTTTCTTGACTTTCGCCTTTCCAAATTCCACGGGGAAGCTGATGATGAGGAAGCAGAGGATTTGCTGTCCGAGATTGAGAAGATTTTCAGGCCACTTGATTATACTGATGAAGAAAAAATGGAGTTTGCCGTGTTTCTGTTGCACGGGGATGCTGAACATTAGTGGCACACTGTGGAGGCACTGTGGGAAACTGATCAGACACCTCGCTTGTGGGGTAATTTCGTTAAGGCATTCAAGGATAAATATGTACCTGCAGTTTCCAGGCAGTGGCGGATCGAGGAGTTCATGCACTAGACCCATGGTAACATGACGGTGGCCTAGTACGAGGCTCGTTTTGACCGACTGTCCCGTTATGCTCAATATATGGTTAGTACTCTGGAGGCGAAGATGTGGAAATTTACGACTGGATTGAGGCCAGAGATTCATGACCAGTTGGCTTCTCATGACTTCGATACCTATTCTGCTCTCTTTGCTGCTGCTTCCCTAGTTGAGAAGAGAAAACTTGATAGAGCTGATTCGAGTCAATCGAACAAGAAACCATACCAGCCTCCAGGTCAGCAGAGGAAATTCCAGAGTCAGAGTCGTAGTCAAGGCCAAGGCCAGAACAGACCAGTGAATAACTGTGGCCCGACTAAAGCGCCATCAGCCTCTTCCACCCGCGGATCCACAGGTAGTTCACCTGCTACTCAGTCTGTCAACTGTTCTTACTGTGACAAGAAGGGTCATACCAAGGCCCAGTGTTGGAAGAAGTCAGGACGATGTGCGAGATGTGGCAGTGATCAACATCAGATCAAGGATTACCCTAAATGGCAAGCAGGACAGAATCAGGGTAAACCAGCTGGTAGAGGCAATACTCCAATTCCTAGAGTTCAGGCTTGAGCTTATGCTATTGAGTGCGAGGAGCTTCTAGATGAGATCGCTGTTGTTGAAGGTACATTCTTCATACTGAATCAACCTGTTAGGGTGCTAATTGACCCGGTGCTACTCATTCATTTATTACTCCCTTATGTGTGGAACGTGTGAAACTAAAAGTTGTATGTTTGCCATACGAAATAGAAGTTGGTACTCCGATGGGTTCTAAACTTGTTACTAGCTCTGCTTGTAAAGCATGTAAAATCCAAATTAAGGATAGGGAATTCTCAGCCAATCTTATTGTACTACATTTTCGAGACTATGAGGTCATTTTAGGGATGGACTGGTTGGCAAAACATCTTGTCCAACTAGATTGCCGGATGAAGATTATAACGTTCCGGGTACCTAGTCAACCAATACTAAAGGTAATGGGTTGAAGAGATTTCACCAGGAGTTCCATCATTTCATCTACGAAAGCAGTGAAGTTCTTGAGAAAAGGGTGTTGCGGATACTTAGCTTACCTCATCAACAAGCCGTCGGACAAAGCTAAGTTGGAGGAGATGCCAATGATCAAAGACTATGCGGATGTGTTTCCAGAAGAATTGATCGGTTTACCCCCAAATCGGGAGATCGAGTTCGTTATAGAGTTACTGCCTGAAACCCAGCCGATATCTAAAGCTCCCTATCATATGGCACCGGCCAAGCAACAAGAATTAAAGGACCAATTGGAAGGATTGTTGAAGAAGGGGTTTGTTCAACCAAGTTCTTCACCGTGGGGTGCACCAGTTCTATTTGTGAAGAAGAAAGACGGAACCTTGAGGCTATGCATCGATTACCGAGGATTGAACCAAGTGACTGTCAAGAATAAATACCCACTTCCCCTGATCGATGAGTTGTTTGATCAACTTCAAGGAGCTAAAGTGTATTCGAAACTCGACTTGAGGCAAGGGTATTATCAGTTACGAATTAAAAAGGAAGATGTTCCTAAAACGGCTTTTAGGACGAGATATGGGCATTATGAATATGTGGTGATGCCATTTGGACTAACCAATGCCCTTGCAGCTTTTATGGATTTGATGCACAGGGTGTTTCAACCCTACTTGGACCAATTTGTGGTGATCTTCATTGATGATATTTTAGTATACTCGAAATCCGAGGCGGAGCATGAACAACATCTGCGGTTGGTACTGTAGAAACTTCGAGGGCATCAATTGTCACGCCCCAACTCGACCCTTCCAATAATCAGTCAAGACGCAACGGAATTTTGGCAGTATAACGACAGTAAATAAGACTTCGAGGCTCTAAACCAACCTCAACAGAACATCATATATCTAACAACTCCTCAATAAAATAATAACATACATCATAACCATATTATACAATAAATATTCCTTGTTATACGCCTCCGTTCCAACATAATACATGAACCTTAATATACATTGCCAAAATATTTTGATACCAACCTAGCAACCTAAACAAGACAAAGGAAAGACTACCAAGATAGCATCAACTAATTCATTATCTTCTCAACATCTTTTACATTATGAACTACAAAGCATATAAAAGTCGACTAAGTTAATTTACAAGATAATAAAACATATAGAACATCACGGATAAGACTCTGGAACATAGGACTCATCCACGTAAGGCACATTTTCCACATTCTCCTCTTCAGGAGGCACGTACCCGTAATCCTGCGAAAGTACACCTGTATGCATACAATAATAGAGAGTGAGCTTATATAAAATAAGCCCAGCGAGGATCCGATAGATCTCAAGCAAGGTCTACTAAACTCCTTGGAATAATCCTTTGAGTCAGTAAACACACAATGAACATCAATAATCATTATAAATGCAACAATAGTAATAACTGTAAACACACAATAAGGATACGATACATTTGCTGATGAAGCCCTATACACCAATTCCATGCTCAACAACCCCTCCAAACTCAATGACACATTCCTGAGGTACCTTGACCTAGACCCACACCCCATGGCCTCTCCGCCCATGCGAGATAGGGAGTAGCCATGATAACTGTGCCCGCAACCCAGGATGCCTCCCGAGGTGACACAACATTATCAAAGCTCACAACAATGAGACTCAACATAAATAAACCGAGAGATCAGCAACAAAAGTGTCCGATTCCCGTAATCAATAATCAATAAATAAACTGGGAGATCAGCAACAAAAGTGCCTGATTCCCATACTCAATAATAAATAAATAAACAGGGAGATCAGCAACAAAAGTGCCCGATTCCCATAATCAATAATCAATCAATAATCTGGGAGATCAGCAACAAAAGTGCCCGATTCTCGTACTCAATAATAATCAATATAACATCAATATTTAATTAAACAACAAACCACTAAGTTAGATGACAAAGTAGGTCATCCAACTTAACATACATGAAACACGTAATCTAACCCTAGTCTAACCATTAACAACTCACAATTCAATCACTCAAACACCACCCAATCATCTAAAGGCTCAATTCAACAATTTAAAGAAAGACAACCTAAACTTCAAATAATCATAACTTATATTTTACTAATCCAAACAACTCCAAATCAGTTCCAAACACTCACCCAATCAATCAACTACATCAGCCCCCTCGGAAACAAACCAAAACACATCCAAATCATGCCCAATAACCCTAAAACCCTAGTGTATCATGGCTGAAAATTTCAGATTTTGGCACGGACATCACAATCGAAAATTCGGCATTACAACGGCACTACCACGTAATTATCAAGTATTTAGAAATCGACGGCAATCGATTTCGATCAACGCAACTCAATTAATTCAACATTGAACAATTTAATCAAAATTTAATACCCGAAAAATAAAAATTATGCTACATCCAACAAAAACTCGTAGTATTACCACTAAATGATCCCTAGCATGCAAGGAGCAATAATCTAACATCATATTACAATTCTAACGGTTCAATCTTCATTTATACGCAAAAACATAAAAATGACATTTTGAGATCTAGAATTTTTCTCTCACCTTTGATGCAAACCAAGGCTAGAAATAGGTAGAATGGATGCCCAACAAGGAAAATCAAGCTTTGAATGAAGTGATTTGGCTTCAAATGAAGTTTTTATGTGAAAATTACTTTGAAAAACCTTGAAAATGCTCTTATTCTTCCTCCCCCTTGAACTCACGGTTTTGTGTGTGTTTTGTGGTGTTTTTGGCTTGTTTTAATGTGTGTAACTACTTATGAGCAATGTGGTCAACATTTGAATGAAAGTCAAAGTTAAAAACTTAGTATTTTTAGTGTTTTCTTGTCTTTAAATGCATTTTCTTGATCACCAATGCTCAAAACAATTATGCAACACCCAAATTATCTCAAGTGGGGTATTTTTAGGTGACAAGAAGTTTTACATTCAAACAATTCCACCCGAGTCGGCTTAAAACTCGATTTTCGCAAAAGTCGGTGTAAAAACCCTAATAAATTCCTAAGCCGATTTTAAAACCGTTTTCATCAAACACGGGTCTATTAAAGTCCATGGACTAGGTCTAGAAGGGGTAAAAAGACCAGTTTCAAAATTTCAGCGGACGTGTTTCGAAAACACTATTTACTGAAAATCGACGATAAAATTTCTGACTCCGTTTTTTATGAAAATTTCATGAATGCACATTTAGCATGTTCTAAGAGTATTGATATCAAAATTATCACATTCTAAGTCATGTAACACATAGACAGGTCAATTCATGCAAAACGAGAATAAAACACGCAAAGCGAGATAAGGTCAAAAATTTGGGGTTTCACATCAATTGTATGCAAAGTATAGCAAGTGTGAATTTTGGTTGCAATAGATTTCATTTTTGGGGCATATCATATCCCAAGAGGGAATAGCGGTGGATCCAGCAAAGATAGAAGCAGTGATCTCTTGGAAGAAGCTGGAGAATGTTACGGAGATTCGGAGTTTTCTTGGTCTAGCCGGCTATTATCGGAGATTCGTGAAGGATTTCTCTAAGATTGCAGGACTGCTTACAAAGCTCACTCAAAAGAAAACAAAGTTCGTGTGGGATGATAAGTGTGAGAACAGCTTCCAAGAGTTGAAGAAAAGATTGACTACTGCACCTGTTCTTGCATTGCCTGAAGGGAGTCAAGGTTTTGTAATCTATAGCGATGCTTCGAAGGAAGGATTGGGTTGTGTGTTGATGCAAAATGGTAGAGTGATTGCGTATGCTTCTAAGAAACCGAATCCATATGAATTGAACATCCCGACGCATGATTTGGAGTTAGCAGCTATTGTGTTTGCACTCAAGAAATGGAGGCATTATCTGTGGGGTAACAAGTTTGAGGTATTTACTGATCACAAGAGCTTGAAATACTTGTTCTCACAAAAAGAGTTGAATATGAGGCAAAGGCGGTGGATGGAGCTTTTGGATGATTATAACTGCACAATCAATTATGTGCCTTGTAAAGCGAATGTAGTTGCAGTTGCCTTAAGTAGAAAAGCAAGCATGGCAAAACTGGAAGTCAAGGTGCAGGAGTTGGTGGAGGAAACATTTTTGTGGAAACCACAACTGACTCGGAAAGGGTTACTTTTTGCCACTATGCAGGTTCAATCGACCTTGTTGTCTGAGTTACGAGAGGCTCAACAGAAGGACCAACAGTTTCAGAAGATTAAAGAAAGCAACACGGATTTCAAGTTTCATGATGATGGTGTTTGGAGGTTTAGGAATCGGATTTGTGTTCCCAATAAGTCGGAGCTGATAAAGAAGATTCTTGAAGAAGCCCATAATTCAAGATATACTATTCACCCCGGCGGAACAAATATGTACTGGAATTTGAAGCAACACTATTGGTGGAATAACATGAAGAGAGAGATTGCGGAGTTTGTGGCACGGTGTTTGACTTGCCAGAGAGTCAAAGTAGAACATCAACGACCCGCAGGTTTACTTCAGCCGTTGGAGATTCTTCAATGGAAATGGGAACATATAACTATGGACTTTGTTATGGACCTGCCCAGGTCACAAAAGGGTCATGACGCCGTTTGGGTCATAGTGGATAGATTGACTAAGTTGGCACACTTTTTACCGATGAACAAGGAAGATAGTCCTCAGAGATTGGGAGATATGTATGTGGCGGAGATTGTAAGATTGCACGGGATGCCTGTGAGTATTGTATCGGATCGGGATCCTCGTTTTACTTCCCAATTTTGGAAGAGATTGCAAGAAGCTTTGGGAACAAAGTTGAGTTTCAACACGGCTTATCACCCTCAGACTGACGGACAATCGGAGAGAACGATTCAGATTCTGGAGGATATGCTAAGGGCGTGCGTCTTAGACTTCGGGAAAGGTTGGGAGAAATATCTATCTCTAGCGGAGTTCGCTTATAATAATAGTTACCAGGCCACTACCGGGATGGCCCCATTTGAGACATTGTATGGACGTAAGTGTCGATCCCCAATTTACTGGGATGAAGTAGGTGAAACGAAAACTTTTGACCCGACCCTTCTACCTGAACTCATGAAGATTGTTGATAATATCCACCTCATCTGGAAATGGATGCTTACCGCCCAGAGCAGGCAGAAGAGTTATGCAGACCGACGGAGACGGAGCCTAGAGTTTGAGGTCGGTGAAAAGGTGTTCTTGAAGATATCACCTCGGAGGGGACTGATTAAATATGGCAAGGGTGGAAAGTTGAGCCCGAGGTTTGTAGGACCATTTGAGATAATTGAGAAGGTTGGCAAATTGGCGTATCGCCTGGCACTACCCCAAAACCTCTCCAATATTCAAGACGTCTTTCATGTGTCGATGCTACGGAAGTATCACCCTGATCCATCGCATATCTTGGAGCCAGAGCTGTGGTAGCTTCGGGAGAACTTGTCTTATGAGAAGAAGCCCGTTCGGATCGTAGACCAACAAGATCAGGAGTTGCGTAACAAAACTATACCGATGGTGAAAGTGCTGTGGGATCATCATGGAGTTGAATAAGCAACGTGGGAAAGGCGAGACCAGATGGAGCCGCAATATCCAGCTTTATTTCAAAGGTAATATTGAATTTCGGGACGAAATTCTTTTAAGGAAGGGAGGATGTGAGGCCCGACCTCGATTTTTGTGCGATACCTCGTTTCGTGTGCCCTAGACCTAAGAAAGCATGCCCTCACGCTAACCAAGAAAGCATCTTACACGAATCACTAGATCATTAATTAATCCTACAAATTCCACTAACTATTATTAAATTACTAATTCAACCCACTATAAGACAAAATCTCACAAAAGCTAGACATTCCTTATTTTTATTCTTTATTCTTTTTGCACTTTCAACACACAATTAAATAAGGCTCAAAAGATGACAAAAAATCAGATTTTTTATTGCCTTGGCCGACCACCCCATGAGCTTTTATGCTTGCTTGCTCAATTCAAAATTAATTCAAGAAAACTTATGACAATTCTATGACACAAATGCACAAAAAATTGCTTAAAACCTCCTCAAAACTCCACCATTCTCGACCAACTACTCCTTGCCCATGCTAGGAATTTCAAAATACATCTTGAAGACATAAAAAAGCTGAATTTCTATGCCCAAGGCCGAACACATGCATCAATCTTTGCAAAGGCTATCATTTTTTTTTCATTTCTCCCATTTTCCTCTCATTCTTCTCTCTCTCCCTCTCATTCTTCTCTCTCTCTCGGCCTTGGCTGAGTTCCTTCACTTCATAGCTCATCTTCATCACACCATAGTTAATCAAGACAAGCAACAAGCAATAAAACTCGCCCAAGCTAGCTAGGATGCAAGAATCACACATGCAAGCTTTTTGAACAACCATTTCGGCTTTGGTGAGTTTGCTAGCTTCCATTTCTTTTCTTCTTGTTCTAACCACATGCATCTACTAAGAACTTGGTCACTAAGCTAGGAAAAATAGAGAGAAATCGGGTGGTGTCTTGGCTAAGCAAGGAAGAAGAAGAAATTTGTGCTTCATCAAGTTTTGTGCATCTTCTTGTTGATTTGCTAAGGTGAGGGTTAAAGCTTCTTGAAAATCTTTCAAAAATCCACATGCATTCTCTTAAATGTATGTCTTTGCTTCTGTACTTGAGTTATATGTGCGTTCATAAGCTTTTACAACCATGCATGGCAAGATTTTGCCTTGAAGATGATGATAGATGAAATCGGGTTTGGTGACAGCTCTCTGTCTCGTTGTTGCGAGGTGAGTTTGGCTAGGAAAATGATGTTGAAAATGCATGAAAATTGGTAGTTTACTAGGTTTTCCAGTTTTGAACATTTTTCGTAGAAATAGGAAAAAGCTAATTTTGACTCTAAAGTCCTCAAAATGGCAAATCATTAAAATGTGTCCAAATTTGGAAGTCTGGAAAAATGAAACAGGTTTTGGCAGATGCACTGACCTTGTGGAACGAACCAGTTTTGACTTAGTAAATGATGTACAAAATGCATTTCATTTGGTGTGCCGCTAGATTTTTCAGTTCTGGACATTTTTGTCAGAAATGGACTAAGGCTAAATCTGACCCTAAGGACCTCAAAAACGACAATTATTGAAATGTGTCCAAATCTGGACAGTTTTGTGCAATCCCACTGTTTTGGGATAATTATTGATCTCGAACTCTAAATGATGCAAGGTTTGTTTCTGATTTTAGTTCACTTCTTAAGCTTTAATTTGAAATCTTATTTACTGGAATTGGAGATTGTTTGCATGACTAAATGATTGTAGGAAAACAGCCTATTGCAGTGAGGGTTTCACTTAGTTTTATTCTTAGAAATTTGTTGTAACTTCTCTTGTGGTATTAATTGCTTTGGATTGTGGCATTGGGATGTTGTGTGGACTGTTTTGAGTACTTGGGGATGTTTGGATTAGTTGATGCTTGGCTTGAGATTGATTTTGAGTGGACTTGGGGCTTAATCGCACGGGTAAGCATGAAATGGAAACCCTAGCAACTAGGTAAACATGTTAAGTGTTGATCCTTTGAATATTGGGTGTAATTATATGCTTAGTAGGCTACCCGTAGTTGCCCTTATAGCCCTAAATGTGATTTTGAACATTGCATGTTGACAAATAGGCCTTTCTTGCATCCGAACCCACGTAGATTGTTGTTGCATGTTGAATAACCATATTATTTGATTACATGGATGTTGAAATGAGTTATATGACCTGATTTACGTGTATTACATGGCTGCCCGTTTAATGTTCATATAACTCCATATGCCTTTCAAGTGAAATTACTTTTCTATTCGTGCCTCGCTTGTTTACTTGTCAATGTGCAATCTTATGACTGTCCGGAGGCAACCTACTTGGTTGTCCTCCTAATGTGATATATTAAATGTCATAAATGTGCATTGCATACAAGGTTGCAACCTTTTATTATGGCGTGGTAGCGTTCACGCACACTGGGCGGCATCGGCCTTGCCGGTGCAACCGTGACTACCATTGTCCAATTCCCTCTCTCGCTTGGGGGCTATACTTCCTCGGAGAGTTGGGTCGTAGGATTTCGGGGTACATCCGGAGTACACCCACTTGGCGTGATAAGGGGATGATTTGAAGTCGGCCGCAACAACTGAGAGCAAAAGCTCACCGTATCCTTTTTACTATGTGTATAAGTACTCTCGCTTGGTTACTAGAGGACCTCGGGGAGGAAAGACGGGTAAATGTGTTCCTTTACTTTTGTATTATTGTTATGCACTTAATTGTGTTATATTTGTGCTTGCATAAAGGATTTTCATAAGTTGAACTGGAAAATGAGTTTCAAAACCAATTTCTCGTTCCCCCTCGCTGGGTTCATAAGGACTCACCCTCTTTTATCATCTCAGGTGAAGAAGATCAAGAACAGGTACCTGAGGATGATGTGCCTAACGATGATTCCTTGGAGTGATTGCCAGTCCTATGTGCTTTGCGTGGTTATGGCTATTTGTGAACTATGCTACTTGAAGACTATTTCTTTTTATGTTGCTCAATGTTTGTAATGTAAAAGACCCCCGTTGTAATTTGGGGTCTAATTTTGCGTTGTACTGATATTTACTAGACAGACACTAGACACTACTATGATCATTTTGCTATTATTACTGCTAGTATCTATCATAGGATTATGACGTATCAGGTAAGGACTAAGTAATTGAATCTAGCCAATCTTAAGCAGGTACTCGCTATTAAGCTAAGATCAACAGGGGCTTTATAACGAGGATTAACAAACAAACGAGACATAGTATCATGCTAGGTTATTAGTCAAACGTGACATATAGTTAGTAGGTGTTTCAATTGATGGTAAATAGTAATCCTAGTTGGAAATGAAATTGAGATTGGAAAATTTGAGGCGTTTAGTGGATTAGGTCAAACCAAGAGCCCAATTACAACCGTTATGCTGCCGGTTTTCCGAAAAATTTTAGAGTTTAGGCTAAACATTAAGTGTTAAATTTTCATGAACGATTAAGTACGAGACGAGACTTGAATGTCTAGATCATACCCTAGTCTAACCTTATAGGCCAGGTTGGGGCGTGACACTTAATGTCCCACGAGTTAGGTTGTCAGCATTTTTACAGTCTGTACGAATGACTTAGGATGAAAAAATAGCGTAAAAAGAAGAAAAGTGGCCCAAAATTGTTGAAAACGTTCTATTTTGGGTTCTGAAAATCGGTGCAGCTGAGCAAGCTTGTTGCCCCTATTGTAGAACTCCCATAGAGCTTTCCAACGGTATACTTTGGGCCGCATAACCCCTTATAGATCAAAAGTCACAAGCACCGGAGCGACGGAGACTTGGTCACTAGCACCACGACCTAGGTTTGCGGGCCCAACCCCTCCGCGAAGCGTAGTTGTCTTGCCCAAGATGCCGTAGGACTCGAGAAAAGAAATGTGACTGGTGAAACATCTTGGCATGGCTGAACGGGGCAGAACAAAAATGAAAAAGGGGTTGCAGCATGAGGACTTCCCAAGAGGTAACCCATCCTTGTACTACTCTCGCCCAAGCGTGCTTAACTTCGGAGTTCTGATGGGATCCGGTACATTAGTGCTGGTATGATCGCACCCATTATGTTGAGGGTGCAAAGGCCTTATGTGTTGATGGTTCACAGTCCCAGGCATAAGAGACGGCCCATTAAAAAGGCCCAATGGGCTTACCGAAAAACCATTTGCCACAACAATGCAGTATCCTCGCAAGACGTGATATCGACGAGTAATAGGGCCCGTAATGTCCCCCGAGTTAGATTGTCGGCCTTTTCGCGACTCACGACGTACGTCCCGGGATGAAAAAATAGCATAAAAAGAAGAACACTCGCCAAAAACTGATGAAAATGTTCGATTTTTTGTTCCAAAAACAAGTGCACCCGAGCAGGCTTGCTACCCCCGTCGTAGAGCTCACGGAGAGCTTTCCAACGGTATACTGTGGGCCGCATAACTCCTTACGAATCAAAAGTTATGGGCACCGGAGCGAAGGAAACTAGGTCACAGGCCCCACGACCTTGGTTTGCGAGCCCAGCCCCACTGCGAAGCAAAGTTGTCTTGCCCAAGATGCTGTGGGACTCGAGAAAAAAAATGTGATGGATGAAGCATCTTGACATGGTTGAACGGGGCAAAACAAAAATAAAAAAGGGGGGTGCAACACGAGGACTTCCCAGGGGGTCACCTATCCTAGTACTACTCTCACTCAAGCACGCTAAACTTCGGAGTTCTGATGGGATCCGGTGTATTAGTGCTACTATGATCGCACCCGTTATGTTGTGGGTGCAAAGCCCTTATGTGTTGACAGTTCGCAGTCCTAGGCAATAGAGACGGCCCATTCAAAGGGCCCAATGGGCTTATCGACAACCCATCTGCTTCAACAACACAGCATCCTCGCAAGACGTGATATCGACACGTAGTAGGACCTATAATGTCCCGCGAGTTAGGTTGTCGGCTTTTTTGCGGCTCACGACGAACGATTTGAAATGAAAAAATAGCGTAAAAAGAAGAAAAGTGGCCCAAAACTGATGATAACATTCGATTTTGGATTCCAAAAATAGGTTCAGACGAGCATGCTTGGTGCACATGTTGTAGAGCTCCCGGAGAGCTTTCCAGCGGTATACTGTTGGCCGCATAATTTCTTACGGAACAAAATTTACGGGCACCGGAGCAACGGAGAGCAGGTCACAAGCACCACGAACTAGTTGTGCAGACCCAGCCCCTCCGCGAAGCGAAGTTGTCTTGCCTAAGATGCTGTGGGACTCAAGAAAAGAAATATGACGAGTGAAGCATCTTGGCATGGCTGAACGGGGCAAAACGAAAATAGAAATGTGGGGTGCAACACGAGGACTTCCGAGGAGGTCACCCATCCTAGTACTACTCTCACCCAAGCACACTTAACTTCGGAGTTCTGATGGGATCCGGTGTATTAGTGCTAGTATGATCGCACCCGTTATGTTGAGGATGCAAAGCCCTTATGTGTTGATGGTTCACAGTCCTAGGCAAAAGAGACGACCCATTCAAAGGGCCCAATGGGCTTACCGATAACCCATATGCTTCAACAACACAGCATCCTTGCAAGACATGATATCGACGCGTAGTAGGACCCGTAATATTCTGCGAGTTAGGTTGTCGACTTTTTCACAGCATACAACAAATGACCCGGGACGAAAAAATAAAGTAGAAAAAAGAAAAATGGCCTAAAAGTGATGAAAACGTTTGATTTTGGGTTCCAAAAATGGGTGCAGCCGATCAAGCTTGTTACCTTTGTCGTAGAGCTCTCTGAAAGCTTTTCAACAGTATACTGTGCTCCGCATAACTACTTACGGATCAAAAGTTATGGGCACCACAGTAACGGAGACCAGGTCATAGGCCCCACGACTTTGGTTTGCGAGCCCAGGCCCTCTGCGAAGCGATTTGTCTTGCCCAAGATGCCGTAGGACTCAAGAAAAGAAATGTGATGGGTGAAAAATCTTGGCATGGCAGAATAGGGCAGAACAAAAATTGAAAGGGAGGGTGCAACACGAGGACTTCCCAAGGGGTCACCCATTCTAGTACTACTCTCACCCAAGCACGCTTAACTTCAGAGTTCTAATGGGATCCGGTGCATTAGTGCTAGTATGATCGCACCCGTTATGTTGAGGGTGCAAAGCCCTTATGTGTTGATAGTTCACAATCCTAGGCAAGAGAGGGGGCCCATTCAAAGGGCCCAATGGACTTATCGATAACCTATCTACCTCAACAACGCAACATCCTCGCAAGACGTGATATCGACACGTAGTAGGACCAATTAATGTCCCGCGAGTTAGGTTGTCGGCTTTTTTGTGGCCCACGACGAACGATCCGGAATGAAAAAATAACATAAAAAGAAGAAAATTGTCCCGAAATTGATGAAAATGTTCAATTTTGGGTTCTAAAAACAAGTGCAGATGAGAATGCTTATTGCCCTTGTCGTAGAGCTCCTAGAGAGCTTTCGAACGGTATACTATGGGCTGCATAATTCCTAACGGATCAAAATTTATAGGCACCGGAGACACGGAGACCAGGTCACAAGCACCACGAACTAGGTTTGCAGGCGCAGCCCTTCCACGAAACGAAGTTGTCTTGCCCAAGATGCCGTGGGACTCGAGAAAAGAAATGTGATAGGTGAAGCATCTTGGCATGGCAGAACAGGGCAGAACAAAAATTGAAATAGGGGGTGCAACACGAGGACTTCCCAGGGGGTCACTCATTCTAGTACTACTCTCACCCAAGCGCGCTTAACTTCAAAGTTCTGATGGGATTCGTTGCATTAGTGCTAGTATGATTGCACCTGTTATGTTGTGGGTGCAAATCCCTTATGTGTTGACGGTTCACAGTCCTAGGCAAGAGAGACAACCCATTCAAAGGGCCCAATGGGCTTACCGACAACCCAGCTGCCTCGACAATGCAGCATCCTCACAAGACGTGATATTGACATATAGTAGGACCCATAATGTCCTGGCTGTTAGTTTGTCGCCTTTTTTTACGGCTCACGACAAACGATCCAGGATGGAAAAATAACGTAAAATGAAGAAAAATTGCTCAAAAGTAATGAAAACATTCAATTTTGGGTTTCGAAACTTGGTGCAGCAGAACAAGTTTGCTGCCCCTGTTGTAGAGCTCCCGGAGTGCTTTCCAACGGTATACTGTGGGCCACATAATTCCCTACGGATCAAAAGTTTATGGCACCAGAGCGACGGAGACCAGGTCACAAGCACCACGAACAAGGTTTGCAGGCCCAGCCCCTCCGCGAAGCGAAGTTGTCTTGCCTAAGATTTCGTGGGACTCGAGAAAAGAAATGTGACAGGTGAAGCATGTTGGCATGGCTGAACGGGGCAAAACAAAAATAAAATGGGGAAGGTGCAACATGAGGACTTCCTAGGGGGTCACCCATCCTAGTACTATTATCACCCAAGCACGCTTAACTTCGGAGTTCTGATGGAATATGATGCATTACTGCTAGTATGATCGCACACGTTAAGTTGAGGATACAAAGCCCTTATGTGTTGATGATTCACAGTCTTAGACAAGAGAGATGGCCCATTCAAAGGGCCCAATGGGCTTATCGATAACCCATCTGCCGCAACAACGCAGCATCCTCGCAGGACATGATATCGATGCATAGTAGGGCCCTTAATGTCTCGCGAGTTAGGTTGTCAGCTTTTTTGTGGCTCACAACGAATGATCCGGGACAAAAAAAATAGCGTAAAAAGAAGAAAAGTGGCCAGAAATTGGTGAAAACTTTCGATTTTGGGTGGAAAATACATGTAGCCAAACAGGGTTGCTGCCCCTATCATAGAGCTCCCGAAGAGCTTTTCAACGGTATAATGTGTGCCGTATAAGTCCTTACGGATCAAAAGTTAGGGGAATTGGTGCGACGGAGACTAGGTCACCGGCCCTACGACCTCGATTTGTGATCCTAGCCCCTCTACGAAGCGAAGTTGTCTTGCCCAAGATGCCGTAGGACTCGAGAAAAGAAATGTGACGGGTGAAGCATCGTGGCATGGCTAAACGAGGCAAAACATAAATGAAAAGGGGTGTGCAACACGAGGACTTCCTAGGGGGTCACCCATCCTTGTACTAATCTAGCCCAAGCGCACTTAACTTCGGAGTTCTGATAGGATCTGGTGTATTGTGCTGTATGATCGCACTTGTTATGTTGAGGGTGCAAAGCCCTTATGTGTTGACATTTCACTGTCCTAGGCAAGAGAGACGATACATTCAAAAGGCCCAATGGACTTACCGACAACCCATCTGCCTCAACAACGCGGCATCCTCACAAGACGTGATATCGACACGTTGTACGACCCTTAATGTACCGCGAGTCAGCTTGTCGGATTTTTTGCGGCTCACGACGAACGTCCCAGGACAATAAAATAGCGTAGAAAGAAGAAAAGTAGACCAAAATTGATGAAAATGTTCGATTTTGGGTTCCGAAAAGAGGTGCAGCAAAGTAGGCTCGTCGCCCCCATAGTAGAGCTCCCGGATAGCTTTCCAACGGTATACTGTGGGCGGCATAACTCCTTACACATCAAAAGTTATAGGCACCGGAGCGACGGAGACCAGGTCACAGGCCCCACGACCTCGGTTTACGGGCCCAGCCCCTCCTCGAAGCGTAGTTGTCTTGCCCAAGATGCCGTGGGACTCAAGAAAAGAAATGTGACGGATGAAGCATCTTGGCATGGCTGAATTGGGCAAAATAAAAATAAAAAAGCGGGGTGGAACACGTGGACTTCCCAGGGGGTCATCCATCCTAGTACTACTCGCACCCAAGCACGCTTAACTTCAACATTCCGATGGGATCTGGTGCATTAGTGCTAGTATGATTGCACCAGTTATGTTGAAGGTGCAAAGCCCTTATGTGTTGACGGTTCACAGTCCTAGACAAGAGAGACGACCTATTCAAACGGCCCATTGGGCTTGTTGATAACCCATCTGCCTCAACAACGCCGCATCCTCGCAAGACATTAAAGGATCGGGGATGAATAAATAGGGTAAAAAGAAGAAAAGTTGCCAGAAACTAATGAAAATGTTTGAATTTGGGGTTCCAAAAATAGGCACAGACAAGCAGGCTAGCTGCCCTTGTCGTAGAGTTCCCGAAGAGCTTTCCAACGGTATATTATGGGACGCATAACTCTTTACGATCAAAAGTTATGGGAACCGGAGTGGTGGAGACCAGGTCACAGACCCCACGACCTCGATTTGCAAGCCCAGCTCCTCTGCGAAGCGAAGTTGTCTTGCCCAAGATGCTGTGGGACTCGAGAAAAGAAATATGACAGTTGAAGCATCCTGGCATTACTGAATGGGGCAAAATAAGAATGGAAAGGGGCATGTAACCAGAGGACATCCCAGGGGGTCACCCATCCTTGTACTACTTTTGCCCATGCGCACTTAACTTCAGAGTTCTAATAGAATCCAGTGCATTAGTGCTGGTATGATCGCACCCGTTTTGTTGAAAGTACAAAGCCCTTATGTGTTGACGGTTCACAATCCTAGACAAGAGAGACAGCCCATTCAAAAGGCCCAATGGGCTTATCGACAACCCATCTGCCTCAACAACGCAGCAACCTCGCAAGACGTGATATCAACACGTAGTAGAACCTTTAATGTCTAGTTTGTTAAGTTGTCGGCTTTTTTGTTGCTCACAACGAACGATCCGGGATGAAAAAATTGCGAAAAAAGAAGAAAATTGGTCCGAAACTAATGAAAATGTAAGATTTTGGGTTTCAAAAATAGGTGCAGCCTAACAGGCTGGCTGCCGCTGTCGTAGAGCTGCCAAAGAGCTTTCCCACGATATACTGTGGGCCACATAATTCCTTACGGATCAAAAGTTACGGGCACCGGAGCGACGAAAACTAGGTCACAAGCACCACGAACTAGGTTTGCAGGCCCAGCGAAGTTGTCTTGCCCAAGATGCCATGGGACTCGAGAAAAGAAATGTGATGGGAGAAGCTTCTTGGCATGACTGAACAATGCAAAACAAAAATAAAAAGGGGGGCTGCAACACGAGGACTTCCTAGGGGGTCGCCCATCCTAATACTACTCTTATCCAAGCACGGTTAACTTCGGAGTACTGTTGGGATCCTGTTCATTAGTGCTAGTATGACCGCACCCGTTATCTTGAGGGTGCAAAGCCCTTATATGTTGACGGTTCACAGTCCTAGGCAAGAGAGATGGCCCATTCAAAGGGCCGATGGACTTACTGATAACCCATCTAGCTCAACAACGCAGCATCCTCGCAAGACATGATATCGACGCGTAGTAGGGCCTTTAATGCAACTCACGACGAATGATCCGGGATGAAAAAATAGCATAAAAAGAAGAAAAGTGACCAGAAACTAATGAAAATTTTTATATTTTGGGTTCCTAAAATAGGCTCAGACATGCTGGCTTACTGCCCCTGCCGTAGAGCTCCCGAAGACCTTTCCAACGGTATACTGTGGGCCGCATAACTCCTTAAGGATCAAACGTTATAGGCATCGGAGCGATGGAGACCAGGTTACTGGCCTCACGACCTTGGTTTACGGGCCTAGCCCTTCCGCGAAGCGAAATTGTCTTTCCCAAGATGCCGTGGGAGTCGAGAAAAGAAATGTGATGGGTAAAACATCTTGGCATCGCTGAACAGCACCAAACAAAAATGAAAACGGGGGTGCAACACGAGGACTTCCCAGGGGGTCACCCATCCTTGTACTACTCTTGCCCAAGCGTACTTAACTTCAGAGTTCTGATGGGATCCTGTGCATTAGTACTGGCATGATCGCACCAGTTATGTTGAGGGTGCAAAGCCCTTATGTGTTGACGGTTCACAGTCCTAGCCAAAAGAGACGACCCATTAAAAAGGCCCAATGGGCTTACCGACAACGCATCTGCCTCAACAACGCGGCATTCTCGCAAGACATGATATCGACACGTAGTAGGACCCTTAATGTCCCGCGAGTTTGGTTGTCGGCTGTTTTGCGGCTCACGAGAAACGACCTGGGACGATAAAATAGTGTACAATGAAGAAAAGTGGCTCAATACTAATGAAAATGCTTGATTTTGGGTTATGAAAATAGGTGCAACCGAGCAGGCTTGTAGTCCCCATCATAAAGCTCCCGGAGTGCTTTCCAACGGTTTACTGTGGGTAGCATAATTCCATATGGATAAAAAGTTATGGGCACCGGAGCGACCGAGACCAGGTCACAAGCACCACGAACTAGGTTTACAGGCCCTGCCTCTTTGCGAAGTGAAGTTGTCTTGCCCTAGATGCCGTGGGACTCGAGAAAAGAAATGTGACGGGTGAAGCATCTTTGCATGCATGAACGGGGCAAAACAAAAATGAAAAGGGGGATGCAAAACGAGGACTTCCTAAGGGGTCACCCAACCTCGTATTACCCTTGCCCAAGCGCGCTTAACTTCGGTGTTCTGATGGGATCCGTTGTATTGGTGCTGGTAAGATCACACCCGTTATGTTGAGGGTGCAGAGCCCTTATGTGTTGACGGTTCATAGACCCAGTCAAGAGAAACAACCCATTCAAAAGGCCCAATGGGCTTACCAATAACCCATCTACCTCAACAACGTAGCATCCTCGCAAGACGTGATATCGACGCGTAGTAGGGCCCTTAATGTCCTGCGAGTTAGGTTGTCGGCTTTTTCACGGCTCACGACGAACGACCAGGGTCGAAAATATAAAATAAAAAGAAGAAAAGTGTCTCAAAACTGATGATAACATTTGATTTTGGGTTCCAAAAATAGGTGCAGCGGAGCAAGCTTGATGCCCCCACCGTAGAGCTCTAGGAGACCAGGTCACGAGTACCACGACCTCGGTTTACGAGTCCAGCCCATCCGTGAACGAAGTCGTCTTGCCCAAGATGTCGTGGGACTCGAGAAAAGAAGTGTGATGGATGAAGCATCTTGGCATGGCTGAATGGGGCAAAACAAAAATAAAAAGGGGGGTGCAACACGAGGACTTCCCAGGTGGTTACCCATCCTTGTATATTACTCTTGCCCAAGGTTGCTTAACTTCGGAGTTCTGATGGGATTCGGTGTATTGGTGTTGGTATGATCGCACCTATTTTGTTGAGGGTGCAAAGCCCTTATGTGTTGATAGTTCACAGTCTCAGGCAAGTGAGACAGCCCATTCAAAAGGCCCAATGGGCTTACCGACAACCCATCTTCCTCAACAACGTAGCATCATCGCAAGACGTGATATTAACGCGTAGTAGGGCACTTAATGTCCCGCGAGTTAGGTTGTCGCCTTTTTCGCAACTCACGAAAAACGACGCGGGACAAAAAAATAAAGTAAAAAGAAGAAAAGTGGCCTAAAACTGATGAAATCGTTTGATTTTGGGTTCTAAAAACTGGTGCAGCTGAGCAGGCTTGCTGCCCCCATAGTAGAACTCCCAGAGAGCTTTCCAACGATATATTGTGGGTCGCATAACTCCTTACAGATCGAACGTTATGAGCATTGGAGCGACGGAGACCAGGTTACAAGCCCCATGACCACAGTTTACAGGTCCAGCTCCTCCGCAAAGCGAAGTTGTCTTGCCTAAGATGCTGTGGGACTTGAGAAATGAAATGTGATGGATGAACCATATTGGCATGGCTGAACGGGGAAGAACAAAAATAAAAAGGGGGGGTGCAACACGAGGACTTCTAAGGGGGTCACCCATCCTAGTACTACCCTCACCCAAGCACGCTTAACTTCGGAGTTTTGATGGGATCCGGGGCATCAGTGCTAGTATGATCGCACCCATTATGTTGAGGGTGCAAAGCCCTTATGTGTTGATGGTTCACAGTCCTAGGCAAGAGAGATGGCCCATTTAAAGGGCCCAATGGGCTTACCGACAACCCATCTGCCTTAACACCGCATCATCCACCCAAGATATGATATTGACACGTAGTAGGGCCCTTAATGTCCCACGAGTTAGGTTGTCGGCTTTTTTGCAGCTCACGACGAACGATAAGGGAGGAAAAAATAGCGTAAAAAGAAGAAAATTATCCAGAAACTGATGAAAACGTTCGATTTTGGGTTCTGAAAATAGGCGCATGAAAGCTATCTTGCGGCCCCTATCGTAGAGCTCCCAAAGAGCATTCTAATGGTGTATTGTGGGCCGCATAACTCCTTACGGATCAAAACTTATGGGCACCAGAGCGACGTAGACCAGGTCAGAGGCCCTACGACCTCGGTCTGCAGGCCCAGCCCTCTGCGAAGTGAAGTTGTCTTGCCCAAGATGCCGTGGGACTCGAGAAAAGAAATGTGACAGGTGAAGCATCTTGGCATGGCTGAACGGGGCAAAACAAAAATGAAAAGTAGTGTGCAACACGAGGACTTCCTATGGGGTCACCCATCCTTGTACTACTCTTGCCAAGCGCACTTAATTTTGGAGTTCTGATGGGATCCGGTGCATTAGTGCTGGTATGATCGCACCTATTATGTTGAGGGTGCAAAGCCCTTATGTGTTGACGGTTCACAGTCGTAGGCAAGACAGACGACCCATTCAAAAGGCCCAATGGGCTTACTGATAACCTATCTGCCTCAACAATGCGGCATCATCGCAAGACGTGATTTCGACACATAGTAGGACCCTTAATGTCCCGGGAGTTAGGTTGTCGGCTTTTTTGCGTCTCACAACAAACCATGGGTTGAAAAAATAGTGTAAAAAGAAGAAAAGTGGCCCAAAACTTATGAAAATATTTGATTGTGGGTTCTGAAAATAGGTGCAACTGAGCAGGCTTGCTGCCCCCGTCGTGGAGCTCCCGGAGAACTTTCCAACAGTATACTGTGGGTCGCATAACTCCTTATGGATCAAAAGTTATGGGCACTGGAGCGACAGAGACAAGGTCACAAGCCCCACGACCTCGGTTTGTGGGCCCAGCCCCTCCGCGAGGCGAAGTTGTCTTGCCCAAGAAGCCGTGGGACTCAAGAAATGAAATGTGACAGGTTAAGAATCTTGGCAAGGCTGAACGGGGCAAAACAGAAATGAAAAGAGGGATGCAACACGAGGACTTCCAAGGGGGTCACCCATCCTCGTATTATTTTTGCCCAACCGCGCTTAACTTCGGTGCTCTGATGGGATCTAGTGCATTAATACTGGTATGATCGCACCTGTTATGTTGAGGGTGCAATGCCCTTATATGTTGACGGTGCACAGTCCTAGGCAAGAGAGACGACCCATTCAAAGGGCCCAATGGGCTTACCGACAACCCATCTGCCTTAACAACGCAACATTCTCGCAGGACATGATATCAACGCCTAGTAGGGCCCTTAATATCTCGCAAGTTTTGTTGTCTGCTTTTTTGTGGCTCACAACGAACGATCCGGGATGGAAAAATAGCATAAATAAAGAAAAGTGGCTAAAAACTGATGAAATCGTTAGATTATGGGTTTCGAAAATAGGCGCAAGCAAGCAAGCTTGCTGCCCCTATCGTAGAGCTCCCGAAGAGCTTTCCAACAGTATACTGTGGGCCGCATTACTCCTTTTGGATCAAAAGTTATGGGCACCGGAGAGACGGAGACCATGTCACAGGCCCCACGACCTCTGTTTGTGGGCTCAACCCCTCCGCGAAGTGAAATTGTCTTGCCCAAAATGCTGTGGGACTCGAGAAATGAAATGTGACGGGTTAAGAATCTTGGCATGGCTGAACGGGGCAAAACAAAAATGAAAACGGGGGGTACAAAACAAAGACTTCCCCAAGGGTCACCCATACTTATACTACTCTTGCCCAAGCGTACTTAACTTCAGAGTTCTGATGGGATCCGGTGCATTAGTGCTGGTATGATCGCACCCATTATATTGAGGGTGCAAAGCCCTTATGTTATGATGGTTCACAGTCCTGGGCAAGAGAGACGGCCCATTCAAAAGGCCCAATGGGCTTACCCATAGCCCATCTACCTCAACAACGCGGCATCCACATAAGACGTGATATCGACACTTAGTAGGACCCTTAATGTCCCGCGAGTTAGGTTGTCAGATTTTTTGCGGCTCACGATGAACGATCTGGGATGAAAAAATATCGTAAAAAGTAGAAAACTAGCCCAAAACTGATGAAAATGTTTGATTGTGGGTTCTGAAAATAGGTACAACCGAGTAGGCTTGCTTCCTCCCTCATAGAGCTCTCGGAGAGCTTTCTAACGGTATACTGTGGGCCGCATAACTCCTTACTGATCAAAATTTATGGGCATCGGAGTGACAGAGGCCAGGTCATAGGCCCCACGACCTCGGTTTGCGGGCCCAGCCCCTCCGCGAAGCGAAGTTGTCTTGCCCAAGATGCCGTGGGCTCGATAAAATAAATGTGACGGGTGAAGCATCTTGGCATGGCTGAACGGTGCAAAACAAAAATGAAAAAGGGGGTGCAACACGAGGACTTCCCACGGGGTCACCCACCTTTGTATTACTCTTGTCCAAGCGCGCTTAACTTCGGTGTTCTAATGGGATCCGGTGCATTAGTACTAGTATGATAGCACCCGTTATGTTAAGGGTTGAAAGCCCTTATGTGTTGACGATTCACAGTCCCAGGCAAGAGAAACAGCCCATTCAAAAGTCCCAATGGGCTTACCGATAACCCATTTGCCTCAACAACGCAACATCCCCACAAGACATGATATCGACGCGTAATAAGGCCCTTAATGTCCCGCGAGTTAAGTTGTCGACTTTTTCTCGACTCATAACGAATGACCCGCTGCAAAAAAATAAAGTAGAAAGAAGAAAAGTGGCCTGAAACTGATGAAAACGTTTGATTTTGGATTTGAAAAATAGGTGCAGTCGAGCAAGCTTGTTGCCCTCGTCCTTGAGCTCTCGGAGAGTTTTTCAACGGTATACTGTGGGTCACATAACTCTTTACGGATCAAACATTACGGGTATCGGAGCGACAAAGACTAAATCACAGGCCCCAAGACAACGGTTTGTGGGCCCAGCCCCTCCGCAAAGTGAAGTTGTCTTGCCCAAGATGCCATGGGACTTGAGAAAAGAAATGTGACGGATGAAGCATCTTGGCATGGCTGAATGGGGAAAAACAAAAATAAAAAATGGGGTGCAACACGAGGACTTCGCAGAAGGTCACCCATCCTAATACTACTCTCACCCAAGCTTGCTTAACTTCGGAGTTCTGATGGCCTCTGGCGCATTAGTACTAGTATGATCATACCCGTTATGTTAAGGGTGCAAAGCCGTTATGTGTTGATAGTTCACAGTCGTAGGCAAGAGAGACGACCCATTCAAAGGGCCCAATGGGCTTATCGATAACCTATCTGCCTAAAAAATGCAACATCCTTGCAAGACGTGATATCGTCGCATAGTAGGGCCCTTAATGTCCCACGAGTTAGGTTGTCGGGTTTTTTACGGCTCACGACAAACGACTCGGGTCAAAAAAATTATGTAAAAAGAAGAAAAGTTGCTCAAAACTGATGAAAATATTCAATTTTGGGAGAAAACAGATGCAAATGAGCAGGCATGCTGCCCCATTTTAGAGCTCCTGGAGAGCTTTCTAACAGTATACTGTGGGCCGCATAACTTCTTACGGATCAAAAGTTATGGGCACCAGAGCGATAGAGACCATGTCACAGGCCCCACGACCTCGGTTTGCGGGCCCAGCCCCTTCGTGAACTGAAGTTGTCTTCCCAAGATGCCGTGGGACTCAAGAAAAGAAATGTGACGGGTAAAGCATCTTGGGATGGCTGAACGGGGCAAAACAAAAATGAAAAGGGGGGTGCAACACGAGGACTTCCCAAGGGGTCACCCATCCTTGTATTACTCTTACCCAAGCGCGCTTAACTTCGGTGTTCTGATGGCATTCGGTTCATTATTGCTGGTATGATCGCACCCGTTATGTTGAGAGTGCAAAGCCCTTATGTCTTGACGCTTCATATTCACAGGCAAGAGAGATAGCCCTTTCAAAAGGGCGAATAGGCTTACCGATAACCCATCTGCTTCAACAACGCAGCATCCTCAAAGGACGTGATATCGATGCGTAGTAGGGCCCTTAATGTCCCGCGGGTTACGTTGTCGACTTTTTTGCTGCTCACGACGAACGACACGGGACGAAAAAATAAAGTAAAAAGAAGAAAAGTGGCCCGAAACTGATAAAAAACGTTTGATTTTGGGTTCTGAAAATAGGTGCAGCCGATCAGGCTTGCTGCCCCTAGAGTAGAGCTCCCAGAGAGCTTTCCAACGGTATACTGTGGGCCGCATAACTCCTTACGGATCAAACGTTACGGGTATCGGAGAGACGGAGACCAAATCACAGGCCCCAAGACAACGGTTTGCGAGCCCAGCCCTTCCGCAAAGTGAAGTTGTCTTGCCCAAGATACCATGGGACTTGAGAAAACAAATGTGACAGATGAAGCATCTTGGCATGGCTGAATGGGGCAAAACAAAAATAAAAAATGGGGGTACAACACGAGGACTTCGCAGAGGGTCACCCATCCTAATACTACTGTCACCCAAGCTTGCTTAACTTCGGAGTTCTGATGGGATCCGACGCATTAGTGCTAGTATGATCACACCCGTTATGTTGAGGGTGAAAAGCCCTTATGTGCTGATAGTTCACAATCGTAGGCAAGAGAGACGACCCATTCAAAGGGCCCAATGGGCTTACCGACAACCCATCTGCCTCAACAATGAAGCATCCTTGCAAGACGTGATATCGTCGCATAGTAAGGCCCTTAATGTCCCGCGAGTTAGGTTGTCGGGTTTTTCGCTGCTCACGACGAATGACCCGGGTCGAAAAAATTTACTAAAAAGAAGAAAAGTTGTTCAAAACTGATGAAAATGTTCGATTTTGGGATTCTGAAAACAGATGCAGCTGAGCAGGCATGCTGCCCCCGTTTCAGAGTTCCTGGAGAGCTTTCCAACAGTATACTGCGGGCTGCATAACTCCTTACAGATCAAAAGTTATGGGCACCAGAGCGATAGAGACCATGTCACAGGCCCCACGACCTCAGTTTGCGGGCCCAGCCCATTTGTGAATCGAAGTTGTCTTGCCCAAGATGCCGTGGGACTCGAGAAAAGAAATGTGACGGGTGAAGCATCTTGGCATGGCTGAACGGGGCAAAACAAAAATGAAATTGGGGGTGCAACACGAGGACTTCCCTAGGGGTCACCTATCCTTGTATTACTTTTGCCCAAGCGGGCTTAACTTCGGTGTTCTGATGGCATCCAGTTCATTATTGCTGGTATGATTGCACCTGTTATGTTGAGAGTGCAAAGCCCTTATGTGTTGTCAGTTCACAGTCCTAGGCAAGAGAGACAACCCATTCAAAAGGCCTAATGGGCTTACCGATAACCCATCTGCCTCAACAACGCAGCATCCTCACAAGACGTGATATCGATACGTAGTAGGGCCCTTAATGTCCTGCGAGTTAGGTTGTCGACTTTTTCGCGTCTCATGACGAACGACCCGGGATGAAAAAATAAAGTAAAGAGAAGAAAAGTGGCCTGAAACTGATGAAAACATTTTGATTTTGGGCTTCGAAAATAGGTGCATCCAAGCAAGCTTGTCGCCCCCGTAGTAGAGCGTCCGCAGAGCTTTCCAACGGTATACTGTATGCCGTATAACTCTTTACGGATCAAAAGTTACGGGCATCGGAGCGACGGAGACTATGTCACAGGCCTCACGACCTCGGTTTGCTAGCCCAGCCCCTCCACGAAACGAAGTTGTCTTGACCCAGATGCCGTGGGACTCGAGAAAATAAATGTGATGGATAAAGCATCTTGGCATGGCTGAACAGTGCAAAACAAAAATAAAAAGTGGGAGTACAACATGAGGACATCCCATGGGGTCACCCATCCTAGTACTATTCTAACCCAAGCACGCTTAACTTCGGAGTTCTGATGGGATTCAATGCATTAGTGCTATTATGATCGCACCCATTATGTTGAGGGCGCAAAGCCCTTATGTGATGACGGTTCACAGTCCTAGGCAACAGCAACGGCCCATTCAAAGGGCCCAATGGGCTTACCGATAACCCATCTGCCTCAACACCGCAGCATCTTCGCAAGACATGATATCGACGCATAGTACGGCCCTTAATGTCCCATGAGTTAGGTTGTCTGCTTTTTTACGGCTCACGACGAACAATCCAGGACAAAAAAAATAGTGTAAAAAGAAGAAAATTGTCCAGAAACTGATGAAAATGTTCGATTTTGGGTTCTGAAACTAGGCGCAGAATAACTGGCTTGATGTCCCTGTCGTAGAGCTCCTGAAGAGCTTTGCAACGGTATACTGTGGGCTGCATAACTCCTTACGGATCAAAAGTTATGGGCATTAGAACAACGGAGACCAGGTCACAGGCCCCACGACCTCAGTTTGCGGGCCCAGTCGTGGGACTCAAGAAAAGAAATGTGATAGGTGAGGCATCTTAGCTTGGCTAAACGAGGCAAAACAAAAATGAAAAATGGGGTACAACAAGAGGACTTCCCAGGGGGTCACCCATCCTTGTACTACTCCTTCCCAAGAGCACTTAACTTCGGAGTTCTGATGGGATCTGGTGCATTAGTGCTGGTATTATAGCACCTGTTATGTTGAGGGTGCAAAGCTCTTATGTGTTGATGGTTCACAGTCTTAGGCAAGAGAGATGACCCATTAAAAAGGCCCAATGGGCTTACTGACAACCCATCTTCCTTAACAACGCGGCATCCTCACAAGACATGATATCGACGCGTAGTAAGGCCTTTAATGTCTTGCGAGTTAGGTTGTCGGCTTTTTTGCGGCTCACGACGAACCACCTAGGATGAAAACATACCAGAAATAGAAGAAAAGTGGCCCAAAATTGATGAAAACATTTGATTTTGGGTTTCGAAAATAGGTGTGCCCAAGCAGGCTTGCTGCCCCAGTCGTAGAACTCCTGGAGAGCTTTCTAACGGTATACTGTGGGCCGCATAACTCCTTACGGATCAAAAGTTACGGGCACCGGAGCGACGGAGACTAGGTCATAAGTACCATGAACTAGGTTTGCAGGCCCAGGCACTCCGCAAAGCGAAGTTGTCTTGCCCAAGATGTCGTGGGACTCGAGAAAAGAAATGTGATGGGTGAAGCATCTTAGTATGGTTCAACGGGGCATAACAAAAATGAAAAGGGGGATGCAACACGAGGACTTCCCATGGGGTCACCCATCCTTGTATTACTCTTGCCCAAGCACGCTTAACTTCGGTGTTCTGATTGGATCTAGTGCATTAGTGCTGGTATGATTGCACCCGTTATGTTGAGGGTGCAAAGCCCTTATGTGTTGATGGTTCACAGTCCTAGACAAGAGAGATAGCCGATTCAAAAGGCCCAATGGGCTTACCGACAACCCAAAGCACTTATGTGTTGACGGTTCACAATCCCAAGCAAGAGAGACAGCCCATTTAAAAGGCCTATTGGCTTATTGACAACCCATCTTCCTCAACAATGCATCATCCTCGTAAGACGTGATATCAATGCGTAGTAGGGCACTTAATGTCCCGCGAGTTAGGTTGTCGGCTTTTTTGCGACTCACGACGAATGACCCGGGTCGAAAAAATTAAGTAAAAAGAATAAAAGTTGCTCGGAACTGATGAAAATATTTGATTTTGGGATTCCAAAAATAGTTGCAGCTGAGCAGGCATACTGCCCCCATTGTAGAACTCCCAGAGAGCTTTCCAATAGTATACTGTGGGCCATATAACTCCTTAAGGATCAAAAGTTATGAGCACCGGAGCGACGAAGACCAGGTCACAGGCCCCATAACCTCGGTTTGTGGGCCCAGCCCTTTCGCAAACCGAAGTTGTCTTGTCCAAGATACCGTGGGACTCTGTCACGCCCCGGGACCAAGACCCGCAGAGTTTAAGGTCGGAGCGCAACGTGTCAACCAACTTAATACCTATAAGGTCATCGATTAACAACCTAGCATGCAATTTACATTTTTTTTTATTTTTTTATTTTATTTTATCCCACAAGTATTTTCAAAAGAATGTTGTTGGCATTTGGCACTAAAAGGCCACAACAAGTTGTTTAATAATTACAAGACCTAGCAGCCCTATATGTACTTCATACGTGGCCAAATACTGACATCTAGGCCTCAAAAGATTGGTAATCAAACTTAGTATGTAGTAATAGTCCAAAAGAATATTACATAACACAGCTATTCGAAAGTATATCATTAATTAATATTAACAAGCTATGTCTTCTACACAAGCATGGAGATCAACAAAAGCAGAAGTCAGTCTCATCACATAAAGTCTCTTCGCCCTCAACCTGAACAATTGGCTCGGCCTCGGTCTCACCTGTAAGTATTAGAAAGAGGGGTGAGCTAGTCCTGCGTATAGCTCAGTGAGGATGAGAAATGAAGGTTTTCACAAAGGTTTTATTAATTTGAAATCTTCTTTATAAAACCGTGCTATGCATATAATCCACATAGTCAAAGCATCAAGTATAACAAATACGGAATAGTCAAGATCTTATTCAAGTAACTCTACACTCCGAGGACCTCGAGGGACCCAGCGAGAGTAGAAACCATGTAGTAAAAGGATACAATATCACTAACTTTGTTGGAGATGGTCAATCTCAAGCTTTCTTGTCAAATCATCTTCATCACACCAATTAAGAGTGGCATTTCGGAGGCGACCTGTTACACTGATCAAGAGAATACTCCGGGGGCAACCCATGAGGAAGGTACTCCGAAGGCAACCCATATGCATGACAACCAATAGGGCACTACGGAGGCAACCCATGAAGACGGTACTCCGGAGGCAACCCATAACACACCAATCAAGAGGGCACTACGGAGGCAACCCGTGAAGAGGGTACTCCGGAGGCAACCCATAAACACACCAATCAAGAGGGCACTACGGAGGCAACTCGTGAAGAAGGTACTCCGGAGGCAACCCATAAACACACCAATCAAGAGGGCACTACGGAGGCAACCCGTGAAGAAGGTACTCCGGAGGCAACCCATAAACACACCAATCACACCTCATTAATTTGTGGAATATACAGGCACCATTTGGAGGACAACAAGGAGGTTGTCTCCGTCAAGCATGTTCAAACATATACATGATCCGAACTTAATTGAGCATACTTATCAAATAACTAATTAGACATGTAAACATCTTGCATTTAATAATCATAAGACACAACGTGGAAGGCAACAAGGAAGTTACTTTATTATACAAGTGTGTAACCGTGTAGCGACTTCATACGAGCATATATTCATAAGGCATTATAAGAACATATAATCATTTCATTTATCAGTTTGAAAGCAATTAAACTTTCAAGGGCAGCCAAGTAATCATGTTGAAAATAAGCCATAGAATATCTTTTAACAATTCACAATAGGAGGTCAACAAAGTAGGTTGCCTCTGGATACACGTATGATCATATATCGGCAAGTAAACATACGAGGCATGCTTTGACATGTAAATTCACTTGTATAACACCTAGAAGCATACGAACATTTAATGGGCAGCCAAGTAACACCATATAAAACAAGTCGTATAACTCATTTTAGTTCACATACCAAGTGTTAAGGACATACGAGCATGCTATGACAATTTACACAAGAGCGGGTGCAAGAATAATTAACTTATCAACATGCAATCATCGAGAATCGTGCTTAGAGCTATAAGGACAATTCCGGGCAGTCCATTAACATTCCTCAACATCAATTATAAGATACACAAGAGTGGTTTATGACTTGGGAGTCTACGTAGCCATTAGGGTTTACAAGGACCATACTTGGGTGTAGGTTTAGTTTGCTAAGAACCACAAGAATCACCTAAACCATTTCATGCATACTTAGAGATTATTGGACAGCCTACTAACAACTCAAATGAATTCAATTAACCATAGGTTAGTCACTTAGCAAGTATGCATAAGTAATAGGGCCTCAATTTCATGCTTACCCATACGATTAGGCAAGAATCAGTCATGTAATGAACTTAAGTTATGCATCAACCAAATTAAGCAATCTCAACCAATGAAAACAGTCCATGTAACTTCTAATTTCCACAAGTCCAAGCATTCAATACCTCAAAGTACAATTACAACATGATTTAAAGCAAGTTTCAAAACAAAACCTCACTGCAATAGCCTATTTTTCCTCATTCGTTTAGCCAAGAAAACAACCTCCAAATTTAGTGAATCAAATGTCAAATTGAAGCTTAACGAGTGATTTAAATCTAGGAACAAACCTCGCTGAATTTTGAGTTCGGACTTAGGAGTTATGACCAAAACCGTGAGACCACGCAAATCTGTCCAGTTTCATACACATTTCGGTATTTGCCATTTTTGGGGGCCTTAAACTCAAAATTAGCCTTAGACTATTTCTGCAAGATATGTTCAAAACTGAAAAAACTAGTGAATCACCAAGTTTCATGTATTTTTGAAATCATTTGCTAGGTCAAAAACATTTCATTCTAATTGGACAGAGAGTTGCCAGAAACATAACTTCACATTTCCAAGTTGTCCAGATTTAGACACATTACGATTTTTGACCATTTTAGAGGTCTTAAAGTCAAAATTAGCCTTAGCCTATTTCTGCAAGATATGTTCAAAACTGAAAAATCTAGTGAATCACCAAGTTTCATATATTTTTGACATCATTTGCTAGGTCAAAAACATTTCGTTCTAATTGGACAGAGAGCTGCCAAAAACATAACTTCATATTTCCAAGTTGTCCAGATTTAGACACATTACGATTTTTGACCATTTTGAAGGTCTTAAAGTCAAAATTAGACTTAGCCTATTTCTGCAAGATATGTTCAAAACTGAAAAATATAGTGACTCACTAAATTTCATGCATTTTTAACATCGTTTGCTACCTTAAAAGTGCTCTGAACAGAAGGGTCAGTAGGCTACCCGGGATTTCCAGAAATGTTCAAACTTAACTTCTTGGCTTCTAAGCATGCAAAACTAAGTGAACACCTATACATACATGCTCATGAACTTCAAAACATTTTAGAAATCAGTTTAAACCCTCACCTTTGCAATAGTTAGAAATGGGAGAAAATTGATTGGAAATGGTTGAAGAGTTGGGAAATGGCTTGCTTCTACTTCTCTCTTCCTCTCTTTCTTCTTCTTCTTCTTCTTCTTCTTTCTCTCTTCTTCTTGGCAAAATCATGTAGTGTGTGTAAGTGTGTGTTGTAGGATTTTAGTGTGTGTAGATGGTGTAGTGTGTGTTGATGGGTGAGTGTGTATTGGTGTGTGTTTGTGTGTTTGACTTGGGTGAGACCAAATAGTGTTAGGATATTTTGTTATTTTGCTTTAGGACGAGAGTGCCCTTGAGCTTGCTTGCGTATTACTAGTTTGTCATTCTAGTGTTAATTCTAACTACCTAGTTACTAATCTTAGCTCCATAATGTTAATTAATTTCCTACGACTCCTAAAATATTTGGTTGCTCGTTAAACAATGATATACATGTAATTCGAGGTAAACATACATAAACCTATTTAACAGCATATAAAACACGTCAAATGCATATAAAATGATTTAATTATGTATAACATGACCTAATGCACATGTGGTCTTGGGCGGGGTCTTACAACCTCTCCTCCTTAAAAGAATTGCGCCCTCGCAATTCCCTAATTACCTTACAAACAAGAACGGGTACTGCTGCTCAATCTGATCACGCCTCTCCCAAGTTCCATCCTCGACTCCATGGTTGTCCCAAAGCACCTTTACCATCGGAATACTCTTGTTGCGCAACTCTCGAGCTTGCTCGTCTAGAATCTGCACGGCTTCTCCTCATAGGAAAAGTTCTCACGAAGTTCCAACTGTTCCGGTTCTAGAAAGCCAGTAAGATACCTTATCTAACTAGGATTCTCAACTCTTTAGCACAATATAACACTACAATTCACCAAGTAGCATCTAGATGTCAAACCTTAGCTCAAATCATCCCATATAACAAGAGCATCTTCAATAACACATATATCGTAATCAATAAGCCATTGTAGCACAATTATAGGTTACAACACCCAAGGCTAGCACCTAATGTTTGGGGTTTCAGTCAAATACAAATTTATGTATATTACTTCATGTCTATTATCCATCAAGATTATCTAGCACTGGTAACACCTTAGAAATCGTATATGAGAATCCTGACCAAGGATATATGTAGACCTCATATCCACTTATCACTCCATTGTACTTAACTTGTACCCCTAGGTACAGTTGCAACACTAAATATGCTAATGGTTCAAGACTTAATCTTTTTATAACTAGCACAACTCATTTCATGTATAATACATATTTTAGTCTACACACACTATATAAACTCTTCCTTTACCAATATTCCAACTCTTTAGAAACATACATTCTTACTTAGCATCCTATAAACTAATGTCTCAAG
This sequence comes from Ehretia macrophylla, assembly GCA_037974665.1. Classification (NCBI taxonomy): domain Eukaryota; kingdom Viridiplantae; phylum Streptophyta; class Magnoliopsida; order Boraginales; family Ehretiaceae; genus Ehretia; species Ehretia macrophylla. Next base: position 56,300,753 of record CM075770.1, read on the forward strand.
TAGGTTGGTAGTCATCAAGATTTATAAATTTGGGTTCTAGAGTTCCTACATCCAACTAGTACAATCAACACCTAGCTATAAGCGAGTAAGCACTTAATCTTGTCAATACTTTATTAATTCCTAAAGAATTCACAGTGTCTAAGGCCACTTAGTCGAATCTAAGCCTAGTAATCCTTAGATAAATCCATCAGTGACCATTAAAGATGGAATAACCCCAAATGCATATCAATATTAATAGTTACATAAGTACTCTAAGATCGTAACTTACAATTTACATAATATTAAATTCATCCTCGTAATATTTTCCATTAACCAAAATAAGTAACTCGGCATATCAAACTACCTACTTCCTACGTCACATGAGAATGCCATTTTATTTGTTCCTTTAGTTGGTCCTAATATCACCATTTACTTTTACTAAGTCGAACTACTTAAATGCATCTATGTACATGTATAATCTATCTCCAATATTGCTTAAGCCATTACATCAACTTAGTCTGAAAGAAATCAACTTACATGGTCTACTCCATATCCAACATTACTCTCACACTCAAACTCTATGAAAAACTTAGTCCTTCACAAAACTAAGTATTCATCTTAATCATCACATTTATCTAGTCCTATGGATCATTGCCTATTGTTCTAGCCATTCATGACCTTAAGAGATTAGTACGGGTCAACTCACACATGCAAATATTATAATCATACCCAACATATAGATTTCATATAAGCAAGAAGCAATTATGTCATGGAAGTCACATAAGATTCACACAAGCACGTATAACACGTAAGTTCACATAAACACATATAGACACTCAAGCACGTTGATCATATAAAACATATGGTTCACTTAACACCTGAAGCATGTGCACATATCCTTCGGGACAATTCACATCAAAACATCTACCCAGGGACCTTTATTCGAAATCCGGACTACGCTAACTAAGGCTAGCCCTAAACTAACCGAAGTTAGCTCTGATACCACTTAAATAGGTGTCACGCCCCGGGACCAAGACCCGCAGAGTTTAAGGTCGGAGCGCAACGTGTCAACCAACTTAATACCTATAAGGTCATCGATTAACAACCTAGCATGCAATTTACATTTTTTTTTATTTTTTTATTTTATTTTATCCCACAAGTATTTTCAAAAGAATGTTGTTGGCATTTGGCACTAAAAGGCCACAACAAGTTGTTTAATAATTACAAGACCTAGCAGCCCTATATGTACTTCATACGTGGCCAAATACTGACATCTAGGCCTCAAAAGATTGGTAATCAAACTTAGTATGTAGTAATAGTCCAAAAGAATATTACATAACACAGCTATTCGAAAGTATATCATTAATTAATATTAACAAGCTATGTCTTCTACACAAGCATGGAGATCAACAAAAGCAGAAGTCAGTCTCATCACATAAAGTCTCTTCGCCCTCAACCTGAACAATTGGCTCGGCCTCGGTCTCACCTGTAAGTATTAGAAAGAGGGGTGAGCTAGTCCTGCGTATAGCTCAGTGAGGATGAGAAATGAAGGTTTTCACAAAGGTTTTATTAATTTGAAATCTTCTTTATAAAACCGTGCTATGCATATAATCCACATAGTCAAAGCATCAAGTATAACAAATACGGAATAGTCAAGATCTTATTCAAGTAACTCTACACTCCGAGGACCTCGAGGGACCCAGCGAGAGTAGAAACCATGTAGTAAAAGGATACAATATCACTAACTTTGTTGGAGATGGTCAATCTCAAGCTTTCTTGTCAAATCATCTTCATCACACCAATTAAGAGTGGCATTTCGGAGGCGACCTGTTACACTGATCAAGAGAATACTCCGGGGGCAACCCATGAGGAAGGTACTCCGAAGGCAACCCATATGCATGACAACCAATAGGGCACTACGGAGGCAACCCATGAAGACGGTACTCCGGAGGCAACCCATAACACACCAATCAAGAGGGCACTACGGAGGCAACCCGTGAAGAGGGTACTCCGGAGGCAACCCATAAACACACCAATCAAGAGGGCACTACGGAGGCAACCCGTGAAGAAGGTACTCCGGAGGCAACCCATAAACACACCAATCAAGAGGGCACTACGGAGGCAACCCGTGAAGAAGGTACTCCGGAGGCAACCCATAAACACACCAATCACACCTCATTAATTTGTGGAATATACAGGCACCATTTGGAGGACAACAAGGAGGTTGTCTCCGTCAAGCATGTTCAAACATATACATGATCCGAACTTAATTGAGCATACTTATCAAATAACTAATTAGACATGTAAACATCTTGCATTTAATAATCATAAGACACAACGTGGAAGGCAACAAGGAAGTTACTTTATTATACAAGTGTGTAACCGTGTAGCGACTTCATACGAGCATATATTCATAAGGCATTATAAGAACATATAATCATTTCATTTATCAGTTTGAAAGCAATTAAACTTTCAAGGGCAGCCAAGTAATCATGTTGAAAATAAGCCATAGAATATCTTTTAACAATTCACAATAGGAGGTCAACAAAGTAGGTTGCCTCTGGATACACGTATGATCATATATCGGCAAGTAAACATACGAGGCATGCTTTGACATGTAAATTCACTTGTATAACACCTAGAAGCATACGAACATTTAATGGGCAGCCAAGTAACACCATATAAAACAAGTCGTATAACTCATTTTAGTTCACATACCAAGTGTTAAGGACATACGAGCATGCTATGACAATTTACACAAGAGCGGGTGCAAGAATAATTAACTTATCAACATGCAATCATCGAGAATCGTGCTTAGAGCTATAAGGACAATTCCGGGCAGTCCATTAACATTCCTCAACATCAATTATAAGATACACAAGAGTGGTTTATGACTTGGGAGTCTACGTAGCCATTAGGGTTTACAAGGACCATACTTGGGTGTAGGTTTAGTTTGCTAAGAACCACAAGAATCACCTAAACCATTTCATGCATACTTAGAGATTATTGGACAGCCTACTAACAACTCAAATGAATTCAATTAACCATAGGTTAGTCACTTAGCAAGTATGCATAAGTAATAGGGCCTCAATTTCATGCTTACCCATACGATTAGGCAAGAATCAGTCATGTAATGAACTTAAGTTATGCATCAACCAAATTAAGCAATCTCAACCAATGAAAACAGTCCATGTAACTTCTAATTTCCACAAGTCCAAGCATTCAATACCTCAAAGTACAATTACAACATGATTTAAAGCAAGTTTCAAAACAAAACCTCACTGCAATAGCCTATTTTTCCTCATTCGTTTAGCCAAGAAAACAACCTCCAAATTTAGTGAATCAAATGTCAAATTGAAGCTTAACGAGTGATTTAAATCTAGGAACAAACCTCGCTGAATTTTGAGTTCGGACTTAGGAGTTATGACCAAAACCGTGAGACCACGCAAATCTGTCCAGTTTCATACACATTTCGGTATTTGCCATTTTTGGGGGCCTTAAACTCAAAATTAGCCTTAGACTATTTCTGCAAGATATGTTCAAAACTGAAAAAAACTAGTGAATCACCAAGTTTCATGTATTTTTGAAATCATTTGCTAGGTCAAAAACATTTCATTCTAATTGGACAGAGAGTTGCCAGAAACATAACTTCACATTTCCAAGTTGTCCAGATTTAGACACATTGCGATTTTTGACCATTTTAGAGGTCTTAAAGTCAAAATTAGCCTTAGCCTATTTCTGCAAGATATGTTCAAAACTGAAAAATCTAGTGAATCACCAAGTTTCATATATTTTTGACATCATTTGCTAGGTCAAAAACATTTCGTTCTAATTGGACAGAGAGCTGCCAAAAACATAACTTCATATTTCCAAGTTGTCCAGATTTAGACACATTACGATTTTTGACCATTTTGAAGGTCTTAAAGTCAAAATTAGACTTAGCCTATTTCTGCAAGATATGTTCAAAACTGAAAAATATAGTGACTCACTAAATTTCATGCATTTTTAACATCGTTTGCTACCTTAAAAGTGCTCTGAACAGAAGGGTCAGTAGGCTACCCGGGATTTCCAGAAATGTTCAAACTTAACTTCTTGGCTTCTAAGCATGCAAAACTAAGTGAACACCTATACATACATGCTCATGAACTTCAAAACATTTTAGAAATCAGTTTAAACCCTCACCTTTGCAATAGTTAGAAATGGGAGAAAATTGATTGGAAATGGTTGAAGAGTTGGGAAATGGCTTGCTTCTACTTCTCTCTTCCTCTCTTTCTTCTTCTTCTTCTTCTTCTTCTTTCTCTCTTCTTCTTGGCAAAATCATGTAGTGTGTGTAAGTGTGTGTTGTAGGATTTTAGTGTGTGTAGATGGTGTAGTGTGTGTTGATGGGTGAGTGTGTATTGGTGTGTGTTTGTGTGTTTGACTTGGGTGAGACCAAATAGTGTTAGGATATTTTGTTATTTTGCTTTAGGACGAGAGTGCCCTTGAGCTTGCTTGCGTATTACTAGTTTGTCATTCTAGTGTTAATTCTAACTACCTAGTTACTAATCTTAGCTCCATAATGTTAATTAATTTCCTACGACTCCTAAAATATTTGGTTGCTCGTTAAACAATGATATACATGTAATTCGAGGTAAACATACATAAACCTATTTAACAGCATATAAAACACGTCAAATGCATATAAAATGATTTAATTATGTATAACATGACCTAATGCACATGTGGTCTTGGGCGGGGTCTTACAGACTCGAGAAAAGAAATGTGACGGGTGAACCATCTTGGCATGGCTGAACGGGGCAAAACAAAAATGAAAAGTGGGGTGCAACACGAGGACTTCCCAGAGGGTCACCCATCCTTGTACTACTCTCGCCCAAGCGCACTAAACTTCGGAGTTCTGATGGGATCCGGTGCATTAGTGCTAGTTTGATCGCACCCGTTATGTTGAGGATGCAAAGCCCTTATGTGTTGATGGTTCACAGTCCCAGGCAAGAGAGACGACCCATTCAAAAGGTCTAATAGGCTTACCGATAACCCATCTGCCTCAACAACGCAGCATCCTCACAAGACGTGATATCGACGTGTAGTTGCGCCCTTAATGTTTTGCGAGTTAGGTTGTTAGCATTTTTGCAGCTCACGACGAATGACCCGGGATGAAAAATTAGCATAAAAAGAAGAAAAGTTTCCAGAAACTGTTGAAAACGTTTGATTTTGTGTTCCAAAAACAGGCGCAGCTGAGCAGGCTTATTGCCCTCATCGTAGAGCTCCCTGAGAGCTTTCCAACGGTATACTGTGGGCCGCATAACTCCTTACGGATCAAAAGTTATGGGCATTGGAGCGGCGGAGACCAGGTCACAGGCATCACGACGTCAGTTTGCGGGCCCAAACCCTCCACGAAGTGAAGTTGTATGTTACATACTCTATGTTGGGTCGTAGGTTTTGTGTACATCCAGAGTATACTTGTTGGAGTGATAAGTTGATGATTGAAGCCGGCCGCAACAATTGTTATCGAAAATGAATTGAGAGCAAAAGCTCACCGTATGCTTTCACTATGTTATTAAGTACTCTCGCTTGGTTCCTAGAGGATCTCGGGGAGGAAAGACGAGTAAATGTGTTCATTTACATTTACATTATGTTATAAACTTACTTGTGTTATATGTCATGCTTTCAAAAAGGGTTTTCATAAGATTAATCGGAAAAGAGTTTTTAAACAATATCTCTCGTTCCTCCTCGCTGAGTTCATAAGGACTCACCCTCTTTTATCATCACAGGTGAAGAAGACCAGGAATAGGTACCCGAGGAGAACGTGTCTGTTGATGACTCCTTGGAGTGATTGCATGCCTTATGTGCCCTACTTTCCTGTGGTTGTTTTGTGAACGTTATGTTTGCTTGAAGACTACTTATATTGTTCTTGTTGTAAAAGACCCCTGTTGTAATTTGGGGTCTAATTTTGGTTTGTACTGATTATAACTAGACAAACACTCTATCTTGTGGTTTGCTATCACTATTTTGATTTAGTAACGACTAAAGGCAACTCAATTACTAAGTGAAGAATCAAATGATGTAACTCTATCTAATTTCACCTAGGTGCTCAATAGTAAGCTAAAGATCAACAGGTACTTGCGCCCTAGGAATTGACAAGTAAACGGGACATAGTCATCGTGCTAGGCTTATTAATCAAACAAGACTTTCGAGATAGACTAGCAGGCATATCGGTCGTTGACCAAATAGAAGTCCTTAATGGAATTGGAGTAGTGATTGGATTAATCAAGGCGTTTGGAAATTATGTCAAACCAAAAGGTCCTAAATACAGCCATTATGCTGCTGGTTTTTCGGAAAAACATTTTGGTGTTTTAGGCCAACGTTAAGCATTAAATCATAACAAAAGGCTAAGACTTGAAATAGTATAAATGAATTAGGTCATACCCTAGTCTAGCCTCTATAGGTTGGGTTGGGGCGTGACACCTTATTAGAATGGTATTAGAGCTTAGATTGCTTAAGCCGGGTTTAAGTCTCGGACCGTGGGTAGAAGCCCTAAGGTAAGTATGATGTCTTGTTTATGCGTGTTAATGTGTGCCAATGATAATTGTGCCTTCTTTGTTTATATGTACTTATGTGATTAACATGTCTTCATTGTTTGAAAGTTTTATGCCTACATGAAATTGTATGTTGCATACTCTATGTATTAATTTCTTATCTTTTCATGTCCCGATAATTGTACATAATAATATGTGCCTATAGATGGCAGGCCCTAGCACCCGCAATACCAATAGGGGCGATGAGACTCAAGAAGCCGTAGATGCTCACCAAACTAATCCCGGCATGGCTATGTTTAACATGATCGCGAGTGCTATGGATCACGTGCCGTGAGTGATGGAACATCAAGAAGCACGTGAAGCAGTAATTAATAACAACAACTACAGAGCTGGTGGTAACAACAACAGGAATGGTGGTAACAATGGCAGAAACAGCAGAATGCAGGAAATCCTTGATTTTTACCCGTCCAAGTTCTACGGGGAAGCTAATGATGAAAAGGTAGAGGCTTGGCTATCTAAGATTGAAAGGATTTATAAGCCACTTGAGTATACTGATGAAGAAAAGATTGAGTTTGCTGTGTTTTTGTTGCACGGGGATGCTGAGCATTGGTGGCACACTGTGGAGGCACTTTGGGAAACTGATCATACACCTCGCTTGTGGAGTAACTGATCATATACCTGCAGTTTCGAGGCAGAGGCGGATTGAAGAGTTTATGACCTTGAGCCAGGGCAACATGACAGTGGCTTAGTATGAGGCTCGCTTCGACAGACTGTCCCGCTATACACAATACATGGTCAGTACCCCTGAGGCGAAGATGTGAAAATTTATGAATGGGTTGAAGCTAGAAATTCAAGATCACTTGGCTTCACATGACTTTACTACTTACTCTGTTCTCCTTGCTGCTGCTTCCTGAGTAGAGAAAAGAAAACTTAATAGAGCCGGTTCAAGTCAGCCGAACAAGAGACCTTAACAGCCTCAAGGACAACAGAGGAATTTCCAACTCAAAGTCGCAGTCAGGGCCAGAGCCAGAATAGACGAGTCAACAACCGTGGGCCATCTAAAACACCATCAGCCTCTTCCACCCGTGGATCCACAGGTAGTTCACCCGTTACTCAGGCTGTCACCTGTTCTTACTGTGACAAGAAGGGTCACACCGAGGCCCAGTGCTGGAAAAAGTCGAGACGATGCGTGTGGTGTGGCAGTGATCAGCATGAGATTAAGGATTGCCCTAAACGGCAAGGAGGACCAAATCAGAATAAACCCGCTAGTAGAGGCAAGACTCCAATTCCTAGAGTTTCAGCTTGAGCTTATGCTATTGAGTGCGAGGAGCTTCTTGAGGAGACTGATGTTGTTGAAAGTACATTCTTGATACTGAATCAACCTGTTAGAGTGCTAATTGATCCAGGTGCTACTCATTCATTTATTACTCCCTTATGTGTGCAACGTGTGAAATTACGAGTTGAATGTTTGCCTTACGAAGTAGAAGTCGGTACTCTGATGGGTTCAAAACTTGTTACTAGCTCAGCTTGTAAGGCATGTAAAATTCAAATTAAGGATAGGGAATTCTCGGCCAATCTTATAGTGTTACCCTTTCGAGACTATAAAGTTATCTTAGGGATGGACTTGTTGGCAAAGCATCATGCCCAACTAGATTGCCAGACGAAGATCATAACATTCCAGGTACCTGGTCAACCAATATTGGAGGTAATGCGTTAAAGGGACTTCACCAGGAGTTCCATCATTTCATCCATGAAAGCAGTGAAGTTCTTGAGAAAAGGGTGTAGCGGATACTTAGCTTACCTCATCAATAAGCCATATGACAAAGCTAAGTTGGAGGAGATGCCGGTGATTAAAGAATATGTCGATATGTTTCCAGAAGAATTGCCAGGTTTGCCTCCAGATCGGGAGATCGAGTTTGTAATAGAATTACTGCCTGATACCCAACCGATATCTAGAGCTCCCTATCGTATGGCACCAACCGAGCTACAAGAATTGAAGGATCAATTGCAGGGATTATGGAAGAAGGGGTTTGTTCAACCAAGTTCTTCTCCGTGGGGTGCACTAGTCCTATTTGTAAAGAAGAAAGACGGAACGTTGAGGTTATGCATCGATTACCGAGGATTGAACTAAGTGACCATAAAAAATAAATACCCACTTCCATTGATCGATGAGTTGTTTGACCAACTTCAAGGAGCTAAAGTGTATTCAACACTCGATTTAAGGCAAGGGTATTATCAGTAGCGGATCAAAAAGGAGGATGTACCTAAATTGGCTTTCAGGACGAGATATGGGCACTCTGAGTTTGTGGTGATGCCATTTGGGCTAACGAAATCCCCTGCAGCTTTTATGGACTTAATGCACAGGGTGTTTCAACCCTATTTGGACCAATTTGTGGTGATCTTTATTGATGATATTTTGGTATACTCGAAATCCGAGGCTGAGCATGAACAACATCTGCGATTGGTATTGCAGAAACTTCAGGAACATCAATTGTATGCAAAGTTTAGCAAATGTGAATTTTGGTTGTGGCAGATTGCATTCTTGGGGCATATCATATCCCAAGAAGGAATAGCAGTGGACCCAACAAAGATAGAAGTTGTGATGTCTTGGAAGAAGTCTGAAAATGTTACAGAGGTTCGGAGTTTTCTTGGTTTAGCCGGCTATTATCGGAGGTTCATGAAGGATTTCTCAAAGATTGCAGGACCTCTTACAAAGCTTACTCAGAAGAAAACAAAGTTCGTGTGGGATGACAAGTGTGAGAACAACTTCCAGGAGTTGAAGACAAGATTGACAACCGTACATGTTCTTGCATTGCCTGAAGGGAGTCAAGGCTTTGTGATCTATAGCGATGCTTCTAAGGAAGGATTGGGTTGTGTGTTGATGCCGAATGGTAGGGTGATTGCATATGCCTCTAGGAAGCCAAAGCCATATGAATTGAATTACCCGACACATGATTTGGAATTAGCAGCTATTGTGTTTGCACTAAAGAAATGGAGGCACTATTTGTGGGGTAACAAGTTTGAGGTGTTTACGGATCACAAGAGCTTGAAGTACTTGTTCTCTCAAAAAGAGTTGAACATGAGGCAAAGACGGTGGATGGAGCTCTTGGATTATTATAGCTGCACAATCAATTATGTGCTCGGTAAAGCGAATGTGGTAGAAGATGCCTTAAGCCAGAAGGCGAGCATGGCAAAATTAGAGGTTAAGGTGTGGGAGATGTTAGAAGAAGCATTTATGTGGAAACCACAATTGACTCAAAAAGGGTTACTATTTGCCACTACACAAGTTCAGTCGACCTTGTTGTCTGAGATACGAGAGGCTCAATAGAAGGATCAACAGTTTTAGAAGATTCAGGAAAGCAACACAGATTTCAAGTTTCACAATGATGGTATTTGGAGGTTCAGGAGTCGAATTTATGTCCCTAATAACCCAGAGTTGAAAAAGAAGATTCTTGAAGAAGCCCATAACTCAAGATACACTATACACCCTAGTGGAACAAAGATGTACCGAGACTTGAAGCAATACAATTGGTAGAATAACATGAAGAGGGAGATTGCAGAGTTTATGGCACGGTGTTTGACCTGCTAGAGGGTCAAGGCAGAGCATCAACGACCTGCAGGTTTACTTCAGCCGTTGGAAATTCCCCAATGGAAATGGGAACATATAACTATGGATTTTGTCATGGACCTGCCTTGGTCACAAAAGGGTCATGATGCTGTTTGGGTCATAGTGGATAGATTGACTAAGTCAGCACACTTCTTACATTTGAACAAGGAGGATAGTCCTAAGAAACTAGGAGATATGTATGTAGCAGACATTGTAAGGCTACATGGGATGCCTGTAAGTATTGTGTCGGATAGGGATCCCTGTTTTACTTCCTGATTTTGGAAGAGATTACAAGAAGTTTTAGGGACGAAGTTGAGTTTCAGTACAGCTTATCACCCTCAAACGGATGGACAATCTGAGAGAACTATCCAGATTTTGGAGGATATGCTGAGGGCGTGTGTTCTAGACTTCGGAAAAGATTGGGAGAAGTATCTACCTCTAGTGGAGTTCGCTTATAATAACAGTTATCAGGCCACTATAGGGATGGCCCCATTTGAGGTATTGTATGGACGTAAGTGTCGATCCCCAATATACTGAGATGAAGTAGGTGAGATGAAGACTTTTGACCGACCCTTCTACCAGAACTTATGAAGACTATTGAAAATGTCCACCTCATCCGAAAATGGATGCTTACCACCCAAAGCAAGCAGAAAAGTTATGCAGACCGACGAAGACGGAATTTGGAATTTGAGGTCGGCGACAAGGTATTCTTGAAGTTATCACCTCGGAGGGGATTGATTAAACATGGTAAGGGTGTAAAGTTGAGCCTGAGGTTTGTAGGACCATTTGAGATAGTTGAAAAGGTTGGCAAATTGGCGTATCGCCTAGAACTACCCCAAAACCTCTCCAATATTCATGATGTCTTCTATGTCTCAATGCTACGGAAGTATCACCCTCACCCATTGCACATCTTGGAACCAGAGCCGTTACAGCTTCGGGAGAACTTGTCATATGAAGAGAAGTCTATTCGGATCCTAGACCAGCAAGATCGGGAGTTACGCAATAAGTCGATACCGATGGTAAAAGTGTTGTGGGATCACCATGAAGTTGAAGAGCAACATGGGAAAGGTGAGACCAGATGGAGCAACAGTATCCAACATTATTCCAAAGGTAATATTGAGTTTCGGGACGAAATTCTTTTAAGGAGGGGAGGATGTGAGGCCCGACCTTGAACTGCGTGCCTTAACCTAGGTTTAAAAGTCGTGTCTTGATTTATGTGCATTCATTTAGGATTGCGTGCATTTACTTAGAATACATGCATTTGTCTCGTAGTTCGTGTCTTACCTCGTAGTGCGTGCCCTAGACCTAGGAAAGCATGCCTACAAGCTTTTCAATAAAGAATCCTACACAAAGCACTAGACTATAAATAATCCTACAAACTCCACTAACTATTATTTTAATCCTAAGTCAATTCACTAAAAGACAAAAGCACTAAACACTAAACATTATTTATTCCTTATTCTATTTGCAAAATCCATGCACCTTAAATACCACAATCAATCTACAATAAAATAAGCTTAAAACAAAACAAATATTCAGTTTTGCACCATGCCTTGGCCGACCATGTGTAGGCATTTTGACTAGCCTTGCATAATTTCAAATTATTCTAGACAATCTATGACACCAACACAAGACACAATGCAAAAAAAAAAACTCCTAAGCACCCTACTCCAAGTCCCCTTTCTCGGCCACATCACCATAGCATGCCAAGAATTGAAAATAATGCTCAAAAGATGACACAAAATCAGATTCTACAAGCTCAAGGCCGACACACACACACACAAGCATAATTTATCTCTCAATCTCTCTCATTCTCTCCTATTCTTTCACTCTCTCGGCCATGGCTGCCTTTTGAATCTCCATAGCTCAAGCTCACCTTCTAAGACTCACCTAGGCTCTCAAGGATTCCAAGAAGCTTGACCATAGCAAGCAAAGCAAGAAAATCTCGCACAAGCTCTCAAAACTCTTCATTTTCGGCCTAAGGTAAGTTTTGATAGTATTCTTCCTTGTCTTTTGGTTTCACACACATGCACACCTCCTACACAAGCTAACTAAGCTAGGATTTAAGGGAAATCAAGATACCTCTCAGCCAAAGCAAGGAAAGAGGGCCTTTTGTGCATTTTCAAGAGCATTTGTGCATCTCCATCTATCAATTTGCTAAGGTGAGGGTTAAACTCTTTAAAAGCTTTCAAAACTCACTTGCATGCTCTCATATGGCTATTTTTACCTCTGTAGTTATTGTATATGTGTGTATATGAGCCTATCTACTCATGCATGGCTTGATAATGGCTAGAAACTTGATGATATGTAAACATGTTTTAGCTGGCAGATTACTGACCTTGTAGAACGAAGTGCTTTTGGCTTAGTAAAAATTGATTAAAATGCATGAAAATTGATGCGTCACTATTTTTTCCAGTTATGAACATTTTTTGGAGAAATATGCCAAGGTCAATTTTGACTCTAAGACCTCGAAAATGGCCAAATATCGAAAGGTGTCTAAATCTGGAAAACTTAGAAATATGAAGTAGGTTTCTGGCAGCTTTCTGACCATGTAGAACGAAATAGTTTTTGCCTAGTAAACGATGTCTAAAATGCATGAAATTTGGTAGCCCACTAGATTGGTCAGTTATGAACATATTTGGCAGAAATAGGCTAAGGCTAATTTAGATTTTAAAGGCCTCAAATGTCGCAAATATCGAAATGTGTATGAATGTGGACAGTTTTGTGTAGTCTCACGGTTTTGGCCATAACTCCTAAATCCGAACTCCAAATGCAGCGAGGTTTGTTTCTAGATTTAAATCACTCATTAAGATTCAATTTGAAATTTGGTTCACTGAAATTGGAGATTATTTTCTTGGCTAAATGAATGTGGAAAAAAAGACCATTGCAGTAGGGTTATTGGCTTGGTAATATGCTTTGAATCATGTTAAAACTATACTTGTGGTCTTGAATGCTTGGAATTGTGGCAATTAGAAGTTGTGTGGGCTGTTTTTGATGGTTGAGGATGCTTAATTAATTGATGCATGGCTTGGGTTTAATTACATAATGAATTGTGGCTTAATCGCATGTGTAAGCACGAATCGAGGCCCTATTGCTTATGAAAACTTGCTAATTGATGATCCTATGGTTAAATGTGTTCAATTGTGTGATTAGTAGGCTTCCCAATAAATGTTAAGTATGCTTGAAATGATTTAAGTGTTACTTGTGGTGCTTAGCAAACAAAACCAACCCTGAGCACGACCTTGTAAATCCTAATGGCCCCGTAGACTCCCAAGTCATAGACCACTCTTGTGTGAATTATAATTGATGTTGAGGAAGTTTAATAGGCTTCCCGGAATTGTCCTTATAGCTCTAAACATGATTCCCGATGATTGCATGTTGATAAGTGAACTATTCTTACACCCGGTTTTGTGTAAGTGTCGTTGCATGCTTGTATGATCTCAACACTTGATATATGAACCCGGAATGAGTTATATGACTTGAATTACATGTGTTACTTGGTTGCCCGTTTAATGTTCATATACCCCTAAGTGTTCTACAAAGTGAAATTACATGTCAAAGCATGCTTCGTGCGTTTACTTGTCAATGTGTAATCTTATAATTGCTCGGAGGCAACCTACTTTGTTTACCTCCTAATGTGAATTTTTAAATGGTATATTTGTGCATTGCATACAAGGTTGCAACCTTTCATTTTGGCATGGTAGCATTCGCATCACTCTGGGCGGCATCGAGCTTGCCGGTGTATTGATGTGACTACCATGGTCCTATTCCCTCTCTCGCTTGGGGGCTAGACTTCCTCGGAGAGTTGGGTCGTAGGTTTGGTGTACATCCGGATTACACTGGTTGGAGTGATAAGTGGATGATTGAAGCCGGCCGTAACAACTGTTATCGAAAATGAATTGAGAGCAAAAGCTCACCGTATCCTTTTAGTATGTGATCAAGTACTCTCACTTGGTTCCTAGAGGACCTCAGGGAGGA